>CM066031.1:269139870-270339870 GCA_033557465.1 Ichthyophis bannanicus
TAACTTCAAACCGAAATAGGCGAAATATACTTTTTAATAAATGCAGAAATGTTCCTCTGCCGCTTTTTCACGGTATATTCCCCACAAATAAAACAAAAACTGTCCGGAGAGTTGACGCAACCTCTGGCTCTGTGAGCCATCACAAATACACAGCACTGCAAACTACAACTGTAGTGAACCACTTCGGAATAAAGCTGGATTACGACTGAGCAAACAAAAGGTAATAATGAACTTGCAAGAAACTGAAATTTGACAGGAACGTTCATGTCGCAACCACCGTGTTTGAGCGAGCGAACGAGGCGAGGCGAACAGGAAAGAACATGCGCCAGCGCGAGTACTGGATTTAGCCCCCCGCCTCCCAATTGTCCTGTTAATGTATAAAATGAATACAAAACACTCTAAAATATCATGAGGGAGTGTTTCTAGTTAGTTAACCATTACAACCTCTATTTTGGGCCAAGAAAATAAACTGCAGTCGGCTAAAAAGAAATTATGTGAACATTCCTTATATGGGTAAGAAATCTAATTTTGCAAGAAAACGTGACGTGATGGAACATTTTGGCTATTTTTCCTGGATTCAGCACCCCAAAATCTATAGGAATCAGTTGCAAAACTGGAGGCAGTTTTTTGGTAGTGTACCTGTGTAATCTGTGAACTATCATTAAAATCATCTGTAATACCTGAAGATTGGAGGATGGCCAACATAACGCCAATTTTTAAAAAGGGTTCCAGGGGTGATCCAGGCAACCACAGACCGGTGAGCCTGACGTCAGTACCGGGAAAAATGGTAGAAACCATCATAAAGAACAAAATTACTGAACATGTAGATAGTCATGGCTTAATGGGAGACAGCCAGCATGGCTTTAGATAAGGAAGATCTTTTTTTTTAAAATTTGATTTTCAGTGAAATACAATATCACAGAAAGGTAAGGCAAATCAAAGCAAAAAATAACATAATACAATAGAAACACATTATAACAGATGTAGTCCACATCAAGAGAGATCTTATCTTACTAATCTGTTATGTTTTTTTGAGGATGTGAATAAACAGGTAGACAAAGGTGAGTCAGTTGATATAGTGTATTTGGACTTTCAGAAAGCCTTGACAAGGTCCCTCATCAGAGACTTTTGACAAAACTAAAGAGTCATGGGATAGGAGGCAGTGTACTATTGTAGATCAGGAACTGGTTAAAAAATAGAAAGCAGAGGGTAGGGCTAAATGGACAATTTTCCCAATGGAGAAAGGTGATAGTGGTATTCCCCAGGGATCTGTGCTGGGTCTGCTGCTTTTTGAAATATTAATAAATGACCTGGAAAAGGGAATAACGAGTGAGGTTATCAAATTTGAAGATGACACAAAACTACTTAAAGTTGTTAAAACCCATGAGAATTGTGGAAAATTGCAAGAGGATCTTGATAAATTGGAAGACTGGGCATCCAAATGGCAGATGAAATTTAATGTGGACAAGTGCAAAGTTATGCACCTAGGGAAGAACAACCCAAATTATGGTTACACGATGCAAGGTTCCACATTAGGAACCACCACCCAGGAAAAAGATTTAGATGTCATTGTGGATAACATGTTAAAACCCTCCACCCAGTATGCAGTGGCGTCCAAGAGAGCAAATAGAATTCTAGGTATCATAAGGAAAGGAATGGAAAATAAAACAAAGGATATTATAATGCCTCTGTATCGTTCCATGGTGCGACCGCACCTGGAATATTGTGTGCAATTCTGGTCGCCATATCTTAAAAAGGATATAGCGTTATTAGAACAGGTTCAGAGAAGAGCCACCAAAATGGTAAAGGGGATGGAAGGATACCCCTATGAAGAAAGGCTAAAAAGGTTAGGGCTCTTTAACCTGGAAAAGAGACGGCTGAGGAGCGATATGATAGAAGTCTATAAATTAATGAATGGAGTGGAACGGGTAAACGTAGATCGATTGTTTACTTCATCGGAATATAGAAGGACTAGGGGACATGCAATGAAGTTACAGGGTAAACTATTCAAGACAAATAAGAGAAAATATTTTTTCACTCAATGTGTAATCAAACTCTGGAATTTGTTACCAGAGGATGTAGTAAAAGCTGTTAGTGTAGCTGGGTTTAAAAAAGGTTTGGACAAGTTCCTGGAGGAAAGGTCCATAAACCATCATTAAAAAGGGACTGAGGATATCACTGCTTGACCCAATACAAGCATTATGGAACCTGTGTCTTTTGGGGAAACTGCTAGGTACGTATGAGCTAGATTGGCCACTGTTGGAAACAGGATATTGGGCTTGATGGACCTTGGTCTGACCCAGTATGGCATATCTTATGTTCTTATGTTCTTTGCTTCTGTCTTTACTGAGGAAGATGCAGTTATTTAAAGGTGAAGCTGCCTCAAGGGACACAAAAATTTCCACCTTGATGTCATTGGTAGGATCCTGGGATAAGGGGCAATAAAAACATGTATTGCCCAATTGCAAATAAACTTCAGTATCATAATCCTTCTTATTCATGATGACAATCCCGTCACCCTTATCCACTGGTTTGATAATGATGGAGAGATCACCCATCAACGCAAAGAGGGCTTGCTTTTCCTCAACAGTAAATTTGACGCACATGACACATCAGTAACTGTTGAAGGTCTGCCAGGACCAATCTCATGAATGCCTGAATGTTCAAATCAACCAGTCCAGGGGGCAGAATGTAGAGATAGCTGAAAATCCTCAACTTTTGTTTCCTGTTCACTCCCATGTTGAAAAAACAGAGATAAACCTGGGCACCTGAAAAACTTTCGCAAAAATACATGATCATCAAATTGATCCATTCCTTGACTTGGGACAAAAGACAGTCCACGATTTAACACAGAGTTGCTTGCATAAACTGAACACAAACAACTGAGGAGAAATCACCACTGACTCCTCCACTGCTGTTGTTGACCAGGATACCAGCCTAGATATTGACTCTGATCCTGATGCATTTGCTGGGGGCTTCTGGGCAAAAAAGAAGAAGAAAACTCGTAATTTGGCGCATCCAAAGAATCATCCGATGAACTATCAAAGGCCACTCATTTGCATCTCGAAGACACCTCTCTCGGAAACATCCATGAGGAAATGTGCCCTCGCTCGTAATCCTCAGAGTCTCATTGAAACTTCTTGAGTTTCTTATTCAAAAGATCCTGTCAAAATTTATCCAACTGAACAAGAAATTCCTGATGTTGAGATTTCTGATCATCACCATTGTAGACCTCAGGTAGTTTTGAGTCCAACTCCTTCCTCAAATCCACTACCTCTAATCTTGCCAGGTGGGCAGATATCCGGGCCGGTATCGTGGTCAACAACAGCAATGGAGGGGTCAGTGGTGATTAGTCCTCAGTATTTGCTATCAAATGAATCAATTTGATACTCAAGTATTTTTGCAGTTTTTTAGGCAGCTACGCTTATCTGTTTTTTCAACATGTGAACAGGAAACAGTAATTGAAGATTTTCAGTTATCTCCTCATTCTAAGTGATTTTCCCCCGGCCTGGTTATTCTGAAAATTCAGGCATTCATAAGATTGGTCCTGGTGGACCTTCAACAGTTATTGATGTTTCCTATGCATCATAACCTTACTGTTGAGTAAAGGCAAGCCCTGTTGGCATTGATGGGTTATCTCTCCCTAGTTATCAAACCAACAGATAAGGGTGGAGTGATCATCATTATGAAACATAGAAACATGACGGCAGAAAAAGACCACATGGCCTATCTAATCTGCCCTTCCATATCAACTTCAATAGTCCTCTTTTTACCTTTAGAGATACTCTGTGTTTGCCCCATGCTTTTTTGAATTCATATACTTTTCCCTACTTACATAGCTCCCTCTAACCTCCTATATAATTCTCCATGTAAATAGCCCTTAAGCCTCCGCAAGGAGTAAGTTTCTTGTTAATCATTTATACTGTGATCCTTATTGTTACAATGTATTCAGTTGAAATATACTGTCTGTTATGTTCCTTGTAAACCGTCTTGAATTGTAGAAAGTCGGTATATAAAACCTGTTAAATAAATAAATACTGTCTTCGGGTCTACAACCTCCACTGGGAGACTATTCCACAAATCTACCACTCTTTCCGGAAAGAAATATTTCTGCATATTTCTCCTGAGTCTATCCCTTTTTCACTCTTACCCTAAGTCCCCTCGTAGCAGAGCTTGCCTTCAATTGAAAGAAACCCTCCTGTGCATTCATGCCATGGAGGTATTTAAATGTCTCTATCATATCGCCCCATCCCGCCTTTCCTCTAAAGTATACATATTAAGATCTTTAAGTCTGTCCTCATTTTCTTCATAATGAAGACCACTAACCATTTTAGTAGCCTCCCTTTGCACTGACTCCAACCTCCCTATATCCTTCTGAAGGTGCAGTCTCCAGAATTGCACACAATACTCCAAATGAGGTCACACCAGAGACTTATACAGAGGCATTATCACCTCCTTTTTTCTGTTTCCATTCCTCTCCCTATACACTCAGGTATCCTTTTGGCTTTTGAGTCACCTTTTCTACCTGTTTAGCTACTTTAAGATTGTCAGACACAATTACGCCCAGGTCCCGCTCTTCCTTTGTGGACAGAAATACCTCACCCCATACACTGTACAGCTCCTTTGGATTTTTGCAACCTAAATGCATGACCCTGCTTTTTTTAGCTTTAAATTTCAGCTTCCGTATTCTAGACCATTCTTCAAGTTTAGCTAGATCCCTCCTCATGTTGTTGACTCCTTCCTGTGTGTCTACTCTATTGCAGATTTTGATATCATCTGCAAACATGCAAACCGTACCTGGATTATGATGCTGAAGTTTATTTGCAATTGGGAGATGCATGTTTTTATTGCCCCTTATGCCAGGATCCTATCAATGACATCCAGGTGGAAATTGTTATGGTCCTTGAGACGGTTTTGGACCTGGGTTTGATCTCTGAATGGATGTTTAAATTTATGTGGGATACCACATCATAAAATACCAGGATTTTATGTGGTGCTCAAGATCCATAAGGATCCAGTTAAGCTGCCAGGAAGACCAATTGTGTCAGGGAGGGATTCAGTGTTGGAACCCCTATCCCAGTTCTTGACAAGTATCTAAACCCATTGGTTAAGGATTCGGCATCCTATATTCGAGATTCTAGCACATTTGATTACACGTCTTTTGGATATCACTGATGTGAATTCTTCCTGGATTTTTGTCACCATGGATATCATGGCATTATATAGAAACATTTCACAGCAACAGGTGATTTCCACAGCCACCTGCTATCTAGTACAGACAGATCTATCGGGTGTCCAGTTGTCATTCTTAATGTAGTTATTACATCTTGTTTTGGAGCACCAATATTTTGAGTATAGTGGCCATTATTTTCATTAGATACAGGATCCCCTCTGTGGCATGCCTGTTTGTATGGGCTTTCGAGTAGGATGAGGTGGACAAATCAGAGTTTTGGTCTGAGGTGTGTCGCGCCCCCTACTGGCCAGGTGGTAGCCTAGTGGTGGGGGACGGAACTTATTTTTTTAATGTCCCTTGTTTAATCACCTATGCGCATATAGTTGTGAGGTTGAATGAATTTTTCCAAGGCACACAGGATTTTTATTATTCTTCTGCCAAATTAACTTTGCAGTTCAAAAATACCAAAACATAAAAATGGTGGATACTTTCTCCAGTGAAACAAAATCAACAGAATAAATTGCTTCTGAAGTTATCTTATTTACAATGCCAGGCAACAGTATATCTTCAGGTGGAAATAGCCAGTACTCTTCATGCCAAACAACAGCTTCCAGCTTGGTTACAAACTTTACACTCTTCAAGTTATGCAGACCAAAGGCATTTTTACTGCAACTATTTTTCTCTCACCCACAGGCTTTCCTTAGAGGCTGAATTACAAACTCTGGCCTTTACTTGCAAAACAGTCTTTTGAAAAACTCTGAGTCAAGCCTCGGAGCTCAGCACGTCATTTGCATATTCTTCTCAGCACTGCCCCACTGAAAGCTACGCTTCTAGGTTTCCTACTTTCTAAACCTTATAGCTTGTCAGTTTTGGGCATAAACTAAAGAGCAATCCATTTCCATATCTGAGGGCAAATCCTCTAGCACAGCTTCTTCTAGGTCCATGCTTTCCCCTTCAGAATCTGTTGGTAAATGGTTTAAATTTGTCTCAGAAGTAACAGGCTTTAACTTTTTTAAAACCTTTAAAACTTTCTGTAATATGGCTTCCTCTCTCTGCTGAGGGCTTTTGGAGGAATTAGGAGGTTTCTTATCTCTCAGGAAGCTATGAGAGGCTTTTAAGGTGCTCACCTTACTTTGTGGAAATAAGCTCTCCTCAGACTTTACTGCCGAAGGCTCTGTTTCCATCTGCTCTGCTGGGGACAACTCTCTGCCATTTTCATAGTTTGGTTCGTCTCCCTGATAAGCTTTCCAACTCAAAGGATTTCTTCTGTACCTCCTGCAGGACTCCTTGGGCTCATGCCTTGCTCTGTGTACAGGCCTTGCTCCGTGTTCCTTCTCGTGCTGCTTATGCTCCTTCCCATGCTGCTTATGCTCCTCGTGCTGCTTACGCTCCTCCCTTCCTCTAACTTCCTCCACCTTATATCTGTGTATTTCCCTTTCGTTTTCTATCTCCACTCCCAGCTGTTCCTCGTGAGCAGTGCTGGTTGCCATGGAGCTAGGGCGTGTCTTTCTATCACCAACTTTCTGCAGGGAGTTTTTTTCTAACTCTGGAGTTTTAACCCCTAAACTCCTGGAGCTAATTCCTTTCCCAGTGGAATATGCCTGTTTTTTCCCCCTTTCCTCCTGCTCTCCCATGGCCTCGCCACCACAGGTGGTAATATGGACCCGCTTCATCAATGATACATTCTTCAGCGCCATGGAATACACACAGATCATCACCCAACTGACCCATAACAAGGGAAAGATACTCAACATGATATTTGTACCTCAGTCCCTGCCTAAAAAACACACTCTTCTCCCTCCCACACTAACCACAGTCCCCTGATCTGACAACAAAATAATCTCCACCCTATTACCCTAACAGATACTCACACCTAAAGAGTACACAACACAGGCAATAACACACAGATTTCACCACATAGCAAAAAAAGACTTCCTAGAAAGAATCCTACCTCACCTCCACAACACCCATTATGACCTTGACATCCTAGTACAAAACTAGAATAAAACTATAGCCAGAGTAGCTATAAAACCACACACACCTGCAACTCACCACAGATGACACACGACAACCTGGTACTTCCCCCACCTCAAGACCTCAAACACAAGCTCAGATTTCTGGAAAGAAGGTGGAGATGCTCCAAATCAGCTGGCAGCCTCAACACTTACACTGCCAAACTACACGAATACCAAGCAGCTACAAAAAAGGCTACTATTCAGAAGTACTCCAAAGCTCCTTAAACTGCCCTCAATATATCTCAAACCTGCTGATTATAACAGCTTATTAAACTATGGTAGTTTCCATCCTTGACATTTCCGTGAAAATATCCCTACTGGACAATATTGAGACTATAGTGGTTTTAATCATCACACACTGAATTTTGCCATCAGGCCAGGATGATGCAGAAACAGTTTATACAGAAACGATACCCAGAGGGGGTTATATGCTGGGCTTATACTTGGGCTAAATATTCTAATAGAGATCTTTTATTAATCTGTTCTAAGGAAGCACCCTTCTGGGTACAGGCATGTGACTTGCCTTATTGTTCATCAGCGTTTCGACTTCGTGGTACAATACGTAAGCAGTGGGAGATCTTATGCATACATCTGGTATTTTGTCATGGATTACGGTTTGCTTACTGCCATGGCTGTACCCTGCATGATCCACTGATTCATACTCGTTCTTTGCCCCATTTGGAACAGAGGGCAGGGAGTTATGAATGTTGTGGTAAAAGCATGATATATGATTATACATTGGAAACTACTCATCTGATATTGACACATTCTTATGTTTTATATCATCATACCTCTTGTAATATTATCAGGGTAGTATATATAATCCTGTGTCCCTGCAACAAAATTTATGTGGGCTAGACCTCTCAGATGTTCAAAACTCGGGTCATAGAATATCTTTCGGCTTTACTTCTTAGTGTCTCTTCGGCTCCTTTAGTGGAGCATTGGGCTTCCACTGGGCATGCAATTAATGATTTAAGATGCTGTGTAGTGGACCAAATCAGACTTGTGGGTGGTGGGAATCTGGCCCTATGACTACTGCAGCGTGAACAATCTTGACTTTTTCGGTGGAATTCGGTTTAGCCTGATGGCTTATGGAGTGGCATTGTTTCTTTTGTTACCATTTGCATCATGAGTATATATTTTTTGCCTGACTGTCATTGGATTTCTGTTTGAGTTTCTTTCTGATGCAGTTAGTAGCACCATATGGTATTAAAAAAAAAAACAAGAAAGGGGGGATTGCATGCGTAATTTCAATTGGATTCTGATTGGATGTTAATATATGGTGCTTGAGCATTGGAGCAATGATTAGTTTGGGTGAATGAATGACCAGCCAATAATAATTTTGTGAGTTATTGGTTAGGTATGAACTGGGCGTCCATCACTGCTATTTGCAGTTTGGAATGACCCCCTAATTATATATGCTTCCTTGGGTGTTTGAATGCTGGTCGAGGGCGATGATGACGGTCTCTAAGCGGCAGGCATCATTAGAATGCCAGTAAGTCCATTTGTTGATCCCGTGCAGCATTTTGTACATATATTTTTACTTCTAGTGAAATTTTTTTTTATAACATTGCTCACTTGTGGAGGAGCACATAGTGTGGGTCCAATGCTTATTTTTCAAAACTATGAGACAGACAGAGCTCTGGAGCCTCAATGTTTGGATAAGACAATGGTGCAGGGAAAAGGTTTTAGATTTGTTAGAAACTGGGTTACTTTCTAGGGAATGAGGAGCTTGTTCTGCTAAGTTGAGGTTCATTTGAACTGCTGGCACTAATATTCAAAAAAGAGAGAGCACTTTTAAACCATAACCTGAAGGAAAGCCTACAGTCGCTCACATGGCTCAGAGTAAGGTATATTTAAGGATACCATCAAAACAAGGACGTTAGGGAATACCAATAGAGAGGTTGCAATAAAGGCTAAAATAGCCCAGATGCCTTTAAATAAAGATCAGAAAGATCATAAAACATCCCTGTCAACTGCTATGAAGGTTGTAAATTCGAATATACATACCTTGAAATGTCTATATAAAAATGCTAGAAGCACAATAATAGAAAGAGGAGAGTTAGAATATATAGTACTAAATAAAGATATAAATATAATAGTTATCTGTGAGACCTGATGGAAGGAGGATAACTACTGGAGCACTGTGATATCAGGATACAAAGTACAGTATATCACAATGAGAGGATGGATCAAACTGGTGAAGAGATGGCCCTATATGTTAAAGAGATCATTGAATCAAACAGAATAAAAGTTATGTAGGAAACAAAATATGCTCTTAAATCCTTATGGATAGAAATTCCATGTGTGAAGGGGAAGAAAAGAGTGGTAGAAGCATACTACCATCTGCAGGACAAAATGAGCAGACAGAGGAAGTATTATCAGAAATTAGGGAAGCTAACAAATTCCGCAACACAATAATAATGGCTGATTTACCCCAATATCGATGGGATAAACACATCAGGCAATACTAGGAAGGTAAAGTTCCTAGATGAAATGAATGACTGCTTTGCAAACCAGCTAGAAAAGGAGCTATTTTAGATGTAGTCCTTTATGGAACACAGGGTTTGGTTTAAGAACTAACTGTGTTTGGATCACTTGGCACTAGTGATTATAATCTGTAATTAAGCTCTGGAATTTGTTGCCAGAGGATGTAGTAAAAGTTGTTGTTGTAGCTGGATTTATAAAGAGGTTTGGAGATGTTCCTGGAGGAAACGTCCATAAACCATAATTAAAGTGGACTAGGTAAAATCTACTGCCCATCTTTGGGATAAATGGCATGGAATCTTTCTACCTTTTGGGATCCTGCCAGGTAATTATGACTTGGATTGACCACTGTCTGAAACAGGATACTGGACTCGATGGACCATTGATCTTAACCAATATGGCAAATCTTACGTTCTAGATACAAAGCATTGAAAAATTTTTGGTAAAACAAAAATGCTAATGGAAGAAAAAAAGATCCAGTACAGTAAAACATTGAGAAGACTTTTTTTTAGGTATATTCATGATAGAAGAAAGTGCAAGGGAAAGAATCTGTAGAGGTTGATGAGGATAAAGCGGAATTGCCTAACAAATATTTATATTCTGTGTTAACAGACGAAGGGCCAGGAATGGAAGTAAGGTATAACTCAAATGATTTTCAGAAGACTGTGCTCATGAGGAGCTAGCAAAGCTAAAAGTGGATAAAGAAATGAGGGGATGGGGGGTCAGAGTGGATTCATCCAAGGGTGCTGAAAGAACTTAGGGAAGAACTGGTCGTTCCACTGGCTGACCTTTTCAATGTTTCTTTAAAATCAGTAGTGATCCTGCAGGACTGGAGATGGGTAAATGTGCTTTTTGTCCACAAAAGTGGAAGTAAGAAAAAGGATGGTAACTGCAGACCAGTTAATCTCAGCTCTGTGGTGAGTAAATTAATGGTAATGCTGCTAAAGCAGAAGAGGGTTTAGCTTCTGGAATCCAGGATCAGAGCCATCATGGCTTTACTTGATGTAGATCTTGTCAGACAAATTTGATTGATTTCTTTGCGTAAGTGACCAGAGAAGTGGATCTCAGGAGGGCACTAGATGTGCTATACTTAGAATTCATCAAGGCTTTTGACACTATTCCACATTGGTGATTTATAAATAAACTGAGTGACCTTCAGATGGACCATAAAGTAACTGATTGGGTAAGGAACTGATTGAGTGGGAGGAAACAGAGCATAACAGTAAAATGTCATGTTCCTTTTAACATTTTGGTAAGCAATAGTGCTGAAGGTCTTTCAGGAAAGATGTATCTCTTTGTGGATGATACCAAAATCTGCAATAGGTAGACACTCTGGAAAGTGTGGATGACATGAGGAGGGATCTAGTAAAGTTTGAATAATTGTCAAGAATTTGGCAGCTATAATTTAATGCTAAAACATGCAAGATCATGCATTTGCTTCAAATATCCAAGGGCACGGTACAATATAAGGATAGGAGTACTATGCACAAAAGAGCAAGACCTAGGGGTGATCGTCAGATGATCTTAAAGTGGCCAAACAAGTAGAAAAGGTGATGGCAAAAGCCAGAAGTATTCTTGGGTGCATAGGGAGAAAAATGGCCAACAGGAAAATAGAAGTGAAAGCGCCTTTCTACAACTCTCTAGTGAGACCTCATTTGGAGTACTTTATACAATTCTGGATGCTACACCTTCAGAAGGATATAAACAGGATGGGGTCAGACCAGAGAGTAGTTACTAAAACGGTCAGTGGTCTTCATCATAAAATATTTGGGGATAAGCTTAAAGATTTCAGGGAAATATGAGGAAATATTTCTTTACAGAAAGGGTAGTGGATGTACCGAACACGCTCAATTTAAGGTGAAGGAAAAAAGAACTGCATCTGAATTCAAAAAAGCATGTGACAAGTACAAAGGATCTCCGAGAAAGATGATGAGATTGTAGAACTTAATAGTTCTTATGAATAGGCAGACTGAATAGACCATGGTCTTTATCTACCATAATTTTCTCTGTTTCTGTTTAAAACAACCAAAAAGAGAATGTTCAAAAAACTTGCCAGAAAGGCAAAAACTCATAATAAAACAATTTTCAGGTACATTAAAAGTAAGACGTTTTTGAGGAAGTTTGTTGGACTATTAGATAATAATGGGGAGAAAGGGACACTGCAGAGGGACAGGGATATAGCAGAAAGACTTGATGAATTCTTTGGTTTGGTCTTTACTGAAGAGAATGTTGGGCAGAAACCCATATTGGAAATTACATTGAATGGTGACAATTTGAAGGAACTGAAACAAATGTTGGTGAACCTGGAAGATGCAATAGGGCAAATCAGCAAACTAAAGAGTAGCAAATCATCTGTATTAAATAGTATACTCCCCAGAATATTGAAAGAATTAAAAAATGAAATTCCAGACCTATTGGTGGTAATTTGTAACTTGGTTTTAAAATTATTTTTAGTGTGCCAATGTTTAAAAAGGATTCCAGGAGAGATCTTGGAAACTATGTCAGCGAGCCTGAAGTCATTTACAGGCAAAATGATAAGGGACGTCCAGGGGCATAGCAAAGTGAAATCATGAATCCCCCATTCTCCATTAGTGTTTGTTGATATTTTGTAAAATACAGGGGATATTAATGTAGCTTCTTCTCCACAACTTCCAGATGTTTGCTTGGCAAAATAAGCACTTTACAGATGCCTGCTGTTGCCTGGAGCACATGTAACTTTAGATGTCATTTTCGGATGTCCAGGGTGCTTCTGAGATCAGGCAAGGATGTCCAGGTTCATAGTAATGTCCCAGCAATGTCTCTGCTGTGCCTCCATTCAGACTTGGACATCATCGTCATCCACAGACCCATCTCTGATTTGGACATCTGCATGCCGGTTTGCGGACGTTAAAATCACGAATAGCACTTTTAAAATCTGCTATATTTTTAGAATGAATAAACATGTGGCTAAAGGTGAGCTGATTGATGTGAAGGCACATTTTGGATAGTACATACAGAATGGATTTTGAGATAAACGGTTAGGGCATACTCAATACAGATGGTATTTTAGAAACAGTTCTGCGAAATGTAGAACTGTCTCTAAAATGGAGGAACTGCAGGAATACATGTGAACTGACATCCATGTTCAGAGGGAGGGTCGAGAGGTTGGGGGCTACTGGTAGGACCTTCTCTGGGAGGGGGCACTTTGAACACAATTAGGGATTGGATGTCAGGTCAGGTCTTCTTGGAGGAGAATCAGATGCCAGTGGAATTGGATGTTGCTGGGAGGGATCGGATGCTGAAGGGTGTTGCGCATGGGGAGGGGAAGGGGATGCCTCCATCAGTAGCGTGGCTGCACTAAATGCCACCTCTCAAGGTGGCATTAAGTGGAGCCTTACTGTTGAGTCATGACAGCTATCTGTCACTGACTGGCATGTCCATTCTCTGATCTTACACCACCCACTTCCCTACTCATCGCATGCAAGGCAGATAACATGGGATTAACCTGCTCTGTTTTGTGCGCATGCTGTTATCCACATGCTCAATCACACATTAACAGGTAATGCAGCTTAGTAAATAGGCCCATTAATAGCTATCCAATATCTAAGGCCATATAGGCATAGGACACACAAAACTGCACACAGCCTTAAATGGAACCCAGAATATTTTGAAGCATAATGTGGCAATGCTTTTTGGAATTTATTTAGATTCTAGTTCCATTTCCAATTTTGCACATAAGACTATATTTTTTGATTCTGCTGTGACCAATCATCATGAGTGGGATAGTCAATAGTAGAGCTGGTTTTGAAGCATACTCCCATATTACTTCTTTTCATTATAATACAATGTTACCTGTTAAATGTTTTTCGTGGTTCAACGTTCTCATGGAGGAAAGAGAGCTGTGTAGATCCTCTCACTCCTGATGTTATTCTGTAGATTAGGGCTGTTATGTTGTGAACTCCAAAAAGTTAGTGTTTTGTGGTAATCCCATGCTTCCTTCCTCAAGAGAGGTGATTTTTTTGTTGTTGTTTTATTCGCCCATTCCCTGATCACTAAAGGCAGAATGTGGGATGGGTAGCAACTGAATATGGCAGCCCCTGGTGTTAATTTCAGCACACCTGTTGAACTGATTATGTGGAATCTTCTTCAGATTAATTAGAAAATCCATGGGTCTATCTCTAGGTCTGGAAATTGCATGTTTTCTTGTAAAAACTCATATTAAAAAGGCTGCAGTGGATTTCCAGTGAGCTACTATATATTTTTGCCCAATTGTAGAATTTTAAAGAAAAATAATGTGGTTGATTTCCACCACAAACCACAGGAAAATCTGTGTGATTTCTGCAAGAATGAACCGGATAAAATGTTCTTGATTTGTTACTATACTGAATAAATTTGCACACCACTATTCTTTGCTATGTGCCAAAAACCGTGACCTGGCTTGTAATAGCATCTTGCCGCTTTATAAACTCATATCATGTGGTCTGTCTATAATCAGTCAGCTCAGGAGACGTCTGAGTGGAATTTCATAAAATAAAATATTCTTTTTCTTTTTTTAATCAGTCTATGCTGTATTACTGGAAGGTTATGCTGAAAGAGAAGTAAAGATTGCTTGTAAAACTCAATGAGCCATCACAGAAGTGTTATAAATCTTATTAGAAGTTAAACATTAAGTGGTGATACCTGACGTTACAAGGCAATGCAATCCATTATCAGAATACAGATACATTATCGTATGCGTCCCATGAGCAAAGCCAAGGACTCATAATGAAGAGTGATCCAGTCATGATTGGCAGTGCTCCAGGAAGAAGAATGTTGCTTGATGGGTGATTGGATCTTTTGGCAGATAGACCCCGGAGCAAAAAGCAGATAAATCATTGATAGATTTTTACTAGATTATTTCCCCACCTCCCTAACGCCCCCCCCCAAAAAAAAGTATCCAAAGCTACTGACCTGAACCTAGGAAATAAGAATACAGAAATGAGTAAGCAAACCAAATAATAAAATAGAGCTGTATCTAGTCAACAAAACTTGTTTAGAAACTGTGAATGTGGGCTAACTCAATGCCCCTGGAATCAATCAGTTTCAAAGCAAAATATAATCATCATTTTTCGGAAATCCTTCCAAGTACAAGAAGTGATACCAACCATGTCAAAAATCTTCAAAGCAAATGCTGAAATCCCAGTTTTTCAGTATGTTGCCATATAGGGTCTGTCTAAAGGGAAATAAAAGGTAGCATGTCTCAGCTACTAGAAACTGTAAGATCACACCTATGGTACTTGCATGTATGCAATAAGGGAGGTGATTTTAGAAGGCCTAGGCACCATCTACAGTACTTGTGCAAATAAGCATACATGTGTGACTGCAATACACACTGTTTGAAGGAATCTGTTCTGGACATTGTTTGGGTGGGCTTCCAGAAATAGTGTATGTTCTGTATTTAACAACAATAATACACTTTAAGTATGTCCCAGAAAATATTCTCTTCAACTTTTATACCTGCTTCAAGCCACACATAACTATGGCTACCCTGTTCACACAGCTGTGCTCTTAGAGCATTTGAGTGCCTTAGTTACTACTACTATTAAACATTTGTAAAGCGCCACAAGCAGTGGTGGGATTCAGCCAGTTCACGCAAACCGGTTCCTATTGCGGCCCATGTTCGCCGAACCGGGCTGAACATGACGTTGCAACACCAGCTCTGCGGAGTCGGGATTCCCTACCGAACAGTTGATTGACTGCACTGGGAGAAGCCTCCGATGCCGCTAATCTACTGTGGGGAGGACGGCAGCGGTCTGGGCATGTGGCTCCTGCAACGCTACTGCGTGCAATGCTGCCAGCCACGCGTTCTGACCGCTGGCAGGATGGCCCGAACCGGTTCCTGGCTGTTCAAATCTTGCCACTGGTTACAAGGCATGCACAGCGCTGAACAGACATATATAAAGACGATCCCCGCTCGTTGAGTTTACAATCAAATTAAGACAGACAAGACAAAAGATAAGAATAAGGGGAAAAGTGAAGGGTGAGGTGTCATAAGGAATAAGGGGTCAGGATCCAAAAGCTGCTTTAACCCTTCATCACACACGTTAATTACCGATGACTTTACACACCTGGAGTCAAATTGACCCCATCAGTAAATGACCAGAAACCGTGAACAATTTCATCCACATAGGATTGGTATTTTAATGCGTTTATTAAAAACAATTCTCAGTTTTTGCTGTTTACAAATGTTCAGTGTTTATGATATAAAAGTAGTCTAACTATTAACTTCAGTTTATCACTTAATTGTAATTAAGTCTCGACACCCCTAGTATAATCACCTATCTAGGCGTCTTTTAGTCAGCACATTCATTGCATAACAGCTGGCAATGTTCTGGGCATATGGCTATACCACATCGCTTGCAGTATTTTGATGTTTTCTTATCTGATGATCTGGTGCAAAGCTGGCAGCGCGATCGTGCCCCTCTAGATTCACAGCCTGTAGGACCAGGTAAGCTGAATCCAAGTAGTTGCATGCAGATCCGCACCCCTTTCTGAAGTGTTCTTGGGTTCTGCAATCGCAGTGTCTGCTGTGACAGAACTAACTCCTTTGCCAGTTCTGTTAGGAACAGTCGCCGTTTGTGGGACACCTCTGTTTGCCATTCGGGTTTTTGCTGCACCCAAATTGTGTAAGCTGCCACACCAGCGACATTGAACATGTTCATCAGCAGGCAGAACGGCCATCTTCTAGTGCCACATTTGCATGTATATGTACGCACAAGCTTGTCCAGATTGTTTACTCATAAGAACATAAGATATGCCATACTGGGTCAGACCAAGGTCCATCAAGCCCAGTATCCTGTTTCCAACAATGGCCAATCTAGGTCATACGTACCTAGCAGTTTCCCCAAAAGACTCCAGACTTAGTAGCATTATAGTGCAGAATCATCTCAGGCTTCTTTTCATTCTTGTCATCTATCGCCTTGTCATGATGTATGCTGCTCAAAACAATGACCATTTTGTTTTTCTTTGGAACATAACTCACTAGCGTGATCTCTTTGCAAAAAACAAACTGTGATGAAAACAGTTCCTTGTTCCGCAAAATCAGCAGTTCACCTGGTATGTCCCTTTTGTTTTTTCTCATGGTGCCAACAACTGTAGTGTGTTGAATCAGAAGATTTTCAGCCAGTCCTACATCAGTAAAGAAATTCCTGTTCGTCTCTCCGGGCCAGTCCAGGACATTAGGGGTAGTCAACCTCCTCCAGCAGCTGAGGACTGAATACTGAAAATCTTGCTGACAGCTTATCCAGCTCCCCCTGGTGTCAGAGAGTCAGTTTTTCAGTCCTCAGCAGCTGAAGTGGACATGTGGCTGGCAGGCTCCCCAGAGAGACCATAGGAACATTAGTTATAGATAGCTTAAAAAAAAAGAGGAGAAAAGGCAAAACAAAAAGGAAAAGACAGACTAGAGATAAACTGGTTTAAAGAAAGTAGAAGGAAAAGGGTTTGTGCTTTGTTTGCCCTGGCAGGGCAAATCAGCGCTGAAATTTTTCTTTTCTGTTTCTATATTTAAAAAAAAAAAAAAAAAAAACTTTTCTGGGGTGCAGATGCAACATCCGATGGACTCTGCGGGAAAAAAGAAGACTAAGATAAGATGGCATCCTTGAGCGGGAAGGTGACCGCGTATGCCTGGTCTGACTCCTAAAGGTTTTCTGTAAAAACTGGGGAGTGTTTACCGTGCAGGCTCAGTTGGTGCCGACGTCACCCATATGTGAGGACAGACTTCCTGCTTGTTCCTGGAGAACCTGGCAACTCTGGAATACCCAGCCTTAGTTGCACATACAGAACACAGATGGACCTTCACCAAATAAAAAATAAGTTACCAAAAAGTGAAAATAGAAACATGTACACAAAAGTGAAACAGAAACTTAAAAAAGCCAGACCCTGCATGCAATGCAACACAACAGCAGAGAAACGGAAAGAGATGCATTCCCCCTGTACTGTACAAAAAAAAAGAGAGCAGATGTCAGGACTGGCATTAGGAGGAATGCAACTAGGACAACTCTCTGGACCCCCAAGACAGATAAGGCCTCCAAACCAGTCTGATGCTGAAGAAGGAACAACTTGCTAGTAAGGTTTAGGATCTGCTCCAAAGTTTTGCCTGGGCTGGGCCCAAGCGACGTCTAACACCAGTCCTGGAAGATGTGCATTCCAAAAATTGACATATTCCAATTACTAAGTAGAAAATAGAATTATTTTTTCTACCGTTGATGTTGGGGCATGTCCTCTGTCTTCTCTTACCTCTCTTTTAATGATCTCCTATTCATTGCCATATCTTCTCTCGCCTCCTGCCTTCACTTCTCCCTTAGGTCAGTCTCTAACATTGATTTCTTCTTTTCCGTTGTTCTCGGATTATTTTTCTGCTTCTCTATCCTAATTTCACTCCTCCTTCTTATCAACCACTTCTCAATTGTTGGTTGTTTTTTTTTTACTGTATTTAGCGGCAGCTTTCCATCTTTTCCCTCACCCCAACCCTCCCATTCCCTCTCTCTCCTCTTATTTCCCAGGCTTTCACTAACTCTCCTCCTCTCTCTCCCCCCATACCCAGCATCTCTCCTCTGTGTCCCTATCCTTCCCATATTCATCATCTCCCCTCTGTTTCCTGTTCCTATCCTTCTCCCCCCATGTCCAGCACTTCCCCTCTATGCCCCTGTCTTTCCTCTGTCCAAATGTCCCCTCTGTGTCCCTATCCACTCCCCATGTCCAGCATCTCTCCTCAGTGTGCCCCTTACCAGCACCCCCATATCTAGCATCTGCCCTTTCTTCAATATTCCCCCCATACTCAGCATCTTCACTCTATGCCTCCATGTCCACCATTTGCTCTTTCACTCATATCTTCCCCCTGCCCAACATCTGTTCTTTCTCCCCATCTCCCTCCTGTTCTGTATTTGCCCTTTATTCCTATCTCCTCCATGCCCAACATCTGCCCTCCATACTACATGTCCTGCATCTGTCCTTTCTCCCCTGTGTCCCCCATCATTTATTATTTATTTATTTATATTCTCTTATATACCGCGCTATTCTGCATCAGTGTGGTTTACATTGAACAAGCTGAAATTACATTGAACAGGGCATTATAACTTGGAAATAACTATTTTACAGGGAACATGGGCTATGGAGGGTTAAGTGGCTTGCCCATCATGCCTAGTATCTGCTGTTTTCCTCTATATCCCCATCCCCCCTTTTACCCCATCCCCCATGCCTAGCATCTGTTCTCCATCCTTTCTCTAGCAACCTTCAGCCCACTACACCTTCATCCCTTGGCCAACATCTGCCCTCTGACTCCCCCCATGGCCACCATCTGCCCTTCTTCCCTCCTGGCCAGCATCTGTCCCCCCCTGTCCTGCCCCCATGTCCACCATCTTTCCTCTGCCCCCATGTCCAGCACCTCTCTCCCTGCCTCCCCTTGTCCAGCATCTGTCTCCTGTATCCAGCATCTGTCCCCCGCCACCCCCTTGTGCAGTATCTGTTCCCCTGCCCCCTGTGTCTAGCCCCTTTCCCCACCGATGCCTAATATGGCCATTCTCCCATACCCCAAGCAGCTGCCAAAAGCAAAAGCATGGGGTCCCAATTCCAGCATGTTTGGCTCTGCTGGTCCCACCCCCTTCTGACAAATACTTCACATCAGAAGGGGGTGGGGCCAGTGGGACAAGCGCGCTGGAATCGGGACCCTGTTCTTTATTTTATTTATTTCTTTATTTTTCTTTAAGTTGCTGCTGCTGTCATCAGCTGGGGAGGGAGGCCAAGGGATGATTGATGCCACGCGCCGCAGACCCGGGAAAAGCGGTGGCAGTGGTAGCGATTGCATCAGGTTCCCTCGCAAAAAAAAAAATTTGCTTTTGTATGGCCGGTTTTAACTCTCTGCTGGCAGCCGGCCTGGCCATATAAAAATCAGCCAGTTGGCAACACTAGTGTGTAGCAAATTTTCCATTTAAACATGTGAGTAGCACTGCTTGCATGTGCAAAGCCCTGAGTGATGCCACTCTTTTTCGTATGTTCTCTTCCATAAAACAGCTACTTCTGGTGTGACTTGTATCAAATACACATTTTTTTAAATTATTTCTCTTGGGACAATTCTCCAAATGTGGTAGTTTTACGCATACCATGATGTTCATAAACCTCACTTCTGTGTTGTTTGCCTTCAAGTCAAAGCTAACTCCTTGCGACTAAGCTCCTGGGTTTTTTTATGGCACGGCATGACTGGAAGTAGATTGCTAGGCCTTTCTTTTGTGCAATACTATACATATTTTATAAAAGGCCACATGTTCAGCGAGTCTTTTATAAAATACTGTTGCAGTTTTGCACAGACAGACCTAAACATACATTTTCCAACCTATACAAAATCAGACTGATATGTGTAAGCATTCCTGGGGTCAGAGAATGGGCAGAGTGGGGTCAGATTGTGATTTTATCTCATAAAATACATGCATAAGCACCAGTTCTTACTGGCTCAGACACGTGTGTGGGGTGATTTTATAAACTTTTATTTGCGCAAATCGTGGTTTTATGTGCAATAAAAAAAAGCTTTTATAAAAATTACCCCATAGGGTGTGCATGTATATATATGTGCTGGGAAAAGAATGCATGCACATTTATGTGACCTATGTGTAGATATGTTCTGGGTGGAATTGGGTGGAACACAGACAGAGGTGCAAAGGATGTGTATAGGTAATAAAATACGCATATCTACACATGTACTTCTCCCATATACATTTACCCCTGCATAAATCAATAGAAAATAACTCAGTAATAACAAAATTTAATTAAATGGAAGCCAATGTCACAGGAACACTTTACTATGATTCTGTCAAGAGGGGTTTAGAAGTTGCTCTCACACATACCAGAAGTGTGACCCCGCTCTCACTCACTCCCGCCCATCTCAGGAATAATCCACCCATCATGCAATTTCATGCATTTTTTGTATTTGGTGCAAATCAAAAGATTAATCAGCGTGGGAGTGGGTGGGGAGGGGTTGATTGTTAAAAAAGAATCACAAAGGAAATCATGATATGTCACATGAGCAAAACAGGATAAGAACATTGAAGCTACTTGAGTTGAAAAGTACAGCTTTTCAAAAGAAAAGAACTGCTTCACTGACTATAGCATGATCCTTATCACTTGTGAAGATGTTTTCAAAATTCATCTCTCACTTGGTTTGGAAGGAGCAGAATTTAGGTAAAAAAAAAGCTTATAGTGATTTATTTCCTGAGCAAGGGCTCTTAAGCACTCTTCCAGCTCTGCCTTCCCAAGGATTACAATATCATCATTTTTGAGATCCAGTTTTCGTTGTTCATCAGATTGTAGTTTCCAGTCATTGTATCAAAACTCTGTAAATGATCCTTGTATATTGGCAATGCTACAGAGGCTTTTTGATTTCCGAGGCAGAATGCAGACTTTCCTCACTCCAGCCTCCTTTTGCAAACAAATGTGTATTTCATATCTAACTGGTGTCTAGTGGGTGAGTTCTATACCCCCTCCCTGATTACTGGGTTCTTAAGAAAAATGGTTAAGGAATTCTTGTGGTGGACCAGGTCAAAGGTGATTCGTTCCCCAAACATGGAGAATTGTCCCCTCTGTGGCTAGCAGAGCATTCTCCTCAGCTACCGACTCCTTTCAATTGGAAGAAATCTCATAAAAATCACGCTGTTTGAACCCAAGCCTTAAAAATGAGTACAATCCAAACACTTGGATGCCAGTTTATTTACAAAAACGTTTAGTTATTTGAGCAAGCTCCATAGCCACAAGCTCTACAATGAATGAGATTCACAGGAGTTAACAGCTGCTTACAGCCAAAATCTTCTGACTGGAACAAAATTCATTTTCTGGAACAACCAGCACAGGTCATTCTATCAATAAACTTGGCAGTTTTCTCAGATGAGTCGCATAGAGAAATTTTTTGCAAGGTAGAGTTTCAATTCCTCATCTCCAGAATCTCTCCAGAAAAATACTCTTCTCCTACGACATCTAAATTATACACTGATGACATCATCCATTCTTAAAGTCACAGGGTCATATTTATCCCTGCAAATAATAACATAGTGATCAAAAGTCATATTTTTGGGGCAGAGCCATACATGGGATTTCACTATAGTTCAGCTGAGCAATAGATATGGAATGAAAGGTAAGCATGAGGCTGGTCAATTGAAACCAATTCCTTGCACCACTGTATAATGTAGTAGTATTTACTTCTAGTTCTTGAGAGTCACTAGTGGCTCATAAATATGCATGGGATACATTTACATACATACCCCTCCACTATATGCAGATCTCTTAACTGCGTATTCATTAGAAATATCCTGAAAACCTGACTCGTTGGTGACCCTTGAGGGCTAGAAATTAATACCACTGATGTAATGCATAGGATTTTCTTCATTTTGACATTTCTGGGTCAGAAAAGGGTTTTACATACCTGGGTAGCTAAGCTGTCTCACCACAAAAGAATATGGGTTGGACTTAATGATCTGCGATAATTTTTGACCCAAGCTATCTTGTCCAGGTGCCTTCTCTGTCTCTTTTCAAATCCAGGCTGAAAACTCACCTCTATGCTGCCGCTTTCAGATCTTGACTCACCTGATCTTCTTTGTGTTTCCTTACCATTCCCCTAGATGTAGCTCTGTCTACACCTTCTGTGTTGTATGTCTTGACTAGATTGTAAGCTCTGATGAGCAGGGGCTGTCTCTTAAATGTCTGTGCAGCGCTGCATATGTCGTGCAGCGCTATACAGTAGTAGTAGTAGTTGTAGTCTTACATGATATACAAAGGACTTACGAAGTAATTACCATGCAGTGTGAAGGATGCTAGCCCTCAGAAAATAGAATTTTTATGCAGAAACATTACCATTGAGATTTTTCTAATATATTCAAATTCAGTGATGAAAACCATCAAATTGCACTGCCTTAGATGGTTTTTGAAATTTTATTTATTATATTATACTCAATATTCCATATTTCCCAGGAATATTCAGGGCTAGCCCAAAGGTATCTGAAGTCCTAGGTGAACCTTCACCCGTGTACACATCCCCAAGCCCAACAACTCTTTTTCCCTAATATCCATAGCCCAGCATCTTCTCTTGTATTGTTTACACCCCCCCCCCCCCTCCACCTCCCCTTTCCGGGGTCCAGCATCATCCCTTCTCTTGTTTACCCTCATGATGTCCAGCAACTCCCCTTTCCTACCTCCTGCCATAGTCCTGCATATTCCTTTCCCCTCCCTCCCTCCTCTCCCTCTTATGGAGGAATTGGCAAAGTGTAAGCAGATGCCATGGCCAGACCCACTCTAGGGGAACGCCAGGAACCTAGGTACTGTAGCTTCACCTATTACAACTTCCTTTCCTTTTGGGTTGAGCCCTCTGGTAGTCAGAAGCAGCCAGGACCTGAATCAGAAGCAGTGATATTCCTAGCAAAATGGATTGGAGATTAGATGTCAGGAAGAGGAGAGGAGAAGGCAGGAAAAGTACCAGGAATGGAACCAAATCTGAAACTTCATTACTGGAATACCAGCCAAGATCAAATGCCAGGAACAGCAGACAATAAGACACAGAGCTCCCATGAGACATCTGAGGACAAGGAGAATGGGGAGTTCCAGGGTTATATAACTACAAGGATCCAGTCAGCAGATGTCTTCTACAGGGACTGATCAATCCAAGATATATTCAAAATATGTACAACCTGGAAGAAAGATGATAGAAGATACAATATAGACATTTACAATCTTTTAAGGTATTAATGCACAGTATGTAAGCTTCTTTCAATAGAAAGGAAGCTCTAGAATAAGAGGTCATAGGATGTGGGTGGAAGAGGATGAACTCATCTAAGGAATTACTTCTTTACAGAAAAGGTGGTGAATGCATGAAACAGCTTTCCAGTTGATAAGGAAGAGACAAGGATAATGTCTTAATTCAGGAATGCATAAGACCGGCATAGAAGATTTCTGAGGGAGAAGATGGGATTGTAGAATTTGGGCAATTGGTTTAGATGAGCGGGCTAGATAGGCCATGCAGTCTTATTCTGTTGCCACGTTCTCTGTTTCTCTTTTTTTCTATGTAATAGGACAGGAGAATCAAATACAAATAATTAATTGAAGAACACAACTCAAAGAGAAAGGATTTCCATAATATAGGTACAATACAATGGGGTGAACATTGTCAAGCTGAGACTAATTTCACTGAACCCAGTGAAGGCGGAGCCAATAAAGTCTGCTGGGGCAATCTCAGATTTTTGCAAGACTGATCTCAAGGAACAAGCAGGAATGTAGTCTTCACATATGGGTATCGTCGGCACCAATGGAGCCTGTGCGGGAATGCTCCCCAGCGTCCTATAGGAAAGCCTTTGGGAGCATCCCACTGCACCTGCACTGCTGCCTTCCCGCCTTTCCAACTCTCCCTCTTCAGTTTTTCATTTTCTGCGGAGCCGACAGGCTGCAATTCCTGTTACTGCAGGAATTTTTCTTTTTTGTGGTCGTGTCTGCCTTCCTGTCGACACTGACACCGGTAATAGGTGTCGTCTTCTTTCTTTCTTTCTTTCGTCTAAAAAAAAAAAAAAAAAAAAGCTTTTTTCTTGAGGGTCTTTCCCCTCTTGGTGCCTCGGTGCCATTTTGGGCTGTAGGTCCTGTTTTTTCTTAAAATGGAGAAACCAACTAGTGGTTTCAAGAAATGTTCAAAATGTAGCAGTACTATTTCTGCTACTGACACTAAGACCATTCTCCATCAGAGTGTCTCCTCTGCAGAAAGAAGACTAAGAGGGGCCTGCAGAATAGAGCTGCGAAACTCGACACCCTTTTTGCCTCAGATGCACTGTCCATTGCATCGACGTCATCCAGGGCTTCATCTTCCTCCCATGGATCTCAGGTAACCAAACCAAGGTCTTCCTCGAAGACTGGCCAGTCCTTCTAAGCATCGAGATGCTTCTAGCGTCACCCTCGAGGAGAATACACTGGCCAAACAACCCCAGCGGGAGGTCCTTGCCTCCAAAGCATTATCGGGGTCCCAAGATGTTCCCGAGGCATCCACCTCCAGAGAGCTCTTGGTGCCATGTTCTGGGGTCGTGGCCCACTCTGCCAGTACCGACACCCAGACATCGGCAGGCTCCATGGATCAACGTATCCTAGCCATTGAGCGGAATCTTGTGGCCTTGCTAGCAGCCTCTGTACCGCTAAAGCCACTGCAATCGGTTCCGCAGTCATCAGTACCGATATTGGTACTGGATGTATCTGCATCTACCATTGCACCGCTCTCCATGCTACCACCCATGCCAGCCCTAGAATTGGTATCCAGCATAGAAGGTCCGGTATCAAGGCATTCCGATGCCGACTTTGATCGGTACCATCAGGCAGTGCGGGAGCACCCGGCCGTCGATACTTCGAGTCTTCCGATTCCGATTCTTCTGATATCTCCATCGGTACCAGAGCGGTTCTTCTGTAGGATCCCCCCTCCTTCCCCAAAACGCCCGATGTCCCCTCCGGAGGACATATCTTTTCAAGACTTTATACGGGATGTGGCTCGGGGCCTCTCGATCACTGTAACCCCCAAGAAGGAACTGAGAGCTGAAGAACTTGAAATTCTTCAGTATCCTGCAGCCCCTAAAGAGACCGCAACCCTTCCCATACATCGGATTTTGCATGACCTCATGTTTGGATGTGGGAGACACCTTTAACGGTGTCTCCACATTCTTGAAGACTCGATACAATGTACCGGGAACCACAGTGTCCCGGGTTCTAAAAAACGCAGTTACCACAGCATTCCATGGTTGTGGAATCGGCAATGCACTAAATTAAAAGTGCCAAGACACATTCATCTAATCCTTCAGGCCGTGAGGCGAGAACTCTCGATGCCTTTGGTCGTTAATGTTTTCAGGCCTCTGTTATCGGCCAGAATAAGTTCATACATACTCTACAGGTATATGTTTCTTCAGGAGGTTACTAAAGATTTGGAACTAATGGCTGCTCTTCTCCCTGATGATAAGAGGGCTACTTTCCTTACACTTGTCAAACATGCCCAAAATGTTTCTAAGTTCATGAACAGGGCAACCTTTGATTGTTTTGAATGTATCAGCAGGACTTCTGCTATTTCCATCGGTGCACGTCGGATTGCTTGGTTACAAGCATCTGATTTAGAGCAGTGGGTGCAAGATAAGCTGGGGAATATTCCTTGCATGGGAGAAAACCTCTTTGGTAAGGACTGGCAGGACAAAGCTTCTCAACTTGAATCAGAGACCACTACTTTAAATAGGCTCTCAAGGACCACTGCCAACCCAGCTAAGAAAAAGACGGTTAAGAAACCCTTTTTCAACAAGAAAAAGAAATTCTATCCTTCTTACACCCATACTGTCCACTGCCCAGTCCATGCTTCCCAGAAGGGGCAACAGCAGTTAAAACAACAAAGACAGGCTCAAGTCCCCAGAGCTCAACCAGCTCAGCAGACACAGCTTCCACAAGGTCTTTGACTCCTTCCTAGAGAACCTAGTCACCCTACCTCTAAAAATTACAGAACCACTCAACATTCCAGGCAGACTGTGTTACTTTTCCAAGAGGTGGCAGCAGATAACATCAGAGCATTGGACTCTCTCCATAGTGATAGAGGGGTACAAACTCCATTTCCACAGTATGCCCCCTCCTTCCACTCCAAGAGAGTTCAGTTCTCGGCCCCTCTCACCACTCTCTTGTGTCAGGAAGTTACCTCACTCCTTGCTCAGGGTGCAATAGAGGAGGTACCCCTGTCTCAACAAGGCCTGGGCTTTTACTCCCCCTACTTCCTCATACCAAAGAAAACAGGAGGGTACAGGCCCATAATGGACTTCAGGGAGTTAAACAAGTTTCTGTTCCGAGAGAAATTCAAAATGATCTCTCTCGGAACACTTCTCCCTTACTTTCAGAGTCAGGATTGGCTATGTTCTCTAGACCTAAAGGACGCATATACACACATCCTTATTCATGCAGAACACAGGAGGTTTCTTCGATTCCTCTTTCAGGGAAGAAATTACCAGTACAGGATTCTGCCCTTTGGCCTGGCTTCTGCCCCAAGAGTCTTTACAAAATGCATGGCAGTAGTAGCAGCATTTCTAAGGACTCTAGGGATATTTGTTGTCCCCTACTTAGATGACTGGCTGATCTGAGCATCAATAGCTCCAGAGGCCAGCTCTGCTCTTTCCTGCACAGTGCAACTTCTTCAATATCTGGGATTGGTCATAAACCTCCTAAAGTCCCATCTTACCCCTATTCAATCCCTAGAGTTCATAGGGGCTCTTCTAGACATGCGGCAGTCAAGGGCTTTCCTGCCACAGCTCCGCTGTGCTTGAATAATTCAACTGGCTTCTCAAGCAGCTATGAAAACTGTCCTGACTGCTCGAGAAATGCTTCAATTACTCGGTCATATGGCACCCACTGTACATGTGGTCTCCTATGCTCAACTACATATGCGAGCAGCACAGTGGACCCTAACCTCTCAGTGGACTCAGGCGTCAGGTTGTCTTAGGGACAAAATCAGAAACTCTCCATGCCTCATTTCGTCCCTTCAGTGGTGGCAATCGCTAGAAAACTACTCATAGGGTCACCTTTTCAGCAACCACTGCACCAAGCTACCTTGACGACGGATGCATCCAAGTTGGGTTGGGGAGCTCATCTGGACAATCTCTCCACTCAAGGTCTCTGGACCCTGCAGGAGACTTGTCTTCACATAAACCTACTAGAACTCAGAGCCATTTTCTATGCTCTTCGAGTATTCCAGGACCATCTGTGCTACAAGACAGTTCTTGTCCAGATGGACAATCAGGTAGCCATGTTCTTTGTGAACAAGCAGGGTGGAACAGGTTCTCAGGTGTTGTGCAATGAAGCTCTACACCTATGGTCCTCTGCAAGAGGCCTTCAGATTCACCTACTAGCAATGTATCTCCCAGGCACACAGAATCTCCTAGTAGACAAACTCAGCCGAGTACTGCTGCCATACGAGTGGTCTCTTCATTCAGAGCAAATTGCTTGAATCTTTCGGATCTGGGGAGCCCCAGATATAGACCTGTTTGCAAGTCCTCAGAATGCCAAACTTCCCCAATTCTGTTCCAGAATTCCTGCTCGGAACAGTCAGGCTTTCCACCTCCACTGGGGTCAGGACTTCCTATATGTCTACCTACCCATTCCCCTCATTCCCAAGATTCTTTTCAAACTTCAGAGAGACAAGGGCCATATGATCCTCACAGCCCCATGCTGGCCATGACAGATGTGGTATCCCCTGCTTCTACGTCTCTCTCAAGCCAAACCTCTGGAGTTGGGATGTACTCCAGATCGTCTATCCCAGGAGAATGGGACTCTTCTGCACCCCAACCCTCAGTCCTTGCACCTGATGGCATGGCTGCTGAGAGCTTAGAACTACACGATATCAACCTCTCTCAAAAGGTTAAAGATATCCTTTTGGCCTCCAGGAAACCTTCCACTAGGCGTGCTTACGCTTTTAAGTGGAGAAGGTTTTCTATCTGGTGTTCATTTTCAGTAGAGGCGTTATTGGAGTATCTCCTCCATCTCTCATCCTTTGGACTTAAAACTAATTCAGTAAGGGTCCACCTTAGTGCCATTGCGGCTTTCTACACGCTGTTTGCTGGATAACATGTCTCCTATCAGCCGCTTGTAGCACATTTTATGAGAGGTCTACTCTTAATTAAGCCACCACCCATGGCATGGGTTTTAAATCTTGTCCTTGGACAGCTTATGAAGCTGCCCTTCGAACCCTTAGCCACTATATCCCTGAAATTTATTTCTTGGAAGGTGATCTTCCTAATTGCCCTCACTTCTGCAAGACACATTAGTGAGCTACAAGCCTTAGTGGCTGACCCTCCTTACACAAGGTTCCACCATGATAAGGTAGTCCTTAGGACTCTTCCTCACTTTATGCCAAAGGTGGTTTCGCCTTTTCATTTGAACCAGTCGGTTTACCCTCCTGTCTTCTTCCCTAAGCCTCATGCCTCTAGTGTAGAAAGGAATCTTCACACTCTAGATTCTAAACAGGCTTTAGCCTTTTACCTTCAGAGGACTAGGCAGCATAGAAAAGCTTCACAGCCTTTTGTTGCCTTTGATTCCAGTCACCTGGGTTTACCAGTTTCCAAGAGAACACTCTCCAAGTGGATTGCAGACTGCATATCCTTTACCTATGAGAGTAAGGAACTTTCTCTCAAAGGTCATGTCACAGCTCACAATGTGAGAGCAATGGCTGCCTCTATGGTCAACCTTCGCTTGGTGTCGATAGACAACCTGCAAAGCAGCCACTTGGTCCTCTGTCCATACTTTTGCGGCCCATCTATGTTTGTACAGAGCTTCATATGTTGCAGCGCTTTATAAGTCTTTAATAATAATAATAATAATAATAATTACTGCTTGGACAAGGACTCCCGTTGGAATGCCTCATTTGGATAGGCTGTTCTTCAGCATCTCTTTCAGACTTAGAACAACTTCTACCCCCCCCCCCCCCCGTCCAGGTTTCGATACCAGAGATCCTTGCGAGAAAACATGACCCACTTCAGCCTGGGTTTCACTGCTCCTCTCTGGAGTCATCTCCCTGGCATCTTTAAGCTAGGGAGTCCCATATGTGAAGACTACATTCCTGCTTGTTCCTGGAAATAGCGTAGTTACTCACCTGTAACAGGTGATCTCCGGGAACAGCAGGAATTGAGTATTCACAACCCACCCACCTCCCTTAGGAGTTGTATCTCTGGTTCTCTCTCGCTCTCCCTTTTTTCTTTCCTTCTCTCCTTTTGTCTCAGCTACAAACCCAACTGAAGAGGGAGAGTTGGAAAGGCGGGAAGGTAGCAGCGCAGGCACAGTGGGATGCTCCCAAAAGCTTTCATATAGGACGCTGGGGAGCGTTCCCGCGTGGGCTCCATCGGTGCCGATGATACCCACATGTGAAGACAACATTCCTGCTGTTCCCGGAGATCACCTGTTACAGGTGAGTAACTACGCTGTATACTGTAGTGATTTAAACAAATAAGCAGGATTTGTCTGGTTAAGATATAAAGGCAGTAACTTGGTAAGCTTTCTAGGACAATTATATTACTAGAACTAATAAATAACATGAAAGCATGTAGAATAGTATTTTACAAGGTCTGTGCACATACTTTTACCTGCATATAGTCTGGGTAATTTAAAGAAGCCATTTCTGTTCATAAACCTCTATTTTGTGCATGTAACCTATCATCAGCTCTGGAGCTTCATCACGCTCTCCCTCTCATTCAACCATCCCCTCTCTCTCTAAGGAAACTCCACCCTCGCTTCCACCGTACTGTCTCCTCTCTACCCCGCTCTCTGCTACTCCTTCTTCTCTCATCAGGTAATATCAACCCCAACCCTGGCCCCTCTAGATTTCTATCTCACTCGGAGAAGAGATCCTCATGTAACTTGTCTAATCTCATCCATATCCCTCTCCTTTCCCCTTCCACTCTCCCTCCCTCATGTGCCCTATGGAACGCAAACTCATCCAGAGAAATCAACCCCAACCCTTGCCCCTCTAGACTTCTGTCTCACTCTGAGATGAGATCCTCACATAACCTGTCTAATCTCATCTATATCCCTCTCCTCTCCCGTTCCACTCTCCCTTTCTCATGTGCCTTGTGGAACGTTCACTCTGTCTCTAATAAACTTGCTTTTACTCATGATCTCTTTATCTCTAATGCTCTACATCTTCTTGCCCTAACTGAGACCTGGCTCCTCCCAGATGATACTGCATCTACTGCTGCTCTCTGTCATGGGGGCTATCAGTTCTCCCATATGCCTCGTTCCACTGGCCGCAGTGGTAGTATTGGGCTTCTACTTTCTCCCTCTTGCCAATTCCAACCCCTCCTGCTGCCTCAGTCTCACTCCTTTCTCTCATTTGAAGTCCACTCCATTCGCTGCTTTACACCACTGCCTCTCCGAGTAGCTGTTATTTATCGTCCTCCTGACAAGTCTGCTTCTACCTTCCTTACTGATTTTGACTCCTGGCTTTCCATCTTTCTGGATTCCTCCTCCCCCACTCTCATTCTTGGGGATTGCAACATTCACGTCGATAACCTGTTTGATCCCCATGCTTTAAAGCTCCTCACCCTTACCTCCTCGTTTGACCTCCAACTTTGTTCCACTGTCCCCACCCACCACCACGGCCACTGCCTTGACCTGATACTCTTCTCTAATTCCTCTCCCTCGAACCTCCGTAGCTCAGTTCTTCCCTTATCTGACCATCACCTTTTAAGCTTTAATCTTCATCTCCTGCTGCCTCAACCTCATCCTGTCTCCTCCAACCTATTTAGAAACCTTCATACTATTGATCCCTTGACTCTCTCCTCCACCATTTCTCCATCTCTTTCTTCCATTATGTCTTCCAAGTCCATCGATGAGGCAGTAATCTCCTATAATGCTGCACTCTCCTCGGCTCTGGATGCTCTCGCCCCACCCACCCCACGTCCTGTGAGACATTCTGCATCCCAGCCCTGGCTTTCATCCACTACCCGCTATCTACGCTCCTGTGCCCATTCTGCTGAATGTGCTTGGCTCAAATCCCGCTACCTGGAAGACTTTCTACACTTCAAATTCATGCTTGGCTCTTTCTAGTCAGCCATAAGCCCTTGCCAAACAAGACTACTACGTCCATTTGACTAACTCTCTTGCCTCTGATCCTCGCCATCTCTTTAATACCCTCAGTTCTCTTCTCAAGGTGCCTCCACTCCTGGTCCCTCCCTCCCTTCCTGCCCAAACCCTAGCCGACTACTTCCATGGCAAAATCCACAAGATCACCCTCCAATTCCCCACTTCTTCTTCAACTACTTCCCTTCCTCCCCCTCTTCACTCCCAATTCTCCCCACCCCCCATCCCTGTTACCTCTGCTACCCTCTCTTCCTTCCCTGTAATCTCTGAAGAGGAAACCACATTCCTTCTTTCTTCCTCCAAAGCCACCACCTGTTCCTCTGATCCTATCCCCACCCATCTCCTAAGCCCCATCTCCTCCACCATTGTCCCTTCCATCTCTTATATTTTCAACCTATCGCTCTCCACTGCAACCTTCCCTGCAGACTTCAAGCATGCTGTGGTCAGACCCCTCCTCAAAAAACCCTCACTTGATCCCACCTGTCCTTCTAACTATCGACCCATCTCTTTCCTTTCCTTCATATCTAAACTACTTGAACGTGCAGTTCACCGCCACTGCCTCAACTTCCTCTCCTCTCATGCCCTCCTGGATCCTTTACAGTCCGGCTTCCGTCCCTTACACTCTACTGAAACAGCTCTTACCAAAGTCTCCAGTGACTTGTTCCTGGCAAAATCCAAGGGCCTCTACTCTGTTCTCATCCTTCTTGACCTCTCTGCTGCTTTTGACACTGTTGACCATAACCTTCTCCTCGATACCCTATCCTCGCTTGGTTTTAGGGGCTCTGTCCGTCCTGGGTCCGCTTCTTTTCTCTCACTATACCCAATCCCTTGGTGCGCTTATCTTTTCCCAAGGCTTTCAGTACCATCTCTATGCCGATGACTCCCAAATCTACCTCTCTACGCCTGAAATCTCTCTGGCAATCCAGACCAAGATCTCTGCCTGCCTTTCTGACATTGCTGCCTGGATGTCTCACTGCCACCTGAAATTGAACATGGCCGAGACTGAACTCCTTATCTTTCCCCCCATAACCTCCCCTCCTCTTCCTCCTTTCTCAGTCTCTGTAGATAACTCTGTAATCCTTCCTGTTTCCTCGGCCCGCAATCTTGGGGTTATCTTTGACTTCTCTCTCTCATTCTCCACACATATCCAGCTCTTAGCTAAAACTTGCCGTTTTTTTCTTTACAACATTATCAAAATCCGCCCCTTCCTTTCTGAACACACTACTAAAACGCTTATCCAATCCTTAATCACCTCCCGCCTTGACTACTGCAACCTACTCCTTGCTGGTCTCCTTGCGAACCATCTCTTTCCCCTTCAATCTATTCAACATTCTGCTGCTCGACTAATTTTCTGCCAGCCTCGCCATACCCACATTACTCCTCTTCTCAAGTCACTTCACTGGCTCCCTATCCGTTTCCGCATCCAGTTCAAACTTCTCCTCCTGACCTATAAATGCATTCACTCTTCGGCGCCTCACTACCTTTTATCTCTTATCTCTCTTTACAACCCCTCTCGGGAACTTTGCTCTTCTTACAAACTACCTCTATCTATGCCCTCCACTCGTTCTGCTAACTCCAGACTTTGCTCCTTTCACCTTGCTGCACCTTACGCCTGGAACAAGCTACCTGTGTCTATACGCCAGGCACCTTCCCTAGCCCTCTTCAAATCCAGGCTGAAAACCCACCTCTTCACTGTTGCTTTCAGATCTTGACTTCTGTGTTTTGTCTTGACTAGATTGTAAGTGCCGTGTTTTGTGTTTTGCCCTGACTAGATTGTTGCTCCGTGTTTTGTCTTGACTAGATTGTAAGCTCTGACGAGCAGGGACTGTTTCTTACATGTCTGTACAGCGCTGCTTACGACTGTAGCGCTATATAAATGCTCAATAGTAATAGTAGGTAGTAAATGGTTTTTAAAATTGCCACCTGAGAAGCTATAGGCAAAATTTTGAATTCTGCTCTGCTCTCAGGTCTTCCAGTTGGTTACATTTAATTCTAACCTAGTGGATGAGGAAGTTGGATGGTGTGCCTAATTAATTTGTCTAATTAATGTTCTAACATTAGGACAGAGTGCCAAAGTCCCAAAGAAAATTAAACCTTTATAACAAGCTTTTCTGTCCTTACCTTATATGATGTTATACAGCTACACAGCTAGCTAAATCCTATTTCAGTTTGATATAAGAAGACAATCTCACCTTTTTCATTCCAAAACATGTGATGGCATGTTTTAGATAGCGCATGGAGAATGGAATTGCGATGTTGAGGTTACGATGTACACAATTCTGGCAGAAATTTAGAAAAGGCTATGCCAAACGTAGAGCTTTTTCTAAAATATGAATAAGAAAGTGCCATCGTACACATGTACATGCCAGACAGGTGGAGCTTGGAGAGCTGTTTTGCAAATTTACATGTGGGAAAAATTAACGGGACAAACTCTGCAACTTCCATGTGAGGGTGCCAGCACTTACGTTTGGAAGCTAAGATTTCACGACTTCCAATTTTCAATTTTGATTTGGAGGAAATAAACAATGGAGCTTTAAGAAGGATAATTGTTTTAATTCCTCTTGTAAAGGGATGGCCAAAATGAAGGCCTTTTAATAACACTGGTCAACACTGAAATCATTACTGACTTTAAAAGGCCCTAATCTGTAGTATCTTGGTGAGCTGAACATGAATATAACATAAAAATAAATTATTGGCTCTTGTTTTGAAAATATTGCATATAGTTCATTTTTGACATTTTACAGTGTAAATTTATCCAGTAGGACATCAACAACATCCCAATTAAGCCTTGAATGATGTAATATTGCATCACATTGCATAATACCAGCATGCACACATCATCCAGAGTTGATTGCATCATTTTCTGATGCAATGCAATACTACTGCCAGACGGCTGCTGAAGCCATCTGACGTCAGCAGTGTACTATACGCAGTCGGAAAGGAAAGTAATCTGGTATTCTGTTCCAATATTGAAAGCCTCATGAATGCCTTAAAAATCACTCATGACCCACAAGACTGGAGGCTATTTATAGACTCTTCGAAACTGAGTCTCAAGGCTGTGCTTTTGAACAATGGAAACCGTCTTCCATCTATTCCAGTAGCACATGCTGTCCACATGAAAGAGACGTACGATAACTTAAAGCATCTACTGACTTCCATTAACTATAACAAGTACAGCTGGCACCTCTGCGGTTCCTTGAAGGTAGTTGTCCTTTTAATGGGACTGCAGCAGGGATATATAAAATACATGTGTTTCTTATGTGAATGGGATAGCCGAGCAAGGGATTGGCACTACTTGCGGAAGGAATGGAATCGCAGACAAAATGTAACAGTAGGAGAGAAGAATAACCAGCACCCAGCTCTGGTTGAGGCTCACAAAATCCTGCTACCACCCCTTTACATCAAACTAGGTTTGATGAAAAATTTTGTGAAAGCCATGGACCACAGTTCGCCAGCTTTCCGATACCTGCATGAAAAATTCCCTCGACTCAGCGAAGCAAAGATTAAAGAGGGAGTTTTTGTGGGTCCTCAGATTCGAGAGCTCTTCAAAGATGACCGGTACAACAACCTGCTGCAGGGTGATGCAAAACAAGCATGGAATGCTTTTCGCCTAGTGTCAACAAACTTTCTCAGGAATGTTAGGGCAAAAAACTACAAGGAACTAGTAGAAGACATGCTGATGCAGTATCAGAAACTTGGCTGCAATATGCCTCTAAAGATCCATTTCCTTGATTCCCATCTCGATTTCTTTCCTGACAACTGTGGTATGGTTAGTGATGAACAGGGCGAATGTTTTCACCAGGATATCACAACGATGGAGCAAAGATACCAGGGAAAATGGTCCAATACAATGCTGGCTGACTACTGCTGGACACTCCCCAGAAAAGCTCCCGAACAGCTGTATAAGAGACAGGCGAAAAAATCTAAGAAGTTGTCTATGACTTGGTTTTTTACAGGTATTAACTGAAGGCCTATTATATTTACTATTGACATGCATTTCATGATGTAAACATTAATTCTTGTAGATTACAAAAAAACTAGAGCCAACTTTGCAATTTCACTGTCATATTCGTGTTCAGCATATAAAAATTGATAAGAAATGACTATTTTTATTTCAGTAACATGACTTTTGTAAAACTTTGTTGACCAGTGTAATATAAACATGCCAGAGAGCAGCTGTAAATCCCAATGTAGGCAATTGCAGTCATAAATGTATATTCCCTATAAGAAATGGGGAAGACACGTATAGATTTTTTACCTATTCGGACCACTCCTTAGCCATGCCCTTGAGGCACCCCCTTACAGCTTTTACATAGCAACATCATCCACATGTAAAATTAGCCCTTTCTAAAATGGCCCTTTACACATGGATACTGTTTCCACATGCAAATGCCCGATTTTATATGGGGAAATTGTGAATAAGGCTTCTAAAATAACCTCCTTAAAATAACAACTGAAGGATAGTGGATTTACTTTGTAAGGAAAAGGAGCTAGGAATGAAGGACCTGATATTCATAGAGAGTATATGGATTGTGCTTCTGAATATCCTTATTGACTGCTGGGGCACTATATGAATAGTGTGGGGGCAGTCCATGGGCAGTGCTGGAGCAAAGTCAGTGATTATTTATATTGCTGTCCTAAGACTATCCGTATAGCCTGTTCATATAGTGGTGCTGAATATCGCTGATATTGGCCACAGTATTCGGATACTCAGCGCCAGTCACTATCCAGATACAAGAGTCGAATAGCTGGATTATTTATAGACATGGTAGCTGGCTTTAAAAACATGCTGACTGCTGCCATTCAGTACTCATCTGACTGGTCACAGGCTTTTTGGACTACTAGAGCTAAGCTGAGTCCTTTTAGTGAATTTATGTGGTAAAAAGCAATTTGTAGGATCCGGAGAGACAGATTAAACTAGTACAGCAAGCTTTTCTATCCGAAAATGAACAATTTTCACATACTGTCTCCCAGCATGCCCTGCTGCTTGCCCATTCAGAGGAAAGATGACAATTTTTATTAGAAAAATATATTATAGGTGGTACAGTTTCCTTTACAATCAGAAAGTGTTAACATAATATGTAAACTGAGTTGGAGCATACAAATACAGCACACTGAAAATGCAGAATGGCAATATAGCATAACATTATTGCAAGTTCAGAAAGCTGAATATTTAAAAATTACTGTTAAAAAAGGATAACTTAGTGGGAAAAGCTCGCAAATTAAGGTGCAAGTAGCAGAGTATGTATATGTCACAATGTGGCAGGTGCAGGCCTGTGACCCACAGTGTCCGAACATAAGCAGGCCAGCATGGCTAGCTTGACCTGTAAATGAGGCCTGTGGAGAGGCATATAGGATTGCACATCCCCCAATATGCTGCTATTGTAAGATAGAACTCAGTAGAAGTATTGAATTAGCTTAGGTAAGCAGAACTGCAGTATTGAAAGATGGAAAAATACAGAAAAACATGTTTAAAAGTTACTGATAAGAAAAAGTACATCTGCAAAGAAATAATTGGGAGTGCTGACAGATGAGTTGCAGAGCCCAGCTCCTCTGCACGTACAAATTGGTTCTATAACCTTGAAAGTGTGAAAGTAACAAGTTGATGAACTGACCATTGTAATTGGGATTAGAAGGGGGGTATGCAGGTGTCATGCCCACTGGAGGGACATAACTGGATAAACTTATCAGTACCGGGACCAATAGAAGAGGTACGGGAGGTACGGGAGAGTACCGGGACCAATGAAATGTTTTTCTATACCTAGAATGGAACAGAAGTCTATAAAAGTTGTTGTAATGCTTGAAAACTTTGCTCAGCCATTTTGAAATTGACTGGTTCGAGACTTGTGCACAAATAAATGATTTGGACCTTCTGAACAGACTCCTGGTATCATTGGTTTGTCTGCGCTTTGCTGCTACATATTCCTTGGTGCGTTGGCCGGGAAGTTGTGGAATCAAAGTGTATATAGGGCAATATACCACGACTTTCCGCCTCTATAGGCTTGGTCCTGCCGGGATCGCGCCCTTCCGACGAGGGCTGCTCCCTGGCGCCACCGGTCCCTTGTATCGGAGGGAGCTGGTCGGACCTCGGCGGGTGACGAGCCCGGCTGGAGTCAACGCCTCGAACCCGAGTGAGGGGAGTCCGAGGTCCAACTCATGCGCCTGCTTGGGAAGTTTGAGGACCGGATCCGGTGAGTATAGTTTTGATTTTGGGTCTAGACAGAAATAGAAAGCGCAGTACTGCCATTGGAACTTGGAACTTTGGAATTTGTAATCTCGAGATATTGGGAATTGGTAAGAGAGCATGATCACCTCTCAAGGAAGAGCCGAGTAGCCTGGCATGGGAATTCGCTGGGTGAAACCCTCATCCTTTTTGTAATTGGGAAATTGGAAAAGACTAGTCAGAATAGATAGAAACGAATGCATTCTGGGATACGTTGCTAGCATGATTGTGTGAACGAAGTGTGAATGAGAGGTCTGGCAGCACGGACCAAGTGAAGGCGGACCCCTGAGTAGCGCATTTCCTGACCGGGCGACCGCGTTCAGGTCGCGAAAAAGGGGGAAGCGATTGTCGTCTTGTCTTGTTATTTGTACTCCTTATACGTTTCCAGGGCCGTGAGGACCCCTTACCCACGGTCCGCCCTCCTTTTCCCTTCTGTCTGTTGTTGCGCGCACACATCGAAATGGGAGGGGCGGGGTCTACTAGAAACACTCCACTAGAATGTATGATCGCACATTTTAAAGAGGGATATTCAGGAGATTATGGTATTAAAATGACAGCAGCCCGTTTGCAAATTTTGTGTACTAGGGAGTGGCCCGATCTAGACCCCATCTGGCCCCGAGAGGGAACGTTCAAAGTAGAGATTATTCAGTCAATACACCGTAGAGTGCGGGTAGTGCACCCCGATCAGTACCCTTATATAGATTCCTGGTTAAGTATTTGTGAAGATCCGCCCCCCTGGGCGCAGCGCTGTTATGAGGAACAGTGCAGAATAATGTTAGCTAAAACAGATTCTAGACAGAAAACGGAACAGCCTAGAATGAAAGAGCAGGATACGAAAGCCAGAAAGAAGCCCATCCTGGCAGATCCTGATTCCCCAGAAATAACTCTCAGGCAGCCCCGAACCCCAGGTCCAGTAAGAGTAGCCCGGCGTCCTGCCCCAGAAACCCAGAGACGGCCAGAGCCGAGGCGGGACCCAACCCCTGATCCCCCTCCTGGAGAAGAGAAAAAGGAAGAATTAGCGAGAAAAGAAGAGGAGGACCTAGAAAGCGGGTCAGAAGTGGAGACAGAAGAAGGAGAAAGAGAGAATCCCCCAGATGAGGAGGAAAGTGTACAAATAATTGAGAAAGCTAGTGTTAGCACTAGCACGCCAGTGACAGTGAAACCCAAAGCAAAACCTGTTGAGAAAAAGAAAGTGACTCCTGCAAAGGCAACGACAATAACCCTTAGATCCCAAAAGACACCCATAGCAGCTAAACTGTTTCCCTTACGGCAAGTCCCGGGAGTGCCCGTAAAGAATGATAATGATGAAGTGGTAGCGGGACCCCTAACTTATGTGTATATTCCTTTCTCTACAACTGATTTATTAAATTGGAGGTCGCACTATGCCTCCTATACTAGTAAGCCCCAGGAGCTGACAGAATTAGTAACTAGTATTATGGAAAATCACCAACCCACTTGGCCAGATTGCCGTCAGCTCCTGACCACCCTATTCACTACAGAAGAACGAGCAAGAATTAGAAAAGCAGCTATTGAATGGATGGCAGAAAACCCTGCAGCTCCGGCACAGGGGCAGAATATAATAGACCGTAGGGAAGCAGCTCAGAGAGAATTCCCGAATGAAGACCCCCAATGGGATCCAAATACAGATGAAGGATCCACAGCCCTAGCCCGTTTTCGCCAAGGCTTTTTACAAGGCCTGAAAAGGGGGGGCCAGAAAGCTATGAACCTTTCCAAAGTTGCAGGAGTAATTCAAGGAATAGATGAGAGCCCAGCAGATTTTTATGAGAGATTAACTGAAGCATACAGAATGTATACTCCCTATGATCCCGAGGCATCAGGAAGTTTATGTATGGTGAATTCTGCTTTTGTAAACCAGTCTCAACCAGACATTAGACGCAAATTACAGAAGTTAGAAAGGTTTGCGGGCATGAATGCAACACAGTTACTGGAAGTCGCTCATAAAGTGTATGTGAATCGTGATACTGAAAGACAGAGAGAATGTGATAGAAAGATGAAGAAGAAAGCTGATTTTTTGGCTGCGGCCATAGTGGAACAGAAAAGGGGAGGTGTCCCTAGTCGAAGGAGCAGAGGAAGAGGGCGGGGTCAAGGCGGAGGCCGGACCCAGAGACTAGGCCTGAACCAATGCGCCTATTGCAGAGAGGAAGGACATTGGAGAGATATGTGCCCGCAACTCGAAGACGCCCAGCATGATGACGACAGCAGCCATCAGTGGCGAGAAGAAAGACGAAGCTATCCCCGAAGCCGAGGAGGAGCCAATCGAGAACAATTCCAGCGAGAAAGAGGAGGAACCATTCAAGCATTGGCCACACCAGCCCATGATGAGAATGACGTGGATTAGGACAGACCGGGCTCCAAGTTTGCTTTAGGTCTCCAGGAGCCTATGGTCGGAATACAAATAGGAGACCAAATTATGGACTTTATGGTTGATACTGGAGCGCAACATTCAGTAATAGACAAAAAGATAGCCCCATTCACTACAAAAGCAGTCACCATCATAGGAGCTACTGGTGCCAAAGCCACAAAGTCTTTTCTTCAAAACCGAATATGCAGTCTGGGAGGACAGCAAGTAACTCATCAATTCCTTTACATGCCCGAATGTCCAGTGCCACTACTGGGACGAGATATGTTAGCCAAGCTTCAAGCACAAATATCTTTCTCTGAGCAAGGAGAAATGCAAATGACAGTAAATTCCCAAACCAAACCAGCAGGAGTGATGCTGCTGACAGTTCCCCGAGAAGAAGAATGGAGATATTACATTGATGAGTCGATACAAGATACCTATTTTGAACAAACTTTGAAAAGTATTGATGCACCACCTGGAGTATGGGCAGAAGGCAGCCCCCCAGGCCTAGCCAAACATATAGCTCCAGTGATTGTAACCCTCAAGCCTAGTGCTACACCAGTGCACGTCAAACAGTACCCTCTCCCAAGAGCCGCAATTGAAGGCATTCATCGCCACCTACAAAGATTGCTTGAGTATGGCCTACTAAAAGTATGCCAATCCCCATGGAACACTCCACTTTTGCCAGTAAAGAAGCCTGGGACAGATGATTATCGCCCAGTGCAAGATTTGAGAAGAGTAAATGATGCAGCTGAGACCATACATCCAGTCGTACCCAATCCTTACACTCTCCTAGGACTGATACCTGCTGAAGCTACCCATTTCACTGTACTGGATTTAAAAGACGCATTCTTTTGCATAAGATTAGCCCCTGTAAGCCAAATATTGTTTGCATTCGAATGGCAGGACCCCATCTCTGGAAGAGGGGGCCAACTTACCTGGACAAGATTACCCCAAGGATTCAAGAATTCGCCTACCATCTTTAGTGCCGCACTGAATCAAGACCTTTCAAGCTATCCAGTAGCCCCGGGGAAGAGAGTGCTTCTCCAATACGTGGATGATCTGTTGATAGCTGCCGTATCAGAAAGTGAATGTATACTAGCCACCAAAGATCTCTTGCAGTTACTAGAGGAAGCTGGATACAAAGTTTCCAGAGCCAAAGCACAGCTATGCCAAAAAGAAGTGAAATACCTGGGTTTTCGTATCACCCAAGGAAGCAGAAGATTAGGCAGAGAAAGAAAAGAAGCAGTATGTAGAATTCCAACTCCAACAACCAGAAAGCAAGTCAGAGCCTTTCTGGGAGCGGCAGGATATTGCCGAATTTGGATACCCAACTTTGCCCAAATTGCCAAACCACTGTATGAAGCCACAAAAGGAGAAGAGAAGTCACCACTGGAGTGGGGACTTGAGCAGGACACAGCCTTCCAGAAGTTAAAAGAAGAATTGATGTCATCACCAGCACTTGGACTACCAGATGTCCACAAACCTTTTCACTTGTTTGTACATGAAGCACAGGGAAATGCCCTAGGCATGTTGACTCAGAAATTAGGAAATTGGGAGCGACCTGTAGCCTACCTATCGAAACAATTGGACCCTGTGGCCAAAGGATGGCCACCTTGCTTGAGAGCAGTTGCAGCTACAGCACTACTAGTGAGTGAAGCAGACAAACTCACACTAGGACAGAACATACGAGTCACTGTGCCACATGCAGTCCTTGCCCTTATGGAACAAAAAGCAAATTATTGGCTCACCAATTCCCGAATGTTGAAGTACCAGAGCATGTTATGTGAAAACCCACAGATACAACTTGAAGTGAGCCATGCCCTGAATCCAGCCACCTTGATACCCATCAGTGAAGAACTCCCAGAACATGACTGTATCGAAGTCATGGAGACTGTGTTCTCCAGCCGACCCGACTTGACAGATGTGCCCATAGACAATCCTGACCAAACCTATTATGTTGATGGGAGCAGTCTCATCCTTGATGGACGACGCTGTGCCGGATATGCAGTCGTCACTCAACACGAAGTAGTTGAATCATCAGCCCTAGCCTCAGGCACATCAGCCCAGAAAGCCGAATTGATAGCACTCACCAGAGCATTGTTGTTAGGAGAAAAACTTATACTGAATGTATATACAGATTCCAAATATGCCTTCACTACCCTGCATGCCCATGGAGCTCTCTATAAAGAAAGAGGACTCATCACATCCGGAGGAAAATCAGTCAAATATGGTCCCGAAATATTGATGTTGCTTGATGCAGTCTGGGCCCCAACACGTGTAGCTGTTATGCATTGCAGAGGACATCAAGCAGGAAAAGGAGAAGTTGCCCGAGGAAATAGATTTGCAGATGCCTCAGCACGACAAGCAGCTATGACAGGACAAATTGCCCCACAAGCTACGCCAATGCAAGCAGCATTGTTTCCAGTACCTTTGAATCTATGGACCCCACGATATACCACCAAAGAATTGGATTACTATTGTGACAGAGAAAATGGAGTACTGAAAGATGGATGGATTGAGCTGCCACCAGAAGAGGGCAGTCAACCTCCAGGACGAATAGTAATTCCTGAACTATTAGGACCAGCCTTTGTCAAAGCTTTCCACGCGGCCACCCACTATGGGAAGAGTGCTATGGAAAATGCACTCAGACCACATTTCTACATCCCTCTGATGACAACCATATCTGCTTCAGTAGCACGACAGTGTCAAACTTGTGCCAAGAATAATGCCAAGCAAGGCCTTACTACAGCACCCCGAGTTCAGTCAAGAGGTGTGACCCCCATGCACAACCTCCAAGTTGATTTCACCGAAATGCCAAAAGCCAATGGGTACCATTACCTATTAGTATTAGTTTGTACTTTCTCTGGGTGGGTAGAAGCATTCCCAACCAGAACTGAGAAAGCCCGAGAAATTACCAAGGTCTTAATGAGAGAGATTGTCCCCAGATTCGGAATTCCAGCAGTAATAGGGTCAGACAATGGACCCTCATTTGTCTCCCAAGTTACTCAGCAGTTAGCAAAAGCCTTGCAGATACAATGGAAACTCCACACTGCATACAGACCCCAGAGTTCAGGGAAAGTTGAGCGAATGAATCGTACCTTGAAAGCCCAAATGTCTAAGCTTTGTCAGGAGACACAATTGAAGTGGCCCCAAGTGCTCCCCATAGCTTTATTCAGAATACGCTCAGCTCCTGTAAAGTCAACAGGATTTTCCCCTTTTGAAGTTTTGTATGGTAAACCCCCACCAATAGTGCAGGGAATCAAAGGAAGTCTAGCCCAAATTGGTTCAGAAATAACCAGACAAGAAATTCTAGCTCTTAGTTTTGTTCTGCAGACTCTCCATACGTGGATCCAAGACCAGTTGCCTATCAACTTGACGGAACCCTTGCATCCCTACCAGCCTGGTACTTCGGTGTGGATCAAAGATTGGAAGAAGACACCGTTGGAACCCCATTGGAAGGGACCGTACACCGTCATCCTGTCTACCCCAACTGCAGTAAAGGTAGCCGAGATCGACGCCTGGATCCACCACAGCAGAGTCAAGCCCGCCGCCGATCCTGAACCAGAGCAGTGGACAGCAGAACAGCACCCTGATGTACCCTTGCGAGTTACTCTGAGACGGCAACCAGCAGCATAGACACTTCATCACAAGTGCTTTGCAGTAGCCAAGTCTTTCGAAGAGGATTGCTGTTTTCCATGCAGCAACAGTTTTGTTTCAACGAACCCAATTTGTGTGTGATTTGACACACTACTTTGAGACTACACTGACTAAGCCAGACTCCACAAGCCAACTGAATTGCTAAGTTGGTCAATGTGTACTGGACAACTTGAGGATCTTCAATCAACACTCAGCACCCGTTAAATTGCTTCATTAGCAAACGGGACGAAGAATAATAGATCGTCGTGATCAAGATCAGCAAGCTGAGGATTCAGAAGAACTCCAATCAACATCGACATGCATCTTTACTTTTGCTTTACTTTGGTTGCCTTCTTTGGAGGTTTTGAACAGACTTATGCTTTACCTCCATGCACTGCCTGCATTACTTCTACTAGAATTGGACTGAAAGTAACTCAGACTTTGCTTTATCATTCTTACTATACCTGCGAGGGAACAGTAACTCGGTGTATCTATAACACCACTGAACTAAATGTTTGCACTCATGGGAAAATTAAGACATGTTATAATCCGCATCAGAATCCATCCTATTACACGATGGAAATAAGATGGAAGGATGCAGATGGACCTATATTAGCTGCAACGCCACCACTTAAGGACATTACTAAACCTGCTGTTTTGAATTTTGATGCATGCAATGCTATTAATAGAGATAGTTATTCCACCTGTGGTACATGGGAGAAAGCGTATCGAAATGACCATAAGTATATGTGTCCAGAAGGTGCCACGGGATGGAGAAAGTGTACAGGTAAAAAGGAACCAGGCTATAGTACTGCCCCAGCAGCAGACTACTATTGCCCGTATTGGGGATGTGTTTTTTATGCTACCTGGAATACTGGTATAACTGATGAGAAAATAGATAAACGAATGGCTACTTTAACCAAGCCAACCACAAATGATAAATGTCAGAAAGATGCTTGTAACCCCTTACACTTACGTATACACAATCCCCATGCAGGGAAACAAGGATATAAGTTTGGTTTACGTATTGCTGGAGGAGCAATAGATCCAGGGACCATTGTGTATATCAGATTGAATACCCAAGCCCACAAGTCATCTAAATATCATATTCATAATACTTTTTATGAAGCCATGCATGTAAATAAGTTTGAGATCCCTCACCCCTCACAGAATTTATTTCTAGAATTAGCCGGAGCAGTAGTATCTAGTCTTAAGATCACAGATTGTTATTTCTGTGGCGGAACCCAAATGGGAGATCAGTGGCCATGGGAAGCCCAAGAATTGAATTATTCCATGATTTATAATCAGACTGAATTACACAAGACTACCAGTGAATGGGTGTTAGCGCACTCAATCGTTGGACGTCTTTGCTATGCCAGAACTGGACACCAGTTCACCCAAAAGGTAGGACAGCTGGTCTGTCTTAGCCAAAAGTACTATAATGCCACAACCAAGAAGATAGCATGGTGGTCAGGAATTGGACATCCTGAACCTCCTAACCCATTAGCCAGATTTCCTGAACTTGCAGGTCTATGGACTAACCTTGCTGAAATCCAAGCCTGGCAAGCCCCACCTGGCCTATATTGGATCTGTGGAAACCGAGCGTATGCACAACTCCCACCACACTGGGGAGGAGCATGTGTCTTAGGAACCATCAGACCTTCTTTCTTCTTCCTGTTAAACACTGAACATGGAGAACAATTAGGATACCCAGTATACACTACCCATCGACACAAAAGAGCACTAAGACAGAAGAGAGAGGCCTTACAGATAGGCAAGTGGGAGAAATGGCAAGGTGATGATTGGCCACCAGAAAGAATCATTGAGTATTATGGACCCGCCACTTGGAATGATGATGGTATGTATGGTTATCGTACCCCAATTTATATGATTAATCGTATTATTCGCTTACAAGCAGTAGTTGAAATAATAACCAATGAAACTAGTCATACTCTCACGCTTTTAGCTAGACAAAGTACACAGATGCGCACTGCGATATATCAGAACCGTTTAGCACTTGATTATTTGTTAGCAGCTGAAGGAGGAGTATGTGGTAAGCTGAACTTAACCAATTGCTGTTTGAAAATAGATGATAAAGGTCAAGTAGTTGAAGAAATTGCTAAAGATATGCAAAGACATGCTTATGTGCCAGTACAGACGTGGCACTCATTGAAATTTCCTAATTGGTTTGCTAACCTCTTTTCATGGGTGGGAGGATTTAAGACTTTCATCGTATTGGTACTAATCCTTGTTGCTGTTATCTTCTTATTACCATGTTTAATCCCATGTTGTATGCGTTCCATTCATAACACTATTGATAGTACAGTAGAGCGGAAGACTGCAACAAAAATCATGGCTTTATATACAGCCAGTCCTGGTAGAAATCCTTTAGCCAGGATGTGATTCTTCAGAAAGTGATTTAATTCTCACACCTTATTAAGTAATAGGGTGAGATTAATCAAAGGGGGGAATGTGGCAGGTGCAGGCCTGTGACCCACAGTGTCCGAACATAAGCAGGCCAGCATGGCTAGCTTGACCTGTAAATGAGGCCTGTGGAGAGGCATATAGGATTGCACATCCCCCAATATGCTGCTATTGTAAGATAGAACTCAGTAGAAGTATTGAATTAGCTTAGGTAAGCAGAACTGCAGTATTGAAAGATGGAAAAATACAGAAAAACATGTTTAAAAGTTACTGATAAGAAAAAGTACATCTGCAAAGAAATAATTGGGAGTGCTGACAGATGAGTTGCAGAGCCCAGCTCCTCTGCACGTACAAATTGGTTCTATAACCTTGAAAGTGTGAAAGTAACAAGTTGATGAACTGACCATTGTAATTGGGATTAGAAGGGGGGTATGCAGGTGTCATGCCCACTGGAGGGACATAACTGGATAAACTTATCAGTACCGGGACCAATAGAAGAGGTACGGGAGAGTACCGGGACCAATGAAATGTTTTTCTATACCTAGAATGGAACAGAAGTCTATAAAAGTTGTTGTAATGCTTGAAAACTTTGCTCAGCCATTTTGAAATTGACTGGTTCGAGACTTGTGCACAAATAAATGATTTGGACCTTCTGAACAGACTCCTGGTATCATTGGTTTGTCTGCGCTTTGCTGCTACAACAATATATTTCTTAGATGGCACAATGTGCCAGTGAAATCTTGGCCATGAAGGAGGGGAAGGGCCTCATGTTCCTGCAGCATATAAGAAAAATATAACAGTAATGATGTTTGTGTTTATGCAATTTTCTTGATATACCACCCAGGCTGAAGGGCATCAGAGCGGTTTACAATCACTACAAGCAGGTACTGGATGTATTCTGTCCTCCTTGAAGGGCTCACAATCTACATGTGTACCTGAGATAATGGAGGGTTAAGTGGTTTGCCCAAGGTGTGCCTATAGGACTAGAAACCTCCATCCCTCCAGTCTGAGATTGCTGTCCATAGGCAGGACTCGAACCCCCAGCATTCTGGCCTGAGGATACCACTAGGCCACTCCTTAGGTCAAGGTTGTTATATCAGTCCTAAATATGTCCCAAATGATCCAGGTGAATGCTTAGAAAACACACTCCTTTTCTCCCTTCCCAGGAGCAAAGGAAGGAATTGGTATGATGTTACCCAGGAAAAATTGCAGTTTGTAACCAATACACACTTGTGCTTCAGAACTAGGCTTAATGGGGGTAATTTTATAAAGTCCTTTTCAGGCATTATGTCGCAGTTTATGTGCATTAATGGCCTCTTAGAAAATACCAAATGGCATAAAAGTGCATGCGTTGACATGAATGTGCGTACTTTGATAATAGGCATAGCTGAAGGCATGGTCTGGGTGGAACATGGGTGGAATTTGCAAGTATGCATGTTGATTATAAAATATCATAATGTACATGAATACTTGCATACTTAACATGCATTCATTTATACCTGCTATAGGGCAGGTGTAAATGCCTATCTCCAGGAACAAGCAGGAATGAGTCTTCACATATGGGTATCGTCGGTACCGACGGAGCCTGCGCGGGAACGCTCCCCAGCGTCCAGAAAGAAAGCTTTTGGGAGCATCCCACAGTGCCTCGTGCTGCCTTCCCGCCTTTCCTAACTGCCTCTCTCCAGTTCTTCTTTTCCGCGGAGCCAGCAGGTTGTGTTTCCTGTCACCGCTGAAGAATTTCTTATTTTCTTTTATTTTTCTTTAGTCGCGTGCCTGCCTTCTCGATTCCGCACCGGTACCACCGGTCCTTTTTCTTTCTTTAAAAAAAAACAAACAAAACCTTCTACTCTTTTCAGTGCATTTTTTTTCTGGGGCCTTAGGCCTACAGATATATTTTTCCCTCATGGAAAAACCCGCCTCCGGGTTTAAAAAATGCACAAAGTGCAGCAGCACTATTTCTGTCACTGACACCCATGACTGGTGTCTAAAATGTTTAGGTCCTGACCACTCCATTGCGGATTGTGAGTCCTGTTCCATGATGTCTAAAAGAGGGTTACAGAATCGGGCAGCTAAGCTCAGTACCCTGTTTCCCTCCGATGCAGCTTCCGTGGCATCGACGTCTTCCAGGGCTTCTTCTTCATCCCATGGATCTCAGGTAACCAAACTTAAATCTGGCCGGTCCTCAAAGAGTTCATCTCCCTCTAAGTATCGAGATGCCCCCGGGCTTACTCTTGAGGATACCACACCGGCAAAATTACCCCGGCAGGAGGCTCCGGCTTCCAAAGCACTACCTATGGGGTCACAGGTTGACATCGATGGCTCGGCCTCGACCGATCACCTTTTACAATGTTCTGGGGTACCGGCAGTTTCTACCGGTACCGACATCCAGACATTGGTGGCGTCAATGGATCAGAATATTCTGACCATGCAGCGTGCCATCACGGCATTCATTCAAGCTGCGACGCCTACGGTACCGCAACAAACCCCATTGTCGGTACCTGTACCGATTCCGGTACCGGACCTGATATCGGTCCCGATACCAGTACCGCTTGCATCGACATCAGCATCGAATGCAGCGGTACGCTATCCAATAATGCCCATCAGTACCGACCCGGTACCGATTACTCCCGATGTCGATACCTCCTGGTACGCGTATCGGGCTCTACGAGAGCATCCAGATAGTCGATACTTCGATTCCTCTGAAGACTCTGATTCTTCAGAGGCCTCACTTGAAGCATCGGGCATCCTTCCTCAGGAACCCTCTTCTCCAAAACGGAGAATGTCTCCTCCTGAAGACTTGTCTTTTCAGGACTTCATTAGGGAGGTGGCCAATGGCCTGTCCATCTCAGTGACCTCTGAGACTGAACCTAGAGCCAAAAAATTGGATATCCTAAATTATCCTAAGGCTCCTAAAGAGGCAGCCACCTTACCAATACATGAGATTCTTTATGATCACATGCCGGGCATATGGGAGACTCCTCTTTCCACCTCCCCTCATTCCAGAAGGTTGGACACCATGTATCGTGTTCCTCCTTGTCCTGGTTTTCATAAGACTCAGCTTCCTCACCACTCCATTGTGGTAGAGTCTGCTATGAAAAAGATCAAGAGTACAAAAAGGCACTCCTCTGTTCCTCCAGGAAGAGAATGCAGAACTCTAGATGCCTTTGGCAGGAAAATCTTCCAGGCCAGTATGCTTGTAGCCAGAATCAACTCCTATAGTCTCTATATGGGGATGTTTCTAAAAGAAGTTACAGATCATCAGCAAACCTTATCTCCTTTAATGTCAGAAGATAAGAGAGAAGAATACATCACCTGGCTTAAACATGCACAGGATGTATCCAAGTTTTCCAACCGTGCAGCCTTTGACTCTTTTGAGGGGGCCAGTAGAGCCTCGGCTATTGCCATAGGTGCACACAGAGTTGCTTGGTTGCAAGCCTCTGATTTGGAATCCTGGGTACAGGATGGTCTAGGTAACCTTCCCTGTACAGGCGAAAACCTGTTTGGCAAAGATTGGCAAGCAAAGGCCAACCAAATGGATGCTGAAAACTCTGCTTTAGATAGACTTTCAAAGTCTACTACTGCTCCTTTTAAAAAGAGGTTGTTCAAAAAGGGATCTTTCCCAAAGAAAGGGAAATTTTCTTCTTATGGTCAGGCCTCTTCTCAAGGTCGTTTTGCTACAAAGAGACAGCAACAACCAAAACAGGCCAAAACCCAGGCTGCGAGGACTGCTACGGCCCAACAGCCTCAGCCTCCTCAGGGCCTTTGACTTTCTACTAGAGAACTTAGCCTTTCTGGCTCTAGAACATCCAGAGCCTCTCACCATCCCAGGAAGGTTAGCTCACTTTGCTCCCAGATGGGAACAAATCACAGCAGAGCAGTGGACCCTCTCCATCATAAAGGAAGGGTACAAACTTCATTTCTTAAACCTTCCTCCTCACACCATGGTGAAACAGTTCAATTCTACAACATCTCTCCTCAACCTTCTAGGTCAAGAGATTTCTACCCTTCTTGTCCAAGGGGCAATAGAAGAAGTACCCCTTCTTCAATAGGGCTCAGGGTTCTATTCCCCCTATTTCCTCATTCCAAAGAAAACGGGGGGCTACAGACCCATATTAGATCTCAGAGAATTGAACAAGTTTCTATGCAAGGAGAAATTCAAGATGACTTCTCTCGGAACTCTCCTTCCATACCTCCAAAGTCAGGACTGGCTTTGTTCTCTAGATCTCAAGGATGCGTACACCCATTTTCTCATCCATCCAACACACAGAAGATTCCTTCGGTTCCTTTACCAAGGAAAGCACTACCAATACAAAGTGCTTCCTTTCGGTCTGGCCTCTGCTCCAAGAGTGTTCACAAAATGCATGGCAGTAGTAGCTGCATTCCTGCGCACTCTAGGAATATTCGTATTCCCATATCTGTACGACTGGCTCATCCGAGCTCCATCCCAGTCAGAGGCCCAGACTTCCCTGGCCTGCACAAGGCATGTTCTTCAGTATCTGGGACTGGTAATCAACATTCCAAAATCCCATCTCACCCCTACTCAGTCTCTAGAGTTCATAGGGGCCTTACTGGATACCACAACTGCAAGGGCCTATCTTCCCCAGGGCCGTTGCCTACGCTTGCTGCAGTTAGCCTCCCAGGTTCAGTTAAAATCCCATTTAACTGCTCGAGAGATGTTGCAACTCTTAGGCCACATGGCATCCACGGTGCATGTGGTTCCCTATGCTCGCCTTCACATGAGAGCAGCTCAGTGGACCCTATCCTCCCAATGGACCCAGGCATCAGGTTGCCTGTCAGACAAAATAGCAACCTCCAGTCACCTTTTTTGGTCCCTCCACTGGTGGAAGTCCACTCAGAATCTGTTGCTGGGGTCCCCCTTTCAACAGGTGTTACCCCAAGCCACCCTTACAACAGATGCCTCTCCAAGGGGTTGGGGGGCTCATCAACAAGATCTCTCAACCCAGGGCATCTGGTCTCCACAGGAGACATCTCTTCATATCAACCTCTTAGAGCTCAGAGCAATCTTTCTGGCTCTGAGTCTTCCACACCCTGCTCAGCTACAAGACAGTCCTCATCCACATGGACAACCAGGTAGCCATGTTCTCCGTGAACAAGCAGGGAGGGACTGGCTCTCTGTCGCTTTGCAACGAAGCTCTGAGATTGTGTGCCTTCGCCAGAGAGCATCAAATCCATCTCATGGCAGTATATCTTCCAGGGGTTCAAAACTCTTGGGCAGACAGACTCAGTAGAGTTCTGCTTCCACACGAATGGTCCCTCCATGGGGACCAGATAGCCAGAATTTTTCAGATTTGGAGTACCCCAGACATAGACCTGTTTGCAAGTCCGTGGAATGCCAAACTTCCCCGGTTCTGTTCCAGGATTCCTTGTCAGGGAGTTCAGGCCAGGGATACCTTCCTCCTTCATTGGGGGCAAGACTTCCTCTATGCTTTTCCACCTATTCCCCTAATTCCCAAGACTCTGTTCAAGCTTCAGAGAGACAAGGGGACTATGATCCTCATAGCACCACTTTGGCCACGCCAAGTGTGGTACCCTCTACTTCTGCATCTCTCTCAAGCTCCCTCCCTAGACCTGGGGTCTGCTCCAGATCTCCTCTCCCAGGAGGAGGGAACCTTGTGGCACCCAAATCCTCAGTCTCTTCATCTCAGGGCCTGGTTGCTGAAGGCCTAGACCTTCAAGATTTACAACTTTCTCAGCAAGTGAAGGATATCCTTCATGCTTCCAAAAAGCCTTCCACCAGACGTTCAATTGCTTTTAAATGGAAAAGGTTTTCCATTTGGTGTGCAGAGAAGGGTCTCAACCCTCTTGCAATACCTTTGAATTCTTTACTAGACTATTTGCTGCATTTATCCCATGCAGGCCTTAAAACAAATTCAGTCAGAGTCCATTTGAGTGCTATTGCAGCATCCCTTAAGCCTCTCAATGGACATCCTATTTCCTCTCATCCTCTTATAGCAAGATTCATGAGAGGCCTTCTTTTGACTAAACCTCCCATTAGACCACCTCCAGTGGTATGGGACTTGTCAGACGGCTGCCTAGGGTGAGAACTTACACAATCTTGACGATGCATATATTCATATGATTCTTGCAAGGTACTGTGGGTATTGTAGTTCATTCACTCCCAAACACAGCTGATGACAATAATTTGAGTTGTGAAACCAAGTGGTAAGATCAATAAAATACTTCTTTTATTGATGGGGTTTAATTCACCCAGCACATGTATGCTTGATAGCACTATAAATGAGGTAACTTGCTTGCAGTGTTTAAAATGGATAACAAAAAGTCACAAAGTAAACCAGAAAAGAACCTTCACCTTGTCAGGCAATTAGCTAATCTTTTCTTAGCAAATAATTACCAAATACAAAGGCACAAAGAAAAGAATAAACTTTGCTGGTTAGGTTAACTTCTGCTTATTTTCCACGCCGATCTCAGCAGTGATTCTCCCTTGCTCACACACACAATCAGGTGCAGCCCTAATTACTATCAATGGACCAGCTGAAAGCCTTTAGCTGGCTGGCTGCTACTGTGTGAGCCCAAATCCTGCTTTAAGAGCTGTTTGCAGTGGAAATAAAGAACAAAGTTAGGTTTCTTTGTGATGGCTGATGTGTTTGCTCACAGAAAGCTAGCATTTAGATAGAGAATAGTCCATATAAATAGTTTCATCTGCTGTATCTCCCCCTTCATCAACAATCATAGGGTCAATATCATACATTGGCACAGATGAGTCTTTCATTAAGGCACTATCATGAGAATGCTTATTCCCTTGCTGCCATTCTCTATTATAGATAGGGTCTGGATCAGTGTTCATACCTGAGCCTCTCCTGCTATCATTATTTCTCTCTGTATAGCCTGGCCAATATGTAATCCAATTCTGATGTCCAGCCTTCCAATCTTGATCCCTGGACACTGGATCTTCTCTCACATACCTTCTGGCCTTGGTCTGAAAGTCCCTTCCACATGCAGTCTTCTCTCTTCCAGGTAGCCACTGGTGATTCCTATCTCTGCCAATCCATTCCTCTGGCTGAATCCAGTCCAATGGACTCTGCTGGCGTTTGGAATACCTCCCAGTATGGGTACTGCCTTGGAATCTCCCAGACCTTCCAATGGGCTTTCTTCTCTTCCTTCCAGAGAGTTTCCTTCTTTCTCTATCCGCTTGGCTTGGCTTCTGTTTCTCCAGGTGATACTGGTGCTTGAGCTTGTAGCCGTTGCTGTCTCTGTATCTCTTTCTGTGGCTTTTGCTGAATCTGTTCTTGAAGTTCTCCCTGAAGCTGGGCTGGAGCTTGTAGTAACTGTTATCTGAAGAATCAGCTCTATTCTTATCCTGTTCTAATGTGTGCTGCTCCCTAACACAGCGCAGCTGTCTTGAATCAGGCCCTGCCCTTTGAGATGAGTGCTTAGGGATTACCTCATAGCTCTCTTGATTGCACACACATTCTCTCACTTCAGCCCCTCTCATGGCTGCTGGAAACCTGGTGCATTCTGGGACTGGTAGTCTTTTATGTGAAAACTCTGTTTTCTCACTTCTACCAGAACTGACAGGTTGCTTGTTCAGAGTCACATCATCTTTTCTATAGCTCCTACCTGAGCTATGATAAGCTTCCTTATCACATACCCCCCTGCTTAAGTTATTACGGACTGGTTTTACTGGTGAAACTGCTTCTCTACAGTCCGTAATACCTACGAGAGTGTTATCTTCTTGAAGCTCACTTACTTCCTGACTGGGTTCAAGGTCATTATCTACAGGCCTCTCCCTCCAAGACTTAAGTACATTAATATGGTAGGTCTGCCTACGCCCTCTGGCATTTTCTACCATATAAGACACTGGGCTTACTTGTTTAACAACCTCCCATGGCCCTTTCCACTGTACCTCAAATTTTGGAGCAGTTCCTGCTACTTGAACAAAAACCTTTTCACCAATGCTTAATTGGCGGCTTTTGGCCTTTCTATCATACCACCCTTTCTGGCGAACTTGACTGTCCTGCAGGTTCCTCTCAGCAAACTGCGACGTCCTTTTCAAACGTGCTCTCAAGTCACGTAGAAACAGTGGCACCTCCTGACTTCCTGGTTCAGGATCAATCCTTTGTTCCCTCAAAATATCCAACAAACCCCGGGGAGCCCTACCATACATCAACTCATACGGAGTTACACCTAGGGACACTTGAATTCTTTCCCTGCAGGCATATAAGGCAAAGGGTAATAACATATCCCATTCTTTTACCTCTCCTGCTAACCCCCTTCTCAACATTTGTTTGAGAGTTTGGTTGAATCTCTCCACCAAACCATTTGATTGTGGATGGTAGGCTGAGGTTTTCACGTGACGAATGCCAAAGGCATCCCAGACCTGGGCCAAATATTTGGATACAAAATTGGACCCTCGGTCAGTCAACACCTCTCTTGGGAATCCCACTTCACAAAACAATTTTACTAGCTCTAAAGCTATTGTTTTTGCAGAAACATTCCTCAATGGTATGGCCCAGGGAAACCTTGTTGCCTAATCTACCATAACTAGGATGTATTGGAAACCTCGGGGCGTTTTAACTAATGGGCCTACAATATCCATGGCAATGCGACCAATTGGGTCTGTGATGATTGGCATGGGGATCAATGGCACCACCGGTGGGTGAGCCGCTGTAACTCGCTGACATGCTGGACATGCAGCACAAAACTGGGCAGTTTCTTTGAATATACCTGGCCAGTAAAAACGCACAAGTATTTGATCCAGCGTTCCTTGCATACCTTTATGACCTCCCACTGGATGATCATGTGCTAGTCTAAGTACTAGCCCTTTGAAAGTTGTGGGTACCACCAATTGTTTACGTATGGCACCATTTCTGGGGTCCTGACTCTCTCTATATAATATGTCATTATCTAGTCTGAATCTGGGCAATTCCTCCCTGACCTCCTGAGCATACTTAAAAGCTCGGGTGAGAGCTTGATCAGCTCGCTGCTCTTGTGGAAAGTTAGGAAACTTTGCCACCAACTCAGCTGGCACCCAGGGTAAACTTTGACCAGCTAACATCTCAGCCCTACCCTGTGCTCTGCAAAGTCTCTCACACCTCTTTTGTGCTTTCAACTTTCTTACTTTACCAGATGATGGGGTTATTAAATCATCATGAGAGGGTAAATCTCCTAATAACTCTGCCTGCTCCCCCTCCTCCTTCTGCTGGCTCTCTAACTTAGCCTGCGAGCGGGTGGATACAAGGCCCCTCTTATTACCCATAGTTTGGCCTTCTGGAAGCTTAACCATCTTTTTAGCTAGGGACTGAGGACTTCCAAAGAAAGGCCCGGGAGCTATTTCCATTATTAAACCTTCTCCCTCCTTCTTTCCTAGCCCTTTCACTAGTTCCTGCTTAAATCTTGGCCAGTCCTTTCCTAGGACCAAATCAAAGGGTAGCCTAGGCACCACTGCTAATAGGACTTCCTCTTGTTCCCCCAGGCACTTAACCTTAAACCTATAGGTGGGATATGATGTTGCAGCACCATGAATGCATCTGATGTGAACTTGGCTTTCAGGGGTTCTAGGCACAAATCTTTCTTGGGCCTCTATCCTCTTCCAAAGCCTTTTTGACATCATACTCTGGTCTGCCCCAGAGTCTAATAATGCATTTGTGGTAATTCCTTGCACATCAACCATCAAAAGAAATCCTTCCTTGGGCTGTTTTAAATCCAGACCCATTAAACTAGTGTGTGTCTGGCATCTCTTCTCTAAGTGTCCCACTTTTCCACACTTGAAACATTTCTTTCTATTCCACTGTGTCATCTGGTTTGATACAGTACATTCATTTTCAGAAACATTCTTAATTATTCCTTTTTCTGATACAGCACATCTAGCCTCAGCATCTATCTTTAGAGGGCCACCCATTCTATGGCAAGCCTGCGTGGCTTCCAAGAATCTCTCTGCTAGCATGGTTGCCTCTCCAAGATTTTGGCAATTTTGCTGTATAAGAAAAACATTCAAATCTTTAGGTACCCCAAGCATAAATTGTTCCAGCATTATAATATCTAATAACATTTCTACTGTCTTTTGCTCAGGCTCTAACCATTTTACAGCTAAACTTCTGATTCTCTGACTCAGAGCCCTGGGTGTCTCACCCACTTTCAATGTAACAGCTCTAAACATTCGCCTATACTCTGAAATAGACAACCCTAGGCGATCTCTAATAGCTGACTTTACATCCTTATAAATCAAAGCCTGGGCTCCTGGCATTGCTCTGTAAGCTGCTAGTGCCTCACCAGTTAATGAGGCTGCCAGCCTTACTGCCCACTGGGTCTCTGGCCATGCTAAAGCCTGTGCCACTCTTTCAAAAGACTCTAGAAAATCATCAACATTATCTTCTGGAGTTAATTTCCCAAAATTAAATGCCCCAATCCCTTGATTGAGTCCCACAGTGTCCACATGTGGTGCACCAGTACTAACTGCTGGTCTTGCATCTGTTCCACTTTGGCTCTGCAGCTGTACTAGAGCTTGCACCAGATCAAGCACTGGTTTCTGCTGTTCCATTAAGGCCTTCATAGCAGTGTCCTGGGCCTGCTGTGATAGCTCCTGCTGCTTGCTGAATTGGGCTGCCATCCACTGAGCCATCTCCCTCGGATCCATCTTGACCCCTGCAAGAAAAGAGAGAAAAAAAACCCAAAGAGCAGCACCTTCCAACCAGGTGTGGGGTTTTTTTCAACTTTTTTTTTTTTTCAATTACCCCCTGTGCTTACACACATCCACCACTAGACATGCCGAGGTACATATTACCTTGTCTCAGTGATGAATCCAGCTTTTCACAGGGTCTTTTCCTCTGGGACAGCTTCCTGGAACAACCACTTTTCTTCCAAAGTGCAGATGAGGGAAAGAAATCTTCTTACAGCTTTAAAGTTGACTTTTATTTGTAATCCACAACAAGTAAATCCTCTTGGTGCAAGAGCAATCCTGCCAACTACGCCATTTGTCAGACGGCTGCCTAGGGTGAGAACTTACACAATCTTGACGATGCATATATTCATATGATTCTTGCAAGGTACTGTGGGTATTGTAGTTCATTCACTCCCAAACACAGCTGATGACAATAATTTGAGTTGTGAAACCAAGTGGTAAGATCAATAAAATACTTCTTTTATTGATGGGGTTTAATTCACCCAGCACATGTATGCTTGATAGCACTATAAATGAGGTTACTTGCTTGCAGTGTTTAAAATGGATAACAAAAAGTCACAAAGTAAACCAGAAAAGAACCTTCACCTTGTCAGGCAATTAGCTAATCTTTTCTTAGCAAATAATTACCAAATACAAAGGCACAAAGAAAAGAATAAACTTTGCTGGTTAGGTTAACTTCTGCTTATTTTCCACGCCGATCTCAGCAGTGATTCTCCCTTGCTCACACACACAATCAGGTGCAGCCCTAATTACTATCAATGGACCAGCTGAAAGCCTTTAGCTGGCTGGCTGCTACTGTGTGAGCCCAAATCCTGCTTTAAGAGCTGTTTGCAGTGGAAATAAAAAACAAAGTTAGGTTTCTTTGTGATGGCTGATGTGTTTGCTCACAGAAAGCTAGCATTTAGATAGAGAATAGTCCATATAAATAGTTTCATCTGCTGTATCTCCCCCTTCATCAACAATCATAGGGTCAATATCATACATTGGCACAGATGAGTCTTTCATTAAGGCACTATCATGAGAATGCTTATTCCCTTGCTGCCATTCTCTATTATAGATAGGGTCTGGATCAGTGTTCATACCTGAGCCTCTCCTGCTATCATTATTTCTCTCTGTATAGCCTGGCCAATATGTAATCCAATTCTGATGTCCAGCCTTCCAATCTTGATCCCTGGACACTGGATCTTCTCTCACATACCTTCTGGCCTTGGTCTGAAAGTCCCTTCCACATGCAGTCTTCTCTCTTCCAGGTAGCCACTGGTGATTCCTATCTCTGCCAATCCATTCCTCTGGCTGAATCCAGTCCAATGGACTCTGCTGGCATTTGGAATACCTCCCAGTATGGGTACTGCCTTGGAATCTCCCAGACCTTCCAATGGGCTTTCTTCTCTTCCTTCCAGAGAGTTTCCTTCTTTCTCTATCCGCTTGGCTTGGCTTCTGTTTCTCCAGGTGATACTGGTGCTTGAGCTTGTAGCCGTTGCTGTCTCTGTATCTCTTTCTGTGGCTTTTGCTGAAGCTGTTCTTGAAGTTCTCCCTGAAGCTGGGCTGGAGCTTGTAGTAACTGTTATCTGAAGAATCAGCTCTATTCTTATCCTGTTCTAATGTGTGCTGCTCCCTAACACAGCGCAGCTGTCTTGAATCAGGCCCTGCCCTTTGAGATGAGTGCTTAGGGATTACCTCATAGCTCTCTTGATTGCACACACATTCTCTCACTTCAGCCCCTCTCATGGCTGCTGGAAACCTGGTGCATTCTGGGACTGGTAGTCTTTTATGTGAAAACTCTGTTTTCTCACTTCTACCAGAACTGACAGGTTGCTTGTTCAGAGTCACATCATCTTTTCTATAGCTCCTACCTGAGCTATGATAAGCTTCCTTATCACAGACTTGAATCTGGTTCTTGGCCAGCTTATGAAGCCACCCTTTGAACCCTTAGCCACTACCTCCTTAAAATTCCTTTCCTGGAAGGTTATTTTTCTCATTGCAGTCACCTCAGCTCGCCGTATCAGTGAGTTGCAAGCTTTATTGGCTAATCCTCCTTATACAAGGTTCCATCATGACAAGGTAGTCCTCAGAACTAATCCACACTTTATGCCTAAAGTGGTCTCACTTTTTCTTCTGAACCAGGAGGTGTTTTTACCGGTCTTTTTTCCAGGACCTATGCATCAAGTGCAGAGAGGAATCTTCATACCCTGGATTGTAAAAGAGCACTTGCTTTCTACTTACACAGGACACAGCAACATAGAAAGTCCTCTCAACTTTTTGTTCCTTTTGATCCTTCTCCTTTAGGACTTCCATTTTTTAAGAGAACTCTGTCCAGTTGGATTTCTCAGTGTATTTCCTTCGCCTACCAAAGTAAGAACCTTTCTCTGGAGGGCCATGTCACAGCTCACAATGTGAGGGCCATGGCAACCTCTATGGCTCATCTAAACTCTGTGTCCATCGACCAAATCTGTCGAGCGGCCACCTGGGCATCGGTTCATACCTTCACAGCCCATTACTGCTTGGACAAGGACTCCCGCCGGGATGCCTTGTTTGGTCAGGCTATTCTCAAACACCTGTTGCATACCTAATCAACTCCTACCCTCCATCCCTGACTGGATGCCTGAGATTCATGGGTAGAGGTAGAGCCCTTCCCAGGGACTCACAATCTGGGTGATCTCCCAGGCATCTCTAGCTGGGGAGTCCCCATATGTGAAGACTCATTCCTGCTTGTTCCTGGAGATAGCACAGTTACTTACCTGTAACAGGTGATCTCTGGGAACAGCAGGAATAAGTCTTCACAACCCACCCACCTCCCCTAGGAGTTGTATCTCTCTATCTATCTTTCCTTTCCTCTCTCTCTCTTTGTCTCAGCTTTAAAACTCGAACTGGAGAGAGGCAGTTAGGAAAGGCGGGAAGGCAGCGCGCAGGCGCTGTGGGATGCTCCCAAAAGCTTTCTTTCTGGATGCTGGGGAGCGTTCCCGTGCAGGCTCCGTCGGTACCGACGATACCCATATGTGAAGACTTATTCCTGCTGTTCCCAGAGATCACCTGTTACAGGTAAGTAACTGTGCTGTACCTGCTTTTAGGGCACTATCCCTGCCACTCATGCTAGTACATTATATAAAATAGACACCTGCTTATGCTCTTACTCTAGGTGCCCTGTTATAACATAGTAAATGACGGCAGATATTACCCTCTGAATGCTTTTTTGAAATGCAAGGTGCTTGTGTGGTAACTGTTTTTGGGAAACCTAATCTTTGAATGTGTTGTTGCTATAAAGGAGATACCAGGCACTGACACTTTTAATGACATCCTGATAACATTTTGTGTTCTATTAGGCATTTGTGGATGAGAGTGAAGAGGGGTTAGGTGAAAATGGTGAGCTAGCTTAAGAAAAAGTCTTAACCAGATAGGCTATTTTCATTTTTATGCCATCTCTGAAAACATTTTTTTCATTTATTTTGCAAAAGAAAGGAATAGACTGGAGCTCCCAAAGGAATTCTACAGCTTAAGTGAAGCAAAAATATACAAAATGATACAGAAAGCACACTGAGTAATGACTTATTCATCTGAAACATACAAAAATATTACAAATGTGACCCCAGACTGCAGTTATGCTACTGGACCATGTCTCTGTGATGTACCTGAAAAAATGTGTTTATGTCTTGTATATCATTTCACTTTTGCATGGAGTTTGTTTGGTTTCTAACATTTTAGTATGTGTTATATGTGATCCTAGTTCAAGGTCTGGTCCTTATCCTTTCAATAACCTTACCCTCTATCAGTGATTAGCAATCCCTTTTGTTTTGTTTAAGAAATGAGGTTAGTATAAAGAATTGTGCCTTTAAGACTAGATGATCTCAGCAATGACATCTACTGAGTATAAAGGGGGAGACCTTAAATAAGAGAGTAGCCCCTTTGCATTCAACTTTTGCTTTCTGTCATTTGTTTCTGTGCTTGCTGGTAAAGAAGGCAGTGTCAGCACAATTTCCAGAGAGGGCGTGACTAAGGGGTATGTTTACTAATCCGGGCTAACGGTTAACCCGGGCTATCTGCAACTAGGTCCCATTGAATAATATGGGACCTAGTGGCAGATAGCCCGGTTTAGTAAACATGCCCATAAGTCATTCTACTCCTAGGCTTCAGGCCATTTTGTTTTTCTTCTTCTTTTTTTTTTTTTTTGCTTGCTTTTATTTTTTTAAGCCCCTGGGGACAAAAAGAAGAAAGTTTCCTTATGGGAGTCTCATAATTTATTCCACGTTTTGAACTAAATAGGTGAATAAAATGTTTTGGATATTTCCAGAAATGAATTTTATGGGCCAAGGAATATTGTTCTTGTTGCTGAAATAAAATTACTATTTTGTATTTAAACTTCTGCTGTATAATGATTACTTTTGTTAGAAACATTCCTAAGTTTTCTGTTAAATAAAATTGACATTTTGGAACCACCCTTCCCTTGTAAGAACTGAATTCCTTACCCAGGATTTGGGTTTGACTGAGAAGGAGGTTGCCAGCTGAGTTTGGCATTATTTGGAAAGGCATTTACTTAAGGGAGAGATTTGCTACCGCTACAGAGGGGAAGCAAAATACATTTGGGGACTTTTAATGAAAGGTGTACACTTACTGTTTGATTAGCGAGTAAGTGCACCTGGGACATGCCTGGCATTTTCCTGGCAGTTAGCCCATGATCACAAATGCTAACATGTGGCATACTTAATGTGAATGGGAATTGTGGTATCCTTGTTGCAAGAGGACTTGCAGACATGGAACCTTGATTTACTTGAGCAAGAGGGTCTTGAAGTTGCAACTCCTTTTTCCAGGTCATGGTGGTAATATATGATGACCCAGGTAGAATGGTCTCTACTGAGACATCTTTTTGTGCCCTTTACTAAGGGGAACTTATGCTGCAGAACACAGGTGATGGAGCCCACATACTATGTGCAATTCATGGGTTATGATGAATCAGTGTAAGACTGGTTTAACAGAAGAATGAAGGAAGGCTTATCCCATGTAGTTGAACCCCCCGCTACCTTAGATGAGCTGATCCAGTTAACTACTAAGTTTGATTGCAGAGAAAATGGAGGGAGGACAGACCAGATCCTATGAACTCTTGATTAACTCCCATAGCCCCATCTCCTGTTATAATTTCTGTGGTTTTATCTGCACCATACAAATTGGTGCTACTAGTGGTATATCTCTAGAGGAAAGCATTTGCCATTGGGCTCTGTATTGTGACACAAAGGGGCACCAGAGCCATACTTGCCCATGGAATGCAGAAAACGTACACACTTAGGTGGAACTAAGAAGATCCACCTAGGAAGCAAGAATTTAGCTCCCTCTGGAACAATCCACGGAAAAAGGCAATTCTCCGTGAACAAAGCAGGAAATAAGTCTTCACATATGGGTGACATCACTGATGGAGCCTCCCCAGAGAATGCTCCCCAGCTTCCAAAGGAAGCTTTTGGGAGGTACACCATGCTTGTGTGCCTGTCTTCTCACCTGCCTTCCTTTTCCACAGAGCCCCTAGGACATGTTCCTGTAGTCCTCATGGCCAGGATTTTTTTGCTCTTTTTCTTTCCACCTGTTTTTGCTTAGACATTTTTTTTTCCTTTTAGGGTTTTTTTTTTGTGTTCTTTTTCAACATGTTTGTGTGTTTTTCCCCCCTTTGGGGTGTTTTCCCACCCACTGCAGTTTTTCAGTTTGATTTTGCTGAGTTGGTGTTTTTTGGTATGTCTTAGCCATCCATTGGCTTTAAGAAATGCACCAAGTGTGGCAAGTCCATTTCTGCCACAGACCATCATAATTAGTGCCTGCAATGCTTTGAGCCTGACCACAAGTTAGTGTCCTGTGAGCTGTGCTTGTAGATGATGTGCCAAGGGCTGAAAGGTCGGCTTATCTGATTCAGCATCCTCAGCCCCAACCCCCTCGTCTATGTCTGCAAAAGGTCCGGAGGTGTCCAAAGAGAAAGAGCAGAAGGCTCAGTTGGAGCTGAAGGGCCCGAGCAGTGAAGGGAGGCTCCCTGCAGAGATCCCATCGATGTTGAAGAGTGAGCACCAAAAAAAGTTCCTGGTGCAGTGTCCTCACAGTTCTTCTTGACGAGATATGGTGAGCGACGGCTGGGAGCAGCTGGCCAAGCTTCTCCAGTGGGAGGGCTCAACCAGAACAGCAGAGAACACTTTTAGTGCCAAGGAGGGCAGCTGGATGGTCTCCCAATGCACCTATCATCATGGAGTCCCCACCCAAGATGGCATCGCCGATGGCTGTGATATTGGCCCCCAAGCAGGTGGTGGTTCTGGATGAATGCCTTCAAGCCTTAGAAGCTCACTTGGCAGCAGTGGAAGCCTTACAGAATGCAGGCTTTGCGATGTGGAACGCACCATTACTGCACTCCTTCCAGCCTATCCTGGATACCCTTGTCCTACCTGCTGAGGTTGGAACATCAAGTGGAGAAATCAATATCAACCCCAGTTGCCGGAGTCATCTCCCTATCCAGTGTGTCAGAGTCAGAGGCCCAGGGGCAACACCATCAGCATGCCGGGTGGCACGAGGGTCATCGGCGTCCTCCCTCTCCCAAGCCGCAGAGCCAGCAGGAGGAGGAGACTCAACACTATTTCAACTTCCTCTCAGAATCAGAATGGGAGACAAAGGTGGAATCAATGGCATCAGACCTTCGGTCCTTGGACCTCCCATCCAACTCATTGCCTTCATCCAAGTGGCGCAAGTCACCCCTGGAGGACATGTCCTTCCAGGACTTTGTTAGGGACATGGCCAAGGCCATCCCCTTTTCACTGGACTTGGAGGAGTAACCAAGAGCAGAGGAACTGGAACTCTTCTAGTATTCCTTGGCCCCCCCCCAGGAAGCAGAGATAGTTCCCGTCCAGCATGCTCTGCTACGGCTGATGCATTCCGCTTCTGGTCATCAGTCGCTAGCTTGATTTCCTATACCGGGTCCAGAAAGCCCCGGGGTTTGAAAAGTCTAATTTGCCCCACAATTCCATTGTAGTAGACTCAGCCTTAAAGCGCGTGGAGTGCTAAAATACACTCCTCGGTTGCACTGAGTGGCGAGGCTCAGACCCTGGACTCCTTTGGGAGGGAGTGCTTCCAGGGTTCCATGCTGATTGCCAGGATCCTGGCTTACCAGACTTGCATGAGCATTTTCCTCAAGGATGCCATGTTAGATCTGGCAGACTTTGCCGCCCTGGTTCCCAAGGACTGTCGCGAGTCCTTTGAAGATCTCATGGCGCACGGCAAGGATTACTGGAAGTTCATGGTGTGAGGTACCTATGATGCCTTTGAATCCATTGGCAGAGTGGCAGCTGTGGGCATTGCTGCCTGCCAGATGACATGGGGGAATGGGTGGGTTGGATGGGAGGTCCGAGGATCGAAGGTCTGATGCCATTGATTCCACCTTTGTCTCCCATTCCAATTCTGATTCTGAGAGGAATCTGAAATAGTGTCATGTCTCCAACTCCTACTGGCTTTGTGGCTTGGGGGAGGGAGGACGCCGATGACTCTCATGCCGCCCGGCATGCTGATGGTGGTGCCCCTGGGCCTCGGACTCTGACACACTGTAGAGGGAGATGACTCTGGCAAATGGGGTCGATACTGATTTCCCCACCTGATATTCCAACCTCAGCAGGTAGGGCAAAGGTATCCAGGACAAGATATTCAATGTCTCCTGCCAGGGTGAGAACCTCTATGGCAAACCCATGGAGGAGAAGGCCGAGGAGCTGGAGAAGGAGCTGGTGACTCTCACCAGGCTCTCCAGAAAGACCATGGACTCAGCATGGAAAAAACATCATGCCAAGAAGGCCTTCTATCTGCACCCATGCCAGTATTTCCCAGCCCACCCGCAGCAGCGGATGCCCCAGCCACAGTGGCGGGAGAAGATCTTGAAGGCGCAAACTACCCCCCAGCCCAAGCTGGATGTGGGGTTTTGACTGGGTCCTCAGGAGCATAACCAGCTGACCATTGCCTGTTGAGGTACCCCCATAGTTCGGGGGATGGCTTGTCCACTTTGCCCACCAATGGCCCCTCATCACCTCGGACACCTGGGTGCTGCAGATTGTTCAAAGTGGTTATTAACTGCAGTTTACCCAGCTGCCACCTCCATACGATCCCGAAGAATACCCCATGAGCTCTACACCTGGAGATTGCTGACCGAAGTCGAGGCTCTGCTGTCTGACTTTGCTATTGAGCCAGTCCCCCCAGCCCAAATCAGCCAGTGCTCCTCCTCCAAGTACTTCCTGATCCCCCAAAGATTCTGGCGGGTTCTGTCCAATTCTAGACCTGTGAAACCTCAATTGGTTCCTGGTGCATGAAAATTTCAAAATGGTCTTGTTAAGGATGCTGCACCCGTACCTCGTACAGGACAATTGGCTATGATCCTTGGATCTGAAAGCTGCATATATGCATATAGCGATCCACCAGCATCACAGGCAATACTTTCGCTTTGTGCTGAGCAGCCAGCACTATCAGTTCCTCATGCTTTTCTTCGGGCTATCCGTGGCCCCTCTGGCCTTCACAAAGTGGCTGGCAGTTGTGGCCTCCTTCCTCCATACCTGGGGGGGGGGCTGCCTTTGTTTTCTCATACCTGGATGGCTGGCTAATGAAGGCTCCCATGCCAACTGGTGTGAGGCAGTCAGCTGCAGACACAATTCAGGTGCTCGAGGGCCTCAGCTGTGTGGTCAACTACTTGAAGTCTTACCTCCATCTTACACAGAAACTATAGTTCATCATAAACCTCCTCTATACCACTCGGGCACAAGTCTTTCTGCTGGTGGACTGCCTGCAGTGCTTCCTCGAGGTGGTGGGCATGTTGCAGTGCCAGCATCACACCACAACTCATGGGCTCTTGAGAGTCCTTGGACACATGGCTGCCACAGTACATGTCAGTCTTCAAGCCCACCTCTCCATGCAACAGGCCCAGTGGACCTTGTTCACACAGTAGAGGTAGGCATCAGGCCAGCTGCAGGACAAGATAGTGGTCACTGTACCACTGGCGTAGTCTTTGGCATGGTGGCTCGAGCCAGACAATCTGCTGTGGGGCCTACTATTTCAGCCTGTAGCCACCCACAAGATGCTCATGATGGATGTGTCCAAGCTTGGCTGGATTGCGCACCTGGATGGTCTCAGCACCCAGGGCTGTGGTCTGAGTGGGAGAGTCTCCATCAAATCAACTTCCTCGAGCTTTGGGGAGATTGGTGTTGTGAACTTTGGAGATCTTACGGAGCGGCATGCTGAGAAGGGACCATCAGCTGAGTGCAGTCTTACCTCCTGCTGATTGGACCATCTTCCCGCCTCTCCCTACATCAGCCGAGGGTTTAAAGCACACTCTGGTGCAGGCACACTTGGGAGATTGGTGTTGTGAACTTTGGAGATCTTCTGAAGCGGTGCGCTGAGAAGGGACTAACAGCTGAGTGCAGCATTACATCCTGCTGATTGGACCATCTCCCACCTCCACCGTGCTGCAACATGCGGATGCGGGTGTGTCCAAAGGGGTACACCAGGCCCCTTTGGAGCCTCTTCAGAGTACTGAGGAGCCTGCACTCACAGAATGGGTAAACAAAAAAAGAAGTCCTTCACCGTAAGTATGTCTAATACACCTAAGACTTTGAAAGCCCTCGGCCCTATGGATTGGCATGTGGTGATTACGGTTAGAGGCTCAGAAGATCTGTGGTTTCTGTCATCTGTGAGTTTGGGTTCCTCTCACAGCTCTCCTCTCAGTGTTAACCCAACTCTGCTGTCCAGTGATGTAGGCTTGGGCTTGATGACTCCCCAACCTGATATGGTGGGGAAAACGAGGCCCGATGTTTCTGTGGAGGATGGGACTTCTCTGGGGCTGAGGGACCTTGGTGCAGTGCTTCCACTGCCATGGGTAATTCAAGCCCCCGAGTCTTCCAAGTCTTCGCTGGTCTCTGGTGGTTTAGCTTCAGGAGAATCGTCACAAGATATTTCTTTGACTGATATATGGACTCTGCTTAACTGATTGGAATCCTCTTTGAATTGTACTGTATCTCAATTTTCAGAGTTTACAAAGGAGACTGTGGCAAAGATTTCTCAGCATGACTCCTTCTTTACTGTTTGTGACTCTTATTTGCATAAATTAGAATCACAGGTGGCCATATTGCAGGGTGCTGCCTCCTCCTCAATAAAGTTTAAAAGGGGAAATATTTTCTTCAGTGGAGTAGGTTTAAAACTCTGCTTTAATATCTTTCTCAGGCCTTTGAAGCTACTGACATCTAATCAGGAGTTAGTGGGCCTCATTAGCCTGTGAAAGAACTGAGAGCAGCTGAGGCCTGCATAAAAGGCTTCAGAGCCTTGCACTGTTGAGGCATTCCTAACAGGGTTTATACATTTCAAGCAAAGTTAAGAGTTTGTGCCTTTTAAATTACTAGCTCTCTGCCTGGGAGCTCTTAAAAGGGTTTTGGTACATTTTTAAAACAAAGTTACATTCTTTTTGGTGCTTTAGTTTAAAAAGGGAAATATTTTCTTTAGTGGGGTAGGTTTAAAACTCTGTTTTAGTATATTTCTCAGCCCTTTGAAGCTACTGACACCTCATCAGGTGTTAGTTCCCTCACTACCCCCCCCCCAACTCCCACCCACCCCTAGTAAGCAGTCTTGCTTTATAGGACACCTCCCCAATTAACTACACACAGGGACTTGGAACAGCACACTTTGAAAACATTTAAAAGAGATTTTTTTCTCTGACAGGACAGCTAGAAAATCACCTGGTACTTTGGTAGGTCTCTCTCTCTTTGCTTCAACAGATACCTAAGCTTCACCAACTGAACAATGGCTGGGAAAAATCATATTGCCAAAGCTGTTGCCCCCATTACAGATTCTGCCTCTGTCCAGACAGAGGTCCTATTGCCAATTGAAGGACCGGTTCCATGGGCAGGATGCCTGCATGCTGAGCTCTCAGGAAACAAGTGGAGGAACTCAGAGAGGAGGTGGCGAAACTGAGGAGCATTCAAGACACTGAGAAGTACATTGATGAGATGCTTCTGCCGACCAGACTTGATATCCAGAGAGGTATGCTGTCTGCCAGGTGCCAAAATCCGAGATGTTACGGAGAGTTTGCCAAGATTCATCAAGCCCACTGACTATAACCCAATGTTGCTAATCCATGTCGGCACAAATGGTACTGCCAGGTATCCCTCTGAGCATATCAAAAGTAACTTCATGGCTCTGGGACAGAGGGTAAAGCAGATGGGGGCACAGGTGGTGTTTTCTTTAATCCTCCCTGTTGAGGGTAAAGGCCAAGGCAGAGAAGCTCGCATCCTGGAGATGAATGCATGGCTGTGTGGATGGTGTCATCGAGAGCGTTTTGGTTTCCTAGACAATGGGATTCTGTTCCACGGGTTGCAGAACAGAGATGGTGTCCATCTGTCCAAGAAAGGTCAACGTGTCTTCAGTAGCAGACTGGCTAATCTACTGAAGAGGGATTTAAACTAGATTTGTTGAGGATAGATGAAGAAAGGCCCCAGGTAAGTGAAACATTTAATACCTTTATAGAAATGGGTGAAAGTGGCAATATATACAAAGTGGTGTGTATAATGCCCGTAGCATTGGAAATAAGATCCCAGATTTTGAAGCTTTAATGGGAGAGGCTGACTTGGATTTAGTAGCTGTTACAGAAACATGGTTCACAGAAAACCATGATTGTGATGTAACTATACCAGGGTATACTTTATTCAGAAAGGACAGGGTAGGAAGAAGGGGAGGAGTAGTGGCACTATATGCAAAATAATAATATTAAAGCTTTGGAATTACAACTTAAAAGGGAGAGAGGAGGCACTGTGGGTTAAACTAGAAAGAGGGAAAGAGAAATCTATTTGAATTGTCGTGATATACAGACCACTCTCATAGAAGGAAGAAGTGGACAGACATATGCAGCATTGCCAGGAAAGGGGAAGTGCTACTGATAAGGGATTTTAATATGCCAGATGTTGATTGGAACATCCCTGCTGCGGTATCATCTAGAAGTAAGGAGATCCTGGATTCTCTACAGGGAGAACTATTCAGGCAACTGGTAACAGAACCCACATGTGAAGGGGCCATACTGGACTTGGTGCTTACCAATGGTGAAAATGTTTCTGATGTTATAGTGGGATATCATTTTGCATTCAGTGATCCCTGGATGGTGTGGTTCAGTATTAGGACTAGGGCTGTTAAAATCCATTCAAAAGTGAGGGTCTCAGACTTTAGGAAAACTAACTTTGCCAATATCTCAGGTGGTTGTTAGCGGGATGGGAACAGCTGGTGGATATAGAAAAACAGTGAACAAAACAGAAAGGGATATTTTAAGGGCAACCAACCTTTTTGTTAAGATGGTAAATAAAGGTAAAAGGAAAAGGAGACTGCTATGTTTTTTGAAAGAAGTAGCTGAAAAGGTGAAGATAAAAGAGGGAAACCTTCATGAAATACAAGAGATCACAGAGAGAGGAAAAAGTAGTCAGGAAAGCAAAGATTCAAAAGGAGGAGGAAATAGCTAATGCAATAAAATGGGGCAATAAGATATTTTCAGATATGTTAGTGAGAGGATGGAGAGCCAAAGTGGTATTGTCAGACTCAAGGGTGAAGGTAAGGAATATGTAGAAGCTGATGAGGATAAAGCAGAATTGCTTAAGGAATATTTCTGTTTGGTGTTCACAGATGAAGAACCAGGAGCAGGACCTCAGAAAACACCCACAAACATGAACAGAAGCGAGGGGCATCTTGAACAATTTTCAGAAGACTGTGTTTATGAGAAAGTAGCTAGACTTAAAGTAGACAAAGTGATGGGACCTGATGGTATACACCCTAGAATACTAAGGGAACTTGGGTACGTTCTAGCAGTTCCACTGACTGACCTTTTCAATGCCTCGTTGGAGTCAGGAGTGGAAGGCCTGGAGAGAGGCACATGTGGTCCCTTTACACAAAAGCGGAAGTATGGAAGTGGTTTAAAACTACAGACCAGTTAGTTTAACTTTGGTGGTAAATAAATTATTGGAAGTGCTGCTGAAGGAGAAACTAGTGATGTTCTGGAGTCCAGCAGATTACAGGATCCGAGGCAGTATGGATTCAACAGAAGCAAGTCTTGTCAGACAAATCTGATTGATTTCTTTGACTGGGTGACCAGGGAGATGGACCAAGGGAGAGCCCTAGATGTGGTGTATTTAGATTTCAGAAAAGCCTTTGACACCATTCCTCACAGGCAACTTATAAATGCTTATAAGTATACGTATAACTTTGCGCAACTGAAAACTTGCCCCATAGTAGAATTTGTTGCTGTTTAGTGCAGAAGTTTCAGAACCAAAACAATTCATCTGTTCATCAAAAAACACATGCAGAAGAAGAGAGGAGAAAGGATGCCATCTATGAAATGTTCATCACTGATAACATTTATCAAATGCTATAAGAGCAGAATAACCTTTGGAACAAGGTCAGGCTGTTCTATAAAATTCTGGTTTTAGAGAGTTAAAAATTGTGATGTATTGTTTTTTTTACCTCTAATGTACATCCAAACTGACATGTAATTCTGTTCCTAGTTCAAGTCTTCAATATTTCTTCAATTGGGAATGAATCTGTGAAAAGCTGCAATCATACACCATACTCTTAACCTCAACAGAAAAAGAAAGAACATTTGAAGGAACTTACTCCCTTAAGGAATTTCACATCATCTTGAAATCACTGTTGTTTAGCTTTTTCTGTGATGGAAGAGATTTTTAATAGAGCTGAAGTTGTCCACATTAAATTACATCCCTGAAGGCATGTGCTGAATTGAATACAAAGGATTGCTATCGGCTATATGTTTGCTTCAGAGAACTGTAGAGGTAGAGAAGGGCTCTCTCTTATCCACTTAAATTCTCCATTCAAATGTCAAATAATTCTCTCTCCAGCAATAAATATGTAAAGGGCACCCCCAGAATCACAACATGGGTAGCTGGGATTAGAGGGACTGGTTTTAATAGTAAAGCAAATAATAAAATGTAATAATTTAGATGTCATCTATAAATACTATTAGTATTACCGCTACTTATTATTTCTATAATGCTACTAGACTTTTGCTGCACTGTAAAGATATACATAAGAAATGGTCCCTGCTGAAAACAATAGTAACGAAGGGGGCGGAGCCTGATGTCCAGCGGGATGGTCGCATAACGCTGAGGCTCCCGAGAGGCCTACTCAGAATCCTGAATTAACACCGTAAACACTTGGAACTTCTACTCTGATTCTGCCGGGGCACATTGGTGAGATGGCGGGGACCAAACCCACGTGCCTGGAATTTGGATCTCCAGCGGCCTCTCACGGCAAACGATCCAAAACTGAACCTCCGTCCCCGCAGAAGGGGCTGGCCTTGCGCGAGGGCCCCGAAATGCAGCAGGAAATCCTCGCAGAGATTAGAGGGGTCAAAGACCTCGTGCAGTCAAACGGTGAGGCACTCCGAGCGCTGCGGGAAGATCTTGGTGTGCTGCAAAGCAAGCTAGAAGGGCTTTCTTCGCGTCAGGACAAAATGGAGAGCATATTGGACTCCCATGCGGCCCGGTTGTCCAAACTCGACAAAGTTGAACGCCAGGTGCGGGCCTTGCAGAAAGAAGTGGAAGATGGCAATAATAGAGCGCGCCGCAACAATATTCGACTCGTGGGCATACCGGAGGGAGCGGAATCGGGAGACATGAAAGAGTTTTTATGCAAAATCCTCCCTTCCCTGCTCCAAACCACTTTTACCAAAGATTTGGAGATCGATCGCGCTCATCGTGTGCCCAAAGCATAACGCTCCACAGGAAGACCCCGCGGCCTATCATTTTTCGACTTCTGAGATATCAACACGTTGAGCAAATTCTAAGTGCCTCTCGGGCAAAGGGCCATATGGAGTTTGAGAGCCACAAGATCTCCTTCTATCCCGACTTGGCTAAACCCACGGTCGACCGCCGAAAGCGCTTTCTGGAATTCCGGCCGAGGCTTCAACAGCTACAAGCACGCTATGGCCTGATGTACCCGGCCAAGTTCCGAGTCACGCTTCACAATCAGACAAGAACATTTGAGGACCCTGATCTACTAGCGGAGTTTTTGGATTCCAAAGAAGCCGACTTGATGCGCTGACTTCCAGAATATTCCTGCAAGTATTCTCATATCCGCTACAACCCGCCATATTGGATCTGCCGCAACCCAGCAAAGAATCTGGCGAGGGCAGTTCGTTGCCTTACTTTTGATGATATCTGTGACCCGACTCCATCTACCCACAGTAGCCTCGATGAGTATCAGAGACAGTGTTAATTATGGACTCTGGTGTTTCTTTTCTTTGTTTCATGTCTTTCTATTCCCTCTCTAGGGCCTCCTCCCGCAGACATACGGTCGCCATATTCTTTGGGGGTTTTGCTTCTTCTCTAAGATACTTTGGTACATACTTTTCAATATGGGGTGTATTAGTCAGAATACTGGGTGATTATGTCATTGTTGCACAGATTCTGATTATGTTGTATGTTTTCAAGCGCCCTTACCTCAAATGTCTATTACCGATTGATGGCACCATGTAAGATTTTCTCATTGAACGTAAAAGGAATCAATAATCCGATAAAACGGAAGAAAATCCTAAGCTACCTAAGTCAGGAAGCCGCGGATCTGATTTTTCTCCAAGAAACGCATTTAAATTCGAAGGAAACTCTTAAACTCAATATTAAACCTTATATGGTGGCCGCCTATTCCCCAGCCGTTTCTAAGAAATGTGGGGTCGCCATACTGGTTAGGAAATCTTTGCATGCTACTATTATTGCGACTAGCTCAGATACAGAAGGTAGATGGTCCAGAGTTCACCTCAAGGTAGGTAGCCTTGAAGTTACATGTATATGCCTTTACGCTCCTAATGTGGATGACCCTGCCTTTTTTGCTACCATTGCTCAGGTTGCACAGGCCTCTGCTAATACTTCATTGATAATTGGGGGGGATTTCAATCTAGTCCTTGATCCCCTGATTGACAAACAGCCGCCTAGGACAAGTGGTCCCCCCAAGAGTCACACCACGCTTACCTCCCTGATCAAAGATCTTGCTTTAGTTGATCTATGGAGGTTACTACACCCCAATGAGCTTGACTTCACCTTCTTCTCTTCCCCTCATAAATCCCAGTCTCGCATAGACTTCTTTCTATTATCAAAACTGTTAGTTCCTCAGGTGGACACTGCAAAGATTCACTCCCAACATATTTCAGATCATGCCGCCATTTCCTTTCAATTACACACTACTGCACCCCAAGGGAATACGGGGGCCTGGTTCTTTGATAGAGCCCTGTTAACTCAGCCAGAGTTCCAGGTAGAAATTCGAGCAGCCATACAGGATTACTTCCATTTTAATCTACCCCAGGATACTGCGAATTGGGCTTGGTGGGAGGGCTTCAAAGCGGCCATTCGAGCAACGATCACTAGCTATCAAATCCGCCTGCGGAAACAACGCAAACAGCAGCTATTCACACTAGACCAACAAATAAAAGCAGGCGAACGAGTTCTAATTTCACGTACTGATCCATGTATATTAATTCGATTACAGCGTCTCCGTTTTCAATATAACTCAATCCTCTCAACTGCAGCTTCTAAGAGTATTGAGCTTCAGCGAGGGACCTATTTTCTTGAAAATAACCGAGCCGGTCGACTCTTAGCCAACGCCTTGAAAGGTCAAAAAGAAGCCAAACGCGTAGCGGCCCTTCGAGCTCCACAGGGAGGGGGCATAGTAACCACAGATTCCGACATTGTAGAGCTCTTTCGGGATTTCTATACCCGCCTATATCAATCTGAATGCGAGTTCTCGTCAGAGACATTCGAGCGATTGCTTTCTGGCATTCAGCGGCCGACCCTCTCTGAAGATGATAGGGTTGCGATGGATGAACCCTTCTCTACTTCAGAGATCCAATCTGCCCTAAAACGAACAGCCTCGGGCCGTGCCGCAGGGCCCGATGGTCTCCCGAACGAATTCTACAGAACGTTCAGTGCAGATCTAGTTCCCTATTTAAACCTCTATTTTACTGCCCTTGCGGTAGATACATCCTCTTTGGGATCCTTTTCTGCAGCTAATGTGGTAGTCTTTGAGAAAGAAGGCAGAGACCCGCTACTAACCGCCAACTACCGTCCAATCTCCCTACTTAATGCCGATTATAAGATCTTCGCAACGATCTTGGCCACCCGGCTATCTGACAGGATGGCCACCCTAATTCACCCCGACCAATGCGGTTTTATACCCGGCAGATCAACTGCGGACAATGCTCGGACCTTGTGCCATGTGCTATCCAGTGCTGCCAATCTAGATCTTCCATGGGTGGGTCTTTCCCTGGATGCCGAAAAAGCCTTTGATCGTCTAGAATGGCCTTTCTTATTTGCAGTTCTCCGATGGTATGGCTTTGGGGAGGGCTTTCCTTCGATATCTCCAAGTCATGTATACTCAGCCCGTCGCCAGTATTTGTGTTAATGCCATCAAGTCTCAGCCATTTAATCTCCAAAGAGGCACGCGTCAAGGTTGCCCCCTATCACCAATGCTCTTTGATCTAGCTCTTGAACCCCTAGCCCTCCTTATTAGACAATCCGCACGTATTCGAGGTGTCCCCTTCAGTCGTAGGGAGATTAAACTCTCTGCATATGCAGATGACCTTATGCTTTTCGTATCCCTCGATTCGGTTCCAGCTGTCTTGGATCTGATTGACGGATACTCACAACTATCGGGCTATAAAATTAACTGGACCAAATCTGTAGCATTCCCACTGAACCGCTGGGTACATGAGGCTGACATGCAGGCCTTTCCCTTCCTTTGGCAATCCCGCATGGTGAAGTATCTCGGGGTCCATTACTGTTCTCCTTTAGAAGACACTATTAGTTTTAATGCCAAAGAGGTAGTCTCCAAGGTCCGTGAGCTCACGAATCGTTGGTCTCCCTTATCTCTTACATGGTGGGGTCGCTTAGAAACTGTGAAAATGATGATAGTCCCCAAAGTGAATTACATTTTAGAAATGCTGCCATGCTTACTCCCGCTACATACTTATAAAGATATTGAGGGCCTTCTCGTCCGTTATCTCTGGCAGGGCAAGCCACCAAGGATAGCTAAACAAAAATTACAGTCTGCAAAGGAAAGAGGGGGTACCAGATTTCCTGATTTTCTTAGATATCATCAAGCCTTCCTACTTAAGCAAGGTGCCCGATGGCTAGATACCTCAACAGACAGCAGACCAGTTTGGCTTGACATAGAAGAGGAGCTTAGTAGCCCAATTCCGTTGACTCATCTCCCCGGTATGTCCTATCAAGTAGACACCCGCCATCCACCAATGATTGTCGATACTCTTGCGGCCTTTAACACTCTCATTCTATCACTGGGCCCGAACGTATGTCCTCCGGACGGACTCCCGCTATGGAATAACCCCAGAATTCAAGTCCTAAATAGAACGATAGCATGGAAACCCTGGTACTCAAGGGGGATCTGGTCACCCCAACAGCTTTTCTCTGCAGCTTGTTGGAAAACCTTTTCTGATTTACAAAAGGAATTTGCGTTACCAGCGAAACACTATTTTCAATTAATGCAGCTTCAACACTGCCTCAAAAGTGCTCGAATCATGCCGCCCTCTGTCCCTACCGAGGACGGGCTATTAGAGATAGTTCACTCTATAGGTAGTACGTATGGGGTAGCCTCTAACTTTTATAAACTATTATGTCAGGGTACAGACACGGCCATTTTTAGAGCCCAACAAGCCTGGGAGCGCGAACTGCAAACCACTTTAACCCCTGTGCAATGGAGCGTTTTCTGGAGCAAAGTAGTGCGGGTCTCCCGGTCTGCCTCTGTTACCCAAACTCTCTTCTTCTTTGCACACAGATGCTTTTATACCCCAGAAAAAATAGCCAGATGGAACACAAATGCTAGGGACCAGTGTTGGTCTTGTCATACTGCTGTGGGAACCCTCGCTCATGTTATTTATGAATGTCCTCAACTACAGGTTTATTGGGGGCGGGTCTGGGGTCGTATTCAGTTTATCTTACACCTTCACGAACCTCTCTCTTGGAAGATCGTGGGACTCCGCTCTGTGGCGGAGATCCCCTCTCTTCCTAAGAAGGGTCACTTTCTCCTTGATTTCATGCTGGGTATAGCCATATGCTTAATCACGAGGAATTGGAAGGATAGCTCTCGACTTACTGTCAATGAATGGTGGAACCTTGTCTGCTTATATAGTAAATATGAGCAGATACCTCGGAGAGCTATTCCTCATGCCCAACCTCACTCTCGCTTGTCTAAATGGCAGATGCTTAATGATTATGTACAATCTGCTCATTGCTCCAACATGCCGTTATAATGTGCACTCATCATGTTTCCGGTCACCGTTAGATTTGTAACACAATAATGTAAATACACGCCCGCTTCGGGAATGATAAGTTTTCTAGAGAAGAAGCAGGGGGGAGGGGGGTGGTAGGGGTTTACTTTGGTGTATGTATTACTTCTTGTATTTGACTTTTAGCTGTATGTCTTCCTTTTCCTTTGTTGTTATAAAACGAAAATAAAGAATTTAAAAAAAAGAAATGGTCCCTGCTACAGGGACTTTAAATTACAGTAAGGAGACACAGACAACACAAATAAAAGGCCACACGAAATTTTGGCTAGATTTCTTATGTCAGGGTCTGCTAATGCACTTATTATACATTATTAGTAAATATGTGCCATTGCATAAAATGTGATCCAGAGTAAATAATATATGTTAACATGTGTTAACCTGCTCTAACACAGTAGTGCCTTTCAGTAAATAAAAAGAACAGCTCATGATTAATACTTAAAAACAACTTAAGAAGGAGGGGCTTTCAACGGGACTTGAATATGACCAGAGTGGAGGGATACAGCCTGATTTTGCCTAGGTTGTCTAGGTAGGAAAAGAGACATCCAAGTCTGAATATTCAGAATTTGCAAAGTATTTTTACAAAAGGCTCACTTAATGCAAAACCTTTTGTAAAATAGCTCTTAGGCCAGGAAGCAAACATGCATTTTGTAGCACTTCCAAAAGAAACAGACAGATTACAAAAAACTTGGTCAAAAATAGAATGGCATAATTTGGAGTTTTGAGTGTGCAAGTGCTAGTCCTTATACACGTAAGCAGCGATTTTGAAAACCTACACATGTAAGTGCCACCACTTATACACATGGGAGGTAATTTTATAAAGGCATTCCATCATGTATATGGTCACATATACATTTAAATGACCTCTTTAAATACCAATTGGCATAAAAGTAGACACTTTAGCATGAAGTTACATTCTTTGTAAATGGTGTTCCCCCATATAACAGTAAAACATACTGATACTTACTCCGCTGTCATAAAGTATCACCTTACCACACCCTCCCACATTAATCCTCCCTGCCACAATCCCCCCCCCCCCCCATTACAGTATCCCAGTTTCACATAATCTCTGTTTTGTGAATATGTAATGGACCAGAGACTATAGTTACCAATTGTAAGTGTACTGTTCGATATTGTTGCTTTTGTTGTTAAGTGCTGTTGAGTTGATGTTGATTCATGGCAACCTTCTGGATAGTTGTACTAAACTCTGTTCGCTCATCAGTCAGGCAATTCGTTGTTGTCAGAGTGGCACCCATAGCTGCTGTTATTGTATTGATCCATCTCATTGCTGACCTTCCTCTTTTGCGTTGATCATCTACCTTGCCAAGCATTATGGGCCCTATTATTGATTGTCCGCTCGTGTTGGGAGGAGGAAAAGAGGGCGAGCCGCGGCGCGACCGGCACTTCTATAGCCGATCGCTGCACCTCCCACCCCTCCCTCCCCCCCCCGCCCACCGCCAAGGTTAACCCTTGGCCTGCTGGCGCTGTGCCTGTGTCCGGCCATGGTAATTCACGGCCGGATCTGAGTCGCGACTTGCGGGGCTGCATGTCCTAGCAGGATGTGCAGCCCCACAAGCCACCCTGCCTCTATTCCCCCTCTGACTCTCCCTGCACAGCTAGAGCAGCAAGACAGGGAGAGCCAGTGGTGGACAGGAGGGAGCTGAGTTTGGGTGGAGTGGGGGCGGGCCGAGGTGGCAGGACGTAAAGGGCTGATTCCGGTCATTGCCCTGTTTGTCCTGCGGGGTCAGGGGGAACATGCTGATTATTCCACCTTTGAGGTGGAATAATCAGCACAAAACAGCTGATCAGGGCCAGACATCCCTCCCCCCTGGGGCTGGGGCCAAGTGCAGGAAGGTCCCTGCCACCCGATCCAGGCCCCAGCTGGCCAGCTGTGGGGTAGGCGGTAGGGAAGAAGAGGGTCGGCGCAGTGGGAGCCAGGGGAGCCTGCGGGGAGACATCCCCGCAGGCATTCAGGGGCATGCCGGCCTGTCCTCGGATCCAATCCTGTATGCCACAGGAACGTTTTGCTCCCGCAGTACAGAATCAAGTCCTAATGGGCCCATCCTGCTTGGGGCCGTCTGGACAGCCCAAACATGCCCCTTTCAGAATCGGGGTCCATGTCTTTCTCTAACGATCTCTCTCTTCGCATGATGTGTTCAAAGTATGAAAGTAAAACTCTTGTCATCTCAGCTTCTAAGAAAAGTTTAGGTTTGTTCTCCTCTGGTTTGTTCTTCGGGCAGTCCATGATATACAAGATTTTAAAGGTTCTGTTTTTTATTCCCTGTAAACTTCTTTGATTCCCAGATAAGGCGGTATAAAAAACACAGATAAATAAATAAATAGCTGGGGACATGGTCTGGGTGGAGAATGGCAGAGTTCACATGTGCACATTTAGATAATAAAATACTTTATTGTGTACATGTCTAAATTACATGCAAATTACATGTCTAAATTACATGCAAACATTTATACCTGCTCGCTAGCAGGTTTAAGTGATCACAGCTACATGCAAAATGCATTCTCAGCCATGCACATCAGTATTGTATTAAAACACAGTATGTTCAAAACAACCAAGAGTAACCAAAGAAATGCCAACTAATGCCCAGTAATAACTCTCAGGACATTTCCCTCCATGCCGTTCCATAACCTCCAGCGTTTCTCAATGTACTTATCTGCCCTACTTTGACTCAATTAGGTATGATTCCATGGCTCTGCTAAGCCCAAAAAATAAGAGCAAAAACAATATTTGAATTTTTGTGAAATATTTTTAAGTAATTTAAAATATTTTTGTTCAACCATTTGTCAGGAGAGGAACAATCACTCTCACCAGCACAAATTTTCTGTTTTATTCTTTGAACATAGGCACACCGTAAGATATAAGAGTGAAAGAATATTATTAAATGTCATTAAAAACGCGTAGCACTTGGTCCATTTAAATTGTACAAAGAACAGGTGATAGAACTCCCCCATCATCTGAGTGCTCGTTAGAGTGATTGTTCCTCTTCTGGCAAACTATCCAACAAAAATATTTAAAATTATTTAAAAATATTTCACAAAAATTAAAATATTGTTTTTGCACTTATTTTTTTTGGGTCCAACTTTTTTTATTTGGAGACACTTTTGTGGTTGAGGCTTTTTTTTTTTTTTTTTGTCATGGCTCTGCTAAGGACAACATTGGCATAGTAACAATGTTTGATGGCCAAGAGAGAGTGAAATGGCTCATCCAGTCTAACCAGTTCATACACCATCCCATCATGAATACATGTCAGGAGAAAGATTAAATCAAATCTTTTGTGGGATGAACAGGTCTGCAAAAATTTTTTTTTCGAGAGCTGTTTTGGTTATTCCACGTAATCTTTATGTTTTTTGGTGCGCTGAATCCGAAAATGACCTCCATTTTGTCATAGGACATCACGTTTCCTGACAATTTAGGTAACTATGTTAAATAAGGTAATACCTCAAAATAAATGGAAATAGACTTATAAAATTAAAGTTTTATTACAATATTTTCATGAAAATCCTTTTTTGAACTGAAATGAGCTCACCTACACACACTAAACTCAATTCTTCTTCCTTGTGAAGCTCCTCTTGGTGCATTTACGCTTGTGAGTAGCATCTGGAATGTCTCTCTGAAGCATCCAACAGTAGTCTGCCATCATTGTAATGCTCCATTTTCCCTGGTATCTCCTTTCCATCTCTTTAATGTCTTGGTGGAATCGTTCACCTTGTTCCTCACTCACAGCTCACAGATTTTCAGGAAAGTAGTCAAGGTGGGATTGGAGGAAATGCACTTTCAAACTCATCAGGCAACCTAAAGCTTGAAATGCTTTCAGCATTCGTCCGACGATCTTTTTGTAGTGAGGATTTTTGTTATTGCCTAAAACTTTATGTACGACTTCTTTAAATGCAATCCACCCTTCTTTTTGAGGATCCGTCATGGTATTGACAAACTCTTGATCAACTATAAGCCTTCTAATGTCTGGTCCGACGAACACACCTTCCTTCAATTTTGCCTCCGACAGGCCTGGAAACTTGGTGACCAAGTATTTGAAGCATTCTCCATCTCTTGGAAGTGATTTTACGAATTGCTTCATCAATCCCAATTTTATGTGGAGAGGTAGTAGAAGAACATTATGGGAAGGTACCAAAGTTTCTCGGAGGACATTTTTTTCACCGACTGTTAGCACCCTTGGCTGCCAACTCTTCTTGGTCCAGTGATTTTGTCGGTCTCGACTGTCCCATAGACACAGAAAACAAGGATATTTGGTATACCCAGCTTGTTGCCCGAGCAGCATGCACAAGACCTTCAAGTCCCCACACACTTGCCAACCATGGTCTTCATATTTAAGTTTACGAAGAACCAATTCCAAGTTCTCGTAGGTTTCCTTCAAGTGTACGGAATGACCTACAGGTATGGAAGTGTAAAAACCATTGTGGAGTAAAACTGCTTTGAGACTTCTTTTTGAAGAATCTATAAAAAGATGCCATTGCTCTGAATCATATTGAATTTTAAATTGACCCATCAGACCTTCGACATCGATGCAATAAACCAACTTGTCTTCCTGGGCGAAGTAAGGAACGAACTCCTTTTCACGATGTCTGAACCATGAAGATGACACTCCTGGCAACAATAAATTCCTGCTTTTCAGCCTTGATCCGAGTAACTCAGCGGCATCTTTGGGAAGATTCAAATCTCTTACCAAATCATTCATCTCCTCCTGAGAAAACAATTTTGGTCTTGTATCATCTTCAAAGTCAAAACTTGATTCATCATCTGGTTCAGGTATGACTTCACCTTCATCGGAGCTAGGTATCTCTTCCAAGGTAGCAGGGGGCTTGGGCACTGGTATATCTGTGCCATGGGGGATGGGATGAATTGCCGAGTGAAGATTGGGGTATGAAATGGAATGCTTCCATTTGGAATTAAACCCTTTCACATCGCATGAACAAAAAGTAACAATCGTCACTATGGTTCTTTTGCTCTCGCCATACCATAGGAATCCCATAAAGGAAAGATTTTTTCTTACCCTTGAACCAGTTTCGGAGGTCCTCAACACACCGTTTGCACACTTTATGAGGCGCCCAGACTTTATCTTGATCTCTAATTTTTAGTCCAAAGTATGCAAAGTATACTTTTTTCACAAAGTCTGTAATATTCTGCTATTGCTTCAACACTGTATATTCACCACAGATGAAACAGTAACTGTCTGGCGAATTAATACACTTTCGCGGAGCCATAACTTAACGGTTGAAGAATGATGAGCTAACACGAATTGCGATGAAAAAGTGTGAACAGCCTAGAACCAAGAACCTGATGATGATTCGTGCACAAGTGTGGCATGCAGGAGAGAGCAGCTCTGTGTCTGTACACGAGACGTCACAGTGCTGGCCACGCCCCCCTGCACTGACCGGTGCTGCTGCTATCTGCCCTGTGTCTCCCTCCCACTGGATTAACCCCTTCTACCATTAGAAGCATGGACTTAAAACTTGCTTAGCTTATGTATATATTGCTGACCATCAGATTTACAGTGCTATATTTTTTTTTACATAACTCGGACAACCCCTTTAAGGTTTTTTGGGCATTTTATATCTTAAATGCACTTATGTGAATTAATTAATATTAATTTGAATTAATTAATAGTAATTTGAAAGAAATTGATAAATTTGAAGACAATTTTGCATGTTGTGACAAATCATGACGTCTAAGAGTTTTTTCAATATTTTGTTTTCAGCACACCAAAATACCTTAAAGTAGACTACACAGGTCTGCGACTAAAAAGCTGTTTGTTTATTTTCATCTAATTTCCATGTAACTCAGAGGTCAAATAGACTGTGTTATTAAACATGCAGATAAAGGTATTGGCAAAGGTGGAATTGTTGTGGTAGAAACAAAGGAAATGTAACACCTGGAAGTGCTTTGTCAAACTCTAGACCTGACATACTATTTAAAATTAGAAGAGGATCCAATGCCTTTGATTCATGTTATTATTAAAGAGAAAGTGGAAATAGGTATTTTTGAGGAACATGATTATTAGCCTTGAGGCTATATTAAACAAATACCATCTTAAAGAGTCCTTAGATTTATATGCTTCCTCAGGTGCACAAAGATTAGGGCATACATGAAGCAGATCAACTCATCCATTGTCTGAGGTAAATTTGGTAAATTGTCCAATCTGATCTCTGTTCAGCCACACAGAAACAGAAGCAACTGGCAGATCAGCATCACGCTGCTGGAACCCAGCACATAGTAGAGGACAAGATGTGAATGTCTACAGGAAATGTTAGATTCAGGATGCCTTCCACCAAACTAGGCCCTAAGTATATTGCCCCTTAAAAGATCCTAGAAGTGTTAGGGCCTATTTCAATATACCTAAAATTACCACCTTCCCCTTTCACATTCCTAACAGGTTTTATGTATTGTTGATTAAACCAGCACATGAGTTCCTGGGTGGGATGAGAATCCAGAACATAATATTCAGAGTATTGTGGATGCTCAGCACACTAGGAACAAGATACAATATTTAGTTCAGTACAATGGACCAGAAGAAAAATCTTGGTTAGATGCCTCTGATTTTTATGGCAACTAAACTTCAGACTAGATAGGCCATATGGTCTTTTTCTGTCATCATGTTTCTATGATCTCTAAAGGTAAAAAGTGGACTGTTGTAGTTGTTGATATGGAAGGACAGACTAGATAGGCCATGTGGTCTTTTTCTGTCATCATGTTTCTATGTTTTTATGTTTCTAAATCCATAGCCATTGCCCTTCTAAACCTGGTCCAAGGGGTCCTAGAACCAATGTGAATGGGGTACTGTCATGTACTAACTTGCCAGGAGGCTGATCCCACATAGGAAGAAGGTCTCTTCCTGCCCTTTATACTGTCACTGTCGGCCCGATGATGCCATACACCCCAATTGGGCCTCTATGAATGCACCTGGTTTGACTGATTCCTGTAGTCCCTGAACCTTTTTAACTGAGAAACTCCCAGTTCACCCTGTCCTCAAATAGGTCTCATGTGAGTCTTTGAGTACTTTGTTGTCTGCTGTTCCTTGGTGTTTGATCTCTGGTAGTCTTCCAATAACATATCTGGTCTGCCTACCCTGATGCTTGCCTGTTCCTGGATTTCACTTCTGCCTGCTGTTTTGAATTTTGTTCCATGCACAGTACATCTCCTGAGTTCTCATTTTGATGTCTGGTGTCAGCATATCCCTGAAGACATCATTGATGAAATCTTGGAAAATGGCAGAGGGATCATCAGGTTATTTGGAAAAGGATCTGGACATTATTGAGAATAATACATTGAAAACTTCTGCCCAGTGTACAGTGGTGGCCAAGAAAGCAAATAGAATGCTTGGAATCATAAGGAAAGGAATGGAGAATAAAACCAAGGATATTATAATGACTCTGCATCGCTCCATGATGTGATCACACGATTGAATCTTGTATACAATTCTGGTCACCATATTTTAAATAGGATATAGAGGAATTAGAAAGAGTAGAGAAGAGAGACCAAAATGGTAAAGAGTGACCAAAATGGTAAAGGGCATGATAAACTTCAAGGAACAGAAGAAACTAAAACATCCCTGCGAGCCGTCAAGAAATCTTCCAACTGTGCAACTTCAAAAACACATAGTTATCAGACCCTGATGTAACCAGGCATTTACATAGAAATTTCAGGAAAAAAAAAAGCACCAACTTCTAATACCCTAGGACGCAAAGCTAAAAAACCCTTGCGTCTCATCTGGGTCTGCCTGGAAACATCAGGAAAAAGATTTACACGTTATCCACAGAAAAGTGCAGTTTTCTTTTGAAAATAAAGTTTCAAAATGGTGAGACCGCACCTTGAATATTGTGTGCAATTCTGGTCGCCGTATCTTAAAAAGGATATAGCGTTATTAGAAAAGGTTCAGAGAAGAGCCACCAAAATGGTAAAGGGAATGGAAGGATACTCCTATGAAGAAAGGCTAAAAAGGTTAGGGCTCTTTAACCTGGAAAAGAGACGGCTGAGGGGAGATATGATAGAAGTCTATAAATTAATGAACGGAGTGGAACGGGTAAACGTAGATCGATTGTTTACGTTATCAGAATATAGACAGACTAGGGGACATGCAATGAAGCTACAGGGTAAACTATTTAAGACTAATAAAAGAAAATATTTTTTCACTCAACGTGTAATCAAACTCTGGAATTTGTTACCGGAGGATGTAGTAAAGGCTGTTAGTGTAGCTGGGTTTAAAAAAGGTTTGGACAAGTTCCTGGAGGAAAAGTCCATAAACCATTATTAAGAAGGGACCCAGGATATCAATGCTTGACCCAGTACAAGCATTGTGGAACCTGTGTCTTTTGGGGAAACTGCTAGGTACGTATGACCTAGACTGGCCACTGTTGGAAACAGGATACTGGGCTTGATGGACCTTGGTCTGATCCAGTATGGCATATCTTATGTTCTTATAAAATTGTATTCCTATCAATTTCTGAATTAAACAAGACCAGCAAGGCTGCCCTCGTAGGTATCTCATCTAATGAGGACTCAATAAACTCAGAAATATTTAGGCTGTCCACAGATAAGAGGGTATCACAGCCCTCCCCCCTCCATTCTGTACTTTCATTGCCCTGGGCAAATAATACAAATTATTAATAGAAACAGTAGTAGGATCCCGATACCCCAACATATCCTTCAAAAATTAGTGAAAAAGAATCAAAGGAGAAATATAATGTTTAGAAGGCAAGTTGAGGCATCAAAGGTTCCTAGCCCGGGGCATATTCTACAATATCTCATGTTGCCTATGCAATAAGAGACTATTTTTAGAAACATAGAAACATAATGACAGAAAAAGACCACAAGGCCTATCTAGTCTGCCCTTCCATATCAACCCCATTTTTCCTTTAGAGATCCTCTGTGTTTGTCCGATGCTTCTTTGAATTCAGATATTATCCTAATCTCTACCACTGGGAGACTATTCCACGGATCCACCACTCTTTCCATAAAGAAATATTTCCACATATCACTCCTGAATTCATCCCCTTTCACCTTTATCCCATGACCTCTCATAGCAGAGCTTGTTTCCATCGAAAGAGGCTCTCCTCCTGTGCATTTATGCCACGGAGGTATTTAAACATCTCAATCATATCACCTCTATCCCGCCTTTCCTCTAAGGTGTACATATTAAGATCTTAAGTCTGTCCTCATATGTTTTATAAGACCACTAGCCATTTTAGTCGCCACCCTCTGTACCGACTCCAGCCTGTTTATATCCTTTTGAAGGTGCGGTCTTCAGAATTGCACACATTACTACAAATGAGGTTGCACCAAAGACTTATACAGAGGCACTATCACCTCCTTTCTTCTGCTGGTCATTCCTCTCCCTATGCACACAAGCATCCTTCTAGCCTTTTCTGTTGCCTTTTCTACCTGTTTAGCTACTTTAAGATCATCAGACGCAATCACACCTACAGTAGGTCCTGTTCTTCTTTAGTGGACAAAAGTACTTCACTCCCTATACTATATTGCTCCCTTGAATTGCTGCAGCCCAAATGCATGACCTTGCATTTTTTATTATTAAATTTCAGCTGTCAAATTCTAGATCAGTCTTCAAGCATAGCTAGATCCCTCCTCATGTTATTTACACTTTCCTGGGTGTCTGCTCTATTGCAGATTTTGGTATCATCCGCAAAAAGGCAAACCTTACCTGACAGCCCTTTCGCTATATCACTAACAAATATGTTAAAAAGAATCGGACCAAGGACAGATCCCTGGGGCACACCACTGGTAACCTCCTTATCCTCAGAGTGAGCTCCATTTACCTGTACACTTTGTTGCCTCCCACTCAACCAATTTCTAACCCAAGCAGTAACTTTTGGGTCCATCCCTAGGGTGTTCAGTTTGTTTATAAGTTGCCTGTGAGGAACGGTGTCAAAGGCTTTACTGAAATCTAAATACACCACATCTAGGGTTCTCCCTCGGTCCAACTCCCTGGTCACCCAGTCAAAGAAATCAATCAGATTTGTCTGACAAGACTTGCCTCTGGTGAATCCATGCTGCCTCGGATCCTGTAATCCGCTGGACTCCAGAAACCTCACTATTTTGTCTTTCAGCAACACTTCCAATTTATTCCCCACTGAAGTTAAACTAACCGGCCTGTAGTTTTCAACCACATCCTTACTTCCACTCTTGTGTAAAGGGACCACATGTGCCTCTCTCCAGTCCTTTGGCACCACTCCTGACTCCAACGAGGCATTGAAAAGGTCAGTCAGTGAAGCTGCTAGAACGTCCCCAAGTTCCCTCAGTATTCTAGGGTGTATCCCATTGGGTCCCATCACTATGTCTACTTTAAGTTTAGCTAGTTTCTCACAAACACAGTCATCTGAAAATTGTTCAAGATGCCCCTCACTTCTGTTCGTGTTTGTGGGTGTTTTCTGAGGTCCTGCTCATGGACAGAACAGAGCAGAAATATTTGTTAAGCAAATCTGCTTTATCCTCTTGAGTTTCTACATATTCCTCCCCTTCACCTATGAGTCTGACAATACCACTTTTGCCCTTCCTTTTCTCACTAACACATCTGAAAAATGTCTTAACACCCACATTTTATTGCATTGGCTATTTCTTCCTCTTTTTGAATCTTTTCTTTCCTGACTACTTTGTTAACTTCCCTATTTTTTTCCAAATATAGATGCCTGTCTTCCGCTCTCTGTGATCTCTTCTTTTCATGAAGGCCTCCCTCTTTTTCTTCACTTTTTCAGGTACTTCTTTCGAAAGCCATAGCAGTCTCCTTTTCCTTTTATCTTTATTTGCCATTTTAACAATAAGGTCAGTTGCCCTTAAAATATCCCCTTTCAGTTTTGCCCACTATTTTTCTAAATCCCCCATCTGTTTCCATCCTGCTAACGACTCCCTCATGCTTGCCAGTCATGGCAAAGTTAGTTTTCCTAAAGTCTAAAACCCTTGCTTTTGAATAGATTTTAACAGCTCTAGTCCTAATACTGAACCACACCATCTGGTGATCACTGGATGCAAAATGATCTCCCACTATAACATCAGAAACACTTTCACCATTGGTAAGCACCAAGTCCAGTATGGCCCCTTCACATTTGGGTTCTGTTACCAGTTGCCTGAATAGTTCTCCCTGTAGAGAATACAGGATCTCCATACTTCTAGATGATGCTGCATCAGAAATGTGCCAATCAACATCTGGCATATTGAAATCCTCTATCAGTAGCACTTCTGCTTTCCTGGAAATGCTGCATATGTCTTCAATTAACTCTCTGTACACCTCTTCCTCCTGTGAGGGTGGTCTGTATATCACACCGATGCAAATAGATTTCTCTTTCCCTCTTTCTAGTTTAACCCACAGTGCCTCCTCTCTTCATTTTAAGCTCTGTAGTTCTAAAGCTTTAATATTATTTTTACATATATCATTTGCCACTCCTCCTCCCCTTTTTCCTACCTTGTTCTTACTAAATAAACTATTGCCAAGTATAGTTACATAACTTGCATTCCAATCATGGTTTTCTGTGAATCAACTTTCTATAACTGCCACTAAATCCAAGTCAGCCTCTCTCATTAAAGCTTCAACATCTGGGATCTTATTTCCCATCCTATAGGCATTTATACACACTGCTTTCCATATGTTGCCCCTTTACCCATTTCCATAAAGGTATTTAATGTTTCACTTACCTGGGGGCTTTCACTTATCTGGGGGCTTTCTTCACCCATCCCCAATGTGTCTAGTTTAAAACCCTCTTCAGTAGATTAACCAGTCTGCTACTGAAGATGTGTCGACCTTTCTTGGACAGATGGACACCATCTCTGCTCTGCAATGCTTGGAACAGCATCCCATGGTCTAGGAAACCAAAATGCTCTGAATGACACCATCCATGCAGCCATGCATTCATCTCCAGGATGTGAGCTTCTTTTCCTTGGCCTTTAGCCTCAAAAGAGAGGTCTGAAGAGAACACCACCTGCGCCCCTATCTGTTTTACCCTCTGTCCCACAGCCATGAAGTCACTTTTGATATGCACAGAGGGATACCTGGCAGTATCATTTATGCTGACATGGATTAGCTACATTAGGTAAAAGTCAGTGGGCTTGATGAGTCTCTGAAAACTCTTCATAACATCCTGGATTTTGGCACCTGCCAGACAGTATACCTCTCTGGACATCAAGTTTGGTCAGCAGATGGACGCCTCAGTACCTCTCAGAAGAGTGTCCCCAACCACCACTACCATTTGCTTCCTTGTGGTCACTGATTCTGCAACTTTGGGGTGCTCGAGTTCTGGTTCCTCCCTTCCCAGGGATGCTTTCACATCCTCCACTTTCAGGGCTGCATAATGGTTCTTCAGTTGAAGGGCTGGAGAAGTTGGATTGGTGATTCTGCAGGTCCTGGTGACTTGCATCCAACCTTCATCATTCTGTAGGCTCCCATCCTCTCCTCTGCTAGAGTGCTTGGATGTTGCAAGAAGTATCTCATCAATGTACTTCTCACTGTCTTGAATGCTCCTCAGCTTCACCACCTCTTCTCTGAGTTCCTCCACTTGTTTCCTGAGAACGTCAGCATGCAGGCATCCTACACATGGAACCAGTCCTTCTAAAGAAAATATTTCCCTTTTTAAACTAAAGCACCAAAAAGAATGTAACTTTGTTTTAAAAATGTACCAAAACCCTTTTAAGAGCTCCCAGGCAGAGAACTAGTAATTTAAACAGCCACAAACTCTTAACTTTGCTTGAAATGTATAGCCCCTGTTAGGAATGCTCAAGAGTGCAAAGCTCTGAAGACTTTTATGCAGGCCTCAGCTGCTCTCAGTTCTTTCACAGGCTAATCAAGCCCACTAACTACTGATGAGGTGTCAGTAGCTTCAAAGGGCTGAGAAAGATACTAAAGCAGAGTTTTAAACCTACCCCACGAAAGAAAATATTTCCCCTTTTAAACTAAAGCACCAAAAAGAATGTAACTTTGTTTTAAAAATGTTCCAAAACCCTTTTAAGAGCTTCCAGGCAGAGAGTTAGTAATTTAAAAAGCCACAAACTCTTACCTTTGCTTGAAATGTATAGCCCCTGTTAGGAATGCCTAATCTAATGTTATGTTGGTATGAGGTTTGACTTTGTGAACTTTTCAATCTGACCAACAATGGAATTATGCCTCCTCTGGAAAAGAAACCTACAAAAATCCTCAGGTTCTGAAAAGAAATATATCCCACATCTCCATTACTGGTGACTTTTATTTTTTTCAATAGTTGATTTAATCTGGCAAATATGCCCGGTTTCTTACCTCCTGGAGAGAAAACTAATGACGGGATCTGTTGCATTGTCTTAAAAATTCTTCATACATTATTAACTGGATAACATGACCAGCCTTCAAATAATTCCTTTTCCCTAGGACCACCACTGTTATTGAAAGGCTGCCCTTTCTGTATGGAGATAAATTAGGAAGCTTCCTGATCAGAAGAATCCCTTAACTTTTGTGTGTATCGCAAAAAAGACTCTCTTGGAAAGAGAGTGCAAGATGTTTTGTAGTTTATTAGTAGCCTTGATATACTGCCTTTTCAGAACCATCAAAGCGGTTTGCAATAATCAATTAAAGAAATAAAATCAGAAGTATCTGCCTTTTCTGGTTTTATACAATATCTATTTTGTGGACATTTCTTGTTAATGTCTAGTAGGTGAATGACTTTTAACTTTACCTTGGTTCTTCAACTCTTTCTATCAGGAGCATTCCCTTTCAGAAAAGTGTTGATCATTTTTACTTTCTTAAACTATTGGCAACTTGTAGCTGAGTTTAACGGTTCTTTTCTAGGATAGATATGGCTGTTGAAAATTAGATTCATTAAGGGCAAGCATTTAAAAGATTGTCTGGTTGGACAGATGGTCTGAGATGTCCTCAGCCCTTCTCTTTCCCTGAATGAATTTCTGTGGCGTGTACCAGAAAACGTGTGAATTTAACAAATGAAAAACTGAATCTAAAATGAAGAAATGGTATTATATGCTTGACAGTATGGGACTAGAAATTAATGTTGCTTTGAGTTCTCTGCCAAAAGAAAAAAAATAAACCAAACAGAAAGATAAACTTTTATTTACTGAGATGTTCTTGCAGGGTGAATTGTAAAAGTGAGCTGTGTATCACAGCAATTTCTTGTTTAGTAAGGTTCCAAGAACACATCATAATTCTTGCTTTGTTGTTAGACAATGCTGATTAGAACAATAAAAGTGTAGCAGGGTCATTAAGACTAAAGGCAAAGCTAATCCTCAGGGCAAAATTATATTGCTGTATAATCTTCAGGATTTAAATGTTAAACTTGCTGTCTCTCTATTTAAGATTTCTATTTAATAAATGTTTTGTCCTCTCCAATTTTAGGCCTATGGGTAAAAACTCTTTACTATGCTTACGGAGGGTAATTTTATAAAACGTTGCCTATGCTAGAAAGGCATATAGGCATATTTGGTATATGTGCTTGCAGTGATCCCTAAGATGCTACTATACCATCAGACTTCTGGTGGGTTTATTAATTGTAAATGCGACCTTTCTGTGCCACATGAATGATGATGATTGTGATAAATATTCTCATGTCAACTTCAAATCACGTAGAACTGTCTAATATACTTAAATAAATTTATTCTCAATTTGATCACAATTCTGCTTCACAAACATACTTCATAAATGGTATGTACCAACTTTCCACATACTATAACTTTCTATGCCATCCAGTCTTTCTAGAAAATCAGAGGGCTCTCCTTAACCATGAGGTAATGGTAGGAAGAGACTTCTTACTACTATTACTGTTACTATTTATCATTTGTATAGCACTACAAGGCATATGCAGCACTATATAGTGACATGTAAGAGACAGTTCCTGTCTTCAGAGCTTACAGTCTAATCAAGAAAGACAAAAACCAGGGACAAGGATATTTCTAGGGGTATGGTAAGGAAACACATAGAAGATAAACAGGAGATTAGGGAGATCAGGATTCAAAAGTAGTCTCAATGAAGTGTTTTTAGCTTGGATCTGAAGAAGGCCATAGATGGAGCCTGACATACAGACTCAGGTAGTTTGTTCCAAGTATAAGGAGCAGCAAAATAGAAAGATCAAAGTCTGAAGTTGGCAGTGGAAGAGGAAGGCACAGATAGAAGGAATCTGCCAGAAGAGCGGTGTGGCCGAGGAGGGGTGTAGGGAGAGATAAGAGAGAAAAGTTAATGAGGAGAAGCCGAATGAAAGCACTTATAGGTCAGTAGTAGAAGTTTGAATTGGATGCAGAAATGGATAGGGGCCAATGAAGTGACTTGAGAAGAGGGGTGACATGAGCATAGTGATACTGGTAGAAGATTAGCCATACAGCAGCATGTTGAACAATTTGAAATGGGGAGAGATGATTCAGAGGAAGACCAGTGAAGTGGAGAGTTGCAAGAGTCTAGACAGGAGGTAACTAGTGAATGGAAAAGGGTCTTAGTAGTTTGTTCATAAAGGAAGGGACAAATTTTGCCAATGAAGCAACAGGTTTTAGCTATTTGTTGGATGTGTGTGGAGAAGGAGAGGGAGAAGTAAAAGATGACCCCAAGGATGCGAGACGAGGAAACAGGGAGGAGTAAAGTGTTATCCACAGAAATAGAGAAAGGAAAAAGGGGGGAGGTGGGCTTAGGGGGAAAGATAAGGAGACAAGTTTTGGCTATATTCAATTTCAGATGGTGGTGAGACATCCAGTAACTAATGTCAGATAATCAGGCAGAGATCCAGGCCAGGATTTCTGGAGAGATTTTAAGTGCAGAGAGGTAGATCTGAGAGTCATCAGCCTAGAGATGGTACTGAAAACCATAGAAGGAGATGAGTGCACCAAGGGACTGAATGTAGAGAGAGAAAAGGAGAGGTCTTAAGACAGACCCCTGGGGTACACTGACTGAAAGCAGGATATTAGTTGAGGATAATCCACCAGAACATTCACAAAAACTGCAGTGGGTGAGATAGAAAGAAAACCAGGACAGGACTGAACTCCTAAATCCAAATGAGGATAGAGTATCGAGAAGAAGGTGGTCATCAACAGTGTCAAAAGCAGCAGAAAGGTCAAGAAGGATGAGAATCAAGTAAAGGCCCTTGGATTTGGCAAGGAACAAGTCATTAGAGACTTTGGCAAGATCTGTCTCAATAGAATGAAGAGCGTAAAAACCAGATTGCAGTGAAACCAGAAGGGACTGAGAGGAGAGAAAGTCAAGACAGCAAAAATAATTACATAGGGTGATACTTAACTGGACCGGAGTCACACTTCCAGGAAACTCTGCTGTGATGGTTACAAGATACATCCACGGACATAGGCATGGGTGTAGTTTGATTGCTTCATTTGGGGGGCGGGAGGGAAGGGTGGAGCATCATATTTGCATATTCATTTGCATACTCATTATGGTTATCTTTATATGTAGTTGGTTATCTCAACAGGATGACACTTTACGGGTAAATACGATTCGGTCATCTCCTGTTGAGGGGGGAAGTTCAAGTGATATTTCGTCAGATGAAAATACTGATGTTCAACGTTCAAATAAGAATAAGACTTTGGCACAACAGCGGGGAAACTTCATGGGCCGCAGGGGATAGCGGGGCACCCGATGGTGAAGATGGTACTGTTGCAGCGAAGTGCACGCAATGAATAAAACCAGGAGTCAGTTCGAAGATCCAAGCCAATTTATTGTGCACAGTCTCAGGCAAATATCACAATCAAAATGGTCTGAGCAATGGAGTCCAGTAAACAACACCTTTTATACCTTTCTTCTTCAGTTTAATACAGGCAAACTTTCTATTGGTCCTACTGACCCTCGCACCCATCCAATTGGGATCTTTCTGTGGGCCCAGTGTTTTGTTCCCCCTGCTCAGAATTCTCTAACAAATGCACAGTTCTAAACTTTGATACTTTTCTCTTACAAGGTCACTGCTTAGCTTAGAAAATGTGTGAATACAGAGCACTGGTACATGTCTGTCATCAGCATAGAATATTCAACAAAGTATCTACACAACCTTATCAAAAAGCAGTTTAAAGCAGTTTCTCTAACTTATACTGACTTTGGCCTTTCTCAGCATTCTTATTCTTAGGTGGGGGCTGGGACTCAGGCCTAGCTTACAGGCCTCTCATACGTTTACATACATTTATAGGCTATTCTAGGCCATAGCCTACCACAGTACAGCAGCCCCAAGGGGAAGACAACCACCTGGTGACCCGGCAGTTCAGCCGACAGAATCAATTGTTATTAATTTGTCTTCGATCACAATTACATCGTCTCAAGAACAGCTATTAAACCATGGCCTTTCATTTGTACTGACCATTTCAGGCTAGACTTGATGCATATCGTTTGATTAGGGCTTTACAAATAAAGTTATTTTTTTCTAGATTGAATCAGTCAGAATCTATTAATAAAATTCATCCTCTTTGTTATCCCAAGTCACATTGGATTCCCCCTGGTGTTTTGGACACACATATAGCGATGTTTTACAATTTATTGTTGAAGGATATCCAGGACATTGAATCCCAGTACCAAAACTCTTGGAAAGTTAACAACCTGTCTTCCTCAGAACACCAAGTGTTGCATCAACTATCACACCAGCAAGATTTTATAGTTAAACTGGCTGATAAAGGTGGTTCAATTGTTTTACAAAGCCATGACCAATATGTATCAGAGATATGGTGTCAATTGTCTGATCAACGTTTTTATTTACAAGGTGCAGAAGATCCTACTGCATCATTACAACATACCATTTTTGCCTTTTTACAGGAAGCTTTTCAGAATAATATTTTTGCCAAACATGAATACAAATTTTCTGTACATATTCCGAGGGTACCGGTATTTTATACTTTATCACCTCCAGGAAGACCCATAGGGGTATGTTTATTAAACCGTCTTAATGTGCGCTCTGACACGTTAGCGCAAGATAAGGCACCTTATCGCACGATAATGGTGCTTTACCGTGCGATAAGGCACCTTATCGCGCGCTAACGCGCTCAGCAGCGCAAACGAGCGCTGAAGGTGGAGTAAAGGCTCCCTGAGGGCGGAGGAAGGCTCCCCAGGAGCGGAGAGAAGGGGTCAATGGGTGGAGAGTGGGAGGGGAGAGGCTCCCTGCACACTAACGCTGTGGATTTCGGGTCTGAAAACTAACGCCAGTGAAACCCTGGCGTTAGAGTAGATTTAAAGGGAAGAGAAACCATTTACGTCAGCAATGTACAGCAAAGCCAGGGAAACCTACAAAAGGTGATAAGTGTGATACATGTGCACAGAACAAAAGGACAGATAAACATTGAAAATGACCTGAACAAACTGGAAAAAAACCATAACCTAGCTGGGCAATAGTGATATCAATGGAAAACATCAAAAAAACACTACCGAGAAAGCTCCAAAAAAAAGATATCAATTTTGGAAGGGGCTATGCTCTGTCCCCATACAAGGTGAATGATCCCACAGTGAAATAACGCTGATCAGGGTTCTCCCTTTCTATTGGACAGGTTTCCTATGGCATGCACATGTCCCGCAACAGCAGGGTGGGCATGTCGGAATGGGCAACTGGAAAGATGCTGGAAAAGGGGACACAGAGGGCTGCAGGCGGCACATGCTGTGGTGCAGCTAGGCCACAGTGCGGACTAGGGTGATGCCTAGCTGGCCCATACGAATGCTGAAACAGTAGAGCAGTCAGACAGCAACTGATGAGGGCCCAACACGGGCACGAGTGTGTTTCCCACAGTGTCACAGGGGATAGTACCCAGCAGGTACCCCCAAGGGCACAGAACATTGGCCGGCGGTGCTGGGGGGACGCGTGGACAGCTATGCAGGCACCCCTACCCCAGAACCCACACCATAGGCAGCCGCCTACCCACACACTGGATGTCCTGAGATGGTGCACCACCAGCACCATCAGCAGAAGGGCATGTCAGCATGGTGGCAGAGGGGTACTGGTGGTGGAGGGGGAAGTGGCAGCTGCCCACAGCAGACCATGGCCTAGCCCTGTGTAGGTGGGTGCCGTGCACTGCAACAGACAGGCCCTGTCTGACGAACAGTCATGAAATCCCCAGGGAATGCACCATGTCTGTGGCAACACGGTGGTGCAGTGCACACAGCCAGTGTGTTCAGAAGCAAAAGGTCACAGCTGTGACTCCTGCCAACCCAGTCCCCATATTTTACCCACTACTAAACCGTGGTAGTAAAGACAGAACCCTTATTGCAAAGAACATAAACATGCCTCAAATGCCTATATTTTACCCTACAGTGCACAGACACCATAAACATGCGCATTACCTAGAGCAGAGTCTCCCAAATGCAGTCCTGGAGGGCACAACACCATTCAGGTTCCATGCTGTCTCTAATAAAGATGCCTGTGCTGCATTTCCCTGCGCCGCCCCCATGATATGCAGATGTATCTCATGCATATTTAGTATGGACAGCATGAAAACCCGAACAGTGTTTGGCCCACCAGGACTGGAGTTGGGAACCTCTGCCCTAGAGCAGAGGCCAACAGGGGCAGAAACACCCGCACCCACAGGCTCCATTATCCAAAGCCACCTGGAGAGGCAGGAGTTTGGGCCCTGTGTGCATCTGCCAATACTAGCACTTGCATACCTTAGCAATGCCACCCTACACCTGGGAATACGGTACACATCTATCAAAAGGTTGCCATGATTACTGGCAGATAGCAATTCCTAGGTTAAGCACAATTTGCTGAGTGAGCTGCATCATAGCAACCTTTCTGATGTCTGTGGAGTGTGCTACAGGTCTTGTGTCTGACAGTGTTTACCACCCTGGGGAGTGACTCCTACAGTATTGCGTACCATAGCCATGCCTGCACTGTGCCCAGGACTGGTGCGGTGGCCAGGGCTGCCAAACACCTCTATAGTTGCACAATGCTGGCATAGGTGTGGGGGAGTGTGTGTCTATCTATCCAGTGTGTGGTGGCTGCCAACACCCTCCTCAGCCGACACTGCTAGCACTGTTGCCAGTATTGGCCTGCCAATGTGCATAATGAGGAGCAAGGTACTGTGGGTATAGCCCGGACAGGGCGGCCTGAGCAGGATGTATCTGCACAGGGCATAGGGCACTGGCTGGGACATTGTAGTGCCCGGCCACCACCTGCACAGACAGGGTGGCCACAGCATGTCCTGCTGGGAGGTCACTCTCACCCTGACTGAGCAGTGACCATGGCATGGCTAGGATCCCCCATAGTGCTATGTAGTATTTCTGGCCAGTGATATATATGGGTTCTTTTCTGGGGCCCAATCACTGACATATCTGCTTGGTGGGTGTGCTGACATCCCAGTTTTGGGTGCACACATTTTTTCCGGCAACATGCACTATGGACTAGCTAGCAGACTGTCTGCAGTTAGTATGTGTATGGCTGGAACACCTTGCAGGGTGCAGCGGCTGGAGACTCACTGTGCTTGCTGCTGGAAAATGTCTGTGTGGTGACCTGCAGTCCTTCTGTAGCCAGCCAGGGGTTTGTTTGTAGATATAGAGCTGTGGCCCACTGGTTACTTCACCGCCTGTGGAGCCAGAGGTTGTGGGTTTGATTCCACAGTGGGGTTATTTATTAGGGCTGTCTGGGACAGTTTCCTTTTTAATTTAAATCAGGACTGCCAGCAAAAACACCCTCACAGTGCTGTAATCCTCAGGTGTCTTATAAGGCGCCTTATGGGGCACCTGAAGATTACAGCACTGTGAGGGTTTGTTTGCTGTCAGTACTGATTTAAATTAAAAAACAAAACTGCCCCAGACAGCCCTAATAAATATCCCCACTGTGGACTCAAACCCACAACCGCTGGTTTCACAGGCAGTGAAGTAACCAGTGGGCTACAGCTCTATAGCTGCAAACAAACCCCTGGCTGGCTACAGAGGGACTGCAGGTCACCACACAGACTGCTGTGGTTACCAGGATAGGGTTAATCCACTCGTACCCATGCTGCACTGCACATGAGGATTACAGCACTGTGAGGGTGTTTTTGCTGGCAGCACTGATTTAAAGTACAAAGGAACATTCCTCCTGCAGCACTGGTTTAAAGTACAGAAGGAACAGTCCTCCTACAGCACTGGTTTAATGTAAAAAGAAGGATTCCTCCTGCAGCACTGCTTTAGAGTAAAGAGTTATGTCTCAGACAGCCTTACTCATTAACCCCACTGGGGAATCGAACTCATGACCCCTGGTTCAGCAGTCATTGCATTAACCATTGTACTACATCTCTCTTGCTATGTTGGCAGGTCAGCGTGCCTACTTAAGGCTAATGCGCGTTGATGTGCCAGGGCTCCCTCTATCGCACGAAAAGGTACCTTATTGCATGGTAACCAGAACTGCTACGTTAAGACCGACACGCCCACTCCTTTTATGGCATCCTGCACACTAACGTCGGGCGCATGTTAAGACTGCTTAGTAAACATACCCCATAGTCTCTAGCAAAACTTCATTACTTGTATCTATTTTTTTGGATAAACTGTTGCAATTGTGTGTAAAATTGGCAAGATCCTATGTTCAAGACACTTCTGATTTTCTTATTAAGTTGGGATCACATGATAAATGGTCTGCATTTGTTGCTTTTGATGTAGTGGCGTTATACACGAATATACCCCAGGCTCCGTCTTTGCAGTTAATCCAAAAGGTTTTTCAGTTTAATCCACCTAGCAGGAGGCTGACCTTTCCTTTTTTTTCTGACGTTAGCAGAACTGGTATGAACTAAAAATTATTTTAGATTTGACAAGCATTTTTTTTCAACAGGTTCGTGGGGTGCCTATGGGTGCCACTATGGCCCCTAATGTAGCAAATCTATATATGTCGAATTTTGAGGAAATGTACTTATACCCAGCACATTGGTGGATGAAGGTAGGCTTTTAGTTACGTTTCATCGATGACATTTTTTGTATTTGGTTAGGTACCAAGGAATCTTTAGATGTTTTTTCCAATTGGCTTGATATTCAAGACCTTGTTTGCAGTTCACTATGTCAATGTCTACCACACACTTGCCTTTTTTAGATGTTTTAGTTTGTCTACATTAGGGCAATATAAGCATGTCACTCTATAAAAAATTAGTGGAATAAATTGCTACACTTCGAAAGTCATCATCCGTTGAAATTGAAGAGGGTTCTTCCTTTTGGAGAATTTTTAAGAATTCGGGGGATCTGTTCAGAAGGCGACGATTTCTGTCATCAAGCTAAGGCATTATCGCTGAGGTTAGTGCAACATGGCTACCCCAAGAAAATAATATGATGGAGCTTATCTTAGAGCAAAATTTGCCAACCAAGCTGTACTTTTTACAGAAACATCAACAGCAAATGATAGATAAAGAAGTAGTAGTGTTGCATTATTCAGACGCATCAAGGAAGATAGCCCAGAGTATATACAAACATTGGCCAATATTAGCTTTACATCAGGTTTTTCACAATGGCCCATGCATTACATTCTAAAGAGCGTGTAATTTAAGAGATATGCTGGTGCATTCTTATTATCGTTCATCAGCTCCCACTTTAAAATAAGTCTAGCAGACCAGCATTCACTTACACACTTGCGTCTGTAAACCTGCACTTTGTATCATTGTGGTAAGTCTTTAACTGCCCCCTTTGTGGCTTTTGTTTTTCAAGTAATTTTTAGCAATTGTGGAAAAAATTATTTGGAGTTTTAACTTAATTTGTACAGTCTGGTTCTTGTACATTGGAGTGTTGGCAGTTACAGCGTAGTGCCATTTTTCTCCCGACACTTTTAAATGCTTTTATTTTCAAGTATAATTGATGAGTCATGCTGCCTTTTAAATTTAAGCCTTCTTATAAATAACGCTAGTTTTCAAGTCTATTGTTTAACTATTTTACTTTTTTGTAAATATACAATGATATTGAGCTGGATAGACTATTTGTAGATTAAAAGAGGTGCTGTTTATGCTTTACAAATTGCAAAGGTCATAGTTTTGCAGTCAGAGGTTTGACTTTACCTGAGGACATCATCAAGGCATTGATAGATTGTTCCTATTTACTTTTTCAGATTTTGCTATCTACAATCCTCAGAGGCAGCCAAGTATGTTTTCCTTCCCCTTTCCTTCGTCCTTCCCCCTTCCCCTTTCCTCCCCTTCTTCTCCCCCCATCTCCATTTTTCCCTTGCTTTGGTTTTAACATTATTGAATACTTTTATATTTACTATCAGTGCCATAATCCAGAAATAGTACCTATTAGTTTTTAAAGGAATACGTTTTTGTTGCCTCCTCCTTGTCTCTCCCCTGCTGTGGTTTTAATATCATTTAATACTTTTATATTTACTATAAGTACTAGAATCCAGACTACAGAGATAGTATCTATTGGCTTTTAAAGAAATAAGTTCTTATTGCTTCCTCCTTGTCTCTACATATTTATGCTGTATACAATTATTGTTTATTAATAATTTTCCATTGTTTTATGTCCTCATATATTTATCAGGAGATGTCATCCTCCTATTGATTCATTTTATGGTTAGGTATCGTCGTTTATTTGTGCTTTTTATTAATTTTATGTCTTTTAGATACAATTTGTTTTAGTTATGTATCATTGTATATTTCTTAGAATCTATATTTATTGATTTTAATGTGTTTTTATATGTGGTTTTCTTTTGGAGGTTATCCAACCCCCTGAAGAAGGCATATGTGGCAAAACACTACAAGTGTAGGGGTTATTAATAAAGCTGCTTTGGACTCATAGAGGTGTCTCTGCTTTGCCTTCCTCCTGCTGTACCCCTGTCCATTTTTTCGACATCCGGATGGGCCAGACGTGCATGGCATGAAATTGCCTTCCACACTTCTAAACTCCTTTCTTTTACCATCTCATATAACCTCCAGCTTTACTCTTCTGCCCCCACTCATTAGCATGGCCACTACTTGACCTTGTTTTCTTTTCTAATTGTTTACCCTCTAATTTCCATACCTCAGTTCTTCTCTTATCTGACTGCCTCCTGTTAAGCTTCACTTTTCATCACTCCCCGCCTCAATCTCACCCAGTCTCCTCCTACCTTTTTCGTAATTTTCATGCTATCGATCCATTGACTCTTTCCACTACTATCTCATCACCTCTTTCTTCCACTTTATCCTCTAAATCTGTTGATAAGGCTATAATTTTCTATAATGCTGTTCTCTTCTCTGCTCTGGATTATCTTGCTCTGCCCATACCACGTCCTGTGAGGTGCACTTCACCTCAGCCCTGGCTGGCTTCAACTACTCACTACCTGTGCTCCTGTGTCCACTCAGCCAAGCGCACTTGACTCAAATCCCGTTCCCTTTCTGACTACCTTCACCTAAAATTCATGCTTCCTTCCAGTCTGCCCTCGAACCTTCTTCCCTTCATTTCCAAACTTCTTGAACCTGTAGTTTTCCATCGCTGCCTTGAATTTCTCTCCTCTCAAGCCCTCCTAGATCCACTTCAGTCTGGTTTTTGTCCCTTTCATTCTACTGAAACGGCTCTTGCCAAAGTTTCCAGTGACTTGTTCCTGGCTAAGTCCAGGGGTCTTCACTTGGTTCTCATTCTTCTCGACCTTTCTGCTGCTTTTGATACTCTTGACTACCTCCTTCTCCTCGATACTTTGTCCTCTCTTGGTTTTAGGTTCTCTGTGCTGTCCTAGTTCTCTTCTTATCTCTCCCACTGTTTTTTCAGTGTTTGTTCTTCTACTCCCATCCCTCTCTCAGTTGGTGTACCCCAAAGGTCTGTTCTGGGCCCTCTCCTTTTCTTTCTCTACACCCAGACCCTTTATGCCCTCATCTCTTCCCATGACTTTCAGAATCATTTTTATGCTGATGACTATCTATCTATTTACACCTGACATTTCTCTTACATTCTAGGCCTGTATCTCTGCCTGCTTATCTGACATTTCTGCCTGGATGTTTCACCACCATCTGAAATTGAACATGGCCAAGACTGAACTTTTTATTTTGCCCCCTAAACCCTCCTGCCCCCTTCCTCCTTTCTCTCTTTTGATAATACTGTTCTACTTCCTGTTTCCTCAGTCCACAACCTTGGGGTCTTCTTTGGCTCCTCCTGCTCCTTCTCCACACATATCCAACAGATAGCTAAAACCTGTCATTTCTTTCTCTGTAACATTAACAACATTTGCCCCTTCCTCTCTGAACATACTACTAAAAGTCTTATCCTTTCTTTGGTCATCTCCTGTCTCAACTATTGCAACCTCTTTTTAGAACTCTGCTGCACAGCTAATCTACCACCAGTACCAATACTCTCATATAACCCCACTTTTCAAATCACTTCAATGGACCCCTTCTGCCTCCATATCCAATTCAAACTTCTATTTCTGACCTATAATGCTTCTACTCTACTGCCCCTCACTACCTTTCCTCTCTCCTCTCTCCCTACACCCCTCCTCGTGAACTCCACTCTTCCTCTGACTTTCTTCTCTCTATGCCCTTTTCTTCCACTGCCAACTCCAGACTTCAATCTTTTCACCTTGCTGCTGCTGGATAAAACTTCTTGTATCTATATGTCAGGTCTCATCTCTCTTCCTTTTCAAATCCATGCTTAAAGCTCTTCTCTTTGAGGCTGTTTTTGTATCCTAATCCCTTGTTCTTCATGTGTCTCCTTTCCCTATTTAAGCCCCTTGTTTCTCTTGTATTGTACTGTCTTGATTAGATTGTAAGCTCTAATGAGCAGAGCAGGGAACATCTTCTGTATGTACTTGTACAGCATTGCATACATCTTATAGCGCTCTATAAATGATTAATAATAATAATAATAATAATAATAATAATAATAATAGTAGTAGTAGTAAATGTGAATGAGCTTTTCTACATTTTACTTTGTTATGAGATTGACAAAGAAATATTCACTAAATACATATATTTTTTTGTGCCATCAAGTCAGTGTTGACTCATAGTGACCCAGCTACCTCTGGGTTTTCTTGGCAATGTATCACTGGAAGTAGATTGCCAGCCTTTTCTTCTGAGGCAATGGAGGGTAAAGTGACTTGTCCAAGGTCACAAGGAGTGCCAGTGGGAATTGAACCCTTGATCTTCTAGGTACTAGGCAGTTGCTCTAACCACTAGGCTACTCCTCCAGTATTGTGGGCTTTCAGGGAATTCATTTACAATCCTAATTTTAACTGTCTTGCCTGTTCTTATTGCTCTTTTCTAAATCACATTCGGACTGTGTTTGGGTGAATAGTGCTATATAAACCTAAATTTACTTTTTTTAGTTCTGAGAATTGCTTTCTTTCTTGGGGGTCCCAGCAACTTCTTTTCTGTTCCTTTGAGCTTCCAACTCAATTAGAACTGACTTTTAGACCTGTACTGGGATTACGGTGCCATAAGGGAAAACATTTATTTGCTACTACCTGGGCTTCCCTTCTTATTTCTTAAACCCTTCTCTATCTAACTGGCTCTCATCTTCAAACATAACCGAGTGCACACCTTGTAGTATTGCCCTAGACAGTGAGGCACATTCAGACATGCGTCCTCGTGCCGTCTGGACATCTAGACATCAAGACATCCCTGTGGGAGCAGAGTCACAGCACAGTGCTGTTCCGATTCAGGCACCCCAGATGTCCAGCCACTTCCCCGGCTAACTCAGCCAGGTTCCTCCATGGAGTGGCAATGGCATGGCATCCTGTTGCTATGCCACCGTGGCACTATGAAGAATCCATGATCACCAGCCGCCCCCCCCCCAAAGCATTCTTTCCCTGCAGCTTGACCCCCCATCGGGCCTCCCATAGCCGGGACCAGGCTGCGGGGAACCTCCTGCATCCCCTCACCTCTTCCGTTCGGCCAGCTCTGCCATCCCCCTACATCCAGGGGGACTTATTCCACCTTCGAGGTGGAATAAGTCCCCTGTCTAACCTGCCAATCCCAGACATACAGAGCTTACCTCAGGATCGGTTGGCCCTGTACGTCTGGGGTTGCTTCCCCTCCCACTGCCTGCCCTCTCTCCTCCACCGGCCCAGCCCCTCCCGTCCACGAACAGAGATCCCCGCAGAAGTCGGCTATACATATGGGGAGCTCTGTGGCCGCCAGTGCAATCCAGACGTTTAGTGGGTCAGGATGTCTATATCAGACGTTCAGACCTGCTAAACAAGGATCGGAATCTACCCCATTGTGTCTACACGATAACTGGCACTACTTCCTCTCCGTGGGTGGTTAACTTCTACCTCGTCAGCATACCCAATACTGGCTGGTCTGAAGAGTGGATATCAGGCTTAGGAAATGGACACAGATTCTCAGTGATGCTGAATATTCTTTCATTTCATAGAAAAATCATGTTTTTATTATTTTTCCAATAATACAAAATTGCACCATAACCTTGCACCCTTCTCCCCTCAAAAAAGTGGATGGATAACATAAAATGTTTAATGTTATGAAAACCCATCCACTTTTGCTGCTATTATAGAAAGACAATCAGCTTAATGAACCCATTAGAGAGCTGCATTTTAACATTAATAAAGGGGTGATGAAAGAGTGAAGGTTATACTTGCCCCTCATTATGTTCTACATCAAATGGTATTAGCAAATGTTGGCTTCTGAAGCAGCATTTTCCCTGGGAAATATGACAGAAACACACTTCTCATGTCTGAAAGGATGCATGGAAAGACTGTTTAGAACTAAATACCAAAATGAGAAAAGTGGTAGGAAACAAGTAAATTGCAGAGGTGCTAACAAACTGGGGTCAAAAAAATGAGAAACCCACCACTAATTAATATTTAGGAAACGTAGAAGATGCCATCTTAAATCAAGCTAAAATTGAATAATCATATTAAGTGTTTACTTCCGCAAAATGCCGTTGACATGCTTGCTAGTTGGTAGTAAGCAGAGTGCTTATTTATTCTACTGTGTCTTGGCCCCAGCTGTATTCTATTATAAGAGGATTAGAGCAAAGGAATTTTTATTTTGACATAATTCTGTTGTATTGAAATTCAGGGATCTCTGTTTTATTTTCCAGTGCCCTGCATAATTTCTGAGTCTGAATTATCAAAAGGGTTCTCCAGTTATGTGCCATTGAGGGAAAACACAATAGTTTGGGTGCTGTGAGATGCAACTCTGAGTAGATGGTGAGGAAAAATAAATGATTCTTGGTCCAAATTTATGTTTTAGTCAGAAGTAATAGGGTGGTGAGGAAATACTGTACTTTAAAAAGACTGCAAATAAGTCTTGCTTGGCTTGCTTGGTTTTGAAATGGTCTCTTGATGCAGATTCTGAAAAGGGAAAATCACCCAAGGAAAACAACACTACTGAAAATGGAACTTTTGTGTTAGATTGCTAAAGCTTATAGTATGAGCAAAAAACCCCACAGCAATCTGTGAGAAAATCGAATCACACAACCTAACACGCCAGTGGGTCTTGGTGCATTGTTCTCTCGCTTTAAGCTGTTCTTCTTTTGTTAATTTGGGATCAACCTCTGCTAACGGGGGAGTTGGGGATGGGGTGGGTGGGCAGAATTTACAGTCATCAGATATTATGATGGTTTCTCAGACCCAATATTAGTTCTGATAAGATGAATGAAGAGGCTGAATTGTAGGAACTGACACTGAGACTGCAAAATCCAAGGATATTTTTAAATAAGAAAATAAAGAAAAAACAGAGTTATTTTGACCTTAAAATCTAAAATCAAAGAAAATCCCAGCAATTTTTGAGATTTTTGAAATAGAAAGTTGAATTGACTCCAATGAAATGAACAAGTTGAAAAGTGCACACTAACAGTGAGACACAATGGCTCATATCCCCTTTCTCCATTCACATACACAGGCATGTCTATGTGGAGGACTCATTGGGAAGATACATGGTAAAGTGTGTTTCAATAGAGGACCAGGGTCGGGTGGGTGAACGGGGGGGACATATACAGGGACTCTGTGTTGTGACTGATACCGTATTTGAATTGTATACTGTATGTCTATGAAGGGAATGTATGAATGTGTGTGTCTATAAGGAGAGTATAGGTATGTGTCTGTGGGAATATTTTCTGTGTGTGTATGTGAGATATTGGGGGGAGTTGGAGTTGTGAGGTGCGATGGGATAGTGACTGGAGTGAGGTGAGATAGGTCATGGTGTATGTGAGAGTGTCTTACTGGGTTATAGTCTGTGAGGTTTTTAGGGTATAGATCTACAGTAAAATGTCAGGTATGGGGAGTTGTGGGGATATGCATTTTAGGGTGCTAGCATTCTTCTTCTCCCTCCATATCTTTTCCTCTTTTCCCTCCCCCTTATCCTGGCACACTCCCACTCCCCTACCTTTCTTGCACTCTCTCCCACTCACTCCCCTCTCCCCTCATTGCACAAATGCCCTTTCCCTCCTACCTCCTTCCTCCCCGAGCCCGCCAATTACCATCATGGCCCAACGGCTTAAAAAACGCCGTTGCCAGGGCCCAGGAAGAACAGCGCCTTTGACGGGGGTGAGAGCAGGAGCTCCCCCTTCCTCCCCGAGCCCGCCAATTACCATATTGGCCCAACGGCTTAAAAACCGCCGTTGCCGGGGCCCAGGAAGAACAGCGCCTTGGACTGGGGTGAGAGCAGGAGCTCCCCCTTCCTCCCCGAGCCCGCCAATTACCATCTTGGCCCAACGGCTTAAAAACCGCCGTTGCCGGGGCCCAGGAAGAACAGCACCTTTGACGGGGGTGAGAGCAGGAGCTCCCCCTTCCTCCCCGAGCCCGCCAATTACCATCTTGGCCCAACGGCTTAAAAAACGCCGTTGCCGGGGCCCAGGAAGAACAGCGCCTTTGACGGGGGTGAGAGCAGGAGCTCCCCCTTCCTCCCCAAGCCTGCCAATTACCATCTTGGCCCAACGGCTTAAAAACCGCCGTTGCCGGGGCCCAGGAAGAACAGCGCCTTTGACGGGGGTGAGAGCAGGAGCTCCCCCTTCCTCCCCGAGCCCGCCAATTACCATCTTGGCCCAACGGCTTAAAAACCGCCGTTGCCGGGGCCCAGGAAGAACAGCGCCTTTGACGGGGGTGAGAGCAGGAGCTCCCCCTTCCTCCCCGAGCCCGCCAATTACCATCTTGGCCCAACGGCTTAAAAACCGCCGTTGCCGGGGCCCAGGAAGAACAGCGCCTTTGACGGGGGTGAGAGCAGGAGCTCCCCCTTCCTCCCCGAGCCCGCCAATTACCATCTTGGCCCAGTGGCTTAAAAACCGCCGTTGCCGGGGCGCGCCCGCGCCTTGCAGGCCCGCGCCTGAGGGCCTTGCCAGAGGGCCCTTTGGCGTGGCCCTTAGGCGTTGGTCCGTGGCATTTGTTTCTAGAATCCTTATTGATGTATTGATGTCCTATATATATCAGGGTAATTTGCTGTTCCATGTTCTTCTCTTCCTCTAATCTGTCTGACTGTCTCTGTCCTCTACTCTGTCCTATCTTATAAATGGCGTTCTTTTCTTGTTTCCCTAAATGATCTAGTATTGTAAACCACTCTAATACCTTTGGGTCTGAGCGATATAACAAATTCAATTAAACATTAAACATTACCTTCCCTTCTCCCTGAGACAAACCGACAATTTTTATGGTGCTGATGGGAGTTGATCCTCGCCAGCATTCTCCTAAACTCTTTAGCGTCCTCTTTTTGTGCTTTGGGATTTGGGCTTTCTGCAGTATACTCCTTTAATCTTCACTGCATGTCCTTGTGCTATGGGTTTATGGCTTCCGGTGCCACACTCCTTCAATCTACATTGCTTTTGTCTTATGCAGAGGTTTGTTTGCTCATGCGCAGCAGAACCTATGTGTATAGTTAAATAGATAGACAGATGGATGGATTGATCCTTTCCAGTTGGTTCTGTCACTGCATCACAAATCATCTAAAAATGTATTTATTTATTTAACAGTTTTTGTAAATCCATTTTTCTTAAAATCATTTACATATAACTTTAACTTTAACATTACATGGTGTGGTAACAGTAATACATGATAACACTTTCAGAGGGAGGATTGCATTCAACAGCAGCTTGTTATAAATGGTAGCAAGTATAATGTAATGTAATGAACTGAACTGAAAAGCATGAAAACATGGGAATATCAAAGTGGTATGTCCATAAGTGATTGAATTTGGTTAATAGGTATGACTGAAGAGAATTGTGCCATATTTAATTGCAAATTACATGGTAATGTCAAAATGATGGGCAAGTATAAAATAAGAACTGTAATTTTAGAACATGTATAATTAAATCTATAGAGTGTCCAAATGAGTGTCTGTTTTGGTAGCATTCTTGTTTGTGGATTCTTCAGCGGATTGTCTGTGGATTCTTCAGCGGATTGAGTCTTCAGCGGATTGAGGTAAAAGTGACTGATATGATCAGTTAGTGTATGACCTTTCATGAGGCATTTTGATTTTTTCTGCTTAAGTTATACCTTCAAAGTGCTCTTTGAACAGAATGGTTTTTTGTTGTTTACAGAATGTTTTGAGATCAGAGATAGCTCTAGTTTTTTGAGAGAGAGCATTCCAGATTCCAGGTGCATATAAGGAAAATGCACATGCGCATGTTGTCTGCTTTCTCTTGGTTAATTTGGGAGTTAGAGTGAACATATTTTGTGCACTATTTCTTCTGAGCCTGTTCTTCAGTGGTTTTTGCAGTAGGGACTGTAAATATGTAAGGCTGAATTGTGATAAATTTTGTATTTAAGATGGCTGTGCAGAGGAAGCCAATGAAATTGTTTTAGAATGGGTGTGATATGGTTCCATCTATATGCACAGTGAAGTATTTGAGCAGCTGTGTGATTGGACAGTTGTAGGGGGTGTAAAGAGTTTTGGGAATTCCTTGGTAGATGGTATTACAATAATCAAAGTGAGAGAATATCATTGCTTGGAAGACGGTTTGGAAGTTCTGTTCATCAAGAAGTGGGCATAGATGTTGGAGAATTCTTATCTTATTGTAGACGATTCATGCAGTTTTGCTAATAAGAGATTGTAATGTGAGACATTGGTTGGGGTGATTTCTAGGTATCGTACTTCTGACTTTACCTCTACATCTACATTGTTAACCTTCAGAGTTGTTGGGGGGGGGGGGGGAGAAGTTCTGGTTTCTTGTAATTAAATCCTATCATTCAAAACTTGCTTCTTCAGATCCAAGTGTAGTGAAAGAGGAGTCCAAAAGAACACTGGATAAAATACTCCAAACTTCACACAAATCTCTGCCACTAGATAAAAACATCAAACAAATAAAAATAAATAAAAATTATGTTTTCTGGGCTGATTGGGCTGAAGGACTGAAGAGAGGTGCTAGGTGGGGTCTGGTGGTTAGGTAGCACTATATTAAGGGGGGGAGGAGTTGAAAAGCTTTGTTTGGAAGAAGTTGGCAAATTCCTGTGGTCCTCGGGTGATATTATGAGCAGCTTGGTTATTCTCTTTCACTAATGATTTTACGATGTTGTATAGTTCCCTAGGTTTGTTTAGCAAATTCATTATTAGCTTTGTGTAATACTTCTTTTTAGCATTATTGAACTTATGATAATAATCCTGTAGGTTGAGCAGGTATCTGTTTTTGTCTAATTCATTCAGTGTGTGTCTCCATTTGCGTTCAAGTCATTCTAGTTTTTTTGAGTTCTAGGTTGTATCAGGTGGTATGGTGGTGAAGTCTTGCTGGTTTGGAATGTGGTGCTATAGCATTCTCACTTATGGTTTTGTGCCAGTTATTGATGATGAGTTCAAGATTGTTAGAATCAATGTTCAGGCTGGGGATGACCTTATCTATAGAGGATTGCTTGTCAAAGTGTTTGAATTGACAGTAGTGTGGGTTAGTGAAGCTGTTGGTGGCTGGGGGTGGGTTGTATGGGAGGTGAAAAGTGAATGAATGAATGAATACCTAGAAGAAAAATTATTTATAAATTGTAGCTCACAGTTTTTTGTTATTAACCCTTAAAACTGTATAGTTACAAACATCATTAAAATCCTTCTTGAATTATTTCTGGTAGTGGTGTTGCTGCTCTTGTGTACTTTGCAAACACCTCCACATGCTTAATCAAAAAGAAAACTAATTACCTTTAATTTATTTCAACCAAAAGTAGGCGAGTAAACTATATGTTTAATTATAAGCTTTCCACTTTGGGCTGCTGTAATTAATGACTCGGGGAATCGTGCAGCACACCTAAAGCAACCTTTTTATTACTACTGAGGGTACGTGATCAACACAAGCATTTTATATCCAGTCACTTGCTATTAGCATTAGAGTCAAAAAGTCTCTACTGAAGACATTAATCATGTAATGCTTCAACACTGGGAGACTTTTAATTACCTATACTGTGTACCGTAAATAGGGATTGCATAACTGCATGATGTTAATAAATGGTTTTCCCCAAGCTATGATTGCCTTTCTTTTCGTTCCATTTATGACACCTTAATTTGATATAATGTACAAGAACCAACCTTAAAATTACCAGAGGGTTGATGTGCATGAGCGTCCTAGACCACGAGGGTCTCCTTTAGCTAAAATATCATTACTTTTTTAGAAAGGGGAACTTGTGTATGATCTAGAAAGATTACATTAATTAGAGACTGGGTTGACCAAATGGTCCTTTTCTGCCCTTATCTATTGTCTTTGTAATAACATCCTTAGAAACTTCCATAAGATCAATGTAAAAATTATCTACATCCTGGAATAGAGTCAGGTTCCTCCAGCACCACTACGACTAAGATTAGAAGGAAACTGGACTTCAGAAATAAGTTTAACGAGGCCAACATTCAAATCATAAATGTATTAAGTGACAAAATCCCTTAAGTAGCACTGCTGAATATTCACATCTAAGCTGAAATTTCCAAACGTCTACGTGGCCTGTTTGTGACTAAAATGCAGTTTTTGGTATGTTAATTGGCTTTTATAAAATTAGGTCATACTAAACGTGTGTGCAGTGAAAACCAATGCATACTTGAGCAGTAGGGGCAGTAATTGTATAAAGTCATTTTTGTGCATATGTAGCCACATGCATGTGTTAATGGCCTCTTAGAAAACACTGACTGACATAAAGGTACATATGTTGGCGTGGGGCGTGCATATTTTGCCAGTAGGTGTAGCAGAAGGCATGGTCTGGGTAGAGTGCAGGTACAGTTTGTAAGCTGGCACATTGATTATATAATACCTTAATATACGATTGTGCTTGTTTGCTTTACATGCATTCATTTACACCTACCATAGAATTTACACCTCAAAAGCAAGAGCGCGAAGGAACCAGCAGCCTGCACACAGTCCCCAATCGGCAGCAGCAGAAAGGAGCGGGCAGGTAAGCTCCTCCCCACTCCCCACCGCCAAAACCTATCAGGAACTGCCCTCCGGACTCAAAAGCAAGGGCGCAAAGGAACCAGCAGCCTGCACACAGTCCCTGATCGGCAGCAGCAGAAGGGAGGGGGCAGGTAAGCTCCTCCCTGCTTCCCACCGCTGAAACCTATCAGGAACTGCCCTCCAGATTCAAAAGCAAGGGTGTGAAGGTGTGCCTGCGCCTGAGGGCCTCATCAGAGGGCCTTTTGGTGTGGCCCTTAGGCGTGGAAATTAGGCGCCTCTTTCCATCTGAAAGATGTAACACAAACCGACGAAGACTAAACAATCCTCAATACTGCCACAATACTGCCATTGTAAGTACTTTGCACTGCCATAATTTACTAACAATTTTACAGCGTATATAAACTGCTATCTCTGTCTTCATGGTTAAGATCACTTGCGCTACATTGTATATATCCTTGCTAATCCACTCTCTGTGATTAAAAATGCAACATACTCATTACCATTGTATTATATTTATTTACTACACTGCTTTACTGAATTCCCTGATGCTCATCGGGTATTTTATTTTGTTGTATTAGTGATGTTATATCCTGACTTATCACTGGTACATCACTAATACAACTCTACTACTACTACTACTACTAAGCATTTATAAAGCGCTACCAGACGCACACAGCGCTGTACAATGAAAACACAAAAAGACAATCCCTGCTCAAAAGAGCTTACAATCTAAAAGCAAGAAAAGGAGTAGAAAAAGTTGATAAGAACAAGGGCAAAGAGACAAGAGCAGGAGAGACAGGACAAAGGAAAGAGGTAAGAACAAGTGTAAGAGGAAGAAAGAAAGGTGAAATAACAGAGGGGAAGGAAGGAGAAAAGCAAAATCAAGAGCCAAAGGCAGAGGCGAAAATATGAGGTTTTAACGTGAGTTTGAAGAGGGGCAAAGAAAGATGCCTGATGTATAGACAAAGGAAGTTTATTCCAAGCATAAGGAACAGCAAGATGAAAAGAGCGGAATCTGGAGTTGACAATAGAGGAGAAGAGCATAGCAAGAAGCAACTGGGAAGAAGAACGGAGTACGCGAGGGGGGAGATAGGGAGAAATGAGAGAAGAAAGGTACTGAGGAGCCACAGAGTGAATGCACTTATAGGTCAGAAGGAGAAGCTTAAAGTGAATACGGAAACGGATAGGGAGCCAGTGAAGAGATCTGAGGAGAGGAGTGATGTGGGCAAAACGAGGCTGATGGAAAATCAAACGGGCAGCGGAGTGCCGAATAGACTGAAGAGGGAAGAGATGAGACTGAGGGAGACCAGCAAGAAGGAGGTTACAATAATCAAGGCGGGAGGTGATTAGGGAATGGATGAGGGTTTTATTAGTGAGCTCAGAGAGAAAGGGGCGGATTTTGCCAATGTTGAAGAGAAAGAAGCAACAGGTCTTAGCGATGAGTTGGATATGAGAGGAGAAAGAGAGCGAAGAGTCAAAAATAACACCCAAATTGCGAGCAGATGAAGCAGGTTGGAGAACAGAGCCTTCAACAGAGACTGAAAAAGAAGGAGAAAGGGAAATTTTAGGAGAAAAAACGAGATGTTCAGTCTACTCACTTGAACCATACCTGAAAATCCTGTACTCTGCTAGTTTTTCCATCTGAATCCTTGCAATAACAGTGCTGTGCATGCTGGAGATATAAATGTTGCCTTGCCGACCCAACTCCTAAACACCTTTGCCTCTACCATACGTTTGCTACTTCCAATCTTAACATTCTGCCTCAAGCTATCCCCCAGGGACTCTCCCCATGCCAACCCCTCCCCCCCCCAACATAGAGACCCTTAAGCACTGGCACACAACCATGTGGACTCTCATCCTAATATTATCCATTATCTCAACTCTACTCTCTAATGCACTAGAAGTGAAACAAAATATAATAAACCCAATCCTAATAATCCACACATACAGACCACCACCCAATTCCAAATTCCTGCCCTATCTTCACATATATCAAGCCCCTCAGAAATGCAGACTTACAAATATTATCTCCAACCCCCTTACCACCCTTACTTCGTTATCCAAACCCAGCCACCCCCACTCCAATGTGCACTGATCAACCTACTCTCAGCCAGGAATAGGATCCCCCTCATAGCAGACTTAATAACTGATCACATTCTCGATATACTCTGCCTCACAGAGACATGGTTCCATGAAACAGACTCTGTTCTCATAAACCAGCTTTGTCCACCCACTCACACAATCCACAACTGCAGTAGGACAACCAACAGAGGAGGTGGTGTCTCTGTAATATCAAAGAAAGAACTGAACTTCACCATCATTGAATCAGCCTCTACCCCAAGTATGGATGCTATCAAAGTCTCCAACAACACACTCTCACTGTACCTCTTATATAGAGCTCCCCAAACCGATACTCTTGACCTTTCCACAATACTTGAATCAGCTTGCACTCCCCAAACTGCTACACACCCTCTCATCATTTTAGGAGTCCTCAACCTCTCCTCAGTCTCACAGAAACAGGCATCCTCCTTCTTAGAAGCCATGGAAGCCTTACACCTCTCCCAGATCCTCAAATCTCCAACCCACAGCAAGGGTAATATCCTTGACCTGATCTTTATGCCACAGAATATCCTAGACAACACTCAAATTCCACACTCCATCTACCCTGTACCATGGTCAGACCACTCTCTGATACTATTATCATTTCCTTCCCATCACCAAAGAAGTCCCTTACCCCACTGCACCTCTGTGGACTCATAAATTCAAACAATTCAATATCAACTTGTTCCTTAATCAGGTTACACCTCAACTAGAAATCTTCACTGACAACAGAGCTAACTTAGATTCCCAAATTGATGAATGGAACAAGATTATGACCACTGCTGCTTTAGCATCCCACAGACCACCCTCACACAAACACAGTAAAAGAGCACCCTGGTTCTCTTCTTTCCTACATGAGATAAAGAAAGAACTCAGATGGTTGGCATGCCACTGACGTCATTCCTGTGACCTCTCCAGCTATATAGAAAAGCTACGCTCCTACTGCTTTGAAACTTTAAGGCAGAAAAGAGAATACAATGAAAATGTAATTTTGCATTCTATAAACAAACCCAGGGAACTATTCTCCATTGCTACATTCCTATTAAATGAACCATCAAAACAGGAGCTGGATGCAAAACTTTCCCCATAGGCCATAGCAGACCACCTCTGCTCTAAATACTGCCCATTCCCATCTTGACTTAGCCTCCATTCAGAGTCCTACACTCCTAATGTAACCTCTATAACAACCTGGAATCAGTTCGACCCTCCATCTCTTGACAACATAATCACAGTCATCAAAAACCTCACTACATCTACCTCTGCCCTTGACCCATGTCCAGTCACTTGGATAAAAAGCACTAAGGAAACCCTTAGCCCCTTCATCCTTTCCATAGTAAGAACGTCCCTCTGTACTGGTATTATGCCAATGCCCCTGAAAATTGCCCCTTCCTAAAAGGAAACAAACTTGATCCCACCTTACCCGCCTCCTACAGACCGATATCAAGTATCCCCCTCCTTGCAAAAATAACTGAAAAGATTGTTAAATCTCAACTGCAGAATTACATTGACAACCATGCCCCCCTTGACCACTTCCAACATGGTTTCAAAAGGAACCATGGTGTGGAAACTCTGATCATGTCCCTTCTAGACTAAGTGATTTCATACACCCAAATACCTACCCAAGGTTGTCTACTAATCTTCCTTGACATATCTGCATTTGACTCCCTCCCCCATGAACAGCTCCTGGACAGACTGCATGACATCGGCCTTAGAGATAGCATACTAAACTAGTTCTGCTCCTATCTTGAAAATAGAACACAACAGGTACGAATTGATGATAAAAACTCCCTACCATTCACTCCTACTCAAGGAGTTCCACAAAGCTCCATTTTATCAGCACTCGTCTTCAATATCTTCCTTCAACCCATATGCAAAATCTTTCGGGAACACAACATCTTCCTTCAACCCATATGCAAAATCTTTCGGGAACACAACATCTGTTAATTGTTAATCCCTGTTATCCATGTTTTTATTCCCTGTTCTCTGTAAACTTAACATTTGTTTTATGTTTAAGTACAAAATTTGTTAAAATGTAAACCGCGCTGATATCAAAAGTGCGGTATATAAAAGCTGTTAAATAAAATAAATAAATAAATAAATAAACATGCAATACCAATTATATGCTGACGATATAATGTTCTTCACCCCCTTCAACTTAGCAATGCCAAACTTCACCAGCATTAGCAACTGCTTCACCAAGATAAGACACTGGCTCCATCAACACAACCTTATAATTATCCAAACTAAAACAGAAGCTCTCCATATCTTCTCCAATCCATCCTTTTGTCGCGTCCACCCCTTGGTATAGGTGGTTGCCTAGTGGGAATGGACGGACCACATATTTATTTTACCCTTTTTAAGTGCTGCAGTCTCTGTTCCCTTGTAGTTGTGGCAAAGACGGAGTCAGCAAGGAATTGGGTTAACAATAAGTTTTATTGTTATTGTTGCACAAGTGTCTATCTACTATCCCAATAAACAGAAATAAAGGATTCTTCTCCAAACCAAAGTGTCTTTAACTGATACAGCATTATTCACCTGTTAGACATACAGGCATGTTTCTTTCAAAGCACTTTCTTCAAGCTTCTTTCTGTTACTAAACATTCACTGCTTTCTCCTCCAGCAACAAATGCTTTCTTAAAACAAACCATAAAACAGTAATGTTCTTTTCTTCTTCCCCGGTTGCCTAATTGGCCTGGCTTTTACACTTCAGTAGCTCTCTCTGCCTCTTTCCGTGTAAAATCCCACCAGCACAATCTCAGGCTTCTTCCAGCACTTACTATTAGCATAACATTTTACAGCTTTTACCCTCTCTGGCAAAGTGCACAATCTGTTTCCATATCAGAACCCTCGCTTCCAATAATAGCTTCTTCAATTTGCATGGGCTCTCCCTCTGAGTCTGATATGCCTTGTTACAGGCTTCTCCTGAGCAGGCTTCCACTGCTCTAATAAAGCTTTAATCTGTTTCCAACGGGACTCTTCTTTACTCTGAGGTATGGGGGAGGAACTTAGGACACCAGTCTCCTTTAGCACTGACTTAATGGATTCAAAAGGGCTCACCTTTTTCCTGGCCTTCCTTACCCTTTCTGGTAGGATTACAGGCAACCTCTTGTCCCCAGACTGCTTCCTCTGCTCTCTGCCGTTAAGCTTCTCAACAGGGTCTGACTCTGACTCCTGTCTCCAGAGCTTCCAATCAGCAACTTGCTCCCTGTCAGTTGTGCTTCTCTCTGAATTGGAGCTACACACACGCTGCCTGCAATCAGAGTGTCTGTGCAGCCTTTCAAATGGAGCTTTGTTCCTGCTTAATTTCCCACCTTTTACAACAGCTTCAATGGAAGACTCCTGAGAAGAATTCCTCTGGCCTTTGTACCAAGTTTCCAGCCTTTTCTCCTGAGGACTATTCCTTCTTCTCTCTTCCTCACACTTCCGTTCTCGGTTCCTCTCACAGGTCCCCTCAGACTTCCTTTCACAGCTCCTCTCAGAACTCCTTTCACCGTCCCTCTCAGAACGTTTTTCAGCGTGTTGTTTTCTAACTGTTTCCTCCTGCCTAAATGTTTGGGGCTGTCCTATGGGCTTTGGCTCCGCCCCCCTGCCTCTCACGTCAGCTCCCCTAGTTGCCATGGAGCTGAGGTGTGGCTCTCTCTCCTGCTTTCTGTGCATGGAGTTTTTTCATAAGTTGAAGGTTTAACCCTTTCCCTTCCTGCACTGCTCTTGGCTACAGGGGAAAAAGAGTGGTTTCTCCTCCTTTCACTAGCGCTTAACCCAGCTGAGCCATCACATAACCCCCCCCTTAAGATATTCCGGGCTGGCTGGCCCTTTCCAGCACAGCACGGAATCCTATCCTGGGCATGGTAGCTATCAGTGATATCCCTTCCTGCAGCCCAACGAGTTAAGGCTACATGCTTGTGCCAAGGCTGTAGCACATTCCTATGAAACATTTTCCGTTTCCCTTTCCAAGATTTCACCCTGTAGGTGACTGGGCCTACCTGCTTGACAATCTTGTAGGGTCCTTCCCACATTTTCTCAAATTTTGGGTTTCTCCCGGGCACCATTACAATGACCTTTTCACCCACCTCCCAGTGGTGAGGTCTGGTACCACGGTCACAATACCTTTCCTGGTGTGCTTGACCAGCTATCCTACTCCCTTCTACTACCTGGGATGTACGTGGCCAGCGCCCCCTCCAATCTCTTCAAAACTTGGGTCTCTCACCCTCCTCCCTGTTGGGCTTCACCCACTGCTCCCGCACCTGTCGGATTACCTCCTTCTGCTTAGTTACCGGTAATCCATACGACCTTTGCCGGACAATTTCTCCTCGAAGGTTCACTCTTTCCTGGGCCACAAACCTAATCCCTCCGGGCATATGGGTTAAAACATCTGGAAACTTCTCTATTATTTTCAGCAGGGCTTGCTGCTGATACCAAGAGAGCTCCTCCCCTACCCTGGGCAGTGGCTTGGTCTTGCACTCAGCCAACTGAGGACCAAGGTCCATGTCCACCTTTTCCTCTTCACTAGTGGCTGTCAAACCTGTCATTATGGCCTGTCCTGTGGATCCAAATCCACTCAACCCCCTTATCGTAGTGCTCAGCTCTGTAACTTCTTCTACGGGCGGAAACCCAACCCTCTCAAGAATGAGCTGTGCTATCCTGTCCCCAGTGGTAACCCTAAAATCCTTTTTAGAAAAGTTTAATAAGAAGACCTTTATAGCTCCTCTAAAATCAGGGTCTACCACCCCGGCACCTACATCAATACAGTCTTTCACTGCTATACCGGACCGTGGCGCGATCCGTCCATAGCATCCGGGCGGTATCTCCAACTATATACCCGTTTCTACCAATGCTCTCCCCTGCCGCGGGATAACAGTATCCTTGGCGTTATAAAGATCATAGCCTGCCGCTTGCTCGGAGGCTCGCTTGGGAATCTGAGCATTTGGGGTGAGACGACAACACTTCAATAGAAATTTCGTCTTAGTGGCAGGGCCGTGTTTCGGGGTTGTTTCAGTACCTATCTTTCCCTGTCGGGCTTCAAACAAAGGGGCAGGCCTTATCCTCAACCTAGATTTTCCCTTCTGAGAGGATGTCACCTGTTTCTCCTTAATTCCCCCTCCTAAGGGTTCCTTTTCTGTTTTTTCTGGGCTTAAGGTTCCTGCATTAGCTATAGTGGACGCCAACCCTTTAACTAGGCCCTTCCTGAACTGTGGCCAATCCTTTCCTAAAACTAAGGAATGTGGTAGTCTGGGTACTACTGCCACAGGAATTTTCTTTCTTAAGCCTAGGCCTGTTACTGTGACTGTGTGCAATGGATACGACGAAGCAGCGCCGTGCACACACCTTATCTTTATTTTCCCTTCAGCCTGGTTTACAGAACCTTCACCCTGAGCTTCAATATCCCTCCATAACCTTTCCGAAATCATCGATTGGTCGGCCCCTGAGTCTAAAAGGGCGTTGACCGGGATATTGTCCACCTCGACGGCTAGTAGAAATCCCTCCCCAACCTCCTTGGATTGGGTGGTCACTAGCACTACCTTTGCTCTGCAATCTCTCTTTACATGGCCTTTTTCTCCACAAGAGAAACATTTCCGCTGTTCCCAACCAGCTTTCCATGGGGGTCTCCTTTGCACATATTCCCCCAACATTACCTTATCTTTCCTTTCCGAAATTCCCAGGACTGCTGGACCCGAAACACCCACCTTCCTCTGGCCGACTGCTCCAGCTTCTAGGAAACGCTCGGCCAAGGAAATGGCATCCTTTGTGTTTCTGCAATCCTGCAGAATTAGGAAAGATTGTAATTCCCCTGGTACAGCATCTACAAATTGCTCCAGAACAATATTATCCAGAATTGTATCAACACTCTTTCCCTCTGGAGTTAACCATTTATGCACAAGCGTTTTAATTCGGTGGCATAAGGCCTGTGGTGTTTCGCCTGGCTTCAATTTGCAAGCCCGCAAAAGGCGGCGATAGACCACTGGAGTTAAGCCCATCCGGTCTCTTATGGCCTTTTTCACTTCCTCGTAGTTGGAGGCAAGATCATTGGGCATAGCTCGGTAGGCCGCGAGAGCCTCTCCCGTGAGGGATGTTGCTAGTCTTATGGCCCATTGGTCTTTCGGCCAACTACTTATGAGAGCAATACGTTTAAATACTTCAAGATAATCATCCACATCATCATCTTTTGATAACTGTCCCAGAGATAATACCCCCTTCCCTAGGGTTCCCAGTCCAGATATTGTTCCTAGAGAACCTGACACAGTCCTCAGGGCATCTGTCGTCTGTTTCTGCTCGCCGATCCAGGCGCCTAGCATGTCCAACAGCGGTTTCTGTTGGGCCCTCAGCATCTCCGCAGTTCTCTCCTGGGCCTGGGCTGACATCTCTTGCTGCTGCCGGAATCTGTCCGTCATCCATTTCATCAGCTCTGCCGCCTCCATGTTGGTTCAGCTGCAACAAAACAGAAAGCAAAAACCCCAAGTGTGGCTCACACACAATTGCCCCCTCTCTCCGCTTCCACTCCAGTTCTGCAATACCCCCACCCCCTTGTAGCAGAAATCAAAATAACCCCTTCCCATCTATGGGTTACCTGCTACAAGTGGTGATTCTCGCTTCACAGGACAGCAGTATCACGGGAACACCTGATCCGGTCTGCTTCTGCCGATACTCCACTCTGAGTTTTCCTGCAGAACTGGTCAGCTCTTCAGAGGTACGTGCGTGTTGCTTGGTTTCTTTTCCAGAGAAACTTCCTTGGTAGAGTAGCACAAGTCCTTTGTATCTGTGAGGTAGTAGCGTAATCCGAAAAACTACGCCAGCTGTCGCGTCCACCCATTGGTATAGGCGGTTGCCTAGTGGGAATGGACGGACCACATATTTATTTTACCCTTTTTAAGTGCTGCGGTCTCTGTTCCCTTGTAGTTGTGGCAAAGACAGAGTCAGCAAGGAATTGGGTTAACAATAAGTTTTATTGTTATTGTTGCACAAGTGTCTATCTACTATCCCAATAAACAGAAATAAAGGATTCTTCTCCAAACCAAAGTGTCTTTAACTGATACAGCATTATTCACCTGTTAGACATACAGGCATGTTTTTTTCAAAGCACTTTCTTCAAGCTTCTTTCTGTTACTAAACATTCACTGCTTTCTCCTCCAGCAACAAATGCTTTCTTAAAACAAACCATAAAACAGTAATGTTCTTTTCTTCCCCGGTTGCCTAATTGGCCTGGCTTTTACACTTCAGTAGCTCTCTGCCTCTTTCCGTGTAAAATCCCACCAGCACAATCTCAGGCTTCTTCCAGCACTTACTATTAGCATAACATTTTACAGCTTTTACCCTCTCTGGCAAAATGCACAATCTGTTTCCATATCAGAACCCTCGCTTCCAATAATAGCTTCTTCAATCTGCATGGGCTCTCCCTCTGAGTCTGATATGCCTTGTTCAATTACAGGCTTCTCCTGAGCAGGCTTCCACTGCTCTAATAAAGCTTTAATCTGTTTCCAACGGGACTCTTCTTTACTCTGAGGTATGGGGGAGGAACTTAGGACACCAGTCTCCTTTAGCACTGACTTAATGGATTCAAAAGGGCTCACCTTTTTCCTGGCCTTCCTTACCCTTTCTGGTAGGCTTACAGGCAACCTCTTGTCCCCAGACTGCTTCCTCTGCTCTCTGCCGTTAAGCTTCTCAACAGGGTCTGACTCTGACTCCTGTCTCCAGAGCTTCCAATCAGCAACTTGCTCCCTGTCAGCTGTGCTTCTCTCTGAATTGGAACTACACACACGCTGCCTGCAATCAGAGTGTCTGTGCAGCCTTTCAAATGGAGCTTTGTTCCTGCTTAATTTCCCACCTTTTACAACAGCTTCAATGGAAGACTCCTGAGAAGAATTCCTCTGGCCTTTGTACCAAGTTTCCAGCCTTTTCTCCTGAGGACTATTCCTTCTTCTCTCTTCCTCACACTTCCGTTCTCGGTTCCTCTCACAGGTCCCCTCAGACTTCCTTTCACAGCTCCTCTCAGAACTCCTTTCACCGTCCCTCTCAGAATGTTTTTCAGCGTGTTGTTTTCTGTTTCCTCCTGCCTAAATGTTTGGGGCTGTCCTATGGGCTTTGGCTCCGCCCCCTGCCTCTCACGTCAGCTCCCCTAGTTGCCATGGAGCTGAGGTGTGGCTCTCTCTCCTGCTCTCTGTGCATGGAGTTTTTTTCATAAGTTGAAGGTTTAACCCTTTCCCTTCCTGCACTGCTCTTGGCTACAGGGGAAAAAGAGTGGTTTCTCCTCCTTTCACTAGCGCTTAACCCAGCTGCGCCATCACACTTTGTTCCCCTAACATCCCTTGCCCTTGGTGATTACACTGTCTCTGTAAAGAATGAAGTCAAATACCTTAGCTTAACAATCGACCAGAACCTTACCTTTCAGGAACGGATAAAAAAAACAATGAATGCAATTTACACCAAAATAAGAAGCCTGAGAAACCTCCGTCCCTTATTAAACCCAGACTCCTTCTGAACTGTTTGCCAAGCCCTAACTACCCTGTCCCTCAACTACTACAATCTCATATATCATGGTCTTCCAAAAGATAGTATCCACCCCCTCCAAATGGCCCAAAATATAATAGCACGCCTAATAACCAACATATCCAGATGATCCCACATCACCCCTGTTCTTCAAGACCTCCACTGGCTCCTCATGCTGGCCAGAATAAAATTTAAAACCATCACACTAATACACAAAGTAATACACAATGAATCCGCCCTCTGTCTACTCTCCCTTCTCTCTAAACCAAACAGCACCAGATCACGTAGACCAAACTTTGCAAACATCCTAAACATATCATCACAGAAGAAAAAGAGCAAACAATTCACATGCAACCGAGCCTTCTCCCTCTATGCCCCTTCCGTATGGAACGCCCTCCCACCTGACTTACGAGGATGCTCTGACCACTCTGAATTCTGCAAAAGGCTCAAAACCTTCCTTTTTCAAGAATACTTTGCCTTGCCCCCCTAAACCACACCTATCCTAATCTATCATAAACCAATTATCCTGCACTCACCCCATCTTGACCCACCCCCTCTCCATATGCCCTGCCTATCCCCTCTTCCTTCCCAACCTCCTCCTTATCCCCCCTTGTCTGCACATATTCTCTCTGTAAATATCTGAAAGGTTAACTGTTGAATTTGCTGTTATGATCAAGAAATTTTGTTCTCTGTGAAACACCTGTGTCAACACTTATCTTTTGTTCTATGTAAGCCATCTTGAATCGTAGAAAGACAGTATATAAATGAATAAATAAATATCAAGGCATAGATGTATAAGTTAGACTTCTTAGTGGCATAACCTCAGAATGCCTTAACTCCCACCCCCTTCTCAGATGGATAATTTTGGCCGTATAGCAATTTACATATCCAAAATTGTCCATTCGTCCCCCTCACATAGGTGTTTCTGAATATTAGGACTGTACATTTAAAGTGGGACTTTAGAAGTGCCATCCAGGTGAAATGTGGGATGTCCAGGGTACTGTGTCCAAATTTCCGGGGGAGTGGGAGCAGTGAAAGGAGGCATGTCTAAGTGCCTTCTGAAACTGCACCATCTCTGCCCTGAAATACTGTATGCACATCCCCACAACCAGGTCTGGAGATGGGCACATGTACTGTGGATAGCAAGGCTGGGTACTTGCACAGTTACATGCCTTTTCAGAAATGTGGATGTCCCCGAAATGCACAGCCACAGAACCAGGTGCTTGGATATGCCAACTGGGGTATTTCAGAATGGGGGTATCCATTATGAGACATGCAGATCACAGTTTGTAACTTCAGTACAATGATTGGACTGTTAATATTCATGCAGGGTTTTATTGGCCCGGCAGTGAAAGTGTAATTTGCTTTTTCCCCTGCAATTGTTGATGCCATGAAACAAATACATTTTTGCATCTTATTCGTGGTGAGGAGCAGGTATAGGCATGTACACGTCAACAGCCAGGACTAGATGTGCTCATGCTGCTCTGAAATCGTACGCTGATGTGCATCTCTGTTGCACTGCCCAGGCCATGTTTCCATTATGCCCTCATGCTACATGGAGGTGCTCACACCCAGCATTCTGAAACTGCCCATAAGTTTCATGTGAGTAACAATTGTGGGATATGTTGCTAGTCATGTTGGGCTCCCTACCAGTCCTATTCCCCTACATCAGCTCATTTTCAGTCCTAGCCCCCTGGCATCAATTCTCCTTCAATACCTCCCAGCATCTGCTCCTTTCCAGTTCCAGTCCCCCATCCACCAGCATTAGCCCATTTTCAGTCCTAACTCCCCAGTATTAGTTCACTTCCAGTCTCTCCTAGCATCCGTTCCCTTCCAGTCTCAGTCCCTCATTCCCCAACTTCACCCCATTTCTAGTCCTGGCCTCCCCCCCCCCCCCATTCCCATTCTAGCCCCCAGTCCCCCCTGTTCCATTCTAGCCCCTCCATTGCCATTCTCATTTGAGCCCCCAGTTCCCCCATTCCTGTTCCAATTCTAGCTCTAGCCCCCCCCCCCCTCCCAGCCACATACAAAAGGGGCCTCATGCCTGATCAGCTTCAGAGGGAGCCGGAGAGGCCTGAAGCCCCAACTTGAGTCACCTCTGAACAGCCGCGGGAGTAAATAGCGGTGTTTGCCTTCTCTCCTGTGGCTGTGATAAAAAGGATCCCGCCAGACAGCTGAGTGCTGGGAGGTCAAATGGGGACACGTCAGGCATGGGACCCCCGAGGTACAGAGCCATGTGCTGGCAGTATTCCTGCAGAATGGATGGGTTGGCCCTGATCTCACAAAAAGGGGTTGCTCTATAGACTATTTATAAATTGATAGGACAATATTCAGCCTGTGGCAGTCAGTGTTTTTTTTAACTGCCAACCCCCATAGGCAAAAGTGAAATTAGATATTCAGTAGAAATGGATGGGGCAAGTTACCTCAGGACGGAGGGCCAGGGGTTCAAATCCCGCTTGAGGACAGCAACCTTGGGCCAGAAGAACTGGGGTTTCTAATCCCACAGGTGCTCCTTGTGGCCTTGGACAAGCCACTTAACCCTCCGTTGCCTCAAGTACAAAAACAGATTGTGAGCCCTTTGGGGACAAGGGAAAAATTATATATTCAGTACTTGAATGTACACCACTTTGTCTGGTAGAAAAGCGGTATATAAACCTAGTTAAATAAATAAATAAATGCTGAGGTAGTGACTTCCGCTGAATATCTGAGTTCAGCGGTGACTGTCATGGGCTATTGGCATAGTGGCAATATTTGGACATTATCAGGATAGCCCAACTATATAAAGTTAGCCCTGATTTTTTGGCTTAAATTTATGCAGTCAGTTAGCAGATTGAAAATTGCCACTTACTCTATAACTGCTAGTGCCATCTTCGCCATACCCATGGACTATGCCGGTACTATTCAGGTAGTTCCGCGGAAGTAAGAGGAAATATTCAGATAGTGTCACTGAATATTGGGCTCAGCAAATACTCTTCTGAATTTCATACTGAAAAACAGTGCTAAGTAGGCTCCTAACTTTTGTTCATCACCCTAAACCTCTGTTATAGCCTACTTCTTATGCTCCTAAATTTGGGAATTTAGTGAAATTATGGGTATAAAGTTAGGCACTCAGCCCTACTAAATTTTCAAAGGGGCCATTTTAGGAGTATCACTGTCAAAGTTAGGAGCGTAAATCCTATAAATATCGGGCCCTTATTTTTCATCAGCAACAGCTGTCAACTTGCTAGCAATACCAAAGACATCGACAAAGTCCAACACAACCACAAACAAGGCATTCAGTTTTTATGTCCCCAAATGCTGGAATGCTCTACCCCCTGACATTAGGGCCATAGCCAATCTATATCAGTTCAGGAAAGCTCTCAAAACCCACCTTTTCCTCCAATACTTCCCAGACAGCAATTGAACCTAGATATACCTCTCAGGAAATAACCCAATCTAGAAAGGCCCTTACATGCATTATCTGATTTTTACCTATCCTTCCAGTGTAAATAGCTTATGTATATAGTTAACCCCGTTATCCAAGTTTGTACTCCTGTTCGATGTAAAACCTGACAGCTTGTTGTTATGGTCGTTAAGTTATGATGTAAACCGCGCTGATACTAAATAGCGCGGTATATAAGAAATTGTAATAAATAAATAAATAACACTATTTTTTTTAAATTGTTTTTGTTATAAACTGAAGCAATTTGATCTCTCCTGTTATAAATGAAAAAAAAAAGCTTAAACATGCAGAAATAAAGGGCTGAACCGCTAGGTCAGAAAACCCACCCAGGGACAAGGGCTACATTATAAAATAATCCTATAAATAAATAAAGGGATAAAATATGTGGGCCTAATATTCAAAAGAAGCTTTTAACTTTTGTGCATGTTTACTAAAAAGCGTACTGGTAGCATGTAATTGGGTTCTGAAACTTGAGCAGAGAGCCATGATAATTTTAGAGGGTGTGTGAGTCTGTCCACCTGTCATTGGTATGTTGCTAATGCACTTAACGCCACCCATTGAGGTGGTATTAAGTGCACGTACGCTAATGTCAACATTCACGATTAGTGCGTGCCCAAAACACCTATGCTAACTGAGATGCGCCATCAACACACACGTTCCACCCCTATCCTGCCCGATTGCACACTATCCAGTTAGCGTGGGATTTTTAGTGTGGGGTGCTGTGCTAACTTTTAACATGGCAAGCTTACTGTATGCTAAACCCCATGCCCCTTTGAAAACCTTTTTAAGAGTTATGCTCCCAATTTGGCCCCTTTGAAAACTGACTAAGGTCTGCTCTGAGTGCCTAAATTTATACTTAAAAATGTACTAAACTCCTACATTTAGGCGCATAAAAAGTGGATGACAACAGGAGTGGATTTAGAGTGGGGAAAATGTTAGGAGTTTAGCACTGATTTTTCAGTACAATGCTTATAAATTAAGCTGATAAGTCTAGGCAAATGAATGGAAATTTGTAAATGTAATTTTTATGCTTCTAAATTAAAATGAATTTTCACCTGAAGACTTAGAAGGCTTGTACCTAAGCTACTTAGTTTGCTGTGTGAATCACTAACCTGCAATATCTCAGTACCGCAGGATAGTGACTTCTGTGGTAAAGGAATAATGCAGCTTACGGTGATCACTGCAATCCATGTCATTCTGAGGGAATGTGTTTAATGTGTTATTTTGCCAGGCTGAGAGCCTAAGGCCACTATCAGGTGGCCCGATGCTCCAGGCCGTAATTTTAAAGGGACCACACTGTCAGAAGAGAACTTGTGGTCTCGGAGTCTACTCCCCTCAGCACCACTGGTGTGTCAGGGCCCGCCTAATAATTCCCCCTCCTCACAGAGACCCTGGTGCCTCCCTGAGCCAAAGTAGAAGACCATTCCAAAGACCCCTACCCACCTGGATCATGAATCAACATTCCGCTTCCTCAACACCCCCAATCCTCAGAAGTCCACCCGGGCTACCTTTTAAGATACACTGGTGATTTAGGGGTAGGCCAACAGAAGCGATCCACTCTTGCTCCTGCCAGCACCGGAACTGGCACTGGGTTCAAAATGGCACCTGCAACACCTAGCAGTAGTCTTTCAGTACTACCGCTGGGATTGACCCCTAGTGGTGGTACCTTGAGACTACCACTATGAGATTGCAGGTGCCATTTTGAACCCATGCTGGCACCGGCGCGAACAAAATGGATTGTTCTTGCCATCCTACCCTAGATCACCAGGGCACCTTAAAAAGTAGGTGTGGGTGCTTTCTAAGAATGGAACTGTATGTTTGGGGGGAAGAGTAATGTTGATTCAGGGGAGTCCTTAGGGAGGGGTCTTCAAATTGGGCTCAGGAGACATTGGGGTCTTGATGGAGGGAATGACTATTTGGGGACATTGACAATTAGTGGTGCCAGTGGGATGGGACTCCTAGACCACTGTTTTATTCTGACAATGCAGCCCCCTTGAAAATTGCAGCCTGGAGCACTGGACTGTTAGCCTGATGCTCCCAGCCAGGAAAGGCAATCACTGCAAGCTGTGTTCCTTATCATTCCTCCAGTCCAGTCCCACACCTCTGGGTAGTGTACCTCTTCCAGCAGCTTGGAGACTAAGCATATCATCTTTTTGATGGTACCAGTGTACTTATGCAGCTGGCACAGCCTACCAGCCCCAGTATGCTCAGTCTCCAAGCAGCTGGAGGAGGTAGTGAGCCAGGGTGCTGGACTCACCGAAGGGAGAACTAAGGAGATAGGTTTAGTTAGAGTTTCCTTTTTACTTCCCCTGTTAAGGTGCAGGTTTCTTTGTTTTTAAAGGCAGAAAAGAAAAGAAAAAAAAAACAGATGGATCAGAAAGAACCCAGGGGACCACAGGGCTGAGGGGAGGATATTCCTTCTCCCCCCTTCCCTCCAGGATTTTTTTTTTTTGGGGGGGGGGGGTGGGATTCTGTGGTGGCCTGACTTCTGGTGGCTCCCAAACCCATTATCGGGTGAGGAGCTGCCGCGGGGCAGCAGTGGATTGATGGGAGTGAAAGCCGGCAGCCCTGAATCACCCCCCTCAGTGCCGAAGCCAGGAAGAAGGCTGAGTGTGAGGGATAGAAAAGTCATGCAGCAAAGAGGCTCCAAGGTAAGAGCGGCAGGGAAGGGGGAGGACAGCAGGAACCCCTAGCAACCGCTGAAATACAAGGAGACAGAAAGCGGCCTGTAAGTACATGTTTGGGAGCCTGCAATGGAAAGGTGAACTCCTCCCTGCTGTGTTTAGGCACAATTTCTTCTTCTTCAGGCCTTTATGCGTTTTAACCCCCCACTGTGTTTTGGACACCTGGGAGAGGTAGCCACCGGAGAATAAAGCAGGACAGTGCAGCTTCTTCCTAGGGGGCCATTTGCAGTGCCCTTTCAATTTCAGTTTCTGTTAATTACGTTTTGGTAAATTGGTTTTGTTTTGTTTTATTTTATTTTATTTTAGTTCAGGTTCTTTAATGCTCCGTGCCTGAGTCCGTGGGGTGCCCTGTGCTAGGGATCCTTATACCTACCCGGGTACATATTGAGGGCATTCCTGGGGAGTACTCGCAGACGTTCCCACCATGCTGGCCAGACCGCAGTGCCTGGTATGTGAAGGTATCAAGGGGGTGAACCCCACTTCATACCACATCCTTATGCATTCCTTGTGTTGTACAGCTCAAAATGTATTCAGTGCACAATGACTTGATGCAAACCTGTGGCTAAAGCCTAACTAAATGTGCCATTGTCTTGTTGCTGGGCAGATTTCAGAGAGCCATAGTGCCTGGTCAGGTGGGTCAGAAGATGTAAGTGACAGTTTGTTGAGACATTGTGGCTTTTTCCTGAGAAGCATCAGGTAAAAAAGTCAGAGACAGAAATAAAGGAAAGATAAGCAGGAAAAAGTGCTGAGTAGCTTCTGTAGCTACAGTTTTGTTCTGTGAAACAGGAAGCACCTGCATACAAAAAATGTATATAACTAGAAAGGAAAGAGACAGTCAGTGGATATGAGACAAATAAAATCCTTCCATCTGTATATGGTTAGTGAGTAACCTGACATGATCATCTTTTGTCTCCTAGCCCAGAATCTGTACCTACTAAATTTGTGATATTGCTTGTAAGGGAAGCTGTACTTCTTACAGTCATTGGTATTAGTTATAATAAAAATGTAAACTTTTACTCTGAGAAAGTGTCAGAGTCTGATTGATTGGATCAGTGCATGGTCCATTTCATATCTTTGAGGTACAACACAGCAGCACAGTCTAAAAATCCTCAAGATATGTGGGATCCGACATCTGCCTAGACTGCATGCGAGAGGCTAGGTCATGGGAGCAGGACCTGCAGGATGAGATGAAGCAGGAGAGTCTCTTCTGGTCACAAGAGACCCTGGAGGCGGGGGGCGCCTTGTTGCCTTCAACAAATCCGGCCCCGGACCCTGTGTGATGCCCAGACCATCCACCACTCAAGCCCAGGGAACAATAGGGCTCCCGGGGGAGTTCTCACCAGAGTTTGTTTTGCTTTTGCATAAAGCATTTTGCTACATCTACAGGGCTTGGCAAGCAGCTCCTCAGGAATGCGGGGCTAAGAGGGCATCGGATGCAAAAGAGAATGAGTCAGGAGCAGTGGCGACTAAGTGGGCTAGAGGCTCAGAGGAGTGGTAGCAATCGCCATTGTCAGAGGGGCTGGATGGGGAAGACCTCGACATGGAGCTAGATCTGCAGGAGGAGTTGAAAGAAGGAGAGATCCCAAAACAGGAGGATCAGGCCCGGATTCTTTGGGTGTTCCACAGGAAGAGCTGCTGGCGCTCATTTTAGAGTTTGTCAAGGTTCTGAATATGCCTGCTAATTTCCCAGCAGAGGAAGAGGTGCTGGAAGATCCACTGCTCCAGGCAGTGTGGAAATCGCGGAAAGTCTTCCCGGTTCATAGAGTAGTATGACAAATGATCCAGAATGAGTAGGATCTGCTGGAGGCCGGCCTTAAAGGGATATGATCCATGATGCGCCTGTCCTTGCTACCAGAGCAAGAATGAGAGCCCCTTCGATCACCCAAAGTGGACACAGTGGTGTCGGTGGTAGTACAGGAGATCTTGACTCATCTCCTGCAGCTAAGAGCCATGGAATCGGTTCTGCAAGAACAATATAGCTGCGGTCGATACTTCATTTATTTTGTGGTGCCCAAAAAGGAAGGTTCCTTTCACCCGATTCTCGATCTCGAGGGCATGAACCACTGTTGCCGGGTACCGCATTTCCATATGGAAACGCTGAGATCAATAATAGTGGCAGTAAGGAGCAGAGAGTTCTTGATGTCATTCAACCTCACGGAGGTGAATCTGCACATTCCCATCCACCCAGAACATCAGCAGATTCTCCACTTTGCAGTGCCAAGGGGCCATTTCCAGTTTTGAGCGTTGTCCTTCAGTCTGGTGACCGGCCCCTGTACCTTCACCAAGGTCATGGTGGTGGCAGTAGTTCTCCACAAGGAAGGGGTTTTCATCCACTCATACCTAGATGATTGGCTGATCCAGGTGAAGTCCAGGGATGACAATGAAAGAGCAACAGCGCAGGTGGTGGAGTTCCTTCAAGGTCTCAGTTGGGTGGTCAACCTGGCCAAGAGTCAGTTATGGCCGGCCCAGGAGCTAGAGTATTTGGGAGCATGCTTCGATACCTGCGTGGGCAGGGTTTTTCTGCCAGATCGCCGGGCACATGAGCTATGACTGTTGATTCAGCAGTCCCTGAAGATGGCAAGACCATTGTGTGGCATTATCTGCAGGTTATGGGAACCATGGTGGTCACTCTCAAGCTAGTCCCATGGGCAAGGGCACACATGCGACTGCTGCAGAGGGCTGATGGTGGTCCCATCAGAGTCAATCCCTGTCCTAAGTATTCCCCTGCCCGCAGAACACCAAGAGAGCCCTCAGGTGGCTGGATCAGGGGAGCCTGGAAGGGAGCATGCCACTTGAGTCCCTGCTGTGGATTCCACTGATGACCGATGCCAGTCTGTCAGGTTGGGGAGTCCTTTGCGAAGGACACTTTGTTCAGGGACAGTGGAGTCCATAGGAGGCCCTGTGGTCGATCAACAGCCTCAAGATGCGAGCAGTGACCTTGGTGCTAAAAGGATTTGAGCCATGGTTGCAGGGGAAGGTGGTTCAAGTCCTCTTGGACAATGTGACCATGGTGGCTTACATCAACTGGCAAGGAGACATGGGCAGTGCAACCCTGGAGGAGGAGGCTTGAAAGGCTGTTCGGATGGGCAGAGACTTGTCTCCAGGCATTATCGATGGCACACGTACCAGGAGTCGACAATGTGATGGCATACTACCTCAGCTGAGTGCACATGGACCCCGGAGAGTGGCAGATCAACCAAGAGGGTGTTTAAGCAGGTGGTCTGCTGATGGGGCACATCGGTCATGAACCTAATGGCAACGTTTGAGTTAGCCAAGGCCTTCCGATTTTTCAGCAGACATTGAAAGAGGATGTCCAAGGGCCTGGATGCTCTAATTCAATGGTGGCCCAAAGAGGGTCTTCTCTATGTTTTTCTCCCATGGGCACTCATAGGCTGGGTAGTGCAATGCATAGAGGCATACCGGGGATTAGTAATTCTGGTGGCACTGGACTGGCTGAGGTGCCCGTGATATGCCCACTTGATTTGGATACTGGCAGATCGACTGTGGTGGCTTCTGGTTCGGAAGGACCTCATGACGCAGGGGCTGCTTAGCATGCCCCAGGTGGATCTGGAAAGAGCAAGGTTGAAGAAGAAAGGCTACTCGGTCTCGGTGATAGCAACCTTGCTACAGGCCTGGAGGAGGTCTACAAACCTGGTGTGCATCCACTTGTGGTGCAGAGAAAGGCAGCTGCACCCTTCCACTGCCTCCGTCCCGGACATCTTGACTTTCTTGCAATCCAGTTTTAATAAGGGCCTAGCCACCAGTTCCTTGAGGGTGCAACTGGTGGCAATTTCCTGTTATCACGGGAAAGTCCACAGGGTGCCATTGGGTACACACCCAGCCATGCTGAGATTTCTAAGGATGGTGACCCACCTCCTTCCACTGAGGAAAGTGGTGGTACTGCCTTGGGATCTCAATCTGGTGCTGATGGTGTGTCTGGGGAACCTTTTGAGCCATTGAGTTGAGCTTCCCTGAAGGATTTAACTCTGAAAACAGTATTCCTGGTGGCGATTTGCTTGGCACGCAGAATTTCGGAGCTTCAGGCCCTGTCGTTCCAGCAGCCATTCCTTTCCTTCTCCAAAGAGAAAAGTGGTCCTGCACCCGGTACCTTCATTTTTGCCCAAGGTGGTGTCAGCAGTTCATGTAAATCAGGCCGGTTCCTTACCAGCTCTGGCGAATGCGGATTGGGCCCTGCCACTCCGCAGCTGCACCCCCTGGATGTTAAAAGAGCCCTGCAAAGGCATGTGAAAAAGACATTGTCCTTTCGGAGATCGGACCGTCTGTTTGTTCTTTTTGGCGGGCCGTGCAAAGGTGAGGCGGCAGTTAAGGCCTCCATTTCCAGATGGATCAGGGAGGCAAACATGTCAGCATACATCTTGAGGGGTAAAGCAATGCCAGCGGAGTTGTGGGCGCATTCCACAAGGCTTCAGGCAGCCTCGTGAGCAGAGTATAATTTAGTTCTGCCGGTGGATCTCTGTAGGGTGGCAATGTGGTATTCGCTGCATACTTTCTCTAAGCATTATTGCCTGGATGTCCAGGCAGCGGGGGATGATCATATCAGATCAGCAGTGCTTCAGGCCAGTTGTGCAAGTCCCTCCCATTAGTTTAACTGCTCTCATACATCACAGAGGTGCAGGACAGGACTGGAGGAACAATAAGGAAAGAGAAATTAGACTTACCTGCTAATTGTTATTCCTTGAGGAGTGGAGTGTAATTGACATTTTGGAGAAGGGGGGGGGGGCGGACCGACCAGAAGAGCTTTCGGTCACGTGCTCCCTGCTGGTTGGAGTTGCTCAGGAGCTCAACAAGTAGGCATCCTCATCCTGATGGGGGGGATGGGGTATCCTTCCCAGAGGATGGAGGGGGTACTAGTTTATTTAGGCATAGAAGTGTTTGTTGCATGTTTAACTACTTATTTGTTGCTCGTGTGAGTCTGCTTTGTTAATAGGTACTGGGATTTGTAGGCGGTGCCAGCTGCATAAGTACACTGGTGTCATCAAAACGATGAAGTGCTCAGTCTCCAAACTGCTGGAAGAGGTACACTACCCAGAGGTACGGGACTGGACTGGAGTTCCTCAAAGAACAACAATTAGCAGGTAAGTCTAATTTCTCTTTATTTGACTTGAATACTAATGAGGTGTTTTTCAAGCATTTATATGCTTTGCATTTCTTTTATATTTTACGTTGGGGTTTTTTTTTTTTTTTTTTTTTAGCTTTATAAACTTTTATACAATACATCAAGAATATACTCTTGGAACAGAAATTGAGCAAGGGTAAGGAATCTATATACAAAGAAAACAAGAAATTAATATTACCAAATATACCCAGCTTACTCCAGCCCTCAAGTAAAAAAGCTAACAGAGGAACAAAAAAAAGAAAAAATATCTCTATACTAGATACAAGAAGAAATGTAGGCGTGCAAGCAGTCGATGTAATAACAAGCTTAGGTAGAGACAGAGGGAAGGGAACCCTCACCCTCCAAATGCCGAGCCTTTATGAAGGCCAGCAGTTGGGAAGGCTCATAAAAAATATATGAAACAGACTGATGCTTAATCAAACACTTACAAGGATATTTAAGGAAAAAGAGCCCTCCCAACTGCTGAACCCTGGGATGAAGAAGAAGAAACTCTCGTCTCCTCTTCGTGTATCCCTGGAAAGGTCCAGAAACATATGAACAGCCAAATTTTTAAATAAGATATGTCTCTTCCTGAAAAACATTTTCATAAGCCACTCTTTGTCAGACAACAATACTAAAATAATCACTAAAGTCGAAGGAACAACTTTTTCCTCTTGTGTTGATTCTAACAAGGCAGTCACATTTAAATCATCAACAGTTGGTAGCCCCACGGCAACCCCAGACCCCTTTTCTTTTATCTCTGATGGCAAATAATATAACTTAGCTATAGAGGGATGGGATGGGATTCAAGTGAAATACCCAAAATCTCAATTAAATAAGCATGAAACATGTCCCTTGCAGACACATTAATTACTCTGGGAAAATTCACCAACCGCAGATTGACTGCTCGAGTAGACTTCTCCAGCATCTCCATTTTAGCTCTCATAGCGAGGAGACCTTTCTTCAAAGAATCTAAGCCTCCTTCCATAATCAAAGCCTGAGCTTGTTACTGAGAAACATCAGTCTGAAGAGACACTATCTTATTCTCATTCTCCTGAATGGCGGTGATGTTAGCCGAAACCTGAGTAGACAAACTGGATATCCATGGAACAAGATCCTCCTGGAGTTGTGTAATAGCAGTCCAAATAGAATCCAGAGTTATAACCTCCAGGGGCACAGAAGAAACTGAAGGAAGGACCTCTCCTCTCCCGGGCATACCCTCCACAATTGCTCCGCAATGAATCAGGTACCCTTGCAACAGAAACTTCTGCTGTACTTCCCTCTGCCATAATCATCGGGACCATCTGCCATAATCATCAGGACCTCTGCCCTCAGACGCTGTTCCGGGGCAAAGTCACTGACCAATCCAGGACACAAGTCCAGCCCTTGCTTATAGGCAGAATCCACCAACAAAGGCTCGTCTACCAATCTCGCTGACTTAAGCACTTCTTGCCGGCAGACATTTGAGGCCCGAGCTGAGACAGGGGAGAGAGAATCATTGCCCAATAGAGATGCCAAGGCCTCCACCTCCAATGGCTGCAATGCCGATCTAATCTCTTCTTCTCCAACTGGCTGCCGCTGCAAGGGAGAAAAAAAAAGGAGTCCAAAGGCTCAATAGCCAAGGAAGGTAAGGGCATCAAAGCCAAGAGGGCCATAGGGGGCTGTTAAGCCCCCCTAGCTTTGCACTTTCTTCCCATGCACAAAGCCATGCCACTAAGCACGCCTAGACAGACGGCATCTTGCCCCCCCCCCCCCTAAAGTCACCTTTAAAGGTTTTGCGGTGGCAAATTGTGCAGTATGATAAAGTGACACACATTTTTGCCCTTTAATTGCATTAAGGAGCTGAAAAGAAGTGTTATTCACATTATGCACTTTAGTAACTTACTCCCCTTAGATAGGTAGATATTAAAATGCATTAAGGAAGAGTCTAGGAGGGGCATTCCTATAGGGGTATCTTTGGGGAGGTGGAGTCTCTACCATTGCAGAAAGAGAAGGGGGTCCCGGGACTGTGCTGCTTTTTCTACTGCACCAGCCCCTTTATGGAAGGTTCCCGAAGAATCAGACCATGTGTTAGTTGCCTGATGCTCCAGCTCGCGAGATTAATCGCAAGTTGCATTTTTCATTTACCACGAGAAACATAGAAACAGAAAAAATGGCAATATAAAAAGACCACATGGCCTACCTAGTCTGTCCTTCCATATCAATAATTACAACAGTCCTCTTTTTTCCTTTAGAGATCCTCTGTGTTTGTCCCATGCTTTTTTGAATTCAGATACCGTTCTCATATCTACCACCTCCACTGGGAGACTATTCCACGATCCACCACTCTTTCCGTAAAGAAGTATTTCTGCATATCACTCCTGAATATATCCCCTTTCACCCCCATCCCATGTCCTCTCATAGCAGAACTTGCTTTCAATAGAAAGAGGCTCTCCCCATATGCATTTATGCCATGGACGTATTTAAATGTCTCAGTCATATCACCTTATCCCGCCTTTCCTCTAAGGTGTACATATTAAGATCCTTAAGTCTGTCCTCATATGTTTTATAATGAAGATCACTAACCATTTTAGTAGCCACCCTCTGTACCAACTCCATCCTGTTTGTATCCTTTTAAAGGTTGCGGTCTCCAGAATTGCACACAATACTCCAAATGAGGTTGCACCAAAGACTTATACAGCGTCACTATCACCTCCTTTTTTCTGCTAGCCATTCCTCTCCATATGCACCCAAGCATCGTTCTAACTTTTGCTGTCACCTTTTGTACCCGTTTAGCTACTTTAAGATCATCAGACACAACCATGCCTAGGTCCCGCTCTTCTTTAGTGGACAAAAGTACTTCACGCCCTATACTATATTGCTCCCTTGGATTGCTGCAGCCCAAATGCACAACCTTGCATTTTTTAACATTAAATTTCAGCTGCCAAATTCTAGACCATTCTTCAAGCTTAGCTAGATCCCTCCTCATGTTATCTACACCTTCCTGGGTGTCTACTCTATTGCAGATTTTGGTATCATCCGCAAAGAGGTAAACCTTACCCGACAGCCCTTCCTCAATATCACTAACAAACATGTTGAAAAGAATCGGACCAAGGACAGATCCCTGCGGCACACCACTGGTAACTTCCTTCTCCTCAGAGTGAGCTCCATTTACCTGTACTCTTTGTCACCTCCCACTCAATCAATTTCTAACCCAATCAGTAACTTTCGGGTGCATCCCAAGGGTGCTCAATTTGTTTTTAAGTCGCCTATGAGGAACAGTGTCAAAGGCTTTACTGAAATCTAAATACACCAAATCTAGGGCTCTCCCTCAGTCCAACTCCCTGGTCACCCAGTCAAAGAAATCAATTAAATGTGTCTGATAAGACGTGCCTCTGGTGAATCCATGCTGCCTCAGATCCTGCAATCTGCTGGACTCCAGAAACCTTACTATTTTCTCTTTCAGCAGAGTTTCCAATAATTTACTCACCACCGAAGTCAAACTAACCGGCCTGTAGTTTTCAACCACATCCTTACTTCCGCCTTTGGGTAAAGACACCACATGACCCTCTCTCCAGTCCTTTGGCACCACTCCTGACTCCAATGAGGCTTTGAAAAGGTCAGTCAGTGTTGCTGCTAGAACGTCCCCAAGTTCCCTCAGTATTCTAGGGTGTATCCCATCAGGTCCCATCGCTTTGTCTACTTTAAGTTTAGCTAGTTTCTCACGAACACATTCTTCTGAAAATTGTTCAAGATGCCCCTTGCTTCTGTTCCTGTTTGCGGGTGTTTTCTGAGGTCCTGTTCCTGGTTCTTCATCTGTGAACACAGAACAGAAATATCTGTAAAGCAATTTCACTTTATCCTCATCAGCCTCTACCTATTCTTCCCCTTCACCCTTGAGTCTGACAATACCACTTTTGACCTTCCTCTTCTCACTAACATATCTGAAAAATGTCTTATTTCCCATTTTATTGCATTGGCTACTTCCTCCTCTTTTTGAATCTTTGCTTTCCTGACTACTTTGCTAGCTTCTTTAAGTTTTTCCAAATATAGATGCCTGTCTTCCTCTCTCTGTGATCTCTTGTATTTCATGAAGGCCTCCCTCTTTTTCTTAGCTTTTCAGCTACTTCTTTCGAAAGCCATAGCAGTCTCCTTTTCCTTCTACCTTTATTTGCCATTTTAACAAGAAGGTTGGTTGCCCTTAAAATATCCCCTTTCAGTTTTGCCCACTGTTTTTCTACATCCCCCAGCTGTTCCCATCCTGCTAATGACTCCCTGAGGTATTGACCCATCTTGGCAAAGTTAGTTTTCCTAAAGTCTAAGACCCTCACTTTTGAATAGATTCTAACAGCCCTAGTCCTAATACTGAACCACACCATCTGGTGATTGCTGGATGCAAAATGATTTCCCATTATAACATCAGAAACACTTTCACCATTTGTAAGCACCAAGTCCTGTATTGCCCCTTCACGTGTGGGGTCTGTTACCAATTGCCTGAATAGTTCTCCCTGTAGAGAATCCAGGATCTCCTTACTTCTAGATGATACTGCAGCAGGAATGTGCCAATCAACATCTGGCATATTGAAATCCCCTATTTAGTAGCAGTTTCCCATTCCTAGCAATGCTGCGTATGTCTTCAATTAACACTGTGTCCACTTCTTCCCCTTGTGAGGGAGGTCTGTATATCACGCCAATGCAAATAGATTTCTCTTTCACTCTTTCTTGTTTAACCCAAAATGCCTCCTCTCTCCCTTTTAAGCTCTGTAATTCCAAAGCTTTAATATTATTTTTACAGGGAGTCATTAGCGGGATGGTATAGTGCCACTCCTCTTCCCCTTCTTCCTACCCTGTCCTGTCTGAATAAAGTATAGCCTGTTATAGCTACATCCCAGTCATGGTTTTCTGTGAACCATGATTCTGTAACTGCCACTAAATCCATGTCAGCCTCTCCCATTAAAGCATTACTAATCTGCATTATTAAGTTATTGCAGATGAGTGATTCCTGTAGCAAATTATGCCACAGTAAAATGCTAAATTTTACCATAGCTTTGTAGCTAGCTACCAAAGGGTCCTAAGTTAGGCATCTAAATTTTTGCTTTATTTTTAGCCAAACTCAGAAGAGTAAATTTAGAAAGAACAGCTTTTTTGAATATTGAGTGTTTTCCATAAAGCTCTAGACCATACAAATTTTGGGTCGGAAGAACACTAGCAATGCAAGCAACACTTAAAAATAAGCTGGCTAGAGCTAGCCCCCTCTGGAGATGTGATTGTTCTTCCAGCAAGATGCTTCCTTCAGCCCAAAGGTCTCTGGTTTAAGGCAGCCTCTGTTTATGAGAAAAAAAAAAGCCAGTTGGGTTTTTTATTTGCCTGCAACCTCTACTAACCTTTCAACTATATTTTCATTTGGGCAGCAGTCACAGCTACTGTACCTCTTTAATTTATAAAATTTCCCTAACTGAAAATTTTTAAAAAGAAAATGATACAAAAATAAAAATGAATTAAAATAAAACAAACCTTTAAATAACACAGGAAACTAAAGAAAACCATTTTTTTTTTGTTACTGTTAGGTGACCTCTGATGAAGCTTATCTGTTAAGAAGCTTGAAAACTTTGCTCAGTTCCTGAAAAAGATATGTTCAATAAATAGAAGATGTGAAAGGAAAGAGAGAATATGAATGAGAACCTTCAGGACTGCATGGTTGGTTCTTTTGCCTTTCGTGTACATCTCCCAGGAAACGTTATTTTATACTATAAGTCAAAGAGGTCACATGATGTGCTGAGAGTGCATAGACACATGCTGTGCTCTCTCCAGGATCGTTAACCACTGCGAGGGCCCTTGCTGCAAAATAAATTTTAAATATACTCACAGGAAATCCAGTATTGTAGTGGGAGACTATTCAGATTTTTGGGGAAGAAGAAAACCCATTGTACAGGGAAATGAAAACCACCATATGGGAGCGGGAGAAAACCCCAGCACTACCAGCCAAAATTACTGATCCCCCGGGGCCTTTGTGGGGCGATTTGATGAGATTACAGGTCGTCTAGATACAATGGAAAAGTCCTTTGAGGTTCTGGGTACTCGATTGCAGGACACGGAGATAAGTTTTTCACAGGCAGAGGACAGGCAAAACATCGCAGACAAGGATATCTAGCAACTCGAAGAATTGGTGGGGAACGAGCTGCAAAGATTGACAACTTGGAGAAACAGGGAAGAAGGAAGAATGTTCGCTTTATAGACATACCAGAGTCGGTAAAGGACAGTGAGTTCTGCCGCTACCTGGAAACGCCCCTGCCTAATTCCCTGGAATTGGGTGAGGACTGCAAGCCATTGATAATGGAAAGGGTCTACTGGGTGGGGCAACTATGGGCTTCAGATACACGGCCATAGATGGTGTTGGCCCGGTTTCTTAATTTCTTACAAAAAGAAAAAGTTCTCTGAGAGATGCACAGCCATGACTCCATTGTGTGTGGACACACTAAAATATCAGAATATCAGGACTACTCAGTAGAATTGAGTGCTAAACAGAGGGCCTATACCGTGATGTGTCAAAGACTGGTGAAGGCCAAACAAAAATTTGATGTGCTGTACCCCACCAAAATAAGGATTTTTGTCAATTGGGTCCCACGGATGTTTGAAAGCCCTGCAGCAGCACAGCTGTACCTGGACTCAGTGCCTGCTCTGAAACCAAGCTTCCTGCAACGGGATGAAAGCATCAGAGAGTAAAGTGCCAGGGCCATCAAAAACAGACAGCTATCAGTAACTACATGTTCTTTTGCATTTATGGGGTAACTAGGTTTTGCAGCTACATTGGACAGATATAAGGAGCTGCTTCCCCTATGCATATGTGGGACCTAAGTTCATGGGAAGAGGCCCGGGTATGGTAGAGCTGCCAGGGAAGATTGCCCCGGTGTTTCCTTGGTTTTGTGTGACTCTGCAGCTTTAGCAGCTACACTGATATTTGTATTAGGCTGAACTTAATGTATTTATGTGTTCCTCACCTGTGTTACCTTAAGCGGGGTATACAGTATAAGAGTTCCTGGGGGCTGGGCCATAGCGGAAACTTGTTATGGATAACAACGGGGGGGGGGGGGGGGAGAGGACAGCAGAGAATGGAGAAGGAGGGGTGGAGCTCTGAAGGGCCCAGGATGGGGGATGATACTATGCGGTTGCTAAGGGGAGGATGCATGGGTTGGAAGGGTGAAAGGCACAAATACTATATGGGTTGATGGGGGAATGTATGTGTAACCCACCCCTCCTTGCAAACTCGTGACACATGCCCTGATGTATCTTCCTTACTAAATTGTGTAGTCAGTGGCCGTAGGGGGGAAGCGGTATCACCAGACTTGCAAAGGGGGAAGGTACAGTACACACAGTTCCTTCAAAAGGTACTGGGGAAGTTTACAATAAGTAAACTTAGATGTCATGTAGAAAGTTTACCAATGAAGTTACAGCAAAGTGTCTTAATATTTATTTTATGCAGGTTCTAACACTGTTGAACTTCTCGCTGAAATTATTTTTCTAGTTTCTTAAGTGGACATAAAAGAATAACCCATCTTACATTTCATCATTTATTGTATTAACAGATAAGTATTAATTAGTATCAATCACAACACGTTACAACTCTTATAAATGTAACCCTAACTATTCTAAACAGTTCAGCAACTTTTCTGACTACTGCAGCATTTAAAGTGTATTTCTCTCTCAACTTCAGTTGTTATCTCATAAATTCAGAGGCTTTTGTAGTTTTACTTTTCCTTAGAGTAAAAACGTATTATTTGATTAACAAATAAGAATAGTTTGCTCTCTTTTCTTTGCTTTCCTTTTTCCTTGTTAAAACTACAAAACTCAAGTCCAGTGCTTCACTTAGCTTTAGTTTGATGTTCAGGTAAGGTGTCTTTATCCAGATGACGGTGAGGTTGAAGTGTTGGGGCCCAGATTTCACGCAGGAACCGCCGCACCTCAGGATCCTGTCTCCCTAACGTAAGGAAAATAAAAGGAGGCAAAACCCTAACTATTCCTTACTGTTGGCACATAACATTCTAATTTACTATTATTCCTCAAACTTTATTAATTTCTCTAACTAAAAAAAAATAAAATTAAACAAATTCCCTAGCTAGCAGTCACCTGTCTGAACTTTAGTCCCTTTGCTGAAGTGCTTAATAAACCCCCTCTTTCATAGAACACACCTTGCACCTAATTTACTCAGTTTTGAACTCAGAGTTACAGCTCTACATGTCCATTCCATAGTGTTTAGCTTCATTCCATTTCTCTAACAATGCTATTGCACACTAGGTAAAACAACATATACTTAAATATCCTTAACTAAGGAAGTCTGTTCTTCAGTGTTACCCTATCTTTTAACAGAGCTTCATTTCAAACAGACACTTCCACAAACAAAGCAGTTATTTATTCATTCCAAGCTTCAGACTCATTCCTCTTTATCACAGCAGGCAATCACTTACTGTGCTGGTTTTCTTTAAGGCTTCAGACACTTCTTAAAACAGGCTACTGAATAGCACAGTTCTTTTAAAGAAAACTCTGACAATTCCACTCTGTCTCTTTCTTACAGAGGACTCCCAAGAAATCTTCAGTCAAAGCCCCTGGCTTCACTACTAGCAGAGTCTCAACCAACACTGTTCAAAACCTCTCCAAATCAGGATATTCACTTACTTAGCCCGATGTCCCTAAAACCCAGCTCCAGTTCCACTCTTCAAAACAATGTATCACCAATTGATACTTTTACAATAGCATAAACAGCACATCTCTCAACACAGCCCAAACTGTTGTTTTTCTCTCTGTTCAAAAAACAAACCTCTCTCTCATCAAAACAAACCAAAACAAAACTTTCTTTCTGTTGTCTAGGAGACGATGACTCTGCTGACATCATCAATTTGTTTTCTAGATCCCTTAGCCAATCAGAGGCGTGTTTATGGAATATGCAGATGAAGCTATAGAACCCATTCCAAATTCTGCAGGAAAAAAATCAGTTTTATTCTCAACTGCATGTTTCATTAAAATGAATGGCACAATCTCAATTTGAATGTTTCACACATCAAAAACCCCTCTAAACAACCCAAAATCTACAATCCTTTAAAACTTAAATAACTCAAACATTCCATCACCTCCAAATTCAAATCCACATACTCCTCAGGCGCTGCACACTCTAATAAAAAAAGTAACCCCTTAAGGGTGGGTTACATATGTATGAGAAAGTGGTGACTGGGAATCCTAACATCAGTGAGTGACTCCAGAGAATGAATGGTTGGTGGGGAATGGATGGGAGGGGAAGGGGGAGGGAGGAAAGGGGGAAGGAGCATCTACACAGGAGGGTGGGGTAGGTGCCCTGATAGAAGAGGGGTCTACTAAGAGGTACTGAGAGGAAGATGCTATTTGTGTATGGAAGGCACAGTGGGGACTGACTTATTGGTGGAGGTCTAGGAGGGTCCTGGGCTGGAGGGACTTCCCAAGGGAATATGAGGTTTTTGATTGAGACAGAGGCATTCAGTGGTATGAGGGAACATGAGAGTATTAAGCTGGAATATATTTTATTTTTATTTTATTTATTTAAAATGTTTATACCACATTTTTCAAAAGATTAAATGCGGTTTACATTGAACAAAACATTGAATTGTACAAAACTGTACATATTCATTTACATAGAACATTTAACTATGTACAGTAAAACAGGGGATAGAACAATTAACTGATGACATGAGGTGGCAAGGGCAACTATGTACATTGATATTCACGTGAGTGGGTTATACTGTATATCTCCAGGAATAAGCAGGAATGTAGTCCTCACATATGGGTATCGTCGGTACCGACGGAGCCTGCGTGGGAACGCTCCCCAGCGTCCAATAGGAACGCTTTTGGGAGCATCCCTCAGCACATGCGCGCTGCCTTCCAGCCTTTCCAACTGTCCCTCTTCAGTTAAGTTTGTAGCTGAGTGAAAGGATAGAGGGAGAGAGGAAAGAGACAAAGAGAGAGAGAGACAACTCCCAGGGGAGGTGGGTGGGTTGTGAGGACTAAATTCCTGCTGATCCTGGAGATCACCTGTTACAGGTGAGTAGCTACGCTATCTCCAGGAACAAGCAGGAATGTAGTCCTCACATATGGGGACTCTCTAGCTGAAGATGCCAGGGAGATAGCCACAGGAAGATGCCACAGTAAAAGGTGGGAATCCTTCCTCCCATGGATCTCTGGCATCCCACCAGGGTTGGTGGGTAGGAGTTGGTTTAGGTTTGAAAGAGATTTTGAAGAACAGCTTGGCCAAAGAAGGCATCCCGATGGGAGGCTTTATCTAGGCAGTAGTGGGCTGTGAAGGTGTGTACCGAAGCCCATGTGGCTGCTCAACAAATGTCATCGATAGACACAAAGTGGAGATTAGCCATAGAAGCTGCCATGGCTCTCACATTATGAGCTGTGGCATGGTCCTGAAGAGGAAGACCTTTACTCTCATAAGCAAAGGATATGCATTGGGCAATCCATTTAGATAAAGTTCCTCACAGGCAACTTATAAACAAATTGAACACCCTAGGGATGGACCCTAAAGTTACTGCTTGGGTTAGAAATTTGTTCAGTGGGAGGCGACAAAGGGTAAAGGTAAATGGAGCTCACTCTGAGGAGATGGAAGTTACCAGTGGTGTGCCCCAGGGATCTGTCCTTGGTCCAATTCTGTTTAACATCTTTGTTAGTGATATAGCGGAAGGGCTGTCTAGGTAAAGTTTGCCTCTTTGCGGATGATACCAAAATCTGCAATAGAGCAGACACCCAGGAAGGTGTAGATAACATGAGGAGGGATCTAGCTTAGCTTGAAGAATGGTCTAGAATTTGGCAGCTGGGATTTAATGTTAAAAAATGCAAGGTCATGGATTTGGGCTGCAGCAATCCAAGAGCAATATAGTATAGAGGGTGAAGTACTTTTGTCCTCTAAAGAAGAGCGGGACCTTGGCGTGGTCGTGTCAGATGATCTTAATGTAGCTAAACAGGTAGAAAAGGCGACAGCAAAAGCTAGAAGAATGCTTTGGTGCATACGGAGAGAAATGGCTAGCAGAAAAAAGGAGGTGATAGTGGCTCTGTATAAGTCTTTGGTGTGACCTCATTTGGTGTATTGTGTGCAATTCTGGAGACCGCACTTCAAAAGGATATTAACAGGATGGAGTCAGTACAGAGGGTAGCTGCCAAAATGGTTAGTGGTCTTCATTATAAAGCATATGAGGACAGACTTAAGTATCTTAATATGTACACCTTAGAGGAAAGGCGGGATAGAGGTGATATGATTGAGACGTTTAAATACCTCCATGGCATAAATGCACAGGGGGAGAGCCTCTTTCGATTGAAAGCAAGTTCTGCTACGAGAGGCCATGGGATGAGGGTGAAAGGGGATAGATTCAGGAGTGATATGCGGAAATATTTCTTTATGGAAAGAGTGGTGGATCCGTGGAATTGTCTCCCAATGGAGGTGGTAGAGATGAGGAATGTATCTGATTTTAAAAAAACATGGGAGAAACACAGAGGATCTCTAAAGAAAAAATAAAGGGGACTGTTGTAGCTGTTGATATGGAAGGACAGACTAGATAGGCCATATAGTCTTTTTCTGTCGTCATTTTTCTGTTTCTGTGTTTTACTGTTCATGCTGGAAACTCTGCAGGTCACAGGACAAGAAGAAGAACAGATATGTTGATGTGAGGACCTAATATTTGGGAGTTGTTACGGGATAATTGGGGAATGTAGGTACCTGTGTGTGCCCGATTCACTACTGATATCTTTTTTTTTTTTGGATGGTTTATGATAAGAACAGATTTGCATTATACTGTAAGTCATTTTCTTTAGTGTTGGAGAAAGTCCTAGTTCTTAGGAAATATTTGGAGGGCAGATGGTTTCTTGTGGATCTATAATGCTGATTTGAGCTGTGCAAAAAGTATAATAAAAATTCTTCAAAAGTGGAAAAGGTAGAAACAGAGAAGAGTTTAAAGAAATGAAACAAAGGAACTTGAATGAAAAGGGCTGATTGTGTGACTGAAGGCAAGATAAAAGAAGAGTGATCAATAAAAATTGTCAGCTCTTGCACTGCAAAAAGCCATCTCTGAAAGGCAGCTCAGTTTCCTGTATCCTTGATATAAAAAAATGGTATCATTTTTCTTGAACAAAAGAATTTTTTTAACCAACTTTAATGATGAATGCCAGCATGTTGTAAAAACCTTGAAAAGTACAGAGAGGAAGAGAATTTCTATTCATCGCATTTCATTTTTGGAGTTTTCTAACATTGTACATATAAGGGAAATAAGTTGGTTTAAAATTTGTATCAGAATATCATTACATCATTACATCATTTTTTCATTTTGTTTGTTCTTTTGTTTCGTTATTTAAGATTAAAGAAGAAATGAATGAATTTAAATGAGAAACAAAATAAACTAAAAAGATGGCAGGTCCCTACCCCTGCTCTAATCCCCTCTTACCCATGCCCTCTCCTGATCTGCCTTAGCTCTGCTTCTGACCCTCTTACCTCACTAATTTGCCTTCACAGGCATTAATGATCCCCACTAACTTTTGCATCACCAGTTTGTAACTAGAAATGGTGCCAGTAGACTAAAGAGAGTTCCATTAAATATTTATGTGTTGGCAGAGAGAGATTCTAGGGGAAGAAGAGGGCCCAGGGGACTACTTTTGTGCCAGGGACCGGTCCAATTTTTAAAAAGAAATGGAGAAAACCAAATAAAATTGTATTTGTTTCCTTTGTTTTAAAAATAAAACAAACAAAACAAGAAATGAAAGCATATCCAAAGGAGAGGAGAAATAGCCTAACGATTAGTGCAATGGAACCAGCAAAGCCAGGGTTCAAATCCCACTGTTGTTCTTGGACAAGTTACTGAGCATTCCATTTTCTAGTGGGTGAGCCCTCCTAGGATACAGAAAATGCCTACTATACCTGAATGTAATTTGCCTGGAGCTACTCCAGTAAAAGGAAAGAACTACATCCACATCCTTAACAGAAACTCCATAGTTCTTTACCTTTATCCATCTCAGACACTACTGTAGCTTTTTAGTCGAGAAAATTTGAAATGCCATGCTGTGTCAGATAACTGTCCATCAAGTTCAGCATTCTATTGCTAACAGTAGCTAATTCAAGTCTCTTGCAAATATCAGGTAGAGTTTAATGGAGATATTCATTCACTTGCTCACTCCCAGAAGTAAGAGGTAGCAATCATTACTTCTACCTAGCTAATATTTATTAATTAACCTGTCCTTCAGAAACTTTTCTGAATCTTTTCTAAATGTAACTATACTATTAGGCTCAACCACATCCTTCAGCAAGAAGTTCCACAGCATACTTATGCATTGACTGAAAAATATCTTAAATTTGTTTTAAATCTGCAACAGAAGTTTCATGAAGCATCCTTAGTCTTGATATTGTCTGAAAGGATACATAACCATTCCCTATTAATTTATTTCTCATCACTCATGATTTTATTGCGAATAGGACTCATTCCATCGGAGACGTACAGCCCCTCTGTACGTCCGGTCTGAGACGAATGTACAGAGGGATTCATGATTCTGATCCCGCGGGGCAAGTCTAGCTTAGCGGAATCAGAATCACGAACATGCCTATCTATACATGCAGGCCAGGGCTGCAATTCAGCCCGGCCTGCACCTACAGGCCTGTCCCCGGCTAACTCAGTCAGGGTTCTACAATGGAGCCATGGTGCCATGGCATCCGGTTGCCATGGCAACGTGGCTCCATTGTAAAGCCGCTATCCCCGGCACTGGCACAGAAAAATGCTTTCCCTGCAGCCTGACCCCCAATCTGGCCTCCCAACGCCAGCGTTGGGCTGCCAAGAATTTACTCTGTCCCCTGCCACCTCTTTTGAGCCCTGGGCCACTGTCCCCTGCAAGATCAGGGAACTTATTCCATCTCAAAGGTGGAATAAGTTCCCTGTCTAAGCTGTCGGCCCTGGACGTGCAGGGCCAACATTGGAATCAGCCCCGTACGTCCAGGGCCAATGACACCTACTGCCTGTCCTGCTTCTGCCCCCAATCCATCCCTTCCCCGCCCCGTCTAACCTCCTCGTACAACCGGCGGGGAAGTTAGACACCGGTGGGAAGGGCACAAATAACTCCCAATGTGTTTTTGTTTGAAACAAAACACTAATACTACTACTTTTCATTTGTATAGCGCAAAAAGGTGTATGCAGTGCTATGCAGACACATGTAAAACACGGTCCCTGCTCATCACAGTGGTACAATCTTGTCAAGACAGACAACAAAACAACTGAGAACAAGGATATATTTAGGGAAATGGTAAGGAAACACATAGGAGACTAAGTGGATCAGGATCCAAAAGTGGCCTCAAAGAGGTGAGTTTTCAGCCTGGATTTGAAATGGGTCAAAGATGAAGCCTGATGGACAGATTCAGGTAGTTTGTTCCAGGCATAAGGAGCAGCAAGATGAAAGGATCAAAGAGAAGGGCACAGATAGAAGTGCTCTGTCAGAAAAACGGAGTTCACAAGGAAGGGTAAGAGAGGAAAGACAGTGAAGAACTGCAGAATGAGTGCACTTATAAATCAGTAGGAGAAGTTTAAAATGGATATGGAAATGGATAGGGAGCCAGTGAAGTGACTTGAGAAGAAGGGTTATATGAGCATATCAAGGCTGGCAGAAGGTTAACCATGCAGCTGAGTTTTGAACAGATTGAACGGAAGAGAGATGATTCAGAGGGAGACTAGCAAGGAGGAGGTTGCAATAGTGTAGACGAGAGGTGACTAAAGAATCGATAAGTATCTTAGTAGTTTTGGCCATGTTCAGTTTCAAATGGCTGTGAGACATCCAAGCAGCAATGTTGGATAAGTGGGCAGAGATCCGGGCCTGGATTCCTAGAGAGATTTCAGGCACAGAAAAGTAGATCTGAGTGTTGTCAGCATAAAGATGGTACTGAAGTCCCAAGATAGTGCCCTGAGGTACACTAACTGAAAACAGGATGGCGGTTGTGGAGGTACCACCAGAACAGACACGAAAAGTGCAGTGGGCGAGATAAGAAAACCAGGAAAAGAACAGAGCCCCTAAATCCAAGCGAGGATAGTGTATCAAAGAGAAGCTGGTGATCAACAGTGTCAGAGGCAGCAGAAAGGTCAAGAAGGATGAGGATCGAGTAGAGGCCTTTGGATTTGGTGAGGAACAAGACACTGGAGAGTTTGACAAGAGCCGTTTCTGTGGAATGTAGAGAACGAAAGCCAGATTGCAGTTGGTCCAGAAGGTCTTGAGAGGAAAGAAAGTCAAGACAGAAGCTGTGAAACGCTCATTCAAGTAGTTTTGAAGCAAAGGGGAGGAGAGAGATAGGTCGATAACTGGAAATACAGGTAGTATCTAGTGAAGGCTTTTTGAAAAGAAGTGTAACCATAGTGTGTTTGAAGGCCATAGGATGCAGTGGAAAGCGATAGGTTAAGGATATGGCAGATGGAAGGGATGACAGCAGAAGAGATAGAGTTTAGTAGATGGGTGGGGTTGGAATCAGAAGAGCAAATAGTCAGTTTGGAGGAGAAGAGAAGACTGCAGTTTCCTTCTCAGTGATGGAAGAAAAGGTGACTGAAGGTGAAGTAGAAGGAAGTGGCAGCCCCCCCCCCATCCTTAAAAATCACATCTCTGACCATGCTTGTCATCTATCCACCAATAACCACATCATCTGTAAGTCCCTCAGGTTCCCATCTGTGGGTTTATAGTGAGTTAGGGAAATCTCCAATTGCTCCTGCCCCATTACTAACTGTATTTCAAAATAGCATCAGTTCATATTCTAAAATCTGATGGCCTTGGGTTGGCTGGTGCCACTTTGACGTATAGCACTGGTAGGGCAGGAGAGACTGAGGATTGCCCTTGCCCTCTGAAGACCTAAGACTAGGGTAAGGTATGTGACCTAGGCAGTCTGAGGCATCTACGGGGATGGTATCAACCCCCTTTTTTTATTTTAGAGATCATATAAATCTTATGAATATTAAACCTATAATACCCAAAATTAGAGTTCATTGGTGGATCAGAATATGTGCACTAGTTCTCAAATTATATCATATTTCTTTTCTAAAGTAACATTTTTTGCTATCAAGGCAACGTATTTAGCCATAATACAGTGTTCTATCAGAAATTAAAATGGATCATGCCTGCTTGTTTCCAGTTGTTTAGAACAGTCCTCAATACCAGTTTGATAAGATACAGTACCATAAAAGTAGGGCCAGCGCAACCATCAGGTGAACTAGGTGGTTGACTAGACTGCTGGCCCTTTGGGGGCCACTGTTGATGCCCCTCTTTGGGACGAACAGTGGCACTAATACTTTTAAAATGGCACCAAAGCGCTGGAGATACCGTCAGTTCCAGTGTTGCAGTGCTGTTCCAGTTTCCGCCCACCATGCAAACAGGAAATGAAATCAGAGGGGGGTGGAAGAAAGAACGACACTGCAGTGTCAGACCTGAAGGTAACACTGATGCTTCATTGCCATTTTAAAAGTATTGTTGCCGCTGTGCATTCCAAGAGGGGCAGCAGTAGCGGAAATTGAAGCACGGGGTGCTTGGAATGAGGTTCATGTAGGGCACCTCATTTCCTTGCATTGGTCCTGCATACAAGTCCTTTATATGTTTATATAGGTAGTAAACAAAACCATGTAAAAATAATGAATTTGAATGAAATAGGTCCCTTTAAAGCAAGCGCTACAAAGATTATTGACCATACGTTTTGCCAATCAACTGAAAACTGAGGGCATGAAGAGGTCATGTCTTCAAAGGTGTCAATATTATTTCTACAAAACCATCATCTGTTAAAATTCTTATTTTTTTAATGTAGTAGTGTTGCACTGGAGTTGGAATAACTAAAGCATATGTTTACTATGCTGAACTAATGGTTAAGAAATGCTATTTATGGGGTATGTTTACTAAACCGGGCTAACGGTTAACCCGGGCTATCTGCCACTAGGTCCCATATTATATCGCCTCTTAATAATTGTCTCTCCTGCATTGCCACATGGATCTCGACTAACTACCTCCACCTTAACCCTTCCAAGTCCACAGCTATGTGGTTCTCCTTCAATACCCCATGTCCTACCACTGCCCCTCTGCTTAATTCCACTCCCAAAACCCTGGTTCCTTCCTTCTGTTACCTGGGCATCACACTAGATTCAGCGCTTTTGTTCCAGGAGCATTTGTCCATTCTTATTCGTCATTGCTTTTGTGCACTCCATCAGATCAGAGCAATCTGTTCCTTTTTTCCGCCCTCTTCAGCTACCACTCTTCTGCTTTCTCTGGTAATCAGTAGGCTAGACTACCTCAACGTGGCCTTAGCAAACCTGCCTCAATATTAGCTACAGCAGCTGTTGCAAAATACTGCGGCACATATTATCACTCATGTTAGGCATTCGGACTATGTTATCCCACTTCTTATTCATCTCCATTGGCTTCCCCTCCACTACAGAATTCAGTACAAATTTCTGATTTTGACCCATAAAGTCATTTACACTTCCACACCTCAGTATCTGACCAATCTCATCATTGCATGCCCCGTACCATCAGCTCCGGTCCCTCCACGCTAATCGACTTTCTCTCCCATCACCATCTCAGACTCACTTAGAACTTACCCGCCATGCTGCATTTTTCTTCATTAGGCCTGTACTCTGGAATGCACTGACATCTTCACTTCACCTTGAATCATCTTATCTGAAGTTTAAGGCGCATCTCAAAACATACCTGTTCCATCGAGCCTTTGACGTCCCATAAACCAGTCCTCTTTAGTCCTTCTGTCTGTCCTATTGTTGTATAACTGTTAGCTGTTGCTATATCTGTTCCTTTCTCTCCTATCATTGAATGGCGTTCTTTTATATTTCCTGACTGCAGCATTAATATTATATTGTAAACCGCCCTGATGCCATGGCCTGAGCAGTATATCAAAAGTTAAATAAAGATAAATCCTTTGAATGTTCATTTGCACGGTTTTGTGTACACACAGGACCCGATTCCGTCCAACATGTAGATTCCCTCTGTGCGTCATGTCTAGCCCCGCGGGATCAGAATTGCAAACAGTCCTGCACATGCAGGACTGCCCCCGGCTAACTCAGTCAGGGCTTTTAAATGGAGCCGCGACACTATAGCGTCATATTGCCATGGCTCCACGGCTCAATTTAAAAGCTGTGATGCCAGCCACCTGAAAAAGGGGTTTATTCCCCGCAGCCCGACCCCGCGATCTGGCCACCTAAGGCCAGGGTTCGGCTGCGGGAAATAAACCCTAGCCCCCCCTGCTCCATCCGCGCCCCGGGCAATACAAAAAAACACATCCAGGGAAGTTATTCCACCTATGCTAACTGGAATGTACAATCAATGCCCACATTCTGCCCCTAACCCGCCCAGTTTGCGCCCCAACCTGCGCTAAGCAGTTAGCATTTTTCTTTTTATCATGGCTTCATTTTTAGCTTATAATAACAGTTACTGCAGCAGGATTAGGGCATAGTTAACGCCCCACTAATCATTAGCTCATTTTAGTAAACATGCCCCTTGATATATCACCTTTCTGTAAACAGGGAATGTAGTTTACATTGAAATATATAAAAGATCAGAAAGGAATTCCAATTGTGATTGTAAAGAATGAATTCCATTTATTCCATTGAGTGGAGGAGTGGCCTAGTGGTTGGGCAAGGTACTTCAGGCCAGAAGGTCAGGGGTTCAAATTCCACTAGAGGACAGCAACCTTGGGCCAGAAGGACTGGGGTTTCTAGTCTCACAGGTGCTCCTTGTGGTCTTGGGCAAGCCACTTAACCCTCCATAGCCCATGTTCCCTGTAAAATAGTTATCTCCAAGTTATAATGCCCTGTTCAATGTAATTTCAGTTTGTTCAATGTAAACCGCACTGATGCAGAATAGCACAGTATATAAGAGAACGTAAATAAATTTAGCACTAGGCTTTGTTGCCTCCTACCTAATGAGTTTCTTACCCAGTCAATCATTTTAGGACCCATCACAAGAGTGTTCAATTGACAAATATAAATATTGTAACAAGAAAATGATAAAATTAAGCATTATATACATGATCACATACACGGGTTGGGTATGTAAAGCAATTCAGGAGCCCTTATACTAAAGCCTGCTAAGGTTTTATAATTAAAGAACTCTAAACAAGGCAGACTGAGTCAAAAAACAAAAACAAAACAAAACAAAACAACAAAAAACCAAAAAGAAAAACCAAAAAGAAAACCAAAAAGAGAAGTGAGACAGAAATCACCGTGGGAGTGAATGGCACAGAGGAAAAAAGGGGGGGGGGGGGGAAGACCTCAGTATTCCTCCGTACAACCTCGGAAAGAAGAGTCTCACAAGAGGGTGCACGACCCAAACAGAATGAAAAGACTCACTTTACATCAAGGGTCCAGACCCAACCCCCCCCAAAAAAAACCCTCTGTAATGCACAGACAATCTTGAACTTGATCCACAGAAAAAGTGAAGGTGTCACGCCAAATAGGAGGATCAGCATCCATAGTTTACACTATCAAGTAGAAAAAATCCTCAAAGACCCAAATAACCTATTAATAACAAAAGAACTCTAAACAAGGCAGACTGAGTCAAAAAACAAAAACAAAACAAAACAACAAAAAAACAAAAAGAAAAACCAAAAAGAAAACCAAAAAGAGAAGTGAGACAGAAATCACCGTGGGAGTGAATGGCATAGAGGAAAAAAAGGGGGGGGGGGGGAAAGACCTCAGTATTCCTCCGTACAACCTCGGAAGGAAGAGTCTCAAAAGAGGGTACACGACCCAAACAGAATGAAAAGACTCACCTTACATCAAGGATCCATACCCAACCCCCCACCCCCCCCAAAACAAAAACCTCTGTAATGCACAGACAAAACTCCAACTGGTGCAGAAGAACTCAGCAATCAGCCAAAAGCAAGCCAGCAGCAAGAAAAAAACTAGAGCCTATCTGAAGTATGAGGTCGAAGCAGGGAAAAACCAGGAACGAGCTCCGACCTGAGCCCTGACACATAGTGTTTCGCCTCGCAGCTTCTTCAGGGAGGTTATTTGATAGGTTATTTGGCTCTTTGAGGATTTTTTCTACTTGATAGTGTAAACTATGGATGCTGATCCTCCTATTTGGATTGACATCCTCACTTTTTCTGTGGATCAAGTTCAAGATTTGCTTAAGGACTCTCCTGGTTTTGACTCCATCGATTCCTTGGATAGCCATGGCTCTTGGCTTTCATTGACTAAACTGTGGAAGCGCCAGATTTGCGCCGAATTACATCGTGCCATGTTAATTGAATATATTCGTCGTCAGCAAATTCCTCGTGGGTTCCGTGTTAAGAAAGAACCACAACTGTTTGGTGAGGATGACACGTTTGTTGAGAACTGGAATAAAATTCTCAACAAATGCTCCTTGGATCTGATGGTGCTCACCATTAATGCCACCAAGTCTTTCAACGTCACAACTGGTTTAGAGATTGATCAGAAGCTTGCTACCCTCCAGACTGAAGAGAAGGAGGATGCTTTTGCGACACATATGAAGCGACTACAATCTCAGCTTGACTCTTTTCGGCAAGAAACTAAGAATTTCAAGCTTTCTAAATTACATCGGAATGACACAGATTACAAGACTGGTTTTGTCTATGTGTGTATGCAACCTGAACGTCGTAAGCGCAATCATGTATCTTTTGAATATTCAGATGACTCTGCCATGTCTGATCAAGGTGCTTCTGGCCCTGAGGATTTTCCTGACCGTGGCAGGGGCACCCGCAGGCGCAAAGGCCGCGGACGCGGGCAGGGAAAACAGAGCGACGGTCAGACCGTGTCTCGCCGCCCTTGGACGAGATCGCAAGCGGCAGCGGACCCCGAGGGCTTGTAATGAATTTGTCCTCCCGGGTGCTCTCTCCAGCTCAGATTACTGTGTTGGAGAAAGGCTTATCTTTTGTCCCTCGGACTTTTTATGACGCTTTTCAAGTTCGTGTGGACTTGGAGCGCTTTTTGCGCAAGCTTCATCTTAAAGCTTTTTTTGCTGTTCCATCCACACCGTCGAATTTGCCCGACCCTGCTGTGATGCCTGGCGTGGACACACTTCCGATGGCTGGTGAGCATGATTTTTTGGATACTGTTCGTCTACCCTTTCGCTCTACCTGGGTTCCGCCTGGTCCACCACCGGCTTCGTTACAAGTTTTTCGGGATCTTGTGCTTCGAGACGTAGCTCAGTTGGAATCCACTTTTCACCTTCGAGTTCATCATAGTTTGTCTGCTTCCGAACGCCAGGCTTTGAAAGCCCTCCGTGGCTTCACCGACATCATCATTCGGAGAGCCGATAAAGGTGGAGCTGTTGTAGTGCAAGATGTGGTTCAGTATGTGGCTGAAGTTCATTCTCATCTTTTGGATGTTTCCACTTATTTACCGTTATCTTCAGACCCCACTGGTGACCTTCAGGTTCTGATCAAGGAGCAGGTTTCTCTGGCCCTTGAGGCTAGCCTCATCACCAGAAAGGAGGCGCGCTTTCTGTGTGCCTCCCATCCACGCACTCCACAGTTTTATATTCTTCCCAAGATTCATAAATGTTTGCGTTGTTCTCCTGGCGCCCTATTGTATCTCTTAGGGGTTCACTTTTGGAACCTCTTTCTATTTTTGTTGATTCTTTTCTGCACCCATTGGTTTTTCGTATTCCATCATATCTAAGGGACACCATGCATTTTTTACAGATTTTGGTGTCTGGGCATGACACTGCCGTTCCTGCGGGACTTTGGATGGTTACCATGGATGTTTCTTCTCTGTATACCAGTATTCCTCAGCAGGAGGCCATTGCCATCGGCCGCTCGACTTTGAATGCTCGACAGGACCTCAGCCCTTCCAAGGTTGATTTTTTTGGTTCAGTTGTTGACTCTGGCCATGACACGGAATTTCTTTTGTTTTGATGGTTCTTTTTTTCAACAAATTCATGGAGTTGCTATGAGTGCCACTATGGCCCCGTCCATTGCCAACCTCTATATGGCACATTTTGAGGAACACTGGTTGACTATGCATCCTTTTCAGTCCCATGTCCGACTATGGGTACGTTACATTGATGACGTTTTCCTGCTTTGGGATGGCGCTAAAGATTTGTTACTTTCTTTCCATGCTTGGTTGAATCAGTGTGACCCGAATCTCCATTTTTCTCTGGACTGCAGCACTACCTCCATTTCTTTTTTGAATGTTCTCGTCACACGGCATGAAGACTGTCTCATCACTTCAGTATATACTAAGCCCACACATCATATGGCGTTTCTTCATTACCACAGTGCACATCCGCAGCAATTGAAGGACAGCGTACCTCTTGCTCAGTTTCTCTGTTATCGTCGCAACTGTTCTTCTGTTTCTGATATTTAGTCTCAGGTTTTGGAAGATTCTTTTTTAGCCCGGGGCTATCCTTTTTCCTTGGTTCGCCGAGCGCGCACCAGGGCCCGCTATAATGATCGGGATTGGCTGTTGCATCCCCGTGATCACTCTGCCTCGCAAGATTCTGCTTTTGTGCATTTTCTCACCCGATTCAATCCTCTCAGCCATCAGCTTTTTAAGATTATTCAGCGACGTGCCCATGTTTTTCACTTGACTTCTGGTCTGGAACGTCTCAATCTTCGATCAGTTTACACCAAAAGCTCCAGTTTGAAGGATTTGCTGTGCCCTTCCACTTTTTTACGAGCCTCCTCTCCTTCTGCTGGCCCAGTTGGCCACCGGAGCTGTGGCCACTGTTCAGTGTGTTCTGTGATGGAGACCTGTCTTGAATTCCATCATAATCAACGCTCTTATCGGCTGTCTCAGTTCACATCGTGTAGCAGTGTGGGGGTCGTATATTTACTTCGTTGCCCTTGCGATTTGGCTTATGTCGGGAAAACCTCCCGTTCCTTACGGACTCGGTTGATTGAGCATCGGAGTCGTTTGACCCATGCTGTGGGGGGTGCACCTCTGGTACAGCATTTTCAAACCATGGGACATGTTTTTGAGGATCTTCGGTGTCTTGTGATTCATCAATGTACTTCTTTTTCCTGCAAGGGCAGTTTGGACAGGGCTCTTTTTCGCCTTGAGCAGCGTTGGATTTTTTCATTGGATACTGTGGCACCTCATGGGCTTAATGAAACCATTGAATGGACACAATGTTTATAACTTGTTGATGGACTTGGAGTGGGTTGGTGGATTTTTGCCTTGATACATTGTCTTTGTTTTGTTCTTTTGTCGTTGCCACAGTCGTTGAGCGCTTTTGTTTTTGCTGTTTTTTTCGAGTCGGGCCTCCCTTTGACGTCATGGGGTTTCCTTTTTTATAGCGCATGTGTTCCCCTCTCTTTTTGATGTTTCTGCGGCGCCATGATACAGCACAGCTCTTCGTTCCGTTTCTGCAACGTTTTACAGTAAGCTTTTGGACTTGATCGTTTACAAGTGTTTTTTTCATGTTTTTTTGTGAGACGGGTTTTGTGCTTTTTTATTTGCAGATCAGCAAGTTTCTGAGATTTGAATCTTTATCAACTGCAGCTCCCTGAAGAAGCCGCGAGGCGAAACACTATGTGTCGGGGCTCAGGTTGGAGCTCGTTCCTGGTTTTTCCCTGCTTCGACTTCAGACTTCAGATAAGCTCTAGTTTTTTTCTTGCTGCTGGTTTGCTTTTGGCTGATTGCTGAGTTCTTCTGTACCAGTTGAAGTTTTGTCTGTGCATTACAGAGGATTTTTTTTGGGGGGGGGGGTTTGGGTCTGGACCCTTGATGTAAAGTGAGTCTTTTCATTCTGTTTGGGTCGTGTACCATCTTGTGAGACTCTTCCTTCCGAGGTTGTACGGAGGAATACTGAGGTCTTTCCCCCCCCCCCTTTTTTTCCTCTATGCCATTCACTCCCACGGTGATTTCTGTCTCACTTCTCTTTTTTATTTTCTTTTTGGTTTTTCTTTTTGGTTTTTTGTTGTTTTGTTTTGTTTTTGTTTTTTGACTCAGTCTGCCTTGTTTAGAGTTCTTTTGTTATTGATAGGTTATTTGGCTCTTTGAGGATTTTTTCTACTTGATAAGGTTTTATAATTAGCATGCATTACAAATGCACACCTCATGCAATGCCTCTGTGTGAGCTGTCAGGTGTATGGCAACCCTCTGGATAGTTGTCCTAAACAGTGTTCGGTCTTCAATCGGGTGGCTCATTGTTGACAGACCGGCACCCATAGCTGCTGTTATTGTATCGATCCATCTCATTGCTGGCCTTCCGTTTTTACGTTGACCTTCTACCTTGCCAAGCATGATGTCTTTCTCTAATGATCTCTCTTAATACATTATATGTCCAGAGTATGAAAGTCTGTTTTGTCATCAGAAATAAATACTTATTTTTTATTTATTAAACATTTTATAATACTATCTTTGTGACAATTGTCATTCAAAATGGTTTGTAATCAATATGTACTGAAACTGTTTGTTCTAGAGAATTTGTGAATTGAACTTTCACCACCTGAACTAGACTCGCACCACCTAAAAGAAATTTCTCCCCTATGTTTAGCTGTCAATCATGTAACAAATTAAAATAACTTATAAATAAACTGAATGCCTTTGGTCTGAGCCCTAAAATGACTGACTGGGAAGAAACTGGTTAAATGGGATGTGCCACAGAGTAAATGGAGCTCACTCTGAAGATAGGAGTGTTGCCAGTGATGTGCTTCAGGAATCTGGCCTTGGTCCACTTCTTTTTACCATTTTTATAATCAATAATGCAGAAGGGCTATCAGGTAAGGTTTGTCTCTTTGCAGATAATACCAAAATCTGAAATTGGATAGACACCATGGAAGACATAAGATGGGATCTGTCAAAGCTTCAAGAATGGTTTAGAATTTGGCAGCTAAGATTCAGTGTTAAAATATTCAGGGTCATGCATTTGGGCTGCAAAATCCAAGGGAGCGGTACTGTATAGGGGTGAAATAGTTCTGTGTATTTCTGAAATTGCTAAATATATATCTTTGTCTCATTGAATTATGTAACTTATTTAATTGAAATGTCTCCTGTGTCTCACTCTTTTTGCAGTGTATACTTGGCAGCCGATATAGGCTTTCTCTGAAGGTCATGCTATCAGTTTAAAAAAAAAAAAAAATCAAGGTGCTACTGCTGCAGACATTTCACAAACGAGTGTGTATGCAGGTGGGGAGGAGGGGAATCTGTGAGGAAGTATAAAAATGATTATTAGTGTGCCAACTCTGGGGCCGGAAAGGTAAACAGTAATTTGAAATATGTATATGAAAAAACATATATATCTAGGCATGAGTGAGCAATGGAATCAATAGCCAATTAAAACCAGCCATTCTGGCTATTTTTTATAAGGGAATGCAAGCAGTAAGAAATGATGCCTTGAATTAAAAACCTCAGAGCCTCTTTTGCAGTCTATAGAAGCTTAGAATAACTTCTTTGGATTCCCAACGGATATGTGGGCTGCCTGGGCCACTGTCACAGTCTGGCTTCAAATGTACTCATGATTTCCCTGCACTCAAGTCATTTTTTAAAAGTCATTTTTACAACTTCAAGTTAAAATGTGTGTGTGTATGTTAGCAGGTTTGACAAATATACTGTGATGGTATAAGTCTCAAGGCATTTCAGTAAGGGCTACGGTTAGATAATATGTCTTGGTACAATTAGGGGAAAAGAATATCACCATGATGCTCCTTCACTTATTTATGGGTAGAATAAGAATATGCACTGTATTCATTCCTTCTTGTTTTATAAAATGCTAACATTTAAACACCTTTTTATGAAACATTCAGAATGCTATTAAAGGTTTCTTGAAACCTCTTTTCCTTTTGTAAAAGTTCTGATTCAGAAATAAGATTAAAACGTTCTAAAAAATACTTCTGAAATTGCTTTTCTCTTCCTTGGCTCATACCAAGCAGCTCTGAGTCATACTGTTTGTTTTTAAATCAATGCTCAGATTGGTTAAGATAAATTTAAACATTTATCAAGTCTAACCATCCAATCTATTGGGAGATAATCCAAACCTTGTAGTGCATCAAATCATGGAGACCAATATACCAACATGCACTTACCATTGTCATGTATGCTAAGAGTCAATGTTAAGGACATGCTAATGAATCCAGATAGCTTGTTGTAAGTTGTTCTTATCTATGCCTTTCTCCACCTTTGCCAAAATCTCACTTCTGAGCTTTCAACCTGGCTGTATCAAATGCCTACAGTAGCTTTTCTGAATGGATGCTTCAAGCTTCCTCTGTTATCATAGTCCATACCCATTTAAAATCTCATATCTTCCAGGTCACTCTCAAAACTTGACCCTTAATTCTTCCTGCTCATGGCTTTTTAACTTTATTTTATTTATTTTATTTTATTTACTGCATTTATATCCCGCTTTTCACCGGGTCAAAGCGGTTGGGGGATACATTTAACACGAGGGGGATATGAGACACATACACTAATACTTACAGGGAACATGGGCAATGGAGGGTTAAGTGGCTTGCCCAAGACCACAAGGAGCACCTGTGGGACTAGAAACCCCAGTCCTTCCAGCCCAAGGTTGCTGTCCACTAGTGGGATTTGAACCACCGACCTTCCGGCCTGTAGTACCTTGCCCTAACCACTAGGCCACTCTTCCCTCTTTAATCATTTTTAAAGTAATCCAAATCTCATTTGTCTTCTCTGTGTGTCTTGACAAGATGGTAAACTCCAATACCATCCAATACCAAATTCAATATAAGGGGATTTTTAGAAATGACGTCCTAAGCCAGAAGATCTGAAAACAATGCAGGCATGTCCAGATGCAGACAGGATTTCACAAATGTGGACGTGCCCAATATAGATTTCTGTGGGGGCATCTACATAGACATCCCCAGAACCATATTTCAAACCTGTATAGTAGAATGGTTAGAGTAGTGGGCTAGGAACAAGGCAGCCAGGATTCACATCCTACTGCTGCTATCATAGTCACATGATTTGATCTGGGACCAGCTGATTGATTTAAATGGTTATAATTATTTCACTGTCTTAAACAGGGTGGTTCAGATATTATACCTATATCTGCTCTTTCTGATATTAATGTGTATGCTAATCACGTTTGAGAAACTGGACACATTGGTTCTCAAGCGTATAAATTCCTCAGCAATATGATTTATCAGGAGCTTAAGACCTTGCATACAATCTGGGAACAGGACTGCCTCGTTCAGATGGAAGATAGCGTGAACAGCACATTCTTCTGGCGTAGATCAGTTTGTCCTTCTTGCTCAGCTAGCTTGCACCAGTCTCTCTATTTCCTTGCCCCTCATGCTCAGTGGACGTCTGTGAAAATGTATAGAGCTGGATTGTTAAATTCTAATATATGTTGGCACTGTCATAGTCAAATTAGTACTTTTGCACACCTGTTTTTTGAGTGCGCAAGTCAAAGTCTTTAGGGATGAAATGGGACATATTGGGCCCGATTCTGCAAGGCGCCTAGTGGGGCTGTACGTCCCAGTGGGACTTGCAACCCCACTAGCCATCCTGTCCCGATTCCTCCCTCCACACATAGCTAGAGCTGCAGTGGGGGCGGAGCGGGGGTGGGCCGAGGTGGCAGAATGTACAGGGCCAATTCAGGTCACCACCCTGTACGTCCTGCAGAAGGGGGATGGACATCCTGCTTATTCCACCATGGAGGTGGAATAAGCAGGGGGAATAGCAGGGAACGGGCCCAGGAAGCACACCCAGGGCCGGGGACAGAGGCAGGTAGGCGCACGCTGCCCAGTCTGGGCCTTGGCTGCTATGGGGGTCAGACGGCAGGGAATCGGGGGCCTTCACTGTGGCGAGCTGACTGAGTGGCGAGGTGGACGTCCCTGCAGATATGCAGGGGTATGCCGAGCTGTCTCAGTGCCTGATCCTGCACCCACCGGAATGTCTGGTTTCTACAGTGCAGAATCGGATCCTAATGGGCCCGTCCTGCCCGAGGGCATCCAGATGGCTCGGACGTGCCTCTAAGGGAATCAAGCTCATCATGTCTCGGATCTTTAGATGTAAGAGCCATATTTCTTATCATAATATAATGTTGCTTTCTGCAATATCTATATGTGCATTATCCAAATCTAATTTAGATTTCTATGATATCTGTTTAACTATAGCCATCCACATTATCCTGAAAAACTGAAAGGATGTTTAACTTCCTTACTATTCATTTTTGGTGGCATTTTCTTCTGTTGGATAATAAAATGGAGAAGGTTTGTGCTGAGAAGCTTGGAAAGTCAGCCTTCTTTGAGAAACTCTGGAAACCTTCAGTAAAGTCCCCAGGAGTTGTGAGTGGAGAGGAAGCCAGGAGTGGGGTGTGGAAGGGTGGGTTAGCTAGCTCGATCTGTTTTTCGTCCCTTCTTGTGTTTTCTTTTATTTATTTTTTCTTCCTTTTCTTTCTTTTCTCTTCTTTTTGTGGCTCTATTTATGACCAGGTTTTTCTTTCTTCCTGATTGATTTGTTATTTGAATTATAACTTTGGCCTTAGTCTTGACTTACTTTTGCTAGTGGATCATGAGATGTATGTTCTCATTAACCTACCTAGTGCACATGTTTGTTTTAAGCATTGTTAAGTTTTTTGTACTTTTTATGTTATTCTAAAATAAAGCGTTTGAACTATGAAAATCAAGCACAATATCTTAAGCTTAGCTATTATTAACCAATGCAGAATATGCAAAATAGAGGTGATGTGACAAGCTGCCATATTTTGTAATAATTGTAACCTCTTAATATTATTTCCCAGACAGCCATTTAAAGTACAGGCCTACTTATACCTATTACTTGATAAAATTGGCTTCTAGAATGATCCCTAGTAGCACACAAATGTTCTTCTACAAACAGAGCCAGCCCACGAGTATCCAATGCCTTAGACAAACCTATGGCAGTGCACTCTCCAGGATGGCTCAAGGCTCTTCCTCCCTTACTGTAGTCTAGCATCTCCCCTTCCCTTCCCTACCTCCCTCATGCTCAACATCTCCTTTCCCCTTGACTAGGGTTGCCAACTTTTTCACCGAGAAAATCCCGACACCTGTGGCTCGCCATGCCCCACCCATTCTCCGCCCCTAGCCCCACCCTGCCCCACCCCCAGTCCCACCCATGCTGCACCCCAGCCCCACCCACAAAAATTACCGAGGATAAGTGTAGGCTAACTCCCTTGGTCAGATAATAACTAAACTGGGAACCCCAAAAGCCAAACATGAAATGTACAACACTGGAGAAATAAAACTATAAAGTAATTTCCTCTTGCACTAAACAAAAACGCAAAGATGTTAGCAATACACACTTCCCAGACCAGACATATTCCAGTTAATAAATTCAAAATAAAAAGTATTTTTCTACCTTCTGTTTGGGAATTTTATTTTTCAGTTGCAATTGCTCCAGTCACTTTCTTCTGGTTTCTTCGTGTTTTCTGCAAGCTATCCATTTGTCCTTTCTTCTCTTTTAGATGTTTCCCATTCTCTCTATATATCTGCTTTAACATACTGATCATTTCCCTTTTGCTCTTTCCTCCATTTCTTTCCTTATTCCTTTATCATCCACTCAAATTTCATCTTTCCATTCTCAATACCCTCTTACTCTCCCAATACCTGGCCCATCGTAGACTTTTCTTCCACACAAAATATCTTTTCCCCTCTCCATTCTCATTCCCCATCCCCATCCACTTCTAGTCCTCCCCCCAAATCAGCTCCCTTATAGTTCTAGACCCACCCAGCATCCACTCCCTTCTAGTCCCATTCTCCCATGCCGCCACATCAGCCCATTTCCAGTCCTATTCTAGCCCATCACCCATTTGCAGTCCAAGCTCCCCCATCAACCCATTTCCAGTCCTATTCCAGCTATTCATCAGCCCATTTCCAGTGCTAGCCCTCCCATCACAGGCCATTTCCAGTCCTAGCCCCCCCCATCACAGCCTCTTTCCAGTCCTAGCCCCCTCATCACAGCCTATTTCCAGTCCTAGGCCCCCCCCATCACAGCCCATTTGCAGTTCTACCCCCCCATCACAGCCCATTTCCAGTCCAAGTCCCCCCCCAACCATCACAGCCCATTTGCAGTCCTAGCCTCCCTAATCACAGCCTATTTCCAGTCCAAGTTCCCCCTCCCCCCACCATAGCCCAATTCCAGTCCAGGTCCCCTTTCATAGCCCAATTCCATTGCAGCCCCCCCCCCCATAGCCCATTTCCAGTCCAGGTCCCCTCCCATAGCCCAATTCCAGTCCAGACCCCCTCATAGCCTATTTCCAGTCCAGGGTCCACCCCCCCCATAGCCCAATTCCAGTCTAGGTTCCCCCCCATAGCCCTTTTCCACTCTTGGTTCCCCCCCCCCTAGCCCTTTTCCAGTCCAGGTCCCCCCCCCATAGCCCATTTCCAGTCCAGGTAACCCCCCCCCCCCATAGCCCAATTCCAGTCCAGATCCCCCCATAGCCTATTTCCAGTCCAGGTTCCACCCCCCCCATAGCCCAATTCCAGTCTAGGTTCCCCCCCATAGCCCTTTTCCACTCTAGGTTCCCCCCCCCATAGCCCATTTCCAGTCCAGGTACACCCCCCATAGCCCAATTCAGTCCAGATCCACCCCCAGCCTATTTCAAGTCCAGGTTCCACCCCCCCCCCCATATCCCAATTCCAGTCTAGGTTCCCCCCCCTCTAGCCCATTTCCAGTGCAGGTTCACCCCCCCCTTAGCCCAATTCCTGTCCAGTCCCCCCCCCCCAGCCCATTTCCAGTCCAGGTACACCCCATCACAGCCCATCCAGTCCTTGGCCCCCCCCCCTCCCTCCCATCAAAGCCCATTTGTAGTCCTAGCCTCCCCCCCCTGACCATCCCCGCGGCTGTCTTGAGGTGCTTCAGAGGGAGCCAGGGAAGCCCACGCGAGGTCCCGGCTCTCTCTGTACAACCGCCAGCATGAAGATCTTTTTCCTTCACTCTGGCGGCTGTTTCTGTGAAGCCGCGCTTGCTGGGAAATGTTAAAGACAATGCCCTTTAACCTTTCCCAGCATTCGCGGCTTCACAGAAACAACCGCCAGCGTGAAGGAAAAAGATCTTCACGCTGGCGGTTGTACAGAGGGAGCCGAGGCCTCGCGCGGGCTTCCCTGGCTCCCTCCCCCACAGACTTTGGGAGAAAAGACATTTTTTTTGCTCTGGCCACTCCCAATCTTGCGGCCAGAGGAAAAAACCCGCATTTCAAGTGCCGGTTTTACTTCTCTGCCGGCAGCCGGCCTGGCCATGGAAAAACCAGCCAGGCCGGCTGAATACCAGCCGGTTGGCAACCCTACCCTTGACTAGGCCCCCCAGGTGTCCAGTTTCTCCTTTTACCTTCTTTAGCCCCCCACCCAGGAACTCTGCCTCTCCTGACCCCCTTCTTCACCCCCTCCACCAGTTGTCCAACATCTCCCCTCCCCTTTCATAATCCCCAAGGTGCCTAGCATCTCAGTGTTGCTGCAAAATTAAAGTTGAAACAGCTCACATGCAGCAGGATAGCAGTATTCATGCTCTTTCAGCATGATGGCAGGCCTTTCAGTACAGGCTGACGCTCAAGCGCTGCCACTTCCAGTCCTGCCTTCAATGTAGACTTCTTGTTGGAGTGTATGGGAGTGCAACAGGACTTGAGCGCGGGCCTCTATTTAAAAGCCTGCTGCTATGCTGAAGCAGTAAGAACGTGCTGCTTTCTCGCCACATGGGAGCTGTGTGTGATGGTGAAAGCATAGTAGAAAGCATGGATATGGATGAAAATCCTGAAAGCCCCATGGAAGTCAATGACAGTGCACAGATGCAAGGGAATTACAGCCTACGTCAGAGAAAAGCTCAGCCCCCTGCAAGGGGTGGAACACGCCCTAGCTCAGGGGTGGAGACAAGCCACCCTCCTGATTGGTCAGAGGAGGGCGGAGCACAGGGAAGGCCCAGCAGGAAGCAGTGGTTAAAACCCACGTGTAGCAGACAAGGAGAAGGACAAGGAAGGAGACAAGCACAGAGTCAAGCTCAAGGACAGAGACAGAGAGACGAAGGGAGACTCCAGGGAGTGAGAGTCAGCGAGAGACCTGCTGGAGTGAATGCCAGAGGAGAGTGGCTGAAGCCAGACAGAGAGAGAGAAGTCTGGGTGAGAGAAGGAGCCAGAGAGAAGGCTCAAACTCAGGCAGCAGCAGCTCACCGAGAGGCAGTGGCAGTCTCAGGCCAAAGCCCGTCTACTGTTTCAGACCAGGAAGAAAGAGATATTGTGCCAGCATTTAAAAGCAGAAGTACAAGTAACTGGAGGAGAAGTGCACGTCAGGCCAGCAACCGGGACAACGGTGATAGCTGGAGAGGCGGAAAAGGTATCAGTGCTGACATACAGAAACAGCCTCAAGGTAAAGCCGATAATTTCTTTCCTGACAATGTGGCAAGAGGGCTAAGGGCTGGTTTAAAAGGGCAGGAACTGAAACTTTCACCTTCCACCGTTGATCAGTGGATTGAAAACTTAGCCAGTGTTGGAATCCACAGTGCAGATAACAGAGAAGCTTCTGAATCCTATAAGTTAGGGGCTTTGCAAGGGATACACTCTAATGAGAGGAATTCTATCTCCAATGCAAAAATACCTACGAGGGCTGACTTGCTGTGGGACCAGTTTCAGCAGTTTCTAAGAGAGGGGAAACTTAAAGAAACTCCACAATATGAGAGAGACTCTGTTGGTACAAATGATTTTGAAGAAATGCAAATAGAGACATGTGTGCCTAATGAAGTCTGTTGCCCAGTTCCTATGGATTGTTCTCTGGCTCAAAGGAAAGCTACAGTTGTGAGATAAGAAAGGAAGAAATGTAAAAACCCTATAGTAAGGGTAGTGCTTACCACGAGAGCTGTAAGAAGCATTCAATGTTTGTTTGTTCACTGACTGAGAGCAACGGAGCTGTGAGGGAACGTTGCATTACAAAGTGAGAACAGCTGTGATAGAGTTCTGCTGCAGTTCATTGTGTGACCACACGGAGCAGTGCAGAGTGTGAGGACACAGAGCAGCAGTAAGGCTGAGAAAAGAAAAGTTTATTTGATTTGTTTCTCCTGGTTTTCCTGAGTTCATCCTTTCTGTTTGGAGATGTTATCCTTCTGCCTTGGTTGTAATTGAACCCCAGCGTGCTTTTGGAAATCCCCATAAAAGAAAATAAAAATCTTGCAAAGCCTTACCACCGACTCAACTACAAATGTATTGCCTGAGGAGTAAAAGAACTTTATTCTAAAGGACATCAAGGCCGCCTACCAGCTGTCAGCCTCTTGGCCCAGCCGGTGGGTGTCGCACTGTGCTAACTTTAATTGTCAACTCCCACCCCCCCTGCCAAAATTCTGCTTCCTTAGATAGACACCTTGTTCGTCTAATGGCGGAGCTGGTCTTGCATCCTAAGATACACCTGCTCCAAGCCGAGTGTGATTTTGTGCATGTTTTTTTATAAAGTATGTGTGTATCTTGCAGCTCTGCCCCCCAGAAAAGCACGCGTGCTGTTGTCCAACATATAATAACATAGTATATGAAGGCAGAAAAAGACCAGTATGGTCCATCTAGTCTGCACAGTAAGGTGGCTAGGGTAGGTGTACCCACCACTCCGTGCAGGTTACCCCTCTCTATTTGTTGAAGTATAAGAAATAGTTAAGTTTATTTTGATTCTATCCTCTTGCTATAAAGAGATCCATTTTGTCTGTCCCATGCCATTTTGAATTCTGTCACTGTATTTGCCCCCACCACCTCCATCGAGAGGGCATTTCAAGCATCCACCACCCTTTCAGTGAAAAAGTATTTCCTGACATTGCTTTTAAGTTTACCTCCTGCAGCTACATTTTATACCCACTAGTTTTACAACTACCCCTTCTTTGAAAAAGGTTTGTTTATTCATTAATACCCTTTAAGTATTTAAAGGTATGTATCTTATCTCCCCTGTCCCCTCCTCTCCTCTAGGGGATACATATTTAGCTCTCCAAATCTTTTCTTATACATCTTCAGGTGCAGGCTCCAAATCATTTTGGTCACCTACCTCTGAACTGTTTCGAGTCTTTTTATATCCTTTGTGAGATATGAGCTCCAAAACTGAATACACTCCATGTGAGGCCTCGCCAACGACTTTTACAGGGGCATGAATACTTCCTGCTTTCTGCTGGTTATTCCTCTTTGTGTGCAACCCAGCATTCTTCTGACTTTGGCCACCGCTTTGTCATGTTGTTTTGCCACCTTGACATCCTCAGACACTGTCACTCTGAGGTTCCTGGTCCGTGCACACATACTAGTACTTGCATTACATACTGGTGCAATTTTGTAACAGCCATTTTCCAAGAGTAAAACATGCTCTACATGCGGGAAATGCTTTATAAAATTATCCTTCCCCACTAGTGTTTACACAGTTTCCAGTGGTGAGATGCCTTTTTGTATACAACATGGAGTCAGCAATCAGGAGAACATAGGTTTGAACTGGTAAACTGTGGAGCTGTATGTTGCTTTGTCTAAGAAGCTATTCCCAGTACTAGTTCTGAATACCTTCATACTCTGATCATTATGCTGAAATAGGAGTACGCCATCTTTGCCAACTCTCATCAACTTTCCAAAACCGAGCTCCGATTGGCCGGCAGACTTAAATTTCAGGCACTGTTTGGATTTTCTACTGGTTCAGCATTTCAAAGAAATTGATCCCTCTTCCTGTTTTCCAAGCCTCTGCTCCTACATTAAACTTAGAACCACATTGCTCTCACTTTCTTTCTGCTCACAGCCCATTTCTATTTCCAGCCCAGCTGCCCTTCTTGTCAACTTCCTTGGACTGACTTCTCACCATCCTGGTCTTGACCCAGCTGTATGACCTCATCTTGTTTTATACAGACTAGAATTTTCTTGCTTAAAGAGCATAGTGTTTGGCTTCTCTCAGCTCAGAATCCTTTCAGCAAGGTTACCACATTATCCCATGTGAGCCAAACAGGCTGAGCCATTCCTGGTTTTGCCCCATGGAATTGCACAGAGATGTAGTTCTGATTTTCTTGGGAACTCAATGGAAACATCAGGACTACAAATCCATGCATGTCATGGGGCAAAACTGGGACCAATTAAGCCTGTTCCATTGGCCTAGATAGAGATGGCAAGCCTTGTCTCTGTCTGGCCCAAATATTGTTTTGTGTGCTTAAGTGGCATAAGAAGAAAAGGTAGCATAAGAAAAAATTCTTCTGGAATTTTCACATCACAATATTGGCCAATACAGAGCTTCTTATCCTTCCCCCTAAACCCACCTCCATCCTTCTCCTTTCTCTCTTTCTGTGTTAAATCTACCATTCTCCTGGTGTCCTCAGCTTGCAATCTTGGGGTCATCTTTCACTTACAATTAGTTACACACATCCAACAGATTGATAAAACCTGTTGCTTCTTTTCTCTATAACAGCAACACAATTTGTCCCTCCCTTTCTAAACACACTACTAAGACCCTTATTCACTCTCTAGTCATCTCCCAGTTAGACTATTGTAACCTGTTCTTCTCTGGTCTCCCCTTGAATCATCTCTCTCCCCCCATCCTGTTTCAGTCCATTCAAAATTCAACTACAAGGCTAATCTTCCGCTAGTCTGGCTATGCCTTCATAACCCCTTTTCTCAAGTCACTTCACTGGCTTCCTATCTATTTCTGCTTCCAGTTCAAACTTCTACTGACCTACAAATATATTCATTCTATGACTCTTCATTACCTCTCCTCTGTTACCTCCCCCTACACCCCTCCTCAGGAATTCTGTTCATCAAGCAAAATCCCTCTTATCTGTGTCCTTCTCTTCCACTGCCGACTCCAGATCTTGCTCATTCTACCTTGTTGTAGCCTATATCTGGCATGTCAGATATAGTCTTTTCAAATCCAGACTAAAAACCCACCTCTTTGAGGCTGTTTTTGGTTCCTAATCTCCTTATTGTCCTTCTTACCAATCGTATGTGTTATAACCATTTCCCCTTTGTTCTGCTCTAATCTCCTGTTAGTTGTATGCATCTGTCTTAGATAGTTTGTGAGCTCCTTGAGCAGGAACAGTCTCTTATATCTCATAGATATTCATGTACAGAGCAGTGTATGTCTGATAGCTCTATACAGCTGTGAAGTAGTAGTAGTAGTAATACTGGAATAAAGTAGCATCCATAACTCAATACATCAAAAATATGGGAATGTGGGACGTTTCATCTTTAATTTCAGTTCAAACTCAGTATGGCATATCTTATGCTCGTATGGAAAGATAGGTAACTTTCTACAGTATGTGCTGCATGTTTGTTAATAATGTGTTATAACAGCTCTTAAATTACATATGTGGTCCTTTTTAAATGGAAAGGGAGAAAGAAGCATGAATAAAACACCCCTTGATAATGAGTTCTGTTATTTGAGATGAGTTTAGTAGTAGTTTTAATTTCTATGCTGGGCAATAACAGGAATTCAGAAATATATTAAAGGGGATAGAGAAAATTTTGAAGACAAAACTTGAGCTATTATACCCTTTTACTTTTACACTTTCTCTTCTACTCTACAGTAAGTTCTTCCTCTTTTGAGTAATGTTGTTGACTTTCTTTAATTCCATTAGTTGCTGCCTTATTGATGTGCTTCCCCTATAGTATGCACGGGTGATTACTTTTGCCCATCAGTGTCTCTTGTTCACTAAGCTTTTCAGCATGTATTCCCTATCAGCTGAATGCAAACGGCACATGTTTTGTTTAGAGCTATTGACTTCCTTTTCAATCCATGAGAGGCAATTCTTTTTGTTAGCAGCAGCAAGTGCTTTGAATTCTGTTGATATGCCTTCAGCTATTGTGAGAAGAGGATCAGCAGGATCTGAGCTCAACCATTCTCCTAGTCTTGATCTTTCGAGCACCACTTTGTTATTCCTCGTGGAGTATTCCGATAAACCCTAGAGGAAGCTAAAAGGCAAGCAGTAGGGAAATGGCCCAAATTTTGTCCTTTTGCATGCACTCAGGGCTCTCTGCTCATTCTTCTTTGAAATTGGATGTAATTGTGAAGGTAGTATATAGACACTTTGCAGCATAATGTAAATCTCCAAGACTAATTAGGTCAGTGATTCTCAAACCAGTCCTCGGGGCACACCCCATCAATCTGGTTTTCAGGATATCTGAAACAAATATGCATGTGATAGATTTGCATGAATCTCTTCCAGTATATGTAGGTCTCTCTCATACATATTCATTATGGGAATCCTGAAAACCCAACTGGCTGAGTGTGTCCCAAGGACTGGGTTTGGCACCACTGACCTAACTGATGATGCTATGAACCATTTTCTTAGTACCTTGGATTGAATAAATCATGCTAATTTGAGATGAGCCCATCATGAGCTTTCTTATGATATAGGGGCTCCAGTAAGCCTATTTAGGGATTTGGTTGGGAAGTGGTTACACTATTAGAAATTAAATAGACCTCTTCCCTATTGCTGTACTGATTAGAAAGGGGATTTGTTTTAGCTTCAAAAGTCATATTCTCTTCTGGTTTGTGTCTTGATTCAGTCTAAACCACAATTCCCTTTCTTTCTCTTCCTAGCTTGACATTTGATATAATAAAGCCTCATCAACATTTTTTAAATATTTCTAATGTGTCATACATTTTTATGTAACCTGGATGACACTCTTCCTACTAACACTGGGATGGCAAAGGAGCTTTGGGGGCCATTGTGCACTCCAAACAGTGCCCTAACTTTGAGTGGTTCAATCAAACCGGTTCTAATCAGCAAAAATCCCAACAGAGCCCACGTCACATGCAGATTTGGTGTTGGAAAAAAATACGTTTACTGGTTGAATTTATGGTTTTAGGAAAATGAGATAATACAGGATTTTCTTGATATAATTCAACACAGGGACCTTTGAAGGGTAAAGAAAAAAATGCCTTATATTTGACAAACTTGGTTGAACTCATAGATCCTCTCTTTAGTGGGAAGACACAGAAGACTTTTCCTGCAAAGCTAGATTCAAGACCTGAAGAAGCAGTTTTATCACTACCAGCTATACTCTCAGAGAACATCTAGGACTCAGGGAGTGGATGCTAGCTTGCTTGCTTATTTATTTTTAAAGTATTTGATATACCATCATTTACATAAAAATTGGTTTCATGGTGGTTTACAGCTCCCATGAGACCAAAAGGTCTATACTTCATTGTTACTTATACAAATCATTTCATATAACCATTTAAAAAGACTGTTCATCTATAATAGCCCCCCCTTCCCAGCTAGGTGTTCCCCAGCTAGATGCCAAGCAGAAGGAGGAGGAGGAAGAAGTACGAAGCGTAGAACAAATCCAAAATAGCAGGCAGAAGTGAGGTTTAGGGACAAGCAACAGTTAGGGCAGCAGAACAGGTTTATTATCAGAATAGTAGCGGAGGTCAAGCACCAAAGATAAGCAAATGAAGAAGAGGAGTGGCCTAGTGGTTAGGGCAGCAGCTTAGAGCCAGAAAGACCATGGTTCAAATCCCACTGGCACTCCTTGTGACTTTGGCCAAGCCACTTAAACCTCTATTACCTCAGATACAAACTTAGATTGTGAGGCTTTTGGGGACAGGGAAATACATACTGTTGTACCTGAATGTAACTTACCTTGATCTTCTCCTGGAAAGGTGTGACCTAAATACTAATAATACAAATGACCACACACTTAGATATTCACACATAAGAGACTTATGGCATGATAGTTATGATATGAACAAAACTAACCAATTTGGAGAAATTGCCCCGAGAGACCTATTTTAGAACAGTGTGGACTGGGAGTTCCTGGGTTAAATGGGTGCAAGCAGCCAATTAAAGATTCATTCTTCAGGAACCAATCAACCCAGGGCATATTCATAGAAGACCAATCAGGGTGCACGACATCATTAAGCTGCGTCTGGTGAAAATATAATGCAAGAAGAGAACTAAACTCAACTCCTATGTGGGACTGGCCTAGGGCCAGCCCTGGTGCTATTACTGAATGCACTCACACACTTCATGATCCTGTGCTTCCTACATGTGGTCCTCACACTGCTTCTCAATTGGCCTTGCCACACATCTATGACTCCTGTGTGTGCAGGTGACAGAGGATACCTCCTGAGGCATTGGCTGATGACCCCCATTGTGCATCCCAGCTCACCAGCAGAAGAGCAATATAACAGGCTACATAGAAGCACCAGTGGAATCATGGAGCGCACATTTGGGCAACTGAAAAGCCGCTTCAGGTGTCTCAATCACTCTGAAGGGGAACTGCTGTACAAGTTTGCCAAGGTGTGTCAAATATTTATGGCATGCTGCCTGCTGCATAACTATGTGCTATGGCGAAGACAACCCCTGCCAGATGGCCCAGAGATACCCATGGAGGATGGTGACACTGATATGGAGGTACTGTAGCTCCACAAGTGGCCATTGGCCAGGCTTACCGAAGGGGAGTGGCGGAAAGACAAACCCTGAACCACACACATTTCGCCTGAAGGTCTATTTGTTTACCACAAGTGACAAATTTCCCTGGTCAAGATATACAGTACTGGCAGGATGTGGTATTGTGAGTGTAATTATGATGATGGGTAACCAGGACATTACCATTAAAGAAATGGCCAAGAGTGAACCAATGGCTAAAAAAATCATTTGACGCAAATGCATTCATCATTTTATTGTTTGTTTTTAATTTCTTTTTTTGCAGTTTTTTTTTACTGCATAAATACAGGACATCATTCCCCTTCCCCTGTACTCATACCTTGGTTCACCTCCTACCCCACACCTCTCTCACCCCCACAACCCACAGTCAAACCCATGTGCAACCATCACACTCATTGCTCACCCCAACCCCACAAAACCATAGCACCTCCCACATATCCCTCCATCTCCCATACAGAACAAGCACCAAACACCCTTCCTCACACAAACATGGTTATAATTACTTTTCACGCCCATGGCCCCTGCCCCTCCCCCTCACAGAGGACACATGCACCTGTGCCTGCATCACAACTATGTACGGGGTGGAGGACGGTAGGCTCCTTGAATTCCGAGCTGTCGCTCTGGCCACTCGCCTCCTCAATAGCATCAAAAAATGCAAGAAAGGGCATGGTAGGCTCGCTGCCCTGAGGAACAGACCCCAGAATATTAGAGGCCTGTGTGGTGACAATGGCAGATGTGGAGACCTGCCGTTTGGTGGCATGTGTGTTCACAGAGCTAGAACTTGGCCCAAAGACTTTTCCCACAGTAGTTGTAGCAGAGGTGGCAGCTGAAGTTGAGTCACCATGGGAAGGGCTTGCGGCAATTGGCTGGCAAGTGCATGAAACTGGACTCGGGGTGCGGACCAGGCAGGTGCAACTCTGGCACAGATCCCTTAGGAGCTCAACTACTGTTTGTTGCAAGAAGCAAATTGACTGGTCCAGATGTTCTGTGGCTGCAATCTGGCACTTCTGCAATGCCACATTCTGCTGCAACAGCGCCAGCTTTGCACATGACTATGTCTGGTGTTCCTTCTTTTGTGACAGCAGCCTCTCTGCACACTGGACTAGCTTTCTTGAGGTCCTGGTGATGCTGCGCAGCTCCTGGCCGTTCCCATGCTGCTATTCCTGAGGACCTGGTGATGGTGTGAGAAGCTCTATGACATCATCTCCTGTCTCACCAGCTGCCTGCAGCTGCCTGGTGTGGTCAGAGGCAGCATCATGTTCCTTCCCTTGCACAGTGACTGACAGCCCTGCAGCCAGAGTTGGCTGTATCCTACAAGGTGTGTGCGGAAGGTTCTCCATGACTCATGCCCATATCCGGCTCAGCAGCATCAGCACCTATGAATACAATGAGCAATTATGTTAGGCAGATCATACCTTGTGGCTATCACCCACAGAGGGATGTCAGCGTATCAGCTATCAACATGACACAGTTGACCCCATTAGAATAGGGCCAAATTGTTAGATGGGGGAGGGGGGGGGCTGCTGTCCCATTGCGCAATACTGCTCTCTGTAAAAGGTTAGCACAGATCAACATACTATCTCACAATCCACATAGCTCCACAAATTGCTATCCAATCTGCATATGTATATCTGACACCACAGCAGATACATGCCCTGAGCAAGCCTCAAACCACTAACCTGCAAGATTCCCACTGCTCAACTCCCAAACATCTATGACTCAGCACCCTTGCTGTGTCCACATTGTTTGAATAGCTCTCAGCTCTGTACTGGAGAGAAGTGGAAAGTGCTGTGTGCATGACAAGCCCAGAGTGGCACTGCCACCTAGTTTAGACAGTACTCAAGCGTAACCTTTTCCTAGGAAATGTAAGCAAGCACTGACTAATTGGAGGTATAGGTATGCACTCTCAGCCACCAAACCATGGCCCCATGCTGTCTGTTCTGTCATTGATGAATGAAGGGGAGATGCAGTGGGGCTGTAACATCTCTCATATTACTCTCCCATACATGCTGTCACTGCATTGCAATGAAAAGGCTGTTGGGAAGGGGTATGGAAATGCATCTGAAACACACAGAAGGGAGCAGCAGTACTAGGTCCTGAGGCCTCCCTGCTCACTGATATCAAGCTGAAGGACAGTCTGCACAAATCCTGTGTGACCCAGGACACAGGAATGTAAAACCACAGCACAGAATGGTTATGTGCAACACTCACATAGATCAAATGGTGCATTGATGACAGTGGCTCTGCTGCCAAATTAGCGGCTGTAGTACTGCTGCAGATCAGGTCTGAGACTATGCTTGGACACAAGACTGTAATGATAGGTTTACAGTTGCAGTTGATGCAGGACACCTCTTTTGTACCCCCAAACATGCCTCTGTCTGGGTCAGCAGAACAGCCCCCCCCCCCCCCCCGTCACCCCCTTGGTGAAATATCAGCTCCAACATACCATATCTGGGACATTATTGTTATGGCATTGTTTGTACAACATAACCAGAAATGTTATAGAGGCCAAAAGGGAACCTGATATCTGAGTACAAAAACCCTGTCCTGCACACCTGAACAGTGGCAGGGAGGCTATGGGGAGGTGCCATGCCTATGCATCAGGATGGGGAGAGCTGGCAGGGGGCAGAGTGGAGGCAGTTCCAACTAGCAGCACATACACGGCCGATTCAGGTCACGGCTCTGTATATGTTGCCGGGCCCATGGGGATGTGGTGCTTATACCACCTTAAAGGTGACATAAGCAGCACTTTTGGCCTAATTGGGCCACAGGATCTCCCCTGGAGCCTGGGCTGGGGCCGGGTGCGGGGGGTCACCGCCGCCTCATCCAGGCTGCGGCAGGCCAGCTGTCAGTTGGGCGGCAGGGAACTGGGGGGAGGGGGGCCAGAGCCGCAAATGCTGGGGGTGCCTGCAGGGAAGATATCCCCGCAGGCAGAAGGGGAGAAGGGGACACACCGGGCTATCCACAGACCTGATTCTGGCTGCCATGGGAACGTTTCCTTCCCGTGGAGCAGAATCGGGTCCAAACAGGCCCATCTTGCCTGAGGCCATCCAGACAGCCCAGATGTGTCCCTCCTGGAACCGGGCTCCACTTCCTTTTTTAAGATATGAAAACCAGAACTGAACAAACTGCACAGCCATAACAGAGTGTATGGTTAGCTTAATAATTGGAACACTGGCTTGATGACCAGGAGAACAGGGCTCATTCTCACTGGCACTACTTGTGGCCTTGGCCAAGTCACTTAACATTGCATTAGATGAAAGAAACATAGAAATATGATGACAGAAAAGACCACATGGCCTATCTAGTCTGTCCTTCCATATCAACAACTACAACAATCCTCTTTTTTCCTTTAGAGATCCTCTGTGTTTGTCCCGTGCTTTTTTGAATTCAGTTACTGTCCTCATCTCTACCTCCTTCACTGGGAGACTATTGCACGGATCCACCACTCTTTCCGTAAAGAAATATTTCTGCATATCACTCCTGAATCTATCCCCCTTCACCCTCATACATGTTCCCTCATAGCAGAACTTGCTTTCAATTGAAAGAGGCTGTCCCCTGAACATTTATGCCATGGAGGTATTTAAACATCTCAATCATATCACCTCTATCCTGCCTTTCCTCTAAGGTGTACATATTAAGATCCTTCAGTCTGTCCTCATATGCTTTATAATGAAGCCCATTAATCATTTTAGTAGCCACCCTCTGCACTGCCTCCATCCTGTTCACATCCTTTTGAAGCTGCGGTCTCCAGAATTGCACACTATACTCCAAATGAGGTCGCACCAAAGACTTATACAGAGGCACTATCACCTCCTTTTTTCTGCTAGCCATTCCTCTCCGTATGCACCCAAGCATCCTTCTAGCTTTTTCCGTCGTCTTTTCTACCTGTTTAGCTACTTTAAGATCATCAGACACAACCATGCCTAGGTCCCGCTCTTCTTTAGTGGACAAAAGTACTTCACCCCCTATACTATATTGCTCCCTTGGATTGCTGCAGCCCAAATGTATGACCTTACATTTTTTAACATTAAATTCCAGCTGCCAAATTCTAGACCATTTTTCAAGCTTAGCTAGATCCCTCCTCATGTTATCTACACCTTCCTGGCTGTCTACTCTATTGCAGATTTTGGTATCATCTGAAAAGAGGCAAACCTTACCCGACAGCCCTTCCGCTATATCACTAACAAAGATGCTAAAAAGAATCGGACCAAGGACAGATTCCTGGGGCACACCACTGGTAACATCCTTCTCTTCAGAGTGAGCTCCATTTACCTGTACTCTTTGTCGCCTCCCACCCAACCAATTTCTAACCCAAGCAGTAACTTTAGGGTCCATCCCTAGGGTGCTCAGTTTGTTTATAAGTCGCCTGTGAGGAACAGTGTCAAAGGCTTTACTGAAATCTAAATACACCACATCTAGGGCTCTCCCTCGGTCCAACTCCCTGGTCACCCAGTCAAAGAAATCAATCAGATTTGTCTGAAAAGACCTGCCTCTGGTGAATCCATGCTGCCTCGGATCCTGTAATCTGCTGGACTCCAGAAACCTCACTATTTTCTCTTTCAGCAGCATTTCCAATAATTTACTCACCACCGAAGTTAAACTAACCTCCTTACTTCTGCTTTTGTGTAAAGGCACCACTCCCGACTCTAACGAGGCATTGAAAAGGTCAGTCAGTGGAGTTGCTAGAACGTCCCCATGTTCCCTCAGGATTCTAGGGTGTATCCCATCCGGTCCCATCGCTTTGTCTACTTTAAGTTGAGCTAGTTTCTCACGAACATAGTCTTCTGAAAATTGTTCAAGATGTCCCTCGCTTCTGTTCCTGTTTGTGGGTGTTTTCTGAGGTCCTGCTCCTGGTTCTTCATCTGTGAACACAGAACAGAAATATTTGTTAAGCAATTCCACTTTGTCCTCATCAGCTTCTACATGTTCCTCCCCTTCACCCTTGAGTCTGACAATACCACTTTTGCCCTTCCTCTTCTCACTAACATATCTGAAAAATGTCTTATTCCCCCATTTTATTGCATTGGCTTTTCCCTCCTCTTTTTGAATCTTTGCTTTCCTGACTACTTTGCTAGCTTCTCTAAGTTTTCCAAATATAGATGCCTGTCTTCCTGGCACCAGGCAGACAGCATACCTCTCTGGACATCAAGTCTGGTTGGCAGATGGACGCCTCAGTACCCCTCAGAAGAGAGTCACCAACCACCACTACCCTTCGCTTCCTTGTGGTCACTGATTCTGCAACTTTGGGGTACTTGAGTTCTGGTTCTTCCCTTTCCAGGGATGATTTCACCTCCTCCACTTCCAGGGCTGCATAATGGTTTTCCAATTCAAGGGCTGGAGAAGTTGGATTGGTGATTCTGCAGGCCCTGGTGACTTGTGTCCAACCTTTGTCATTCTGTTGGCACCCATCTTCTCCTCTGCTGGAGAGCTTGGTTACTGCAAGAAGCATCTCATCAATGTGCTTCTCACTGTCTTGAATGTTACTCAGCCTCGCCACCTCCGCTCTGAATTCCTCCACTTGTTTTCTCAGAGCTTCAGTATGTAGGCACCCTGCACATGGAACCAGTCAATTTAACTGGCATTGGGACCTCTGTCTGGAAAGAGGCAGAAGCTGTAATGGGGGCAACAGCTTTAGCGATATGATTTTTCCCAGCCATTTTTCTGTTCGTGGAGCTTAGGTATCTGTTAAAGCAAAAGAGAGAGATCTACCAAAGTACCAGCTGGTTTCCCAGCTGTCCTTTCAGAGAAAAAGCAGTTAAATCTCTTTAATTACATTCCAAATGTGCTGTTCCAAGTCCCTCTGTGTTTTGTTAAATGGGGAGGTGCCCTATAAAGCAAGACTGCTCACTAGGGGTGGGTAGGGAAGTAACTAACACTTGATTAGGTGTCAGCAGTTCCCAAGAGCTAAGAAAGTTACCAGAGTTTAAAACCTATCGCACTAAAGAAAATATTTCTACTAAAGCACCAACAAGAATGTAACTTTGCTTTAAAAATATACCAAAACCCTTTTAAGAGCTCCCAGTGAAAGAGCTAGCAGTTTAAAAAAAATAAACCCTCAAATCCTTACCGTTGTTTGACCTGTAGAGCCCCTGTTAGGAATGCCTCAATAGGGCAGGGCTCAGCTGCTCTCAGTTCATTCAAAGGCTAATCAGTCGCAATAATTCCTGATTAGGTGTCAGCAGTTCCCAAGAGCTGAGAAAGTTACCAGAGTTTAAAACCTACCCCACTAAAGAAAATATTTCTGCTAAAGCACAAAAAAGAATGTAACTTTGCTTTAAAAATATACCAAAACCCTTTTAAGAGCTCCCAGTCAGAGAGCTAGCAAACGTTAATGTATGATCCAAGTTATCAAGGTCCTTGTTTAATATACATTACTAAGTTTAAGTTAAAGTGTAAACTGCTGTGCCTAAATGATGCTAAATATATCAATAATCACATGCATGGTTTTATTCTTCATTGCTTTCCTAAGATGCCTAGAATTCTACTTGCTCTCTTGGCAACCCACTGAACACTGGGTGGAGAGTTTTTACATATTGTCCACAGACACCTATATCTTTGTCCAGATTGGTGCTTCCTCATGTGGAACCTTCCATCCTGTAGCCCATATTTGGGTTGTTCACTGGTGCTGCTGTCCTTGTTATCTGTCCATCTGTTGCTGCTCCACATGCATGCATGCTGCACATAACAGATCCTTCCTATTTCTGCCTTTCTCCTTCATTTTGTGCTTGCCTGTTTCAGTCTATCCATGTGTGCTAATGCTGGCTGCCTGTTGCTACCTCTTCCTTTGTGTGTATTGCTATTTATATACCTACTGTGCCAGGCTGCTGCAAATTCTCTCCCAGCCCCTGCGAGCTGCAGCCTGGGTTATCCCTCGGTCCTCAGTGGGAAGCAGCACCTCCTCATCCTTCAGGACAAGCCTGCACAGCAATTTAGTCACCTTCCACTCAACCAATTTCTAACCCAAGCAGTAACTTTAGGGTCCATCCCTAGGGTGTTCAGTTTTGTTTATAAGTTGCCTGTGTGGAACGATGTCAAAGGCTTTACTGAAATCGAAATACACCACATGAGGGCACTCCCTCTGCCTAACTCCGTGGTCACCCAGTCAAAGAAATCAATCAGATTTGTCTGACAAGACCTGACTCTGGTGAATCCATGCTGCCCCAGATCTGGAACATAAGAACATAAGATATGCCATACTGGGTCAGACCAAGGTCCATCAAGCCCAGTATTCTGTTTCCAACAGTGGCTAATCTAGGTCATATGTACCTAGCAGTTTCCCCAAGGGACACAGGGTCCACAATGCTTGTATTGGTTCAAGCATTGATATCCTGGGTCCCTTCTTAATAATGGTTTATGGACCTTTCCTCCAGGAGCTTGTCCAAACCTTTTTTAAACCCAGCTACACTAACAGCCTTTACTACATCCTCCGGTAACAAATTCCAGAGTTTGATTACACGTTGAGTGAAAAAATATTTTCTTTTATTAGTCTTAAATAGTTTACCCAGTAGCTTCATTGCATGTCCCCTAGTCTTTCTATATTCTGATAAGGTAAACAATCGATCTACGTTTACCCGTTCCACTCCGTTCATTAATTTATAGACTTCTATCATATCTCCCCTCAACCGTCTCTTTTCCAGGTTAAAGAGCCCTAACCTTTTTGCCTTTCTTCATAGGAGTATCCTTCCATCCCCTTTACCATTTTGGTGGCTCTTCTCTGAACCTTTTCTAAAATCGCTATATCCTTTTTCAGATACGGCGACCAGAATTGCACACAATATTCAAGGTGCGGTCTCACCATGGAACGATATAGAGGCATTATAATATCTTTTGTTTTATTTTCCATTCCTTTCCTTATCATACCTAGCATTCTATTTGCTCTCTTGGCCGCCGTTGCACACTGGGCCGAGGGTTTTAACATGGTATCCACAATGACGCCTAAATCTTTTTCCTGGGTGGTGGTTCCTAATGTGGAACCTTGCATCGTGTAACCATAGTTTGTGTTGTTCTTCCCTAGGTGCATAACCTTGCACTTGTCCACATTAAATTTCATCTGCCATTTTGATGCCCAGTCTTCCAATTTATCAAGATCCTCTTGCAATTTTCCACAATCCTCTTGGGTTTTAACAACTTTAAATAGTTTTGTGTCATCTGAAAATTTGATAACCTCACTCGTTATTCCACTTTCCAGGTCATTTATGAATATGTCAAAAAGCAGCGGACCCAGCACAGATCCCTGGGGTACACCACTATTCACCTTTCTCCATTGGGAAAATTGGCCATTTAGCCCTACCCTCTGTTTTCTATCTTTTCACCAGTTCCTGATCCACAATAGTACACTGCCTCCTATCCCCTGACTCTTTAGTTTTGCTAAAAATCTCTCATGAGGGACCTTGTCAAAGGCTTTCTGAAAGTCCAGATACACAATATCAACCGACTCACCTTTGTCCACCTGATTATTCACTCCTTCAAAAAAACATAACAGATTAGTAAGACAAGATCTTCCTTGTCTAAAGCCATGTTGGCTGTCTCCCATTAGGTCATGACTATCTACATGCTGAGTAATTTTATTCTTTATGATGGTTTCTACCATTTTTCCTGGTACTGATGTCAGGCTCACCGGTCTGTAGTTTCCCGGATCACCCCTGGAACCCTTTTTAAAAATTGTTGTTACATTGGCGATCCTCCAGTCTTCAAGTATTAGATATGATTTTAATGATAGTTCACAGATTACTAATAGCAGGTCTGCAATCTCGTATTTCAGTTCTTTCAACACCCTTGGATGTATACCATCCGGCCCTGGTGATTTGCTACTCTTCAGCTCATCTAATAGTTGTAATACATCTTCCCAATCACTGTTCCCTCTAAGCTGTGCGCATGTGCGCGCGCACACACCTCGCCAAGCGAGCGCACATACTTTGCAACAGAGCGCACAAAAATTACAGTTCTGATTCTGATAGAAAACAACACAGATGTCTTAAAATTTAAAAGCTGTGATAGTAATTACTAGAAATTTTACGCTTCATTTAGTAATCGCCTATTTTCATTTAATTTGATTAAAATCAATGTGGTGTACATACTGTATTCTGACGTGTAGTCAAATTTTAAAGTATGTAACTCTGAGTGCCGTTATGTGGCACACAAAAATTTAACCTTCCTTCAGAAGCTGCACAGTTGATATTTTATGCGCACACAGCCTACAGAAAATTAGAGGGAACATTGTTCCCGATGTATCGATATTTCCTTCAATTCATCCGCACCTTTAAATACCACTTCAGTCATGGGTAACATCCCTACATCTTCCTCAGTAAAGACTGAAGCAAAGAATTCATTCAGTCTCTCCGCTATCGCCTTGTCGCCTCTTAGTGCTCCTTTAACCCCTTTATCATCTAATGGACCAACTGACTCTCTCACAGGTTTTTTGCTACGAATGTACTTGAAAAGGTCTTTCCTTCGCGTTTTTGCTTCCACAGCAAGCTTCTTCTCAAATTCTCCCTTTGCCTGCCTTATCAATGCCTTGCGTTTGACTTGCCAGTGCTTGTGCTGTTTCCAGGTTTCGTCGTTTGGCTCTTTTTTCCATTTCCTGAAAGATGCTTTTTTGGCAACAACAGCCTCTCTGACCTCACCTTTAAACCATGCTGGCAGTTTTTTGGACTTCCTTCCACTTTTCTTAAAGCGTGGAATACAGCTGGTCTGGGCTTCCAAGAGAGTATTTTTCAACAACAGCCAAGCCTGATGTACGTCTTTAACCTTTGCAACTGCTCCTTTTAGTTTTTTCTTAACTGTTTTCCTCATTTTATCATAGTCTCCCTTTCGAAAGTTAAAAGGTAGTACTGTGGATTTCCTTACTATCCCTCCTCCACTAATTAAATCAAAGGCGATCATGCTATGATCACTTTTGCCAAGTGGCCCCAACAACCTTATCTCTTGCACTAGATCTGCTGTTCCACTAAGGACTAGGTCTAATATGGCTTCCCCTCTGGTCGGTTCATGAACCAGCTGCTCCAAGAAGCAGTCATTTATTTCATCTAGGAACTTTATCTTCCTAGCATGTCCTGACGTGACACTGACCCAGTCGATACCGGGGTAGTTGAAATCACCCATTATTATTACTGTGCTGTAACTTTTGTTAGCTTCCTTGATTTCTTTGAGCATTTCATCATCCATTTGGTCATTCTGGCCAGGCGATCGATAGTACACCCCTACTGCCATTGCCTTCCCCCTTTTACATGGAATTTCAATCCATATAGATTCTACCGCAGATTTTGTTTCCTGCAAAACTTTAATCCTTTAATCTGGTAATCTGTTGGACTCCAGAAACCTCACTATTTTCTCTTTCAGCTGCACTTTCAATAATTTACTCACCACCTAGGTTATACTAAGCAGACTGTAGTTTTCAACCACATCCTTGCTTCCACTTTTATGTAAAAGGGCCACATGTGTCTCTCTCCAGTCCTCTGGCACCACTCCTGACTCCAAAGAGGCATTGAAAAGGTCAGTCAGTGGAGTGCTAGAATGTCCCCAAGTTCTCTCAGTATTCTAGGGTGTATCCCATCCGGTCCCATCTCTTTATCTACTTTTGGTTTAGCTAGTTCGTCACAAACACGGTCTTCTGAAAATCATTCAAGATGCCCCTCACTTCTTTTCCTGTTTGTGGATGTTTTCTGAGGTCCTGCTCCTGGTCCTTCATTTGTGAACACAGAACAGAAATATTTGTTAAGCAATTCCACTTTATCCTCATTGGCTTCTACATATTCCTCCAAGGATTTATTAACTAAAAGGGATTTTGGCTTTGGAATGGACTAATAGAATGCAGTCACCTGGAGGAAAACAGGAGCACTCATGCGGACTCGGAAACTCAAAAACATTTCAAATCAAGGGGAGAGCTCTAGCACATAGGCCCTATTGGGAGTTGTCACCATAAAATGTGTCTGCATTTCCCTGTTGTCCACAGAGACCCCCCTTATAAGTGAACAACTCCACTTTCTTTTCAGGCAACCATATGCAGCACTTAATTGTCAGGGTTTCACCATGTTTTACCTGTGGTGATCTCTTTTTGGTCAGATAGAAGTTCTACACCAGAAGCAGCAGGAGTGGCAAAGATGAAGATGAGGGGGCTCCTCCTCTGGTGATTTTTTGGGGGGCAGTTCCAAGAAAACCCAGGGGCTGGATCACCAGGAGTCAGCATTGACTCAATGGCACACATTGCATTGCCCATGGCAGTGAGGAGAAGGGGGTCCACCTCCTCCTATGCACTTGTTTTTGTCCTTGGGAAGACAGTTAATTGTTTACCTGTAGTAACAAGGCTGGTGACAATGAAGGCAGTCAAAAGGAGGGGGGCAGACAGAAGGATCAACGCAATTCCTCTGAGGAGGCTTGAGGGAGGGGTGTTCTTCTGGATAGATTGCCTCGTGCAACTAGGAAAGCTAGGAAGCAAAACTACACAGTACAATGTCTGCTCTTGCATTTCCCATGACTGTGAAGACATTTCCCTGCATTTGGAGAGGATGACGGGAGCAGAGGCTTGCACGGCACAGCAGGTGAATACCCAGCTGCACAACAACATGCTACGGTACACTGGTTGAGAAGCATTGCTGTAATTTTATTTGAATTAAAATAAACACAATTTCTTTTTTGCTTACCTTTAAAGCAGTAGATGTTTTCTTGGAAGAATTCCAATACAAATTATTTTATGTGATTGTCTACTTGTCCGGGAAGTGACCTGAGGTAACCTTTTGGCACCGTGATTGAAGCCAAATTGAATTTTGTGGGGAAATTTGTGTAAGGCCACATTTTCTGGTGAGAGGATGATTTACAATGGGAGTTGAACATTCTCCTTACTGTTCTTAGCTGGACTTGTAAAGTTGTTAACAGTATTTTCTTCCAAGTAAATCTGACATGCTCTAGCACCCATTATTTATTCTCAAATAACCGCAAGTTTTAGACAACTTTAGTTAGGAAGTTTACTTCTTAAAATTCTCTAAGCATGGAACATTTTGTGATGATATTAGAAGGAAAAAATGACACCTAGTTAAAAAAAAAATTGCAGAAATGTATCCAGATCATAAAGATTAATTAGAATTTGGAAAACATGTCAATTTTGTAAGTCTGTTATGTTTCTAAGCTTTTAGCAGATTGCAGTTGATTAAATCCAGCCATATTTTCCAAGCTCTGTAAACAAGGCTAACTATGCCCTCAGTATCGTAACACATTAGCAAGTTTTTCAATTTAGTGGAATAAAGGAGACCTACTTGATACTTTATGTAAATACCTTTCCTTAATAGCTGTGTATAGAAATTTCAGGGCATGATACACTAGAAAGATACAGGAGGATGTCTACTAAAATGGATTAAGCAGTTAGATCTGGTTTTAATGTGTGCTAATAATTTAGCATACCTCCACACTAACGGATGCTGTTTGGTAAAAATGGCTGCAGGTTAAAAATCCCACAGTGACTGCTTAACATGCTGAGTGGGTGAGAGTGGGGGCGGGTTGCGGACGGAGAATGGATGTGGACAGCACAGGCAGTGTGTTGTACATTACTATGAGCTGTGTTGGCTACTAATAGCATGGGGGCACTTAATGCCATCTTGAAGTAAGTGCCCTCTCCACTACCAGCAGACAGTTAATGTGGCTGCTACTCGCACAAACCCCCCCCCCCCCACACCACTCTCAGCAAACCACCCCAAGCCTCCTGATCACATTCCCAATCCCCTGATCATAACTCATACCCCTCCATGACAACCCACATCCTCCATCACAACACACACATCCAATCTCATTAAGAACCCCTCCTGATCACAGCCTGCACCACTAATCTCAATAGCAACTCTCTCAATCACATCCTGCACCCCCAATGTCAATAGCAAACCTTCCAAAGGCAAGTCCTCTAAGAGCATTACCCAAGCACTCCCCAACCTCCTGGTGTCCATATGATCTCCCTCCAGATTTCAGCAACATCCCATACCTCATACCCTCCAAATAGGTGGTCATCCCCCCAGGGGCGGCCCAAGGGGGGTGCGGGGCCATGTGCGGAGAGTCGGTGCGGGGCCTCATTTGCATAAGTGGTCTTATTTGCATAAATATTTGCATAAATATTTGCATAATGTTACCATTCACTAACTTTTAGTAAACATGTCTCTTAATGAGTGTATGGATAAAGAAAGACTAAAAGATTTCTACATTACTATAATCCAGTGCCAACCGCCAGGCACATTAGGAACTACTACAAACGCTGCCCATTTAGAACCCATAGCAAACCCGCTGTATCCTGACAGCATTACCAGGACTCACAAAGCACCAGACCCTACCTATCAAAAGGAAACACTGCAAATATTAAACCAGTACATTTCAGAGAATACTGGGGAAAGAGAACAAGTGGCAATGTCAAATAGGAATTACATAAACAGAATACCTCAGCTCAGTTACACATGCAGAACATAGACCATCACCAAACAAGGAATCGCAATTTAGAAACAGGAAGGCAATAATTAAACTGGGAACCCCAAAAGCCAAACTTGGAATGTACAACAACACTGTAGAAATAAAACTATAAATCAATTTCCTCTTGTACCAAACAAAGTGCAGACGTTAATGATGCACATTTCCCAGAGCTTTCATATTCCAGTTAATAAATTCAAAATAAAGAGATATCTTTCTACCTTTTGTGCATTTTTTTTTTCAGTTGCAATTGCTCCAGCCACTTTCTTCTGGTTTCTTCATGTTTCTGCTAACTCTCCATCGTCTGCTGTCCATTTGTCCTTTCTTCTCTCTTCTAGTTTTCTTTCCATCCTCTCTCTCTACATCTGCTTTAACATACTAATCTTTCTCCTTTTGCTCTTTCCTCATTCTTATTTCATCCACACAAATTTTACCCCTCCATCCTCAATCCCCACTTACTCTCCCAATACCCGGCCAATTGTAGATTTTTCATCCCTCCCACACAAAATATTTTTCCCCTCTCCATTTTACTCTCCCAGCCCCATCCCGTTCTAATCCTCCCCCAACATCAGCTCCCTTCTAGTTCCAGTCTCACCCAGCATCCATTCCCTTCTAGTCCCTGCATCAGCCCATTTCCAGTCCTAGCCCCCCATCAACCCATTTCCAGTCCTAGCTCCCCCATCCATTTTCAGTCTGAGTGCCTTCATCAGCTCATTTCCAATCCTAGCCCCCCATCAGCCCATTTCTAGTCATTTCCTAGCCCCACCATCAGCCCATGTCAAATCCTAGCTCCCCTCCACTCAGCCCAATTCCAGTCCAAGCCCCCCCATGAGCCTACTTCCAGTTCTAGCCCCTCCATGAGTCCATTTCAATTCAAGCCCCCACCACAGCCCATTTCCAATCTTAGCTCCCCCCAACAGCCCATTTCCAGTCCTATCCTAGCTGCTCCATCAGCCCATTTTCAGTCCTAGCTCCCTTCCCTCACAGCCCATTTCCATTCCAAGCTCCCTCCCCATCAGCTATTTGCAGTTCAAGCCTCCCCGTCCACTCAGTCCATTTCCAGTCATAGCACGCCCCCCGCGCATGACCAGTCCTAGCCCCCCATCAACCCATTTTCAGTTTAAGCCCCCCCTATAACCCATTACCAGTCCTAACCCCCCCATCAGCCCACTTCCAGTCTTAACCCCATCAGCCCATTTCCAGTCAGCCCCCCATAGCCCATTGCCAGTCCTAACCCCCCCATCAGCCCACAGCCCATTACCAGTCCTAACCACATCAGCCCACCTCAAGTCCTAACCCCTCTCCATCAGCCCATTTCCTGTCCTAGCGCCCCCATAGCCCATTAGCAGTCCTAACCCCTCCATAGCCCATTAGCAATGCTAACCCCCCATCACCCTATTTCCAGACAGCCCCCATCAGCCCACAGCCCATTACAAGTCTTAACCACCCCCCCCCAGCCCATTTCCAGTCCTAACCCCCCATCACCCCATTTCCAGTCAGCCTCCATCAACCCCCAGCCCATTACCAGTCTTAACCCCCCTAGCCCATTTCCAGTCCTAACCCCCCCACCCCATTTCCAGTCAGCCTCCATCAGCCCCAGCCCATTAGCAGTCTTAAACCCCCCCCAGCCCATTTCCAGTCCTAACCCCCCCCAACCCCATTTCCAGTCAGCCTCCATCAGCCCCAGCCCATTAGCAGTCCTAACCCCCCCCATCAGCCCATTTCCTGTCCTAGCCCCCCATAGCCCATTATCAGTCCTAACACCCCATCACCCCATTTCCAGACAGCCTCCATCAGCCCCCCAGCCCATTACCAGTCTTAAACCCCCCCCTCCCTTCCCTTCCCTTCCCTTCTGGCAAATTAAAAAAAAAAACAACCTGGCTCTAGCTGCTGCCGCGTCCGTCGCAGCAGCGGCAGAATGGAGTGTCCCGCGGGGCCCCCTCTCCTCGTTGAGCCCTCTGCAAGGGCTTTCAGATTCGCGAAGGGAGAGTGCTCCCTCGCGTCTCTGTAAAGCCCGCAGGGGCTAATGGGAAATTTCCCATCTGCCCCTTTAGACGCGAGGGACTGATGGGAAATTTCCCATTAGCCCCTGCGGGCTTTACAGAGACACGAGGGAGCACTCTCCCTTTGCGAATCTGAAAGCCCTTGCAGAGGGCTCAACGAGGAGAAGGGGCCCCGCGGGACACTCCATTCTGCCGCTGCTGCGACGGACGCAGCAGCGGCAGCAGCCAGAGACAGGTTTTTTTTTAAAATGTAATTTAAAAAAAAAAAAAGCAGAATGTTCTTTGCGCGGGGCCCCCTGAAACGCGGGGCCCTGTGCAAAAAACATTCTTGCTCAATGGACGGGCCGGCCCTGCATCCCCCACCACACAGCATTTACCAAGGGTATCAGTGGAATAGTGTGGGGGCAGAAGTGATCCCCCTTTCGCACATCCCCTTGCTACCCAGATTAAGAAAGGTAGATCTGATCCTTAGTGGTAGTCTCACAGTACTATCACTAGGGTCAAGTGGCCAGATAAGGAATTATTAACCTTACGTGGTAATTTGCCTCTAGCAGGAGAGCCATGAGACCTCTGTTAGGGGTTAGAACCTTTATGGTGAACTTGGGTAGAAATGGGGCAGAATGAAGGGGATTTGCTCTTGCCTCAACACTATGCCATGAACAATACCCATGGTAAGTGTGTTTATGAAGGGGAGATTCAGAGGCTGAGGGAGGATCAGCTGCCTATTTGAGGAAATGCATAGTGATGAATAATGCTGACACCTGGGGAGGGGTGGGGCAGGGGCTGCATAATGCTCTTTTGGGTATAAGAATTACCATCAGGAGGATTACATTTTACAGAGCTTAAAGATTCCAAATTGCCCCTGCCTACTGATAACCAGATTAATATGAATAAAATACAGTCTCTAAAATGCTTGTATGCAAATGCTAGAAGTCTAAAAAATAAGATGGGAGACTTAGAATATATAGCACTAAATAAGAAGTTAGATATGATTGGTATCGCAGGGACATGGTGGAAGGTGGACAACCAGTGGGACTCTGTGATACCAGGGTACAAACTATATCGTAATGATAGAGCTGATCAAATTGGTGGAGGGGTTGTGCTCTATGTTAGAGAGGGCATTTAGTCACAAAGGATTAAAGTTTTGCAGGAAACAAAATTCGCTGTCGAATCTCTATGGATTGAAATTCCATGTAAAAAGGGGAAGGCAATGGCAGTGGGGTTTTACTATCGACCGCCTGGCCAGAATGAACAAATGGTTGATGAAAAGCTCAAAGAAATTAGGGAAGCTAACAAAAGTTACAGAACAGTAATAATAATGGGTGATTTCAATTACCCTGGTATTGACTGAGTCAGTGTCAGGGCAGGTCATGCTAGGGAGATAAAGTTTCTAGATTAAATAAATGACTGCTTCTTGGAGCAGTTGCTTCATGAACCAACCAGAGGGGAAGCCACTTTGGACTTAGTACTTAGTGGAACAGCAGATATGGTGCAAGAGATAAGAGTGTTGGGGCCACTTGGCAATAGTGATCATAGCATAATCGCGTTTGATTTAATTAATGGAGGAGGGATGGTAAGGAAATCCACAGTACTACCTTTTAACTTTCAAAAGGGATACTATGATAAAATGAGCAAAATAGTTAAGAAAAAATTAAAAGGGGCAGTTGCAAAGGTCAAAGACTTACATCAAGCTTGGTTGTTGTTTAAAAATACTATCTTGGAAGCCCAGACCAGCTGTATTCCACACTTTAAGAAAGTGGAAGGAAGTCCACAAAACTGCCAGCATGGTTTAAAGGTGAGGTCAGAGAGGCTGTTGTTGCCAAAAACCATCTTTCAGGAAATGGGAAAAAGAGCCAAATGACGAAAACTGGAAAGAAGCACAAGCACTGGCAAGTTATATGCAAGGCATTGATTAGGCAGGCAAAGAGAGAATTTGAGAAGAAACTTGCTGTGGAAGCAGAAACGCGTAATAAAGACTTTTTCAAGTACATTCATTGCAAAAAACCTTTGAGAGAGTCAGTTGGACCATTAGATGATAGAGGGGTAAAAGGGGCAGTAAGAGGGGACAAGGCTATAGAGGAGAGACTGAATGAATTCTTTGCTTCGGTCTTTACTGAGGAAGATGCAGGGATATTACCCTTGACTGAAGTGGTATTTAAAGGTAATACTGTGGAAGAATTGAAATAAATATCGATATACCGGGAAAATGTATTACAACTATTTGAAAAAATGAAGAGTAGCAAATCACCTGGACCGGGTGGTATACATCCAAGGGTGTTGAAAGAACTGAAATGTGAGATTGCAGACCTGCTATTAGTAATCAGTGAACTATCATTAAAATCATCTGTAATACCTGAAGAATGGAGGATCGCCAATGTAATGGCAATTTTTTAAAAGGGTTCCAGGGGTGATCCGGGAAACTACAGACCGGTGATCCTGATGTCAGTACTGGGAAAAATGGTAGAAACCATCATAAAGAACAAAATTACGCATCATGTACATAGCCATGGCTTAATGGGAGAGAGCCAACATGGCTTTAGATAAGGAAGATGTTGTCTTATTAATCTGTTATGTTTTTTTGAAGGTGTGAATAAACAGGTAGACAAAGGTGAGTCAGTTGATATAGTGTATCTGGACTTTCAGAAAGCCTTTGACAAGGTCCCTCATCAGAGACCTTTGGCAAAACTAAAAAGTCATTGGATAGGAGGCAGTGTACTATTGTGGATCAGGAACTGGTTAAAAGATAGAAAGTATTCCTGCATTCTATTACGCTGATGATCTGCTCCTCCTACATCACACCTCCCCCCTTCATCCTGATCTCGCTCCACTTAACTCCTGCCTTTCTGCTGTCGCTAACTGGCTCACTTCTAACTGCCTCCACCTAAACCTGACAAAAACCGTAGCCATCTGGTTTACTCATGGCAGCCCTTCTCCTTCGATTGCCCCTTCTTTTTCAGGTTCACCGGTTCCTCTCGTCACAACCTTTCGCTATCTAGGTGTAACCTTCGACTCTGATCTTTCCTTTCACGCACGTATCTCCCACTTTATAAAGACCTCTTTTTTCTTTCTTAGACAGATATGATCTATTCGCCCTTTTCTCACCCCTGAAGCCCTCACCACCCTTCTTTCTTTGGTGATGTCACGTGTTGATTTCTGCAACTCAGTTCTTGCTGGTCTCCCTCTTTTGCAACTTCACCGCCTCCAACGTATCCAGAATTCTGCTGCACGCCTTATTTTCCACTCCTCTCCTCACGACCATGTCACCCCTCTCCTTCTTCACCTACATTGGCTTCCCCTGCAATTTCGCATTCGCTACAAAATCCTCACACTGGTTCACCAAGTTCTTTATACCCACACCCCCTGATATCTGGCAGACTTACTTCAATTTCATATTCCCACTCGTTCACTTCGTTCAATCCATGTCAACCGCCTTCACCTTCCCTCTCCGTCACGCGCCCACCTACAATCTACACGCACCTCAGCTTTCTTTTTTATTGGCCCTGCTTATTGGAATTCACTACCCCTTCCCCTCAGACTTGAACAGCACCTCCCCACCTTCAAAAAAGAGTTGAAAACATTCTTCTTCTCAACAGCTTTTGACCTCCCCTCTCCTTCTGTGTGAATCTTTCCCTTCCCCCTCTTTCTTCCCCCTCTCTCTCCTTAGTCATGTTTATTTAATTGTCTTGGGTGCTTTTCTGTCATTCATTGTATTTCCTTTCCTTTTCTGGCCAGTGGCCTTTTCTGTTATACTGACTATTTTTGTAAACCGCTGTGCTCTAACTGAAACAGCGGTATATCAAGCTAATAAACCTAAATATAAAGCAGAGGGTAGGGTTAAATGGCCAATTTTCCCAATGGAAAAAGGTGAATAGTGGTGTACCCCAGGGATCTGGCTAGGTCCGCTGCTTTTGACATATTCATAAATGACCTGGAAAAGGTAATAACGAGTGAGGTTATCAAATTTGCAGATGACACAAAACTATTTAAAGTAGTTAAAACCCATGAGGATTGTGGAAAATTGCAAGAGGATCTTGATAAATTGGAAGACTGAGCATCCAAATGGCAGATGAAATTTAATGTGGACAAGTGCAAAGTTATGTACCTAGGAAAGAACAACTCAGCTATGGTTACATGATGCAAGGTTCCACATTGGGAACCGTCACCCAGGAAAAAGATTTAGGAGTCATCATGGATAACATGCTAAAACCCTCTGCCCAGTGTGCAGCGGTGGCCCAGAGAGCAAACAGAATGCTAGGTATCATAAGGAAAGGAATGGAAAATAAAAGAAAGGATACAGTAAAGCCTCTGTATCATTCCATGGTGCGACTGCACCTTGAATATTGTGTCAAATTCTGGTCGCCGTATCTTAAAAAGATATAGCGATATTAGAAAAGGTACAGAGAAGAATCACCAAAATGGTAAAGGGGATGGAAGGATACTCCTATGAAGAAAGAGAGGCTAAAAAGGTAAGGGTTCTTCAACCTGGAAAAGAGACAGCTGAGGGGAGATATGATAGAGGTCTATAAATTAATAAATGGAGTGGAACAGCTAAACGTAGATTGATTGTTTACATTATCAGACTATAAAAAGACTAGGGGACATGCCATGAAGCTACAGGGTAACCTATTTAAGACTAATAAGGGAAAATATTTTTTCACTCAATGTGTAATCAAACTCTGGAATTTGTTACCGGAGGATGTAGTAAAATCTGTTAGTGTAGCTGGGTTTAAAAAAGGTTTGGACAAGTTCCTGGAGGAAAGGTCCATAAACCATTATTAAAAGGGACCCAGGATATCACTGTTTGACCCATACAAGCACTGAGGAACCTGTGTCCTTTGGGGAGACTACTAGGTACATATGACCTAGATTGGCCACTGTTGAAAACAGGATACTGGGCTTGATGGACCTTTGTCTAACCCAGTATGGTATAGCTTTTGTTCTTATGTTCTTATCGGGGATGCGAGTTGTGATTGGAGTGCGGGTTGTGATCAAGAGTGGGTGCGATTGTGATCAGTGGGGTTTGGGTAGTCTGTCTGCCAATTTTTTTTTTAGTGCTTTAGCCCACATTACCTGATGTACCCATGTTCTCTGCTGATACATTTAGCATGGGCTTGTGTGTTAATTGTGTGCTCTGTGTGCTAATTGCAGGGTATTTGTTGACCACACCCACAACAGTTAACATATAGGCTATGAACTTATCTTAACTTAATTTCTGCACTTAAGGTATGGTAAGTGCAAAAACGTGCTGTATTTTAGTAGACATTTCCACAATGTTTTCCTTCTCTCAGCACTCTCTGCATATGTCCTAAGTAAGCACTTCTGTTTCATATTTTCTGCTGGTTAGCCCTCACCAACGGTTCACCCTTGTGTTTGTGCCTTTCCCAAGTGTTTTTAGATTCCTTTATGGTTTTGGTTGCCACTACTTTCTTGGCAGATTGTTATAGACAACAAATCATCTCTCACTAAAGAAGAAGTAGGAGCCTTTGCTGATCACAGGATAAAATCATCAGCAGAGCTATTGAATACCTGCATTATTTCCTGGTCTTGCTGAATATCTTAATGAGTTGATCCTTTTGTTTAAGATCTATACCAGATCTTAGCAAGGTGACCATTACAATTTAAGTAAGGCAGGAATGAAAAATAGAAATGCCTACTGTCTTCACGACACCTAGTGTGAAAGAGGTCACCCTTAACTGAAGCACTAGAGCTAAAGATGATGGTAGCAATAGTGCACATGGATGTCAGAATGGGGTGGGCCACACAGGCCCTAGCCCTACAAATATTTCTCTGCGGGGGGGGGGGGGGGGGGAGCTAGAGGAGGGGTTGTTGTAGAGTTGGGGTGGAATTGGGGGCGGAGCTTGGCCCTTCAAACAAATAGGCGTTCCGCTGTACGTAATAGTATAGATACTTCAATTAAAAGCAACACCCCTGCCACAGATATAGGCCATAGCAATCTTTTTTGTGAACTCACTGTAGCAGGAAACAAATCAGCGAAACTAATTAAAACATTGAAAGTTTTGGCTGCAGTTAACTTGTTAAGGATTAACTACAGTTGGTTCTGATAGCTGGTCTATGTATGCAATGCAGTGTGTGCTTAGATTTTTTATATTTTATTATGTAAACTGTTTTGTGCTGCTGAAGATAAAAATGAGATAATGTCCTGGTTCTGTTATGCTACAAATCTTGCTTTTCCAATGATAGGGTATATAAAGGGAGCTCATGAAAAACTGGAAGAAAGAGCAAAGATAGTAATGGGAAAGCTACAAAAGACAAGTGATGGGAATTTAAGATGTCTGAAGCAACAAATCAAAGAGAAGAAGTACTTGACTGATGGTATCTTAAAAACACCTGGACGAGGATGCAGGAATAAAAAGAGACAGTAATATTGTCTTAAAAGCACCCATTGCATTGCAATACAGAAGAGCCAGAAAGGGGCACTGGAACAGCTAAGCAACACCAAAAGAGAGTGCCAAAACAACTAGAGCAATCTCCTAGATATATCCTTCTTCCCAGTTGTTGTGTTGTCTGTCTTGACTAGACTGTAAACTCTTATGAGCAGGGACTGTGTGCACCTTGTAGCACTATACAAATGTTAAGTAGCAAGAGTAGTGAAGGAAATACCAGGTGAGAGGCTTGAAAAGGATAAATCTGCAGCACAAGAAAACAAGAATAATGTTAAGACTGGCTAGGGGATGGTGAAGAGTAGAAGCAGGAGATGGAGGATCTGACAGTTCATTTTCTAGCCTATATGGGGATGGATAAGTATCCCGAAGTAATTTTTCATATCCTGCACAAAAGGACCATCTCTCTATATCATGGAAAAAAAATCAGGTACAGTATTGTGCAGCAAGAATCATTACTGAGGGAACCATACCAGTAAGAACACAAGACTAGTTGGAAAAAGCGTATTGAATGAAATAAAAAATCATAGAGCCTGATATTCAGCCCGTGATAGCAGCTGTAAAGCATCTGGCTGCCATAGGGAAAACAGGAAGCTGGATATTCAGCACCAGAATTCAGATTTCACTGGTCAACATTGAAATCGTTACTGACTTTAAAAGCCCCTAACCTGTAGTATCTTGGTGAGCTGAATACGAATATAACATTAAAAATTTTTTATTGGCTCTCATTTTGAAGATATTGCATGTAGTTCATTTTTGACGTTTCACCGTGTAAATTTATCCAGTAGGACATCAACAACATCCCAAATAAGCCTTGAATGATGTAATATTGCATCACATTGCACAACACCAGCATGCACACATCATCCAGAGTTGATTGCATCATTTTCTGATGCAATGCAATACTACTGCCAGATGGCTGCTGAAGCCATCTGACGTCAGCAGTGTACTATACGCAGTCGGAAAGGTTGAGCATTTTAAATATTTCAGACTGTATGCGAGACAGTTTAAGCTACTGTTACATGTAACTTTTATTAATCATATAATTTTAGCCATTTAGGTACAATAAGAACAGTAATGCCGTGAAAGTGCGTTAATACCGTTGACAATTTCTGCTACATTTGTGGGGAAGTGACATTTGCCAACCAGAAGAAAAGTATCACTTCTCAACTGAAGAAGGCATATCATCTTTACTTCGGATGCAAGATTGGTGACCAAGACAAGCCTTGGGCCCCGCATATATGCTGCGCTACATGTACAACACAACTTTCACAGTGGTTGAATTGGAAAAAAAAATCAATGCCGTTTGCAGGCTCCATGGTGTGGAGAGAGCCAAGCAACCACATAAATGACTGCTACTTCTGCTTGGTTCCTCCTCTTTCCAGCAGAATAATGAAGCAAAAGAAGTCGAGCATAGTCTACCCAAACATTCCGTCTGCACTGAGACCAGTTCCACATGGTGAGGGACTTCCTATTGCAGAACCTCCATCAGAATATTCTCTTGATTCATCTGATGAGGACAAGGGTGAGCCGACCTGTTCTTCTCCTGGTCCGTCAGCATGCAGTGACCCAGATTTTCACTGGGATGCATATCAACTCCAGACAGAATAACACAGGAAGAACTAAATGACCTGGTTTGTGATTTGGACTTATCCAAGAACAAGGCAGAATTGCTAGGATCAAGACTCCAACAATGGAATCTTCTAGATGAAGATGTCAACATTACTTCATATCGAAAGCCCCACCAGCAGTTGGAGCCTTTCTTCAGAAAAGAAAGTAATCTGGTATTCTGTTCCGATATTGAAAGCCTCATGAATGCCTTCAAAATCACTCATGACCCACAAAACTGGAGACTATTTATAGACTCTTCGAAACTGAGTCTGAAGGCTGTGCTTTTGAACAATGGAAACCATCTTCCATCTATTCCAGTAGCGCATGCCGTCCACATGAAAGAGACATACGATAACTTAAAGCATCTACTGACTTCCATTAACTATAACAAGTACAGCTGGCACCTCTGTGGTGACTTGAAGGTAGTTGCCCTTTTAATGGGACTGCAGCAGGGATATATAAAATACATGTGTTTCTTATGTGAGTGGGATAGCCGAGCAAGGGATTGGCACTACTTGCGGAAGGAATGGAATCGCAGACCAAATGTAACAGTTGGAGAGAAGAATATCCAGCACCCAGCTCTGGTTGAGGCTCACAAAATCCTGCTACCACCCCTTCACATCAAACTAGGTTTGACGAAAAACTTTGTGAAAGCCATGGACCACACTTCACCAGCTTTCTGATACCTGCATGAAAAATTCCCTCGACTCAGCGAAGCAAAGATTAAAGAGGAGGTTTTTGTGGGTCCTCACATTCAAGATATCTTCAAAGATGACCGGTTCAACAACTTGCTGCAGGGTGATGCGAAACAAGTATGGAATGCTTTTCGCCTAGCGTCAACAAACTTTCTCGGGAATGTTAGGGCAGAAAACTACAAGGAACTAGTAGGAGACATGCTGATGCAGTATCAGAAACTTGGCTGCAATATGTCTCTAAAGATCCATTTCCTTGATTCCCATCTCAATTTCTTTCCTGACAACTGTGGTATGGTTAGTGATGAACAGGGCGAACATTTTCATCAGGATATCGCAATGATGGAGCAAAGATACCAGGGAAAATGGCCCACTACAATGCTGGCTGACTACTGCTGGACACTCCCCAGAGAAGCTCCTGAACAGCTGTACAAGAAACAGGTGAAAAAATCTAAGAAGTAATCTATGACTTGGTTTTTTACAGGTATTAACCAAAGGCCTATTATATTTACTATTGACATGCATTTCGTGATGTAAACATTAATTCTTGTAGATTACAAAAAAACTAGAGCAAGCTTTGCAATTTCACTGTCATATTCATGTTCAGCATATAAAAATTGATAAGAAATGCCTATTTTTATTTCAGTAGCATGACGTTTGTAAAAATTTGTTGACCGGTGTTTCCTCTGGCATGGAATACGAGGTGTGATCAAAAAGTATCGAGACTTGTACAATAACACAAGAAGTATAACACTGACTGTTATTGTACTCAGTCTCCTTCAAAATAGTCCCCTCCCGATAAAACACACTTCCTTCAGTGCTCCCGCTACTGCTAGAAACAATTTTGAAATGCCTCTTTCATTATGTTGTGAAGCTGCTTTGTCAAATTTTGCTTAATGGTCTCTAAGTCATTGAATCTCCTTCCTTTCGGTGGTAATTTCAGTTTTGGAAACAAGAAAAAGTCACAGGATGTGAGATCAGGTGAATACGGAGGCTGATGGATTGCTCGATTTGGTGTTTGTCCAAGAACTGCTGGACAAGATGTGATGTATGAGCTCGGGCATTATCGTGATGAAGCAACCATTCACCATTCCTATGCAACTCTGGCCTCTTAGGACAAACTGCATCTCTCAAATGAGTCAGAACTTGGATGTAGTATTCTTTATTGATGGTTGGGCTTTTGGAGCATATTCATGATGAACAATACCCTAGTAATCAAAGAAAACTGTGATCATGACCTTGACATTGCTTTTCACCTGATGGGCTTTCTTGGGTCTGGGAGAGTTTGGAGTCTTCCATTGTGAGGACTGAGCCTTAGTTTCCGGGTCATAAACATACTTCCATGATTCGTCACCACCAATCATCTTTTGGATGAAATCGGTGTCATTTTCAACGCATTCCAACAACTCCCTGGCTGCAGACATTTCATCTTCTTTTTGGTCAGAGGACAGTTGTTTCAGCACAAATTTTGTAGACACATGTCTTATCCCCAAATCAACAATAAGAATTGACTGTACTGACCTGAAACTGATGTCCATGACCACAGCAAACTCCCTGATAGTTGATCGACAATTTGAGCATATTGCGGCATGCACTGCTTTAACTTTGTATTCATTCCTGCTTGTGGATGGTCTTTGAGAACATTTGTCACTGTCAACACTTTTGCGGCCCTCTCGAAAAAGTTTGTATCAGTCATAAACTTGAGCACAACTCATGCATTTATCGCTATACACCTGCTCTAACTTGTCATAAGTCTGGTCTCCCTCTGAGTCATCTCTCCCCTTCAATCTGTTCAACACTTTGCTGCACGGCTAATCTTCCACCAGCCTCGTCATGCTCATATTACCCCTCTTCTCAAGTCTCTTCAATGGCTTCCTATCTGTTTCTGCATCCAGTTCAAACTTCTCCTGCTGACCTATAAGTGCATTCAATCTGCAGCTCCTCACTACCTTATCTTTCTTATTTCTCCCTACACCCCTCCTCGGGAACTCCGCTCTTCTGGCAAATCACTTCTATCTCTGCCCTTCTCTTTTATTGCTAACTGCAGGCTTTGCTCCTTTCACCTTGTTGCTCCTTATGCCTGGAACCAAACTACCTGAGTCTGTATGGCAGGCTTCATCTCTGGCCCTTTTCAAATCCAGGCTGAAAACTCACCTCTTCGCTGCCACTTTCAGATCTTCACTCACCTCATGTCCTTATCATTCCCCCTAGCTGTATCCCATATCTACAGCTACCGTATTTTCTATCTTTATTAGATTGTAAGCTCCGATGAGCAGGGACGGTCATTTACATATGTCTGTGCAGCGCTGCGTATGCCTTCTAGTTATATACAAATGTTCAGTAGTAGCAGTAGTAGTCTTTGCATGAATCTCCAAGTTTCTGGCAGAATTTAATGCAAATTTGCTGTTCAGCTTTTTTACTCTTCATAAATCTGATGAGCTGCTTTTACATGATAGCAAATATCACGTAATTTTAAAAAGTACAGGTGTGCTGCATCCTCGCTACACTCTGCACATGCAGAGCACATAACTGGGTCACTGCATGCTTAATAGCATCATGGTGCAATATTATATATTTTTTGATCACACCTCGTATCTGTGCTCAGTGCTCACTGGCACAGCTATCCAGACACTGGCGATATTCATCTAGAATCCTGGAAAGTATTATAGGATTGTGATTATTTCTGATGAATTCCTACTTTCCTGTCTCATCTGTAGATTTTAATAAATTGTTATTTTCCACTATTAATGAATCTAAGAGGGTCTTTTACTAATGTGCGCTACCTGGCAGCATGTGTTCTGGTGTGCACTAAAGGCATGGGTTGCCAGGTAGTGCAGGGCCTTGAGAGTTAGCATAGAATGATTCCTGTGTTAGAGGCGAGTGGGTGGAGTAGAGCAGAGAATGGGTATGGTGAGCTCAGCACAATTATTATTAATTAATATTTAGCTCATGCCTTTCCAGTGGTAGTTCAAGGCAAGTTACATTCAGATGCAGTAGCTATTTCCCTGTTGGGCTTACAATCTAAGTTTGTACTTGAAGCAGTGGAGGGTTATGTGGCTTGCCCAGGGCTACAAGGAGCATCAGTGGGATTTGAACCCTGCTCTCTCCAGTTCCAGACTGCTTCTCTAACCACTAGGCTACTCCTCCAGTGCATTAGCATGGATGCACTTAATGCCATCTCATTAGGTGGCATTAGGTGCACCTGTGCTAATACAGTAACATAGTAACATAGTATATGACGGCAGATAAAGACCAGTATGATCCATCTAGTCTGCCCAGCAAGGAGGCAAGAGTAGGTGCACCGGCCGCTCCGTGTTGGTCACCCCTCCACATATCTTTGTTTAGGGGTTTACCCACCGCTCCGTGTAGGTTCACCCCTACTTTTTGAGGTATAAGAGATAGTTATGTTATATTCAGATTTTATCCTTTTTCTATAAAATGATCCACTGCATCTGTCCCATGTCATTTTGAATTCTGTCACTGTATTTGCCCCCACCGCTTCCATCAGGAGGGCATTCCAAGCATCCACCACTCTTTCAGTGAAAAAGTATTTCCTGACACTGCTTTTCAGTTAACCCCCTTGCAGCTTCATGTTATGCCCTCTAGTTTTAGAGCTTCCCCATCCTTAAACAGTTGGGAGGAGTAGCCTAGTTGGGAGGAGTTGGGAGGAGTAGCCTAGTGGTTGGGGCAAGGTACTTCAGGCCAGAAGGTCGGGGGTTCAAATCCCACTAGAGGACAGTAGCCTTGGGCCGGAAGGACTGGGGTTTCTAGTCCCACAGATGCTCCTTGTGGTCTTGGGCAAGCCACTTAACCCTCCACTGCCCATGTTCCCTGTAAGTATTAGTGTATGTGTCTCATATCCCCGCGTGTTAAATGTATCCTCCAATTGTGTTGTGACCGCTTTGATTGAAGGATAAGGCGGAATACAAAACTGTCTAAATAAATAAATAAATAAAAAAGGTTTGTTTGTTCATTAATACTCTTAAAGTATCTAAAGGTCTGAATCATATCTCCCCTATCCCTCCTCTCCTCCAGAGTGTACATATTTAGGTCTTCAAGTCTCTTCTCATATGTCTTCTGAAGCAGGCTCCAAATCGTTTTGATCACCTTCCTCTGAACTGTTTCCAGTCTTTTTATATCCTTTGTGAGATATGGTCTCCAAAACTGAACACAATATTCCAAGTGAGGTCTCACCAGCGACTTGTACAGTGGCATTAGTACCTCTTCCTTTCTGCTGGTAATTCCTCTCTGTATGCAACCCAGCATCCTTCTGGCTTTTGCCACTGCCTTGTCACACTGTTTTGCCACCTTGAGGTATTCAGGTCATTCTCCTGGTCTATGCACACCAACCTCTTGCCCCCTATTGCATACAGTTCCCTTGGATTTCTGCTTCCCAAGTGCATGACACCGTACTTCTTCACATTAAATCTTAACTGCCAAGCAATAGACCATTCTTCCAGTTTTTGTAGATCATTCCTCATATTATTCACTTCCTCAGGGGAGTCCACTCTGTTGCAAATTTTCGTGTCATCTGCAAAAAGACAGACTTTTCCATTCAGTCCTTCAGCAATATCACTCACAAATACATTGAACAGTACTGGTTCCAAGACCGAGCCCTGGGGAACATCCAAGTGAATTCCGTTTCCCATCACCTTCTGTCATCTGTCAGTCAATCAATTTCTGATCCAGTTCACCACCTTGGGACCCATCCCCAAGCTGTTAAGTTTATTGATAAGTCTCCTATGAGGAACTGTTTCAAAGGTTTTGCTGAAATCTAGGTAGATCACATCCATCACATGCCCTTGATGTAGTTCTCTGGTCACCCAGTCAAAGAATTCAATCAGATTTGTTTGGCAAGATCATCTTTGGTAAAACCATGTTGTCTTGGATCATGCAACCTGTTGGTTTCAAGAAAGTCCACTATTTGCTGTTTCAGGAGTGCCTCTATTACTTTTCCCGCCACCGAGGTAAGTCTTACTGGCCTGTACTTTGTCATTTCTTCCCTATTACCACTTTTGTGAAGAGGTACCACATCGGCCCTTCTCCAGTCCTGTGGAACTTCTCTTGTCTCCAAGGATTTATTAAAAATTTTCATAAATCCATTCCCGGAGCATTTAGGTCCTGCAATTCCACCTCTGATTTTCCTCTTCTCCCGAATATATCTGAAAAAGGTTTTGTCGCCACACTTCACATCTTTAGCTATCTTTTCTTCTGCCTTTGATTTTGCTATCCTTATTGCCTCTCTTAGTTTTATCCTGTATTTTTTTCTGTGTTCCTCTGTTTGCGAACTTCTGAATTTTGTGAAAGCTGTATTTTTTGCCTTTATTTGTGTAGCCGTTTCTTTGGAGAACCAAATAGGTATCCTTCTCCTCTTGTTTTTATTTACTTTCTTTACATATTTATCTGTTGCCCCTTTTATTGCCTCCTTTAGTTTAACCCATTGCAATTCTACTTCCCTTAGCCCCTCCCACCCTGCCAACTCCTCCTTCAGGTACTTGGCCATTTTACTGAAGTCAGTGTTTTTGAAGTCTAGGACTTTGAGCTTGCTGTGATTGGACTCCGCCTTGGCTTTTATCTCAAGCCATACCGTGTGATGATCGCTGCTGCTCACATGAGCACCCACCTGGATATTCAACACTGTTGGTGAGTACTAAATCCAGCATCGAGCATTCCCTGGTCAGTTCCATCACCATTTGTCTAAGTAATGCATCTTGGAAGGGATCCACAATTTTTTTTCTTCTTTCCAGATTTGCAGAACGAATACTCCAATCCACATCGGCTAGATTAGTCACCCAGTATGATCACTTCCCCCTTCATGGCTATCTTTGCAATATCAATAATCAATTCGCTATCCATTTCTTCATGCAGAGCCCTGTGCCACAACATGTGCTATGGCATAGGGCTCTGTATTAACTGCCAGGGGAATGCTTTCAATGCCCCCCAACAGTTAACAAGGGTGTGTTGCATGTAACACTCCATTGTTTTAGAGCTAATCGCGCATTAGGTGCAATAACTTAGCCCCTCTTCATAAAAGACTCCCTACTTTTCCTTACTTTATCAGCAAACTAGGTGGTTAATTGTTGCTCTTTGGCATTTCACCAGAAAGATACTCTTTAACATTCACAGTTTTCAAGAGCTTTTTGGATACACAAAATAATTCTTTGATGCCAGTCTTAATTTTTTCTTATCAGTTTCAAATAATACAATTTTTTCTTGAAGTTATCTGTTATGTGTACCTCTATAATTTAATTTGCCACTGCTGTTTATTTTTGAGGGCGATACGTTTCCTCCATATACATTTTGCTTTCCCTCCTTATTACTTTGGACCCCTGAGAATGTCTTTAAACTATGAGGAACTTTTACGATTAGATGTTCTGTGCCATTTCAGTGGGGCAACTTGATTAATGGGTGTCATTAAGGGCTTCATTCCATAACTGAATAACATGCTCTGGGTTGGCTAAGCCCTGTTGGAAATAATCCAGGTTGTTTGCACAAATATTTCTTTATCAGTCTTTCCTCTGCTTTTTGCAGCTTAAGAGTAAGTTTAAATGTAGGAATAGCTGAGTCTGATTTTAATAAGAAAGCTAATTTTGAATGATCTGACCAATCCACCTTTCAAATGTTATACTCTTGAATAAACCTCATCTCTGCCGTACTTTGAGGCCATAATTAAATCAATTAAATGGCCTGCACAATGAGTTTGTAGAAAGTTGGCTTGATATAGCCCAAGGGTCATCATTGTGAACAAAACATATGGCGCTTTTGCATCCTCAAGATCATCAAAATGTAAATTAAAATAACCAGTAAGTACAAACAAACTGATAAATTACATAAATAAATGCAATGAAGTTACCCGCATCTTGTACTTTACTCGCACTTCACCAAACTAGACAATAAATTAATAAAAAAACGAATACCTCCAACTAATTCATATGCTAAAAGCTCATCCTGAAAATGGGTGGGTTATGGGTGTGAACAGTTTTGATCACGCCTTAGTTAGTGCTATATACTAAAATTCACCACTGCAGTTAGCACAGATGCAATTAGTTATTACCTTCATTTCAGGATAGTATATTCATGCTATTGAGGGTGCACTTACTGCAGCCTGCAGCTAAGAATGCCCTCCCATTCCCCTGATACTCCACCATGTTCAAAGCCTTCCCCCATCCCCTGGCATCTGGTCAGTATTCCACCCTAAAAATTATGTTTTCATTATGAAAAAATATCATTAAGAGTTTCCTTGATCTACCCTATACTATTAAAGGGTAAAATTAAAACAGGCTGCCTATGTGTGTAGGCCAAGTAGGTGCCTATCTTAAGCCTATTTTATGTAGACACAAGGGCTCCCATGTGTCATCATAAAATAATACGGTTCTTTAACTTGGTGCCCTGTTATACATTTACAGCTTGGGGGGATTTTATAAACTTTTCCCATACATAAAACCCTGTTCTTCATATATAAAAGGACTTTTATAAAATTACCTCAGGGGTTGCATGTGAAAACTTAAGCACAGTGGCAAGAAGATGTGAATGTTTATGTGACATGAGTAAAGGCATGTTCTGGGGCAACATGCGGATGGAGCCCAGATGGAATCACAAAGTACGTGCAGAATAAGAAGCAACAGAATTTGCAAAACAAGAGAAACAACTCTTCAAGGAATTAGATCAGCAAATGAGGAAAAACAAGTGGCATATACACAAATGCAATAGAGAATATAAAAGATTACTCCAGGAACCCTTTGTCAATCAAGGCTGGACATATGAATGGTTAAGGAGAGATGAACTGAAACCGAAGGATGAGAGGTTGAGAGTTGCAGCTTAGGACAGCATATTACAGATGAAATAGTTTATAGAGAAAACTGAAAAAGCAGACATATATTGATTCTATAATAAACAGCTGGAAATAGTGAGTCACCTCATAGCTGGCTATGAAGTTCTAAAGGCAGAAATGTTTTACACAGAAACGCCCAATAAAGTAGCATGCCCCATCCATTGGAAACTCTGTAAACACTACAGCATCACTGTGCCTGAAAACCACAGGGATCATGACCCTAAGAGAATTAGAGAATGAGGAACATATAATTCCCTGGGATACTCCCATTCCAACTGATAAAAAGCTGGATGCGAGGAAGCTGGACATAGTGGTAAATGAGAACATCAGAACGGCATTGATTATAGAGGTGTGAATTGCATTGAGAGGGAGAAGATCTCCAAGTACTAAGAAATGCAGTCAGAGGGTAAGAAAACATGGCAGAAAGACACCAAATTATTTCCCATTGTGTTAGGTGCCACAGGCTTGATTAAGATCCAAGCACACCTTGATAAATTTCCAGTTCAAATTACGTCTTACAAACTCCAGATGGAGACTGTCTTTGGCAGATGCAAGTCCTATGCCGAGCATTAGCAGTAAATTTGAGCGATTGAGATCCACATCCCCTGTTTTAGGAGCGAGGTTCATGACTATCATGGTATGCGCAAAACTAACCAATTTGTAGAAATTGCCCCAAAAGTGCATTCTTTATGTAATCGACACAGTCATATAGATTACACTGGTCAACAAAGTTTTACAAAAGTCATGTTACTGAAATAAAAATAGTCATTTCTTATCAATTTTTATATGCTGAACATGAATATGACAGTGAAATTGCAAAGTTGGCTCTAGTTTTTTTGTAATCTACAAGAATTAATGTTTACATCACGAAATGCATGTCAATAGTAAATATAATAGCCCTTCAGTTAATACCTGTAAAAAAACAAGTCATAGACTACTTCTTAGATTTTTTCACCTGTTTCTTGTACAGCTGTTCAGGAGCTTCTCTGGGGAGTGTCCAGCAGTAGTCAGCCAGCATTGTAGTGGGCCATTTTCCCTGGTATCTTTGCTCCATTGTTGCGATATCCTGGTGAAAACATTCGCCCTGTTCATCACTAACCATACCACAGTTGTCAGGAAAGAAATTGAGATGGGAATCAAGGAAATGGATCTTTAGAGACATATTGCAGCCAGGTTTCTGATACTGCATCAGCATGTCTTCTACTAGTTTCTTGTAGTTTTCTGCCCTAACATTCCCGAGAATGTTTGTTGACACTAGGCTTAAAGCATTCCATGCTTGTTTTCCATCACCCTGCAGCAAGTTGTTGAACCAGTCATCTTTGAAGAGCTCTCAAATCTGAGGACCCTGTTGCCATGGACGAGAGAGGTCACGTGACAGGAGAGCATCATCCTGGTGTGGCAGGAAGTGATCCTGTAATTAGGACCTGTCCTCCAGGTGATGTAAAACCCTCTCGCACCGAGGAAATTTCTCCAGGGCCATGTGCCCATGAGGGAAGGGTTAGGACAGCCGTTATAGTTGGTGATTCGATCATTAGGCATGTAGATAGCTGGGTGGCTGGTGGACGTGAGGATCGCCTGGTAACATGCCTGTCTGGTGCGAAGGTAGCGGACCTCATGCGCCACCTAGGTAAGGTCTTAGATAGTGCTGGGGAGGAGTCTGCTGTCTTGGTACATGTCGGTACCAGTGACATAGGAAAATGTGGTAGGGAGGTTCTGGAGGCTAAATTTAGGCTTTTAGGTAGGAAGTTGAAATCCAGAACTTCCAGGGTAGCGTTCTCCGAAATGCTTCCCGTTCCACGCGCAGGACCCAAAAGGCAGGCAGAGCTCCGGAGTCTCAATGCGTGGATGAGACAATGGTGCAAGGATGAGGGTTTTGGATTTGTTAGGAACTGGGGGACATTCTGGGGAATGGAGGGGCTCTTCTGAAGGGATGGGCTTCACCTTAACCGGGATGGAACCAGGCTGCTGGCATTAACCTTTAAAAAGGAGATAGAGCAGCAAGCGCAATGTTTGCAAAGAACATTCAGAAATTGTCTGTGTCTCATGCAAATGACTGTAATACTTTACTGTGTTCATCAAGTGCATGCAAAAACTGCTTTCATGGCAACTCTTCATGATAAAACATAAAATTTCAAAACATTTAACCTTCATATAATAAATAATTAATTCGGAATAATATTTTGTCTGTTAGTTTAAAATGTTCCATGGTTAACAATTAAAATTCGTCGTGGGGTCATTTATGACCCCAACGGTATTCAGTGTGTGCAAAAAATCTCGGTAATTCCAGGGTTAAAGTAGATAATAGGGGAGAGCTGACAGTCGCCCAAGAGCACATAGTTCGGAAGAATGTATCCTTGAAGGATACTACCAAAAGCAGAGAGGTTCCAAAAAAGAGTAAAGTAGCCCAAATGCCCTTGAGTATGGAGCAGACAGAGCTTAAAGATCCCAAATTACCCATGTCTACCAATAGCCAAATTAATATGAATAAAATGCTCTAAAATGCTTGTATGCAAATGCCAGAAATCTAGAAAATAAGAAGGGAGAGTTAGAATATATATCACTAAATGAGAGGTTAGAAATGATTGGAATATCAGGGATATGGTGGAAGGAGAAAAAACAGTGGGACACTGTGATACCTGGGTACAAACTATATCGTAATGATAAAGTTGATCAAATTGGTGGAGGGGTTGCGCTCTATGTTAGTGAGGGTATTGAGTCACAAAGGATTAAAGTTTTGCAGGAAACAAAATTTGCTGTAGAATCTCTATGGCTTGAAATTCCATGTAAAAAGGGGAAGGCGATGGCAGTGGGGGTGTACTATCGAGCGCCTGGCCAGAATGACCAAATGGATGATGAAATGCTCAAAGAAATCAAGGAAGCTAACAAACGTTACAGCGCAGTAATAATAATGGGTGATTTCAATTACCCCGGTATCGACTGAGTCAGTGTCACGGCAGAACATGCTAGGGCGATAAAGTTCCTAGATGAAATAAACGACTGCATCTTGGAGCAGCTAGTTCATGAACCGACCAGAGGGGAAGCCATATTAGACCTTGTCCTTAGTGGAACACCAGATCCAGTGCAAGAGATAAGGGTTTTGGCGCCACTTTGCAATAGTGATCATAGCATGATTGCATTTGATTTAATTAGTGAAAAAGGGATAGTAAGGAAATCCACAGTACTACCTTTTAACTTTCGAAAGGGAGACTATGATAAAATGAGGCAAATAGTTAAGAAAAAACTAAAAGGAGCAGTTGCAAAAATTAAAGACTTACATCAAGCTTGGGTGTTGTTGAAAAATACTATCTTGGAAGCCCAGACCAGCTGTATTCCACACTTTAAGAAAAGTGGAAGGAAATCCAAAAACTGCCAGCATGGTTTAAAGGTGAGGTCAGAGAGGCTGTTGTTGCCAAAAAAGCATCTTTCAGGAAATGGAAAAAAAAGCCAAACAATGAAACCTGGAAACAGCACAAGCACTGACAAGTAAAATGCAAGGCATTGATAAGGCAGGCAAAGGGAGAATTTGAGAAGAAGCTTGCTGCAGAAGCAAAAACGCGAAATAAAACCTTTTTCAAGTACATTCGCAGCAAAAAACCTGTGAGAGAGTCAGTTGGATCATTAGATGATATAGGGATTAAAGGGGCACTAAGAGGTTACAAGGCAATAGCGGAGAGACCGAATGAATTATTTGCTTCAGTCTTTACTGAGGACGATGTAGGGATGTTACCAATCACTGAAGTGGTATTTAAAAGTGCGGAAGAATTGAAGGAAATATCGATACATCGGGAAAATGTATTACAACTATTAGATAAACTGAAGAGAAGCAAATCACCTGGGCCAGATGGTATACATCCAAGGGTGTTGAAAGAACTGAAATATGAGATTGCAGACCTGCTATTAGTAATCTGTGAATTTTCATTAAAATCATCTGTAATACCTGAAGACTGGAGGATTGCCAATGTAACGCCAATATTTAAAAGGGTTCCAGGGGTGATCCGGGAAACTACAGTCAGTACCGGGAAAAATGGTAGAAACCATCATAAAGAATAAAATTACTCAGCATGTAGATAGTCATGGCCTAATGGGAGACAGCCAACATGGCTTTAGACAAGAAAGATCTTGTCTTACTAATCTATTATGTTTTTTTGAAGGTGTGAATAAACAGGTGGACAAAGGTGAGTCAGTTGATATACTGTAGTGTATCTAGACTTTCAGAAAGCCTTTGACAAGGTCCCTCATCAGAGACTTTTGGCAAAACTACAGAGTCATGGGATAGGAGGCAGTGTACTATTGTGGATCAGGAACTGGTTAAAAGATAGAAAGCAGAGGGTAGGGCTAAATGGCCAATTTTCGCAATGGAGAAAGGTGAATAGTGGTGTACCCCAGGCATCTGTGCTGGGTCCGCTGCTTTTTGACATATTCATAAATGACCTGGAAAGTGGAATGACGAGTGAGGTTATCAAATTTGCAGATGACACAAAACTATTTAAAGTTGTTAAAACCCAAGAGGATTGTGGAAAATTGCAAGAGGATCTTGATAAATTGGAAGACTGGACATCAAAATGGCGGATGAAATTTAATGTGGACAAGTGCAAAGTTATGCACCTAGAGAAGAACAACCCAAACTATGGTTACACAATGCAAGGTTCCACATTAGGAACCACCACCCAGGAAAAAGATTTAGGCGTCATTGTGGATAACATGTTAAAACCCTCGGCCCAGTGTGCAGTGGCAGCCAAGAGAGCAAATAGAATGCTAGGTATCATAAGGAAAGGAATGGAAAATAAAACAAAAGATATTATAATGCCTCTATATCATTCCATGGTGAGACCGCACCTTGAATATTGTGTGCAATTCTGGTCGCTGTATCTTAAAAAGGATATGGCGTTATTAGAAAAGGGTCAGAGAAGAGCCACCAAAATGGTAAAGGGATGGAAGGATACTCCTATGAGGAAAGGCTAAAAAGGTTAGGGCTCTTTAACCTGGAAAAGAGATGGCTGAGGGGAGATATGATAGAAGTCTATAAATTAATGAACAGAGTGGAACGGGTAAACGTAGATCGATTGTTTACGTTATCAGAATAGAGAAAGACTAGGGGACATGCAATGAAGCTACAGGGTAAACTATTTAAGACTAGTAAAAGAAAATATTTTTTCACTCAACGTGTAATCAAACTCTGGAATTTGTTACCGGAGGATGTAGTAAAGGCTGTTAGTGTAGCTGCGTTTAAAAAAGGTTTGGACAAGTTCTGGAGGAAAGGTCCATTAACCATTATTAAGAAGGGGACCAGGATATCAATGCTTGACCCAGTACAAGCATTGTGGAACTTGTGTCTTTTGGGGAAACTGCTAGGTACGTATGACCTAGATTGGCCACTATTGGAAACAGGATACTGGGCTTGATGGACTTTGGTCTGACCCAGTATGGCATATCTTATGTTCTTATAAAAACTCCCTCTTTAATCTTTGCTTCGCTGAGTTGAGGGAATTTTTCATGCACGTATCGGAAAGCTGGCGAAGTACGGTCCATGGCTTTCACAAAGTTTTTCATCAAACCTAGTTTGATGTGAAGGGGTGGTAGCAGGATTTTGTGAGCCTCAACCAGAGCTAGGTGCTGGATATTCTTCTCTCCATCTGTTACATTTGGTCTGCAATTCCATTCCTTCCGCAAGTAGTGCCAATCCCTTGCTCAGCTATCCCACTCACATAAGAAACACATATATTTTATATATCCCTGCCGCAGTCCCATTAAAATGGCAACTACCTTCAAGTCACCAGAGGTGCCAGCTGTACTTGTTATAGTTAATGGAAGTCAGTAGATGCTTTAAGTTATCGAATGTCTCTTTCATGTGGAAGGCATGTGCTACTGGAATAGATGGAAGACAGTTTCCATTGTTCAAAAGCACAGCCTTCAGACTCAGTTTCGAAGAGTCTATAAATAGTCTCCAGTCTTGTGGGTCATGAGTGATTTTTAAGGCATTCATGAGGCTTTCAATATCGGAACAGAATACCAGATTACTTTCCTTTCCGACTGCGTATAGTACACTGCTGACATCAGATGGCTTCAGCAGCCGTCTGGCAGTAGTATTGCATTGCATCAGAAAATGATGCAATCAACTCTGGATGATGTGTGCATGCTGGTATTATGCAATGTGATACAATATTACATCATTCAAGGCTTATTTGGGATGTTGTTGATGTCCTACTGGATAAATTTACACGGTGAAACGTCAAAAATGAACTACATGCAGTATCTTCAAAACGAGAGCCAATAAAAATTTTTTAATGTTATATTCATGTTCAGCTCACCAAGATACTACAGATTAGGGCCTTTTAAAGTCAGTAATGATTTCAATGTTGACCAGTGTTATGATCCCGAAATTCAGTGCTGTTGGCTAGCGCTGAACTTTAACCTGGATATTCAATGTTGGGGCTATATCTGGGTTCCCTGGATTGCCACAAAGCTAACCAGACAATGTCGATGTTCAGTCACTGCCTGGTTAGATTTCTTGGCAAATGTTAGGCTAGTGTTTCCTGTGTCTGACTTTTGCTGCATGTCCCTAAGTGGGTAATACCTCAATATTGCCCCTGCTTGGTTAGCGAAGGATGCTGCGCTGGAACACCCCTGGCATACTCTGATGCTAACCGGTTAGAAACGATGAATGTAGTGGCGGCACCATAGATATTCAATGCACTAACCATGTTTGTGCCGTAGAATAACTCGCTGAGCGGCATTTATACGGTTTGCATACCATGTAAATGCCTTTGAATAGCCCCCCCCCCCCCCACCGTATGTATATACGTACTTTTACACCAGCTATCGAGCAGGCATACATTTTTTTGTAGTTTCAATCTAGCCATGATTTCTGCCTATGTGTCTTTATAAAATAGGCTAGAAAGAGGTCTCTTAATGTAACTGGGATAATTTTATAGGAGGTGCCTTTTTTTAGGTGCAAACAGCATATGTAGATGTCAGAATTGTAATAATTTTTGCATGCAAGTGCCCACATATGTGCATAAATGACTTCTTATAAAATATCAGTGTTCGTGTGGAGGCCTCTTCCCTACTGGATGTCCAGCATCTGTACGGCCCTTCAGAATTAGGTCTACCGGCTTGTACATGCAGGCTGGGCCCCAATTCTGAAGGGCCACACGTCCAGCCACATCCACGTCAAAATTTGCCTGACTGTAATGGAGTCACAGTGCCATGGCATCTCGTTGCCGCTGGCCACCAAGAATGTCCTTTCCCCACAGCCAGACCCCCGATCCGGCCTCCCACAGGCAGTATCCAGCTGTTGGAAACCTCTTGCACACATCCCTGCGTTGTCTCCACTGGCTGCCACTGCTACCTCAAGTCCAGGAGGACTTATTCCACCTCTGAGGTGGAATAAGTCCCCTGTCTAACCATCACACCCTGGACATACAGGGTCAACCTCAGAATTGGCTCTGTATGTCCAGAGCGACGGCCCACCCATGGTCCGCCCTTACTCCGCCCTCACTCCGCCTTCCCCCCGCCCCCTCCTGACTCCATCTAAGGCTCCCCATACAACCCTGCTGTTCATACAGGGAGCCTTGCATGGGGATGGCAAGGGGGACAAATAGCGGGGATGTACGTCCAGGCAGGGCATACATCCCCGCTATTCGTGGCTCGGAATGATCCCCATGGTGTGTACTTTCTCTATGAACATGTAAATGCCTGGAGTATGGGCAAAGTGTGGGCAGTGCTAGCAAGCGCACGCATTGATTAAAGAAGGTAGGTCCAAAGCTGTGGTAAAAACCTGGGGCCCGATATTCAAAGGCATTTACATGCTTTACAGACCTGTAAACCATGTAAATGCCGCGTGGAGGGATATTAATACCGCTGAATATCCCTGATTAATGCTGCTACACACACCCCAATGCTTACTACTTAGCACTGGAATGTGTTGGGGCATTCTGGGGCAGAGCAGAGGTGGCTACTGGGCAGCAGCAATATTGCATCGCTGCACGGTTAGTGACCCAAGGGGTAAAAGTAGGTGCAGCAAAAAGCTAGCCTGTCTTTACCTGTGGGAGCTAATCGGGCAGTGGCACAATATTGGTGCTGCCCCAGTTAACTTCTGTGGTGTCTTTGGCTGTGCAACAACCCTGGGGTTAAAGTTCTGCAGCAAATGAATATCGGGCCCTTGGATTTTACCAAAGCTTAGTTTACCATGGGAGTCACTAACCCACCGAAACTCAGTGCTATGGGTTAGTAACCTCCCGGTAAAAGAGTAACTCAGCATGCAATCCACCTCACAAGCTGTGTTATTTAGCTCCCCCGGAGCTGTGAGCTGCTAATGCATGATCCGATGATCTGGGGGAACCTTCATCAAGGGTTCGACGCATCAAAGTGTCAGAGATTCCCCCTCCCACACACACAGATGCAGCTTCACAACTACATTCAACCTCTTCCCCACCACCCTAGACCCTAGTACACAACCTCCACGAAGGTTATCTAGGCTTACCTTTGGTGATCATTGATGGCTTAGTAGAAACCGAAAAGGAGCTACCACTGCTCGCTACTGTCTGGCCAGGCACTGGATTCAAAATGGGGCCCACAATCCCTGGCAGTAGTCTTGCAGTAGAAATGTTAAACAGTGCTTTAACAAGGCCCCCTGTTATATAATTTCCCTCCACATTCCCTTTGAATATCCAGCTCAACAGTTTGCACTTGTTTTTTATTTCCTTTTCTCCTATAACATCCCAGAAAAGGGACTTTTTATACTTGGTGTATGGTGTACTGTTTTGGTTGTGTTTTGCTTTCTATTGTTTTAAGGGAGGAGAGGAGGACTTTCTTCTTCTACATCCAGTTGTGCATATCCCCAAAACGTGCGTTCAACTTTCCCTTTAACTTCCATGATATGGCTCCATTAAAAAAAAAAAAGGGAATCAGAAACTAGAATAAATATCATGCATAGACAGATGTTGCACTGCACAGTTGCACTTTCTGGGCTATTTCCTGAAAACAAATAAAAACTGTATTGATGACAATAACAATCTAACTATGATGTGTTAAAATATGTTCTGTATTGTTGCTCTGAAAATACAATGCAGAGATACAGTGACACCATGGAGGTAATTTTATAAAAGGTCGCCTAGGTTCACATGTAAACAACAAGCATAAATCTAGGTACTTTAGTCATATATGCACACAGATGAGCATTTGCATGTGTATTTGATGCTGTTGCTATTCTGAAAGTACACACATTGGACCAATCAGGCATACATTTACTATGGGCACTTACAGGGGCAGAGTTTGAACAGAGGTGCTACAAAAGATGCCCAATCTTGGAAATTCTTGGTGAGGGCTATAGTGCTGGTGTAAGCACTTGCACCTTAAATTTATGCATGTTTTCGACGACTGATGTCCCTCTTTTATAAACCAACTATGCACTTACTTGACTTTATAAAATAGACTTGAACTAACCACATAAAAACACACATAAATCTAGCTGTGCCTTTAAAAATTACCCTCCACATATCCTTAGGAAAACTGGAATCCCTACAGGGTTGTAAACCTTCTCTTGCTGCAGTGATGTATGAGGTTTCCTCTCTTGTGTTGGTCCAGCAAAAAGTGTCATTAGTCACTACTTAAAGAGATTCTGTACAGCAAGACATTCCGACAGCACTGTTAGCTGTGCGAGAAGTTCTGAAATGATATTAAAAGGCAAAGAAGGAAGATGAGTTTTTGGATAGCAAAATTATTTTTTTTTGTTATTGCCTAAATGATGCTATTTTAATGATATGCTATAGAGTCAGAAATGGGGACTTTTTTGTTATTCTGTAATATTTTCATATTTTAGTGCAGGTAATTATAAAGCTATTCACTATCTTACTGTCTCTTTTAATTATTTTGTCAAGAGAATGTAAGTATGCCACCAGTAAAATTATGTTTTTCATTGTGAAAAATATCATCAATTCTCTATGGTTTCCTTGATCCAACATACAGTATTAGAGGGTAATTTTATAACAGGCTGCCTATGTAAAGGCTAACTAGGAGCCTATTTTGAACCTATTTTATAAAGACACATGGAGCCCGATTCTTGAAGCAGGACTTCCAGGCCTTCCGGATGTCCCCGCTGAAGACAGGGCTGCTAGGACCAGATTCTGGTCCACGGGAACAAGACGTTCCCACAGGACCCATAATCAGGCCTGAGGATAGCCCAGCATGCCCCCTCTGCCTGCTGGGATGTCCTCACCGCAGGCGCCCCAGACAACGGCGACTCCAGCTCCCAATATCCCCACCACCTGACCCACGGCTGGCCTCTCACAGCCTGGATCGGGCAGCAGAGACCTCCCCCCCGCACCGGGCCCTGGCCCCTTGGGCAGCTGCCGTGTCCCAATCCTGTGAAAAATACTGCTTATACCACTTCTGAGGTGGTATGAGCAGTACGGCCCAGAGGCCTGGCAGCATGTACAAGGCTGTGACCTCCCAAAACAAACCATCATGCCACTCCAAATAGCACAAAACACTGCGGCAAGAATCATCACAGGAACTCCCAAATGTGAACGCATCACCCCTTTACTCAACCACTTACATTGACTCCGAATACAATCCTGCATCAGATTAAAAGCAACATTAAACATCTTCAAAATCATCCACCAATTAACAGCCGACACCTTGCAATACCTCATAACAAGAGATACAAGCACCCAACCCAGGAGACACAACAACTCAAACATGATCATCACACCTCATGATTTTCATAAAACCAAACAATCCACATCCGCAAGAGCGCTCTCACTTTATGCCCCTTCAATATGGAACTCACTTCTAGATAACGTTCATGCAACCACAGATATCAAAGGCTTCAGGAAGAAGCTCAAAATTCTACTGTACAAAGACCACCTAGAGTACATTACTTAACCCCTCGACTGTTGAAACACCCAAACTACATCCTATTGACCCCAGGCCATAGACCAACAAATTCTCTTCAACGCCTCAAACTTGAACTGTACATAGTTTCATCAAATAAATGACATTGTACATATGTTAACTTATTACTGGTCCACCATCCCCCTTCCCTGTTTAAGCTCTGTTGTATTATGGTTAATTGTTCTTTCTTTATAATGGTTAAGCGTTCTCTGTACAATGTTGAGTTCTAATGTAAACCACTTTGATTGAAGGATAAAGCGGTATAAAAAAACAGTTAAATAAATAACCACAAACAATTTACAATAAAACAAAAATGATTCAAAACCTAAAACTTCTCCTGTCAACTGATGACTTCCGATCCGTGTCACAAGCAATGATCTGCCTCACTTTGATTTTGGCAACAGTATTCTTCAGGGCCTCCCCAAGCAAGCTTTGAGCACCCTACAGATAGCACAGAACACTGTTGCATGCACCATAATGAAGGTAGCCAGGTCAGAACACATAACCCCCAAACTACATTGGCTGCCGGTAACACAGAGAATGAAATACAAGACACCAATGATCACTTTCAAAACAATAAAAAACATAGCTCCATTGTACCTCAATTGACTAATACAGATGTGATTAGAAACAAAACAAAGAAGGGAATGCATGCAAAACTTACTAACAATCCCTAAGGAATTCAGGAAAGCTAACCAATCAACAGTCAATAGAGCATTCACCTTCTACTCTTCAGTCCTCTGGAACACACTCCCAGACAGCCTAAGGGAAATAAATGAACTAACCACATTTAGAAAAAGACTCAAGACATATCTATTTACTGAATATTATAAAAACAGAATTGAAAACCAGAACCTATACACCATATAAATCCCAAATCTGCCACATTCATATACCTCCCCTCATGGGTATAACCTACATAATACATGTATTGCCCATAAGGATATAATTCATTACACTGTACGAATCATAACACAGAGCTGTTCAATATACATAAGTAACTGTAAAAAGTTCAGCCTAACCCTCTCTGTAACCTAAAGGCTACATGCAATATTTGAAATATTGAATTTGATGATGTTCTCTGTAGCAGTTCACTGAGTTGCGTGTAAACTGCCTTGAGCGGTGATAGTGTATTGAGTTTCTTGTAAACCACGTTGATTACATGGATAAAGCGGTATATGAAACCCATAAATAAAATTAAAATATGGACATCCATGTGTAAATTTAATGCTTTCTAAAACTGCCATTTCCACAGGGATGCCATTTACAAGGGTAAACGTCACGTCAACTGGAAACGGAAAATACTGCTTCTAAAATAACCTCTATAGTTCATAAATACAAGTGGATTTTATAAAATACACAGGCTAATCACAGCTCCGCTCATGGGTTACATAAAGGTATTCACCTTCTTGTCACTACACATACATTTATGCACATAACCGTGGGACAATTTTATAAAAGCCTTTTTATGCACACAAAAAAGCTTTTATGTATGAAAAATCCTTTATAAATTACTTTTATTGTGAATTTATTTCATCCTTTCCAATAATACTTCAACCCTACTACTACTACCGCTAATCATTTATATAGTGCTTCAAGACTTGTGCAGCACTGGATATATATATGTAGAAAGATGGTCCCTGCTTGTCAGCGCTTACAATCTTTAGATTGAGAACAGGGGTACAAAGAGATAAGGAGATACAAAGGGATAAGGAGATACAAAGGGATCGAAAGTCGAAGGTCACTTACACGGTTTACACCCTAGTAAACTGTTTAAATGCCTGAGATGGGGATATCCAACGGCGCATACACAGGTAGTGCAGTTGAATATCCCCATCTATGTCCCCTACATGCCCCGATGCTATCTGCCTGGCATCGGGGGCGGAGCAGAGGTGGGGGTGTGAGATATCTGGGAAGCAGTGATATTGCATACTGCCTGGTTAGTGCTCTGTGCCGAAAAGATAGGCAAAGAATACCCTCGCCTATCATTATGGCACAGGTGCTAACCAGGCAGCATGCAATATTGTTGCTGCCTAGTTAGCTTCGGCAGCTTCCTGGTTGTGTGGTGATACACAGATATTCTATGCCAAGGCCGCATATGAACCTGGCATTGAATATCTGAGTTTAAGGATCGGAGGGCAGGGCTATGCGCCGATGCAGCGCATAGTCCTGCCCAGATGAATATCGGGCCCAAGGGGAATCAGGATCAGGATCCAAAAGCAGCCTCAAAGAGGGAGGCTTTTAGCATGGATTTGAAGATGGGCAGAGATGGAGCTTGACGTACAGACTCAGGTAGTTTGTTCCAGGCATAAGGAGCAGCAAGGTGAAAGGACTGAAGTCTAGAGTTGGCAGTGAAAGAAAAGGACATAGAAAGAAGCAAGCCAGAAGAAGAGCAGAGTTCAAGAGGAAGGGTATAGGAAGAGATGAGAGAGGAAACATAGTGAGGAGCAGTAGAGTGAATACATTTATAGGTCAGAAGGAGAAGTTTGAATTGGATTAGAAACCGGAAGGGGAGCCAATGAAATGACTTGAGAAGAGGTGTTATATGAGTATAACTGGGCTGGCAGAAGAATACCCATTCAATTGAGTTCTGAACAGATTGAAGGGGAGAGAGATGACTCAGAGGGAGAGTAGCAAGGAGGAGATTGCTATAATCTAGATGGGAGGTGACTAAAGAGTGGATAAGTGTCTTAGTAGTGTGTTTAGAAAGGAAGGGACAAATTTTGTTAATGGTATAGAGAAAGAAACAACAGTTTTTAGCAATCAGTTGGATATGTGTGGAGGAGAGGGAGGAGTCAAAGATGACCCCAAGGTTGCAGGTGGAGGAAACAGGAAGTAGAAAAATGTACAGAGATAGAGAAAGGAGGGAGGAGGGTTTAGGAGTGTAGAAATGGACAGGTAAAGGGCTACCAGAATCCCCAATATGTAATTGAAGATGGATGAATTTCTTGATACAGAATGTGTTTAGAACAGTGGTTCTTAACCTTGTTGGAGGTACTGAACCCCACCAGTTTCATTTGCACATTCACTGAACCCTTCTTTATTGAAAAATAAAATATGATTTTTTTTCAAATTCAAGACATAGGTATATGTTTTACTGGTTCACAAAATGAATCGTGCATTAACATCACTGTGTTCAAAGAACAAAACCAATACAATGCATGAACTCACAACAAATTACAAACATAACTTTTCATAAAGACATGACCTTTTTTAATACTACCACACTGAAATGGTTTTAATTTTTAACCTTATGTATTCCAATAATGAACTTATTGTATTTATGCTATTTATTATTTTTAACATTTTAACACACACCCATCACCTAATTTCCATCAGGCTACACCACTATAATAATAATGAATATTTACTGCAAATCAGTGTGACTTCTGCTGTTGCCTTTGAGAGACCAGTTCAGAAATGCGTGGCTTAACCTTGGCAAGTGCCACTCTCATGTCATTTTCACAGCAAAGTCTGTTCCTTTTCTTCATTTTTATGTCCAGCATCCTCGAAAAGGATTGCTCGCAAAGATATGTTGTAACAAATGGTATAAAAATTTCCAGGGCTTTCCTAGCAATAACAGGATACGTTACCATTTGTCGACACCAAAACATTGAGAGCGTTGTTGTTCTGAAGAGTTGCTGTTGAACCTGGCTCTGCTGAATTTCAATGATTTCGTCGAGGTATTCATCATTGACATCTGCTGTCTCAACACCAAAGGTGAACGGCTGTCTCACCCATGCTGGATATGACTCTCTTGTAGGGAAGTATCCGTCGAGAGACTTTGCAAGCTCATCTAAGTGCGTGGCAATTGCTTGCTTCAGTTCCGTGGGTACCGAAATGTCTCCGATTCCAGACACATCTTCGATCTTACTTACACAGTCGTCCAGCAAGGGAAAGTTTGCGAAGTTATCATTCTCTGTTCGTCGTTTCCATAACGGTAGCTTTTTTTGAAAAGCTTTCAGGTTTTCATCCGCTTCGATGATGTTGACTCCACCACCCTGCATCTGCTGATTGAGATGATTGAGAGATGCGAATATATCAGCCATGTACGCTAAAATGAGAATGAACTTAGAATTTTTGAAGCAATCTGCATGACGATGTTGGTGCTCTTGCAAAAACAGGGCTAATTCCACACGCATGGCAAAAACACGATTCAGCACCTGTCCCCGGGATAACCACCGAACGTAGAATGGTACAGAATTCATTTCTTTACACAGCTCACTGAAGATGCGGTGCCTCAGTGCACTATTTTGCACATAGTTCACACATTCCACTATAATTTTTAATACTTCTGTCATTTCTGGAGGCAAGGTATTTGTTGCCAGCGCATGCCTGTGCAGAATACAATGCGTAACAATGATGTGTGGTGCATCGGCTTTCACTAGCGCACCAAAACCAGACTTTCTTCCGAACATGACTGGAGCTTCGTCCGTACAAACTGCAGAAACCATATCCCATGAAAGATTGTTGTCTCTGAAGAAGTCATCCACAAGTTTCTTCACATCGGCTGCCTTAGTTGTTGTTGTAGGAGGCTTACAAAATAAAAAATCTTCCTTTATCATGTCATCTTTCACATAGCGCACCAATACAGCAAGCTGACTTAGATTAGAAACGTCTGTGGTCTCGTCGAGTTGGAGGCTGAATTTTGCCGGGCTTGAAATCAGATCTGCAACTACTTGAGCCAAGATGTCTTTGCTCATGTCCTCTATTCTGTCGCTGATGGTGTCATTTGGAAGAGGAATTTGGGATAATTTAACTTCGGCCGCTTTTCCCAGCATCAGATTCGCCATCTTCAACACAGCTGGTTTTATGAGTGTTTCACCAATGGTGTGTGGTTTGCCCTGCTTTGCGATCAGGTAAGCAACTTCGTACGATGCTGTGAGGATCGGTTTGTTGATGGGTACAAAGCCGAGAGCAGGCAGAGTAGCCTTTTCATCAAATCTGGCTCTCTTCACCTTGAATTCAGCAAGCGTTGTGTTCTTGTATTCCCCATCTCCATGAAGGTTAAGGAAGTGTTCCTTTAGTTTTGCCGGTACTAGACTAGAATTGCTTAACTTGGCATTGCAAATCATGCAGATAGGACGCTGACTCCCATCACGTTCTGTTATATATGCGAATCCATGTTGTACATATTCGTCCGACCACTTTCTTTTTTTGCTCGACATAGTTAGTATGGATTAAAATATTAAGAAAGAAATCACATGACATACCATCACGACAGTCACAAGTCGACTACTGAGTGCATCAAATTACCTGCAGCACAGATTGGCCAAGCAATGTAGCGTGATCACCTGCAGCCAATGATGGCCAAGCGGGGCGTGTCATCACGAATCATATGAGTCGGGTGCGTGCCTTGTGTCTTGACCTCTGCCGAACCCCTGAGACTGACTCACCGAACCTCTAGGGTTCGATCGAACCCAGGTTAAGAACCACTGGTTTAGAAGTTTGGCTTTTCACCTACTTCCTCTTAAATAGAATAGGATGTCATGATCATGAGTTCTGTGTAACTGTCTTTAAAATAGTCTGAGAACATTGTTAACGCAAGCATAAAGAGTAAACATAGGCTATGAACTGTGCAACCATAGTTCATTGTACAGTCAATGCTGACACAACGTAATTTTTGTAACTTTGCAATTATAAATAATTTTGTCATAATCAAGTAAATTTCATCTAATACACTGTAATCAGCTCTTACTCTGTAAAAAGAACTTTGGCGACACCTTGTGTTATTTCACATTTATAATAAATGACTGTTACTTCCCCTTTTTATTTAATAAAAAGAGCTTTTCAGAAGGAAGAATTTGAATCCGGCAGACGTGGAATTGTGCAGTGTCCACAGACCGTCTGTTGTTTTCCCTCTGAGCTCAAAGAAAGTAGCACTTTGTGTGTGATTGTGTTCTGTATTACTCTCTGCCTGTTTCTCACTGCTTGAGGGACCAGAGACCGAAAGAGCCGTGGTATTGTGACCAGATCACGGGGTTTTCTTCAAGGGGGAAAATAAGAAGTTTGGTTTTGGCCATGTCCAATTTCAAATGGTGGTGAGACATCCAGGTAGTGATGTCAGATAGACAGGCAGAGATTTGGGCCTGGAGTGTCAGAGAAATATCAGATGTAGAGAAATAGATTTGAAGGTCATCAGTGTAAAAATGGTATTGAAAGCCATGGGAGGAGATGAGAGCACCAAGGGACTGGGTATAGAGAGAGAAATGGAGAGGGCCCAAAACAGACCCTCTGGGTACACCAACGAAGCGTGGGATAGCAGTACAGGAGGAACCACCAGAACAAACACTGACAGAGTTATGGGAGAGATAAGAAGAGAATCAAAACAGCACAGAGCCCCTAAAACCAAGTGAGTACCATGTATTGAGGAGAAGATGGTGGTCAAGAGTGTCAAAAGCAGCAAAAAGGTCAAGAAGAATGAGGATTGAGTAAAGGCCTTTAGATTTCGCCAGGAATAAGTCGCTGGAGACTTTGGCAAGAGCCATGTCAATAGAATGTAAGGGATGAAATCCAGATTGTAGTGGATCTAGAAGGGCTTGAGAGGAGAGAAATTCAAGGCAGTGGCGGAGAACTGCACATTCAAAAGGTCTGGAAATGAAGGAACAAAGGGAGATGGGTCAATTATTAGAAGAACACATAGGGTCAAATGAGGGTTTCTTGAGGAGAAGTCTGACCACAGTATGCTTGAAAGCTGCTGAGACAGTTGCAGTGGATAGCAATAAGTTAAGAATATCAGAGATGGAGGGGGTGACAGAGGAGGAAATGGAGTAAAGGAAACGAGTGGGGATAGGATCTGAGGAACAGGTAGTGAATTTAGAGGAAAAAAGAAGATAAGTGGTTTCCTCTTCAGAGATTTAGAAAAGGATGAAAGGTAGTAGAGATTGAGGAGAAGAGTTGGTATTGAAGAGGGGGATAAGGGAATGAAGCTAATCTTGTGGGGAATTGGAGTGTAGTCTTGTCGACTTTGCCAGAGAAATAATTGGCTAGGGTTTGGGCAGAAAGGGAAGGAGAGTTTATAATTAGGTAAAGTTATATTCAGCTATAGTAAGTATTTCTCTGTTTTTAGAGAGCTTACAAACTAAGGGGCATGTTTATTAAGCCCTACACTAGTAACACAGGTTTGGGCCACATTACTAGTGTGGGGCCCTGTGCTAGATGCAAGGTGACGGAGACACCCATTCCCTTGCATTTAGTGCAGCTTGCCACATTAATACCACTGTGGATAGCAACTACCACCACCTATTGTGCTCCCTTCAAGCACTGGCAGCATGGGCTTCTAAGGCCCCCACTAGCGGTGCTGCAGCAGGCTCACCGATGCCCTGCCCGGGTGCTCCCCAGATGCGCGCTGCCCGGTTAGTACAGGTTTGTTAGTGCAACGTCCTGTAGGACTCTTTAGCATGATGCCAAAAACACTAGCTAACCACCTTAGCGAGATTTAGTAAACATGCCTTTATGTTTGCACCTGAGACAATGGAGATTTAAGTGATTTGCTCAAAGCCACAAGAAGCATTTGCAGGATTTGAACCCTAGCCTTTTTGGCTCCCCTGCGCTGCTCTAACCACCAAGCTTCTCCTCCACTCTTATGTTACTACTTTAATGTAGCATATACATGGAGAAATCTATTTTCCTATAGCAACTGGACTTTCTGCCTCTTTCTCTTTTTAGTTCTCAGCATGTGAGATGCACAAATTGGAGAACATTTATTTAGTCAGAAACGGTTGGTCTATGGTTGTAAAAGTGACCAGAGGATCCCTAGTTATGAAGAGGTGAGGGAAAAGCTGGAGATTTGTATTATGAAAGAAAATGGGCAGACTACATGAGCATAATAGTTCTTATCACAGCCATATTTTATGGCAATAGCATTGGGAGATGACAGTATTGCAGTGGTTCTCAACTCTTTCCTGGTATATCTACAATGAATATGCATGAGACAGATTTGCTTGCATTGCCTCCATGCATTCATGTCTCTCTTGTGCATATTCATTGTGGATATTCTGAACACCTGACCGCTATTACTTCTACTTAGCATTTGTATAGTGCTACAAGGCATACGCGGCGCTGGACATATATCTGTAAGAGACAGCTTATAATCTATTCAAGATGGGTGACACAACAAACTGGGGACTAGGGGAAATCTAGGGGAAATGGTAAAGATACACATAGGTGGTAAATAGGAGAATAAGGGAGTTCAGGATTCACAAGCAGCCTTGGAGAGGTAGGTTTTCAGCTTGGATTTCAAAAAGGCCAGACATGGACCGTGATGTACTGACAGGGGTAGTTTGTTTCAAGTATATGGTGTAGCAAGGTGGAATGAATGAAATCTGGAGTTGGCAATGGAAAAGAAGGGCATAGATAAAAGGGCTGCTTGAAGTTCTGGAGGAGGGTTGTAGAGTGAGATAAGAGAGGAGAGGTAATGAGGAGTCACATAAAGAATGCACTTGTAGGTCAGTAGAAGAAGTTTGAAATGGATGCAAAAAAGAATAGGAGACAGAGAGAACATAGTTTATACCCATTGGAAACAACCCAGCGTTAACTTCCTCAGGAGCAGAATGTGAGTAGTGATAAGGAGAACTGGATTGCCAGCTTGATACTACAAATAAATCAACTGGGTCAATGCCAGTAGGTTGTTAGTGGCTAAGTACTATCCAGCAAGGCCACAGGGGCCTAGAAGCTAGTAGTTGAGGCCTTGCAATTTTAGGTATCTGTGTAACCAAGTGAATAAAAACAAAATATATTTAAAATTTGAGAAGCCCAAAATAAGTTATATTTACCTGGCTGCATCAGGAGGGCTTCATGCAACTGATGGCCTGATGTTGTTTTTTGCTCTGGGAGGGAGAGGGGGTGGTGAATTTAGAAAAAAAACATACTTTTTTCTTTTTTTGCCAGGGTAAATGTAACCCATGATGAAGAAATATAGTTGTTTACAATACTGGAACTCAGGCTTCAGGAAGTTACAGCCACTGAGCATGCACAGAAGCTGGTTAGTGAGGAGAGAGGTTGAGCAGCTCCAGGCACGAGATTTCTTGCAAGTATGCTGTGAAGGGATACTGTTTTCAAATAAGGGACGTCCTCAAGAGCAAACAGTAGATGATGCACTTTCAGTGTGTGAAAGTGAGAAAGGGAAAACTTCTTAAGGTCCTGCTATTGCTTGTGCTGGGTAAAAGAAGCTATAAGATGGCTCTCAAAGGTTAGTTTGGGAGGTCTGCAAGGACTAATTGTTGTAGAAGAACGTTATTTTTCCAGCACTGTTCAGAGCTAAGCTTGTGATCCAGTTTCGGTTTGGAGATCTGGTACTATGAGAAGATGCGTGTGTGCTGCAATGTTGTGAGTGAGAAGTGAGAAATCTGAACAGAACTTGGAATTGTAAGTCTAGCTAAAGAGAGGCCAATTGTAAGAAAAGCCTAAAGTTGCTCTATGTGATTTTTCTGGGGAAAATCAGACATAGGAAAGACTTTATTGTGTTTGAAAAGGTGTCAGATAAAAATGATTGCAAGAAGAGGGTTTCTTTCTAATGTACTCCTGAACTCTTTGAGAAGCTAAAATATTTTAAGCTGAGTTCAAACTTACAGGCTGATGCAGAAAGCTGGCACTGAAGTCAAGGGCTACCAACTCTGTACGCCTCTTTGCAGCACACTGACCGATTCCGTGCTGGCATGCAGAAAGGGACACATATGCAAATTAGCCAAGCATTAAACTGGCACAAATAGTGGCATTAAACTGGGAGAGCAAGCCAAACACATGCGCATAGAAGTCGGCATTAGTTTGGCATGCTCTCCCAGAGAAACAGGGGTATTACATGGGGGTAGGAAGTTTGGGTCTGATCTCTCAAACCGCGAGATTAGAGCAAACTTCATGCCCCACTTGGCTCCACCATTCACAGAGCTGATCATGGTGTAGGACATTCCCCTGTACGCTTAACTGAAGGTTGATCACTTAACTAAAGGCTCTACAGGACAGTGCAGGTCATGGAGCTCATGCACTTGCCGCACGTTAGATGTTTAGGGTATTCATGGGCTTTTCAGCCCCGCGCTGCTTTTTACTGCCTGTCCACCTGCCGTCTGCCTCTTGCCACCAACCACCGGGTCCAGCTGGCTGTGCTATTCACTGCTCACCTGTCCTATAACTGGGCCTGGTCGGTTCATTGTGCACTGTATTGACAGAACTGTTTACTGTTGTATTGAAGAGAAATTGCTGCTGTTGGGACAGATTACATATTTCTGGTTATGGAAAAATGAGAACATCTGAACTTGAAGGATTTATTTGGAACTGCTTGTGTTCATTTGAAGTGGAGTGGCAATAAAAGTCAGAAAGGGATTTTTCCTAGCTTATCTAAGCTTTTCTAGATCTCTAGCTCTAGGTTGAATCGGAGTTTATTTAAGAATACTGACTGGAGGAAAAGTTTTGTTAGTCTTATCAATAAGACATTGATTGACATTAGAGTTTGCTCCGAGGTTTTAAAACTTACCTAGGCCTTGTGAAGGCTAACCAGCTAAAACTGGCTGGCTCTCTAGGAGAAATACTGTGACTTGGGCATTTGTGAGGTTATTAGGGTTTTGGCATATTATTTGGAAATACGAGTATGTTTTTGGACCATTGAAAGGTCTGGTGAGCAAATAAGTTATGACAGGGCAAAGGGTCCTTGCACTAAGAACTATTGTCATTATATTTCCCCATAAACCTGAAGGAATTTTTACAGAAATGTGGGGTTTTTTTTGTGACGCCTTTGAGTGTGTGAATTAAGGAGGTATTGAGGGGGTGTATGCCAGGTTCCAGAGAAAGAGAGTTGTGCTGTATAAATGTGTAGTTAGGGATTTATGATTGCCTTTTTATTTTTATATTAGATAGGGAAAGTGTTTAGAAAATGAAAACCAGAGAACTTAATGTTCCCAAGTTAGGATTTTGCTTTATTGGTTTAAGTACAGTTAGGGAGTAGGTCTGTTCCAGCGTTCAAGTTCCTGTGCAGCGCAGACTCAGTTTAGAGGGAGAAGAGGACCCAGTTCGGAATCCTGATCCTGATCCAGAATCAGAAGTGGTAACAATAGGCCCCAACACAAGAAAGACAAGAACCTGGAAGAAAAGAAGAAAACAAACTGATAAGTATTGAACACACACTGTAGGAGTAATAATTTCTTTTTTGAGTATACTCATAATTATTTTTAATGTTCTTATTATTTTGAGACTTGAAGCTTCTAAAGGAAAACTTTATTTTGAACTTTTGGCTTCAAAATTCTGAAAGAGGAAGTTAAACTCACAGGTAAGTTTTTCTTAAGTGGGTTGTTTACCTGATAGCAAAGAGAAAATTTACCATTAGCTGTTGCATATTTAATTATTTATAACATCTTTAGAAAGAGTTTAAACTGTTTGACATTTCATGGTTTCGATGCTTTAAGAAGTATTTGCTCTATTTGAATAAGATATTGCATACTTGCCATCAAGTATTTGAATAAACAACTTTTGTGCTGCAATTAATTTTCTGCGGTGGAATTCATTGCTGATGAGTTTGCCAGAAAGGATTTGGGTACCCCTCTTATTGAACATCTGCAAGAGTGCAGTGGTGTACCATTCAACCACTAAATCTCACCCTTATTCCATTTAGTTTATTTTCCTCCTTTCTTCTAATCAGGAAGGACGAGGCTAGTTTAATCTGTTTAATTAAATCTGAGTCTTGTCACTACTCTGGTTAAGGCCATGACTACAGTTGTTCTATCTCACTGTACCAGAGTAGCTAATACCTGCACCCTATTACAATGCTTGATGCTAAGCCACTGGGGGGAGAACTTAGTGTTGGATTAAGAATGAAATATATTTCTGCCATCATCTACAATGTTAGTATGCTACAGTTTCAGCAGTGAAAGAAGGAGGGTAATTTTCAAAGCCATTTCTGTGGGTAACAGTGCTTTATCATGAAAATGCACTTTTACAATTGTTCTCACTGTATATGTAGGTGTATAGAGAGAAATTCTGTACAGGCCACTCAAATATCCAAGCACACTCAGGAATGAAGGTGGCTGGATCTGTGCATGTATGTACTCCCACTTATGCATGTACATTTACGTGACGTGTGTGCTGATGTGGCAAGCACAGGGACACTGGGAAAATGGTGGCATACAGCAGGAATCTGAACTTTGGGCCCAATGACACCCTCCTCTTAGCAAGGCTTATGATGGAGTGTAAGAACTGCATTTTCCCAGTGCCTGGCCAGAGGAGGGATGGAGCACATGAGCACGGCCTGGGAAATGTTGGCCATGTGATTTAACAAGCAGGGAGATGTGTCACATAGAGTCTCCATTGTAGAGGAAGCACAGTGTGGAAGGGACATGTGTCTGATCCATAGAAATACAACCGCCATCAAAAGAGAATAGGATCTCCTGGAGGATGGGGAAAAGTAGTATAGTAGAGACAAACTGAGGACATCTTGCAATGCAAGATTCGGAGATGCCAGGTTGCACCTATTAGGCAGGGTCACACATATAAGAAGGCGCTCACTTTCATATCTTATGAGCCCCTACCCCCAAGCACTAGAACTCCAATCACTTTCCACATGCCCACATAAAAGACAAGTTGCAGAGATGAAAAAAGCAAGTGGTCCAGTCTGTAGCATGACACTGGAGCCTGCCCTCCCATGTACTGCCTCCCCCAGTAGCATCCCACAACCCTGAATCCACAAGTATAGGTGCAATGAAGTTTAAGTTTGCTGGTTTACCCAAGTCCCAACTGTCTCGTCTCCAACGCGTTCAAAACGCTGCTATCCGTCTGCTGTCCCATGCCTCTCGGTTTGATCATGTTACACCCCTTCTCTATCAACATCACTGGTTACCTATTTCTTTCCGCATTCGGTTTAAACTTCTAATTCTTGCACATCGAACAATTTACACTGGCACTCCCCTCTATCTAGCAAACCAGATACAATTTCATATCCCCCACCGTCTCCTCCGTTCCATGCATATGAATCGCATGGTCCTTCCCTCCCCTTCACATGCTCATTTAGAACAAACCCGCTCCTCTGCCTTTTATTTCCTGGTCCCCAGCCTCTGGAATTCACTCCCCCCTCCCCTCCGTGCAGAAAGCTCATATCAAATTTTCAAAGCCCACCTCAAAACCCATCTCTTCCGCCTTGCGTTCGACCCTCCCCCCTAGCCCACTCCCTCCCCCTTCCCACCACCTCACCTTCTCACAGAATTTGTATGTCTTTCCTCCCCCTCCTTCCCTGTCTGTGCACTTGTATTATTATTTTTAGTTCACTTCTGTTCTTATCTCCTCTTTCCTTTTCCCCTACTTTTCCTTAATTTGATGGCGTTCCTTTTCTTTTTCCACAGCCAATGCTTGTTTTAATCAACTTGCTTGTTTTTTATATATTGTAAACCGCTCAGACGCCTATGGTATTGAGCGGTATAACAAGTTTTTAATAAACCTAAACCTAAACCTAAACCACATACCCTTAGCCAGGGCCAGTGCTAGGAGTTCTGCCCCCCCCCCCCCCCGCAACTTACAGATCGGTGCCTCCAGCCTCATTTCTATTGATGGTAGACTACATATTCCCCCTTTCCCAAAACATCTTTCTGAACTCTGCTCACAGGTTATTAGTATTTCACCTTCAAATCGAATATGGTAAGAAGAAAATTGCAGTGACACGGCAATGTCAACTCATGTGGAAAAGCTCTCTCTTTCTCTCTCTCCATACATCCCAAAGCAAACATATCTCAGCTGTTAAATTCAAAATAAAGTATTTTAATAGCCACACTCTGCACCGACTCCATCCTGTTTATATCCTTTTGAAGATGCAGTTTCCAGATCTGCACACAGAACTCCAAATGAGGTTGTACCAGAGACTTATACAGAGGCACTATCACCTCCTTTCTTCTGCTGGCCATTCCTCTCCCTATGAACCCAAGTATCCTTCTGGCTTTTGCATTGCCTTTTCTACCTGTTTAGCTACTTTACGATCATCAAAAATAATCACGCCCAAGTCCTGCTCTTCTTTCATGGATAGAAGTACTTTGCCCCCTACTACACTGTACTGCACCCTTGGATTTTTGTATCCCAAATTCATGACCCTGATGAGATCAGTGACTTCAAAGAGCCTGTCTTACTTCTTTGAACATGAAGGCTATAGGAGAGGAAAAACAACTCTAGCTGCAAAAAACAAAAAGCTTTGCCCCTGAACACATACACACACACACACAAAAATTCCCCTTTTGCAATATAGAAGAAAAACAACAACATTTAGCTATTAAAGATGACAAAAAAAGCCCCCTTTAAGAGTTCTCGGGCAAAGGGTTTGTAGTCGGGAGCCTACAGTATTACCTTGCTTGCAGTGCAGACCATCTAGGAATGTTGATACAATAGAGGAAAGAACCGGAGAAGACCAGCGTGCTGGACCTGAGCACCTTACTACAAGATGAGCTTGGTGTGCTCTACAAAAGTATCACCATGGTATTCAGCACTCACACATGCACACACTAGAAACCTTGCAGACAGATCACTGGAGTCCATGACAGACTTAGCAAAATGCCAGGAGAGTTGGTTTAGGTTGACCTGTGTCCCGGTCTCTCTCCCTCCTTAGACAAAGTTCCTGAATAAGTGGGCCAGATATCTGTACCTGCATTGTGTACAGTGGATTGAGGAGATCCAAGCAATCAGAGAGGAGGAAGCAGATTATTTCAGAGGCTCAAAAACAGATGATCTGTTTGTAATGTCTGTATGACTGCCATCAGGTTCAGGCTCCCTTCCCTAGCCTCTGCTTATAGAATCCTGTCTGCAACCTGTCATCTAGGATGAAGGCATATTTTCCACATAATCCAGCATGTAGGACAATCGGCAAGTGACACCTGCTACTAAGCAATCAATGTTGCATTTCAAATTGTTGAACACCACCACCCATCACATCTCCGATCTTGCACCACACATAAGAACATAAGATATGCCATACTGTGTCAGACCAAGATACATCAAGCTTAGTATCCTGTTTTCAACAGTGGCCAGTCCAGGTCACAAGTACCTAGCAGTTTCCCAAAAAGGCACACAGGTTCCACAATGCTTGTACTAGGGCAAGCAGTAGATTTCCCGGTCCTCTTTAATAATTGTTACCTCCAGGAACTTGTCCAAACCTTTTTTTAAACCCAGCTACCCTAACAGCTTTTACTACATCCTACGGTAATGAATTCCAGAGTTTGATTACGTGTTGAGTGAAAAAATATTTTCTCTTATTAGTCTTAAATGGATTACATTGTAGCTTCATTGCATGTTCCCTAGTCTTTCTATTTTTTGATGGCGTAAAAAATCAATCTACGTTTACCTATTCTACTCCATTCATTAATTTATAAACCTCTATCATATTTCCCCTCAGCCATCTCTTTTCCAGGTTGAGGAGCCCTAACCTTTTTTTTTTTTTTTTTTAAACTTTTATTTTCATTTTACAACAAGCAAAAAGAAACAACACACCAAAGGAAACAAATACAAGCATACAATAAGGAAAAAGCAACCCCAATTACCCCCCACCCCTATGCTTCTTCTCTAAGCTGATAAGTATCATCATATAAGCGCTTATAAACAACAGTAATTGTACATCAAAACAAACAGAAATAGTATCTGCGATACAGAATGATCATGTGACAGAGATTTACACAGATTTAAACAGTCAGATGAGAGCATTTAGCAGTTTGAACATAGTCGTTGAGCATCTTCCATTTAGACAAGTGGTGGGGGGTCTGAGCGGAAGAAGCTAACATACGAGGTATTTGCTCATATTTACTGTAGAGACAGACATGATTCCACCATTCATTGGGGCTCAGATGGGAGCTATTTTTCCAGTATTTCGTAATTAGGGAAATAGCTATGCCCAGCATAAAGTCTAAAAGGAAGTAAGCCGATTTGGGAAGAGAGGGGATCCCCGCAGCTGAGCGGAGTCCCACTATCTTCCAAGAGAGGGGCTCCTGAAAGTGCAAAATAGATTGAATACGACCCCAGACCCGACTCCAGTAATACTGTAATGCGGGGCATTCATACATAACATGAGTTAGTGAACCAATGGCCGCATGGCATGTCCAGCATCTATTGCTCTGGGTGGCGTTCCATTTGGCTAACCTGTCAGGAGTATAGAAACATCGGTGGGCTAGAAAGAAAAGTGTCTGAGTGAGTGAGGCGGATCGAGAGACCCGTGTCACCTTGCTCCAGACTAGGCTCCATTGCTCCGGGGTCAAAGTTACATGCATTTCCCGCTCCCAGGATTTCTGTGCTGTAGGAGTGCCTCTATTTACAGTATTACATAAAGTTTTGTAAAAGTTAGATGCCACACCCGATAAGCTCCCGATAGATCGGATTATCTCCGACAATCCTTGGGTATGGGTTTCCGATGGCGGGAGCACCTTAGCCCTCCGAAGACAATGCTGAAGTTGCACCAACTGAAAGTAGTGTTTCGCTGGGAGACCAAATTCAATTTGTAATTCGCTAAAAGTTTTCCAGCGACCCTCATAGAACAGCTGGTTAGGGATCCAAATGCCCCTAGTGTACCAGGGGCTCCACGCCATCGGTTTATTTTGTATTTGAAATCGAGCATTGTGCCAAAGCGGGAGTCTATCTAGCGGACAAAGTCGGGGGTCTAGAGATTGCTCAAGGGTATTAAAGGCACCTAAAGTGTCTAAGAGCATTGGTGGATAGTGGGAGTCTGATGGGAGAGTCATACCAGGGAGATAAGTAAGAGGAATTGGTTTGCAAAGGTCCTCCTCTATATCTAGCCACACTGGTCTACTCGGTGTGAGGTCTTCCAGCCAACGAGCGCCTTGTTTGAGAAGAAAAGAATGGTGGTATTTCAGGAAATCAGGGAATCTGACACCACCATTTTCTTTATCTGCTTGTAACTTATGTTTCGCTATCTTAGGTGTCTTGTTTTGCCATAAGTATCTAGTCAGAAGACCCTCTAAATCTTTATATGTACGTCGAGGTAGGAGACATGGCAGCATTTCTAAAATGTAGTTCACTTTGGGAACAATCATCATTTTAATGGTTTCTAGGCGGCCCCACCAAGTAAGTGTTAAAGGAGTCCAGCGTTGAGTAAGCGCCCGGACCTTAGAGATTAAGTCTTTGGCATTAAAGGTGATGGTGTCTTCCAAAGGAGAGCAGTAGTGCATCCCAAGGTATTTGACCATGCGAGGTTGCCATAAAAAGGGAAAGGATTGCATATCTGCCTGATGGATCAGAGGATTTAGTGGAAAGGCTACCGATTTGGTCCAATTTATCTTATAGCCCGAGAGTTGTGAATATTTACCAATTTGCTCTAGGACAGCCGGCACTGAGTCTAGGGAGACAAAGAGCATAAGGTCATCAGCATATGCTGAAATTTTGATTTCCCTATGAGAGAAGGGGACTCCATGTATATCCTTGGATTGCCGGATTAGTAAAGCTAAGGGTTCGAGTGCGAGATCGAAAAGAAGTGGAGACAGTGGGCATCCCTGGCGAGTACCGCGGTGCAGGGGAAATGGCTGAGACTTTAAAGCATTAGCACAGATACTAGCTGTAGGCTGTGCATACATGATTCGGAGACAACGGAGAAAGCCTTCTCCGAATCCGTACCAGCGGAGAGTTGCAAACAAGAAGGGCCATTCTAAGCGGTCGAAGGCCTTCTCAGCATCAAGTGAGAGGCCAACCAATGGTCGATCAAGATTAACTGCGGCAGTCAGTACATGACATAGAGTCCTAGCATTATCAGCAGTTGATCTACCGGGAATGAAACCGCATTGATCTGGGTGTATTAAAGTAGACATCTTGTCGGAGAGCCGGGTGGAGAGAATGGTGGCAAATATTTTATAGTCTGCGTTTAGTAGGGAAATTGGACGATAATTAGCTGTTAGTTGCGGATCTCTCCCCTCTTTCTCAAAAACTACTACATTTGCCATTGAGAAGGATCCAGAAGGAGATCCCTCCTCGGCCAGAGCAGAAAAATAAAGTTTCAAAAACGGAGCTAAGTCAGCGTTAAAAGTTTTGTAGAATTCAGCTGGGAGACCGTCCGGGCCTGCGGCTCGACCTGTGGCACATCTCTTGAGTGCAGATTGAATTTCTGATAAAGTGAATGGTTTGTCCATGGCCTCTCTATCTTCGTCAGATAGGGTCGGCCGTTGTACCCCTGATAGTAGTCGTTCAAATGCTTCTGGCTCGAAGTCACATTCAGATTGATAAAGCCGAGTATAAAAATCACGAAAGAGTTCTAATATTTCTGTATCTTTAGTGACCAAGCTCCCCCCCGACGGATTGCGGAGAGCGGTAACGCGCTTGGCTTCTTTTTGACCTTTCAGAGCATTGGCTAACAATTTGCCAGCACGGTTATTTTCCCGATAGTACATCCCTTGTTGTGATTCAATATTTTTAGCAGCAGCGGTATATAAAAGCTGATTGTATTGAAAACGAAGGCGTTGTAAGCGAAGTAAAATACATGGGTCAGTACGGGACGTGAGGAGACGCTCTCCAGCTTGTATCTGTTGTTCTAGAATCAGTAAATGTTGCTTTCTTTGTTTCCCTTGTCGAATTTGATAGCTAGTTATAGTTGCACGGATAGACGCCTTGAAACCCTCCCACCAAGCCCAGCTCGCAGTGTCATGGGGTGAATTAAAATGAAAGTAGTCTTGGATAGCGGCCTTTATGTCAACCTGAAAATCTTTTTGGTCTAGTAGGGATCTATCAAAAAACCAAGCACGGGGATGTTCACCTTGCGTAGTGACATGTAATGAGAAAGATATGGCAGCATGATCTGAAATATGGAGAGGATGAATCCTAGCCGTGTCCACTTGGGATATCAGTGCTTTGGAGATAAGAAAAAAATCTATTCTAGATTGTGAGTGATGGGGGGCTGAGAAAAAGGTGAACTCTAAGTCGGAGGGGTGAAGCAGCCTCCATATATCTACTAACGCAAGATCTTTCATCAGAGCTGTAAGGGTATCAAGACTCTTGGGTGGACCACTCGTTCTAGGCGGCAGTCTATCTATCAAAGGATCAAGTACTTGGTTGAAATCGCCGCCAAGTATTAATGGAGTATTGGCAGAGGCCTGTGCCAACTGCGCAATACTTGCATAGTAAGCAGGGTTATCCACATTCGGAGCATAAATACAAATACACGTGAATTCACTATCTCCAACCTTAAGGTGTGCACGGGCCCATCTACCCTCCTTATCAGAGCTAGTATCCATTACAGTAGCTTGCAAAGACTTCTTAACCAAGATGGCTACCCCACACCGTTTGGAAACGGCGGGAGAGTAGGCAGCCACCATGTAAGGCTTAGCATTAAGTTTCAGTGTTTCAACGGAGTTTAAATGCGTTTCCTGAAGAAACACTAAATCAGCATGCTCATGATTAAGATAGCTAAGGATTTTCTTTCTTTTGATTGGACTATTGATGCCTTTTACGTTCAGTGATAAGATCTTACATAAGGCCATTCAGAAGGGTTAAAAATTCTGAGAAAGAACATGATAACGCACATAATTTCACAATGTCCCTCATATTAACTGTATATGGCTGTACACATGACATGATAGAAAATAAGCTAATGAAAAACAATGAAGCGCCCCATATAAAAAAATAAGCACCGAAGTGCATTAGAGAAGAAGCAGAACCCCAGAAATTACTGGCGACCATATGTCTGCGGGGAGAAACCCCAGAGAAGGCCTAAATTGAAACATATAACCTGTATAGCTGTGCGTGTTCCGAATCCAACCGAGGTGCACATCATGGAGGGAAAGGAGACCAAGAAAGTTATATATAGAAAGAAAGGAAAGTCCAGGCAGTCTCTGTTCCAGGCTGTGATCACCGCGTCGGGCCATTCAAAATGGCGGGCAGATCCGGCGGATTACAGATCCAAGTTGTTGGATTAGCGCATCTGGTCTGCTTCTTTGGAATCTAAAAATGTTGCTAGTAGATCAGGATCTTCGAAGGTTCTAGTTTGGTTATGGAGAGTCACTCTGAGCTTCGCTGGATACAATAGGCCAAAGCGAGCCTGTAGCTGTTGAAGTCTAGGGCGAAAAGCAAGGAGTCTCTTCCGACGGTCAACTGTGGGCTTTGCCAAGTCAGGGAAGAAGGAGACTTTATGACTTTCAAACTCCAGATGATGATTCGCTCGCCCGGACAGCATTTAGAATTTGCTCAACTTGCTGATATCTCAGTAATCGAAAGATGATAGGCCGGGGGGTCGTCCGATTGAGCGCCATGTTGGTAGGAACACGATGTGCTCGGTCAATTTCCAGATCTCTGTGAAAAGTGATCTTCAGCAAGGAGGGAAGAGTTTTGACCAGGAATTCTCTTATATCTCCTGCTTCCGCCCCCTCCGGTACTCCAATGAGCCTTACATTGTTGCGACGGGCTCGATTATTGCTATCCTCTAACTCTTTTTGAAGATTCTGTATCTGACGCTCAGCCTTGTCCAGTTTCACCAAGCGCACCGCGTGCGAGTCGAGGACCCCCGCCATGTTGTCCTGCCGTAGTGAAAGACCTTCAAGCCGGTCCTGAAGCATACCGAAATCTTCTCGCATGGCTCGGAGCGCTTCTCCGTTGGACTGTACCAATTCCTTCACACCGCGTATTTCCTCCAAGATCTCCTGTTGCATTTCGGGGTTTTCCCGAAGTGGAACTATCTTTTGTGGGGAAGACAACTCTGTTTTGGAGCGTTTTCCGTGTGAAGAAGAGGGAGACCCGAAGTCTAAGCGCGCTGGTTTGTGGGCCGCCATCCCCCCCGAGGTACCCCGGTAAGTTCGGAGCAAAATATTAAGTTTATGTAGGTATTAAGTCAGGATTCTGAGTAGGCCTCTCGGGAGCTTCAGCGCGAAGCGTCTAACCCGCTGGACATCAGGCTCCGCCCCCCGAGCCCTAACCTTTTAAGCTGCGCCTGATAGGGGTATCCTTCCATCTCCATTTAGGTGGCGGTTCTCTGTACCTTTTCTAATTCCGCTATATCCTTTTTAAGATACGGCAACCAGAATTGCAAACAATATTCAAGGTGCAGGCACACCATGGAATGATACAGAGGCATTATAATATTCTTTGATTTATTCTCCTTTCCTTTCATTATGATTCCTAGCATTCTATTTGCCTTCTTGGCTGCTGCTGTACACTGGGCAGAGGGTTTCAACTTGTTATTCATGATGACACCTAAATCTTTTTCTTTGGTGTTGGTTCCTAATGTGGAACCTTGCATCGTGTAACCATAGCTTTGGTTGTTCTTTCCTAGGTGTATAACTTTGCACTTGTCCACATTAAATTTCATCTGCCATTTGAATGTCCAGTCTTCCAATTTATCAAGGTCCTCTTGCAATTTTTCACATTCCTCTTGTGTTTTAACAACTTTGAATAATTTTGTGTTATCTGCAAATTTGATCACTTATGAATATGTTAAAAAACAGCGGGCTCAGCACAGATCCCTGGGGTACTCCACTATTCACCTTTCTCCATTGGGAAAATTGGCCATTTAGCCCTACCTTCTGCTTTCTGTCTTTTAACCAGTTCCTCATCCACAGTAGTACACTGCTTCCTAACCCATGACTTTTTAATTTTGCCAAGAGTCTGTCATGATGAACTTTGTCAAAGGCTTTCTGAAAATCCAGATACACTATATCAACTGGCTCACCTTTGTCTACCTGTTTATTCACACCTTCAAAAAATATAACAGATTAGTAAAATGACCTTCCTTGGCTAAAGTCATGTTGGCTTTCTCCCATTAAACCATGACTATCTACATGTTCAGTACTTTTGCTCTTTATAATGGTTTCTACTATTTTGCCTGGTACTGACATCAGACTCACTGGTCTGTAGTTTCCTGGATCACCCTTTGAACCCTTTTTAAAAATCGGCGTTACATTGGCCATTTACTGATCTTCAGATATTACAGTTGATTTTAATGAGAGTTCATAGATTATTAATAGTAGATCTGCAATCTCATATTTCAGTTCAACACCCTTGTATGTATAGCATTCGGTGTAGGTGATTTGCTACTCTTTAGTTTATCAAATAGTTGTAATATATCTTCCTAGTTTATCGATATTTCTTTCAATTCTTCTGATGCATCACCTTTAAATACCATTTCAGACCTGGGTAACTTCCCTACATCTTCTTCAGTAAAAACCAAAGCAAATAATTAATTCAGTTTCACCACTATGGCCTTGTCTCCTCTTAGTGCCCCTTTTACCCCTCTATCATCTAATGGTCCAACTGACTCACTTTGTTCTCACTACTTCTGTGGTCACTTAGCAGGAGACATATCGAAACCACATCTCCTGTCAGCACCCCATGTTATCTAGTCCAGCCCCATAACATGTAAACCCATGACCATGTGCTTACCACACAAGGAGGTTTCAAAATGCTGAACATCCCTCCACCCTCACCCATGTGAAACTGTGAAAACCTTTCTAGGGCCAACCCAATCATTAGACAAACCAGGCGGTCATCTAGGGTGGCAGCTTCAGGAGGAGGGTGCAAAGAACAGGGTATTCAAAGTTAAACAATAGATTCTGACAGTTAGAGGGGGAATAAGGCTTAACAATTGCCTAAGGTGTCCGCACCTTGAACCAACTCTGGGGCTGGCCCTGATCTTTTCACATAGTGTCAAGCCAACTGGAGGTCCTGTGCACATATCCCTAATGTAGTGGCATTAAGGCTTATTCCATCCCAGACGTCCAGACTCTCTGTACGTCCGGTCTGAGCTGGACGTACAGAGGGGCTCACGATTCTGATCCCGAGGGGCAAGTCTAGCCCTGTAAGATCAGAATCACAATCAGTCATGTACATGCAGGCCGTGACTGTGATTCAGTCCGGCCTGCACGTACATGACAAGCCCGACTAACTCAGTCAGGGCTTTTAAATGGAGCCATGGCGTCTGGTTGCCCTGGTACCGTGTCTCAATTTAAAAGCCGCGATGCCAGCCACCAGATAAAAGTGCTTATTCCCTGCAGTCCGACCCCAGATCTTGCCTCCTAAGGCCAGGGTCGGCCTGTGGGGAATATCCTCTGGCCTCCTTTTGCCCCATCCATGCCCTGGCATAAAAAACCCCCCACATCCATGGAAGTTATTCCATCTTGGGGGTGGAATAACTTTCCTGCACATGTCGACGACCCTTGTTGTACAGGCAGACATTAGAATCGGCTCTGTATGTCCAGGGCTGGCGACCGCCCACCGCCCGCCCAGACTCTGCCCCTTCCCTGCCCCTATCTAACTTCCCCACACAACCGGCGGGGAGATTAGATGCTGACGGGGGAAGGCATGAATAACAGGGATGTACATCCCGTTAGGACGTCCATCACCGCTATTTGTGGCACAGAATTGGGCCCATTGTGTCTCAACTAGTGTGCTATGTCACACTGGTATGCATTAGGAATGTATTTTGGGCGCCATGGTGGTGACCAGCAGGGCCATGGGTAGGTCTGGAGTCATGAGGGTATAGCCCCCATTTTATTGGGGATTGAGCTTGAGAGCAACCATCTAGCTCCTGTACCTGCATTCAGTTTGCAAGGCAGTATATAGGGCACATGAATGGAGGGGCTATGGCCAGAGCAAACAGGAAATCCATGGTGCACGAAGTATGGGCTGCTTCCCCAATAAAACTATGGAGTGGGTGGATGTGACTGTACACAGCATACCAAAGGAGAACAGATGTCCCTATACTATCCCCCATCCTTTCCATCAGCCATTTAGAGACAGCAACCCATTGTACATATTCAGATCAGATGAGGGAACACTGAGCCAGTAGCCACTTGGCTCCTACAGCTACCTACATGTATTGCCACACAGGTGAAATGTGCTGTGACACAAGACTTGCAGAGATCGTGCCTGATGGACTTAGCTGCATGCTATTGGCAGCGTTGCCTCTGGGGCTGTCACATATCCTTCCTGTTCCTGACATATCTGCTGGCTCTGTACATGTTCTTAGAAAAATTAATCACTCATTATTAGCAAAGTCTAAACACCATGCATGTCTTGTTACCTACAGTCATAATATATCTACATGTCCTTGCATGGAGACAAATATGGCACTCTTGCTCAGTCATTGCCCATCGGGGAACAAGTGGTCAAGATTTATACAACAGAGGATAAGTTGCCCTCATTCTGACATTTATCCCTATGGTGTAGAAGGACAATGCTTCTTTCCCATAAGCTACATATGCAGGAGATACTCATGTATGACAGGGAAAGACCTCACATGTGTGCACATCATATTGATGGCAGGAGACACACAGGTGAAAAGGAGCACCTAGAGAAAGGTATACACAGACAAAGAAAGAACAGCCTCGGAAAGGAACAATAGAAGAAAAGTTGGGGCAGAAAAAGAAATAGGGAATCTGAAAAAGAGCTCCAGAAGAAATGCTGGTGCACAAGCAGAAGGAGGGGGTCCAGAAAGTGGCACAAGAAGAACACTGAGAAGAGAGAACAATGAGTCTTGTAACAAGAGTACTAGAAAGAAGGCTGAGGTGGAAATGGAGGCCGGAAGTTCAGGGCAATTCAAATAATGGATAGGCCAAGAAGTCAACTGAAGATGAAGAAGAAAGGGAGGAGAAAGACCTGGAGCTGGTGGAATTAAAGGCTGAGCTCCTAGTTCATGTGCAAAAAGATGCATATTCTTGGTCCCAGGTAAAGGAAAAATTACCCTAAAGTTAAGAACATTATAAATAAGGTGAACAAAGCTGTGATGGCACATTTTACCAAGGATTTCCAAGTGCCGAGACCGGGAACATCTAAGAGATGATCAGTAGTAGTGCAAACACAGAACACTTCTATCAATTACACAAAAAATAATATTGCAATCGTGGAGCATACGGAGGATAGCAGAGTGGCATCTTCTACACCCATCAGATGTTTTCAGGCACAAACAATTTCCTGATGCTTATCATGCCTGGAGCAGGTCTAAAGTTGGATGAGATCATAGATGTCCCCGGGGTTTCTGAAATTGATCAGCGACATCTATGTATGTCTCCAACATAGCCTACTTGGACATCCTTGTGTTGGGGACATCTCCAAACATGATTTGTAAAATAGATCTTGGGATGTCTTCACAATTTGGACATTTCCAGAGCCCTGTGGAGTAAAACAGAGAAGCAGAATGGATACCCTGCATATGGGAGAATTTAGACAAGGTAAATATCAAACCTATGGAATGGGCTGAAATAACAACAAAATAACTGGAAAGCAGGCTACAACGAGCCCCAAACTGGAAGAACCCTGTCCCTGATGGAATGACCGACCTTTGGCTCAAATACTTAACATCACTCCACCAAGATCTGGCAAACTGCAAAAATCAATTGATCAGTCAGGCAGGCTTAAAACCGCAATGGCTCATAAAGTGAGAAACATTTCTCTTTTCAAAAGGTGATCAAAGTAACATTCCCAAAATGTGATCAAAGTAACATTCCCAAAAATAATAGACCAATAACTTGTCATACTACAATCTACAAGATGTTCACTGCAATAAATACTGAGAGAATATATGACAATATCTATTTCAATAACATCAAGGTAGAACAGAAGGGTAACAAGAGAGGAGTATATGGAACCAAAAACCTGCTACAGTTAAACAAAGCCATCAAGGCTAGTGCTAAGAAAAGCAAAAATCTCAGTGTAGCATGGATTGACTATAAGAAAGCCTTTGATAGTGTCTCACATTCATGGCTAATACATTGTCTTAAAGTGTACAAAATATATTTTGAATTGATTTATGCCAAATTCACTATTAAAAGGTTGAAAACTGCATCCCACTTACAGTATGCAGATAGACAGTTCATCATTCCTAATATCAAGATCCAGTGAGCAATATTTCATGGATACTCCTTATCACCACTCTTGTTTATATAGCACCTAATCTTTTCAATTGACTCTTAAAGATATGAGTCCTAAAGCTGGCAAAGACCCAGAGGTGACATCACATCTACTGTTTGTAGACAGCTTGAAGCTCTACAGTCCCAATGACCATGAGAACATAAGATATTCCATACTGGGTTAGACCAAGGTCCATCAAGCCGAGTATCCCGTTTTCAACAGTGGCCAATCTAGGTTACAAGTACCTAGCAGTTTCCCCAAAAGACACAGGTTTCACAATACTTGTATTGGGTCAAACAGTGGATATTCCGGGTCCCTTATAATAATGGTTTATGGACCTTTCCTCCAGGAACATGTCCAAACCTTTATTAAACTTGGCTACACTAACAGCTTTTACTACATCCTCCAGTAAGAAATTCCAGAGTTTGATAACATATTGAGTGAAAAAATATTTTCTCTTATTAGACTTAAATAGTTACCCTGTAGCTTCTTTGCATGTCCCCTAGTCTTTCTATATTTTGTTGGTGTAAACAATCGATCTACATTTACCCATTCCACACCATTCATTAATTTATAGACCTCTTCATATCTCCCCTCAGCTGTCTCTTTTCCAGGTTGAAGAGCCCTAACTTTTTTAGCCTCTCATCCTAGGGGTACCCTTCCATCCCTTTTACCATTTTGGTGACTCTTTCTTAAAACTTCAGTATAGCAGGGCTGTTTGATTCTGCCTCTCCAACACCCAATTCCAACTTACACCCCCATACAAAAGAAGTCAGCATCCTTGGGGGCAGAAGCAGGCAGCCCCACAGCACCATGGGGCTGTTTCAGGTCATTGCCATCACTGTAGATCCTGGAGAGGGGCAGTAGCAGCGGCAATGGGGGGTGGGGGGTGTGTGTGTCAGAAGTGGCAGGCCATGTGTGCCGAAGCACAAGGTCTGCCACCTACAGAGGTCTTCTGCCCTAGGAGGCTGCCTAGCCTGCCTAGTGGCATTGCTAGCCCTGCAGTCAGGGGAGGAAGCACAAAGGATGAGGTTCGCTTAGGACATCTCATCTCCTTGTGGCTGTCAGGACCTATTGTTTTGTTTTTAATGAAGTTGCTTTTTGCCCTCTCCCAATTCCCAGTTTACCTAATGATTAAGCCAGCCCTGGATAGGTGATATACTAGAGCTTTATAAATTCATGAGTGTGGTGGAAAAAGTAAATAAGGAATGGTAGTTGCCCTTTCAAACAGTACTAAGCCTAGAGGACAATTCATGAAGATTTAAAGCTATTTAGATGAAGTATTTTTTTCACTCATTGTACAATCAAACTGGAATTTCTGGTCGAGGATGTGGTCAAGGTTTCTATCATAGGTTAAAAAGAGATTTGTACAAGTTTAGGGCCGGTGCTTCCATTAGGGGAACTAGCACCTATTGCCACCACTGCTGCCTTTCTCTGGGACTTGCAATGGCGGCTGAGGCAGTGCATACTTTAAGTCATTGGTGCTGCCTCTTGGTTTCTGCTCTCGATCCTCAGTCTTTTCTGCCCCCCTCAGACACACACTTCAAACTGCGAGACGGTGCCGACGTCTTAAAGTAAGTGCTGCCTTGTGGTTTCTGAACTATTGCCACCATTGCAAGCCCTGGATAGGGGCAACGGCAGTGGCAATAGGAATGGAGGCCCATGGGGAGTGGTGGCGGGCAGCAGAATGGAGGGACCTGCCTAGGGCACCTCCAGTCCTTGCACTGGGTCAGTACAAGGATTTTAGGGAAAATCCATATCAAAATGATTAGCCAGCTACACTTTGGAAAGCCTTGATTTATTCCTGGGAGTGAGGAATAAAGAGTGGACCCTGCTGACTGCTCTCAGAGACAGGATGCTAGCCTCAGTGCACTTTTGATCTGATCCAGAGTAGCATGTCTTATGTTCTCATAAAGAGAGATTTGTAGTCTTATCTAGCAAACTAGTTGCAGTAAGTTACACTGTATCCACAGCTACTTCTGAAAGCACTTGTATTTGGTGGGCATGTCAAAATCTCTTTTAACATTTGATTCAGTGAGATATAAAGATCTGGGTTTTGAGAAGAGAGGTCAGGGAAGGGTAATGTCAAAGTTACTCTCCTCTAGTTCCTCCACTGATGCTGTTAACATTATTGATTCTTCTTTCTGTTGCTTCTTTGTATGAAGTCGTTGACTCATCTTCAACTGTGCTCACGGGTTTCTTTTCCAGTAGAATAACCAGTCCCCAATTTATTAAGTAGTTAGATGAAACCATGATGGAAATCTCCTGTAATTATGCAACAGAATAGTGAGGTTGTGAAGCTTGATATAGGAATCATTAACCACATGAGTCCTTCATTAGGCATTTCAGTTTTCTGCTGGCAAACCTGCTCTCTGACAGTCCCTAAGGATTTTTTTTTTTGTTATTCTAGGTCCTTCAGCTAGATTTTATGTCATGAGGCTGGAGAATCGTGAGCTTAGAAACCTCAGCACATCAACCAACTTTGCCTCCTTCTCTACAAAATAATTTTTTTTTGCCCCGAGTAATAAGAGGAAATAAAAAGCATGAAGAGAAGATGTTAAGCTTTAAGAACCATTTAAGATTTATTAGTACATAAGCACTTGCTAAACTGTCCTGTAGTTGTTTGCATTATGATTGACTCTAGTAGCTCAAAGACAAGTCTGTGCCTTTCTCTTGTTATCCGACAATACAAAATACAGATTTTTTTTCCACCAAGTGAATCTAAGATTCCTTGAAGGTGCCAGAATGGCAAAACTCAATGCCTCTTTATTCAAGTTAAATATACAGCTTGCGCAGTGCATATAGTAACCCAACAGTTTGCCTTTGCGCTTCACCTTATGTTTATAGGTGAGTGTGTAATTCAGTTTCTGAGTTCATTTACTCTTTTTTTCTTGAATCTGCTTTGGGTTTTCTATATATCCTGTGGGTATTTTGACTCAAGTAGCAGCTTTGAAAGTGACTCATGGGACACATCTGACAAACCTGAAGCTGTGTGGCTTTTCATGGGTGTGTCGAGTTGCGTTGATGAACATCACTTTCAAGAGATTTGCACATTGTCTTTCTCTGTGCATGTATAGCAGATTTGATTCCATTCATTTGTTTTAAATCAGACCAAGAAATGATCCATTGAAGTTTTTTTTTTAAATGTGTTTGATGTAGTGAATTTTAGCTCCAGTAAAATTACTGCATAGAAAATGCCAGTATTGTCCATTTATGCTGATTCTAGACCTCTTGACCTTTAGGCTGAGTTTCTTGGATAGGGTACATGCTAATGGTGCTTTTGTGCCATTTTCTGGGAAGCAAACTGAGATCCCAAGTGGTATGAGAGTTCACTTCATGGTTAATTTTCATATTGTAATGATATGGGACCGCTTGCATGTAATTTCAGCTCTCTTACTTTTCAATAGATTTCATACATACACAAAGGATAGACTTATTTCATCTGAAAAGAGGCCCCCCCACCCCCTACACACACATACACACTTTGCTGCAATATGCTTTTTTTAAATTTCTGTGCAGGAAGGAAAATATTTGGGTAAAGTCATGACTTCTGAAAGATTAAAATCAGAATGCAAACAGCACTGGAAGATAGCAAAGATAATGTTCTTAGCAAAAACATTAAAATGTATCACCATCCTCTGGCCCAAAATAAATAAACCAACTTTCTTATCTAGATCACACCCTCCAGGAAAAGCTTCAGTTCTCTGTTTCTGTCCTAGTCCGAATATATCCAAAACTCAGTTTATAAAAACATTTTTCTATTCAGTAGGCACATCTGAACATCTCCAGTGCAGTTCTGCCTCAGCCATCCCATTTTATTCCTTAGAACTCAACCCAGTTAGAAGTTCATTTGGATCCAAATCCATCTTTTTTTTTTTAGTGCCATCAAGTCAGTGTTGACTCACAGCAACCCAGCTACCTCTGGGTTTTCTTGGCAATGTATCAGCCTTTTCTTCTGTGGCAATGGAGGGTAAAGTGACTTGCCCAAGGTCACAAGGAGTGCCAGTGGGAATTGAACCCTTGATCTTCTGGGTATTAGGTAGTTGCTCTAACCACTAGGCTACTCCTCCACAATATATCTGAATATTTGAAGATTATTATATCTCAGCCATTTCAGCCATTTTAGCTTTTATCATAAGATTCATTGGTTCTAACTGAACAGGTTAAAACAAAGTAACAGAAGTTGCGATGCAGCTGTTAAAGTAGAAATGTTAAGTGTACCATATGTGTTTTCCTGACAAAAGTCAAAGTGAGTCAAATCGCTAAGGGGATAATTTTGCAAGGAAGTGCTTAGTTTTAGGCACTAAGAATGTGCATAAATGTTGGTATTTTAGTCATTTATGCACATAAGTGGCTACATATGTGCATTAATGGGCCTCTCTTATCTTCTCATATTCTTTCCTACTCTAAACTTACTACTTGTTCCTCTGATCCCATCCCCACCAATCTCCTTAACTCCATCTCCTCCTCTGTCATCCCCTCCATCACACGTATTCTCAACCTATCATTCTCTACTGCAACTTTCCCTGCAGCCTTCAAGCATGCTGTGGTCTGTAAACGGGGGCACTGGGTGAGAATGTCCACAGTCTTGGCAAAGTCAAATATTAATATGACTTGCAAAGGATTGTGGGAAATGTAGTCCATTCATACCAGACTCAGCCGTTCACAATAAATTAGTTGTGCTTGCTTGAATGTAAAGCAAAGAAGATTTTTTATTTATGGGGTTATTTCTCCCAACACAGATATACTTGGTAGCACATAAAAAGGAATACTTGCTTTCAGTATTATACTTAGAAAAACAAATAAGGAAAAACAACAGCTGAACTTGTTAAGCAATCAAATCAAAGCATAAAGACCTTGATGGGAACAGAAAGGTCTTTTCTGTAAGCTCCTGCTAATTCTCCTTAGCAGTGCTTCAAAGAACAAACAAAACCCACAAAGTAGGAAAAAAACTGTTCTTTTTCAGGGATCTCTTTCCTGTATCTTCACACACACTCAGAAGTGTCCCTTCAGAGCTCACAGGCAATTAGGCAAGGCTCAATTGCTAACAATTACCAGCTGAAAACCTCTTGGCTGGTTTACTTTCTATTACGTGGCTCAAATCCTACTCAGAAGCTTTTCTGAGTAGATTAAAGAACAGGTTTATATTTCTTTGTGATGGTTGTTGTATTTTGTAACAGCATATTACCACAGAAGTTTAGACAGAGAGCAATCCATGTATTCAAAGTCCCCATTTATAACATCTTCCCCTTCTTCAACTATCATGGGTTCAATATCATGGATTGGCACAGAGGAATTTCTCAATGGAACACTCTCAGGACAATACTTGTTTCCCTGCTGTCTTCCCAGTGAAGAGCTAGGGCATAGATCAGTGTTCATACCTGAGCTTCCATTGCTGTTAGAGTTCCTCTCTAAATATCCTGGCCAGTATGTAGTCCAGTTCTTATGTCCAGCCTTCCAATCAAGATCCCTGGACACTGGATCTCTCTTCACATACCTTCTTGCACTGGTCTTAGGGTCCCTTCCAAGTGCAGCCGTCTCCCTCACAGGTGCCATCCGGGGATTCCTGGCTCTGCAACCCCACTCCTCTGGCTTTCCCCAGTCCAATGGTGTATGCTTGCCTCTGGAATGCCTCCCAGTATACGTACTGCTATAGACTCCTTTAGACCTCCCAAATGCTTTTCTCTTCTTTCTTCCAAAGTGTTTCTTGCTCTCTCTGTCCGTCAGCTCTGGCTTCTGCTGATGATGATGATCCTCAGGCTGATCAAGATGCTTCTGATGATCAAGATGATGCTTCTGATGATCCTTCTGATGATTCTCTGTAGAATAAGCTTTTCTTTTATCCTGCTTAGATGAATGCTCCACCCTAGCACAGCACAGCTGTGCTGAATCAAGCCCTGCCCTTGGAGATGAGTGCTTGGGGATTACCTCATAGCCCTCCTGATTGAACACACGTTTCCCCACTTCAGCTCTTCTAATGGCTGTTGGAAACCTGGTGCATTCTGGGACTGGTAGTCTTTTATAGAAACATTCTGTTTTATTATTGCTACCAGAACAGACAGGTTGCTTGTTCAGAGTCACTTCATCTCTATTATAGCTCCTTCCTGAACTATGATAAGCTTCCTTATCACATACCCCCCTGCTTAAGTTATTACGGATTGGTGTAACTGGTGAAACGTTTTCCCTACAGTCTGTAATACCTACGAGAGTATTATCTTTGTGAAGCTCACCTACTTCCTGACTGGCTTCAGGTCCCATCAGCCCCCGCGGGCTTAACAGAGCCGCGAAAGGGAAACTAGTCCCTTCGCGCTCTGAAAGCCGGCGCGTGTGACTGAAGCTGCGAAGACAGAGGTGATAAAGGGGAGGTCAGGCTCTGCTGGGCAGGGGGGGGGGGGCCGCGGCACACTCGATTCTGCCGTGGCGGCCACGGCAGCGGGAGAAGACAGCTTTTTTAAAAAAAGATTTTCCCTGGGCTGGGCTGGGCTGGGCTGGGGGGGATTAGGAGTGGTGATGGGCTGCGGGGGGATTAGGAGTGGTGATGGGCTATGGGGGGGCTGGGGGGGTTAGTAGTCTTGATGGGCTATGGGGGAGCTAAGTCTGTAAATGGGCTCATCTGAATCGGACTGGAAGTGGGTTGATGGGGGGTTAGGACTGGTAATGGGCTATGGGGGGGATTAAACTAAAAATTGTGTGATGGGGGATTAGGACTGTAAAAGGTATGGAGGGATTAGGACAGCGAGTGGGCTGATGGGGAGGTTAGGACTGGTAATGGGCTATGGGGGGGTTAGGACTGATAATGGGCTATGGGGGGGCTAGGACAGGAAATGGGCAGATGGGGAGGGGTTAGGACTTGAGGTGGGCTGATGGGGTTAGGACTGGTAATGGGCTGTGGGCTGTTGGGGGGGTTAGAACTGGTAATGGGCTATGGGGGGGTTAAGACGTAATGGGCTGTTGGCTGATGGGGGCTGTCTGGTAATGGGCTATGGGGGGGTTAGGACTGATAATGGGCTATGGGGGGGCTAGGACAGGAAATGGGCTGATGGGGAGGGGTTAGGACTTGAGGTGGGCTGATGGGGTTAGGACTGGTAATGGGCTGTGGGGGGGCTAGGACAGGAAATGGGCTGATGGGGAGGGGTTAGGACTTGTGGTGGGCTGATGGGGTTAGGACTGGTAATGGGCTGTGGGATGATGGGGGGTTAGGACTGGCAATGGGCTATGGGGGGCTGACTGGAAATGGGTTGATGGGGTTAGGACTGGAAGTGGGCTGATGGGGGGTTAGGACTGGAAGTGGGTTGATGGGGGGGCTAGGACTGGTATTGGGTTGGGGGGTTGCTAGGACTGGAAATGGGCTGATGGGGGGCTAGGACTGGAAATGTGCTCATGCAGGGACTAGAAGGGAGCGGATGCTGGGTGAGGCTGGAACTAGAAGGGAGCTGATGTTGGGGGAGGATTAGAATGGGATGGGGCTGGGAGAGTAAAATGGAGAGGGGAAAAATATTTTGTGTGGGAGGGATAAAAATCTACAATTGGCCGGGTATTGGGAGAGTAAGTGGGGATTGAGGATGGAGGGGTAAAATTTGAGTGGATGAAATAGGAATGAGGAAAGAGCAAAAGGAGAAAGATTAGTATGTTAAAGCAGATGTAGAGAGAGAGAATGGAAAAAAAAACTAGAAGAGAGAAGAAAGGACAAATGGACAGCAGATGATGGAGAGAGTTAGCAGAAAACATGAAGAAACCAGAAGAAAGTGGCTGGAGCAATTGCAACTGAAAAAAAATGCACAAAAGGTAGAAAGATATCTCTTTATTTTGAATTTATTAACTGGAATATGAAAGCTCTGGGAAATGTGCATCATTAACGTCTGCGCTTTGTTTGGTACAAGAGGAAATTAATTTATAGTTTTATTTCTACAGTGTTGCTGTACATTCCAAGTTTGGCTTTTGGGGTTCCCAGTTTAATTATTGCCTTCCTGTTTCTAAATTGTGATTCCTTGTTTGGTGATGGTCTATGTTCTGCAAGTGTAACTGAGCTGAGGTATTCTATTTATGTAATTCCTATTTGACATTGCCACTTGTTCTCTTTCCCCAGTAGGTCATGTATTGTTGTTCTCTGAAATGTATTGGTTTAATATTTGCAGTGTTGCCTTTTGATAGGTATGGTATGGTGCTTTGTGAGTCCTGGTAGTGCTGTTAGGATACGGCGGGTTTGCTATGGATTCTAAATGGGCAGTGTTTGTAGTAGTTCCTAATGTGCCTGGCGGTTGGCACTGGATTATAGTAATGTAGAAATCTTTTAGTCTGTCTTTATCCATACACTCATTAAGAGACATGTTTACTAAAAGTTAGTGTATGTTAGCATTATGCAAATAGTTATGCAAATATTTATGCAAATAAGGCCACTTATGCAAATGAGGCCCCGCACCAAGTCTCCGCACATGGCCCCGCACCCCCCTTGGGCCGCCCCTATTTGTGGTAATTCCCTGCACATCAACCATCAAAAGAAATCCTTCTTTGGGCTGTTTTAAATCAACACCCATTAAGCTAGTGTGTGTCTGGCATTCCCTTTCTAAATGTCCCCATTTTCCACATTTTCCACATTTCTTTTTACTCCACTGTGTCATCTGTGCTGGCACAGTACAATTATTTTCAGAAACATTTTTAACCATTTTCTTTTCTGATACAGCACAGCTTGCCTCAGCACCAATCTTCAGAGGGCCACCCATTCTATGGCAAGCCTGCGTGGCTTCCAAGAATCTCTCTGCCAGCATGGTTGCCTCTCCAAGATTTTGGCAATTTTGTTGTATAAGGAAAGTGTGCAGACCTTTAGGCACAGCAGACATAAATTGTTCAAGCATAATAATGTCTAATAACATTTCTACAGTTTTTCCCTCAGGCTCCAACCATTTTACAGCTAATCCTCTGATTCTCTGACTCAGAGCCCTGGGTGTTTCACCCAATCTTAATGCAGTAGCTCTAAACATTTGCCTATACTCTGAAATAGACAACCCTAGGCGATCTCTAATAGCAGCCTTGACATCTTTATACCTCAAAGCTTGAGCTGCTGGCATTGCTCTATAAGCTGCAAGCGTCTCTCCAGTTAATGAGGCTGCCAGCCTTACTGCCCACTGGGTCTCTGGCCATGCTAATGCTTGTGCCACTCTCTCAAAAGACTCTAGAAAATCATCAACATTATCATCTGGAGTCAGCTTCCCAAAACTAAATGCCCCAATTCCCTGATTGAGTCCCACACTGTCCTCATGTGGTATACCAGTATTTACTGCTGGTCTTGCATCCGGTCCACTTTGGTTCTGCAGATTAGCTAAGGCTTTCACCAGATCAAGCACTGGCCTCTGCTGGTCCATTAAAGCTTTCATAGCAGTATCCTGAGCCTGCTGCGCTAGCTCCTGTTGCCTGCTAAACTGGGCTGCCATCCAGCTGGCCATCTCCCTCGGATCCATCTTGATCCCTGCAAGAAAACAAAGAAAAAAAAAAACACAGTGCACCACTTTCCAAACAGGTGTTTTTCTCTAATTTGTTTTTTCAATTACCCCTGTGCCTTACTCCCATCCACCACTAGACATGCCCAGGTACTTATTACCTTATGCCAGTGATGAATCCAGCTCTACACAGGGTCTTTTCCTCCTGGAACAGCTACCTGGATCAGCCACCTCTTCCTCCAAAGTGTAGTTAAGGGAAATCTTTTTTTCCAGCTTTTAAACTTGAACTTTCTTTTTTTCTTCAGACTTTAGTTGTAATCCTTAGCATGTAAATCCTTTGCGCAAAAGCAATCCGAAAAACTACGCCATCTGTAAACGGGGGTGCTGGGTGAGAATGTCCACAGTCTTGGCAAAGGCAAATATTAATATGACTTGCAAAAGATTGTGGGAAATGTAGTCCATTCATACCAGACTCAGCCGTTCACAATAAATTAGTTGTGCTTGCTCGAATGTAAAGCAAAGAAGATATTTTATTTATGGGGTTATTTCTCCCAACACAGATATACTTGGTAGCACATAAAAAGGAATACTTGCTTTCAGTATTATACTTTAGAAAAACAAATAAGGAAAAACAACAGCTGAACTTGTTAAGCAATCAAATCAAAGCATAAAGACCTTGATGGGAACAGAAAGGTCTTTTCTGTAAGCTCCTGCAAAATTCTCCTTAGCAGTGCTCCAAAGAACAAACAAAACCCACAAAGTAGGAAAAAAACTGTTCTTTTTCAGGGATATCTTCCTGTATCTTCACACACACTCAGAAGTGTCCCTTCAGAGCTCACAGGCAATTAGGCAAGGCTCAATTGCTAACAATTACCAGCTGAAAACCTCTTGGCTGGTTTACTTTCTATTACATGGCTTAAATCCTACTCAGAAGCTTTTCTGAGTAGATTAAAGAACAGGTTTATATTTCTTTGTGATGGTTGTTGTATTTTGTAACAGCATATTACCACAGAAGTTTAGACAGAGAGCAATCCATGTATTCAAAGTCCCCATTTATAACATCTTCCCCTTCTTCAACTATCATGGGTTCAATATCATGGATTGTCACAGAGGAATTTCTCAATGGAACACTCTCAGGACAATACTTGTTTCCCTGCTGTCTTCCCAGTGAAGAGCTAGGGCATAGATCAGTGTTCATACCTGAGCTTCCATTGCTGTTAGAGTTCCTCTCTAAATATCCTGGCCAGTATGTAGTCCAGTTCTTATGTCCAGCCTTCCAATCAAGATCCCTGGACACTGGATCTCTCTTCGCATACCTTCTTGCACTGGTCTTAGGGTCCCTTCCAAGTGCAGCCGTCTCCTTCACAGGTGCCGTCCGGGGATTCCTGGCTCTGCAACCCCACTCTTCTGGCTTTCCCTAGTCCAATGGTGTATGCTTGCCTCTGGAATGCCTCCCAGTATACGTACTGCTATGGACTCCTTTAGACCTCCCAAATGCTTTTCTCTTCTTTCTTCCAAAGTGTTTCTTGCTCTCTCTGTCCGTCAGCTCTGGCTTCTGCTGATGATGATGATCCTCAGGCTTATCAAGATGCTTCTGATGATCAAGATGATGCTTCTGATGATCCTTCTGATGATTCTCTGTAGAATAAGCTTTTCTTTTATCCTGCTTAGATGAATGCTCCACCCTAGCACAGCGCAGCTGTGCTGAATCAAGCCCTGCCCTTGGAGATGAGTGCTTGGGGATTACCTCATAGCCCTCCTGATTGAACACACGTTTTCCCCACTTCAGCTCTTCTAATGGCTGTTGGAAACCTGGTGCATTCTGGGACTGGTAGTCTTTTATGGAAACATTCTGTTTTATTATTGCTACCAGAACAGACAGGTTGCTTGTTCAGAGTCACTTCACCTCTATTATAGCTCCTTCCTGAACTATGATAAGCTTCCTTATCACAGGTCACATCTCTCCTCAAGAAACCTTCTCTTGACCGTTCTTGTCCTTCAAATTTTCAACTCATCTTCCTTCTTCCCTTCATTTTGAAAATTCTTGAACATGCGGTTCTCCACCATTACCTTGAATTTCTCTCCTCTCAAGCCCTCCTAGATCCATTTCAATCTGGTTTTCATCCCTTACATGCTACTGAAACAGCTCTTGCCAAAGTCTCCAGTGACTTCTTCCTGGATAAATTCAAGGGCCTTTACTCGGTCCTCATTTTTCTTGACCTTTCTGCTGCTTGTGACACTGATGACCACCACCTTCTCCTTGACACATTGTCCTCACTTGATTTAAGAGGCTCTATACTGTCCTGGTTCTCTTCTTATCTCTCCCATCACTCCTTCAGTGTCTGTTCTGGTGGTTACTCCTCTGCTGATATCCCACTCTCAGTTGGTGTACCCCAGGGGTCTGTTCTGGGCCCTCTCCTTTTCTCTCTCTACACCCAGTTCCTTGGCGTTCTCATCTCCTCCCATGGCTTTCAATATCATTTTTATGCTGATGATTCTCAATTCTATCTGTCTACACCTCTTTCTCTTACACTCCAAGCCTGTATATCTGCCTGACTATCTGACATTGCTGCCTGGATGTCTCACCGCCATTTAAAATTGAACATGGCCAGAACTGAACTTCTTATCTTTTCCCCTAAACCCTCTTACCCCTTTCTTCCTTTCTCTATCTCTGTTGAGAACACTCTTCTGCTTCCTGTTTCCTCAGCCCGCAACCTTGGGGTCATCTTTGCCTCCTCCCTCTCTTTCTCCACACATATCCAACAGATAGCAAAAATCTGTCATTTCTTTCTCCTTAACATTTACGAAGATCGCCCCTTCCTTTCTGAACACACTACTAAAAAACTTATCCACTCTAGTCACTGCTCGCCTTGACTATTGCAGCCTCCTCCTTGCTCGTCTCCTCCTGCGTCATCTTTCTCTCCTTCAGTCTCTTCAAAACTCTGCTGCTTGGCTAATCTTTCATCAGCCTAAATATACTCATATAACACCTCTTCTTCATTCACTTCATTGGCTTCCCTTCTGTTTTCGTATCCAATACAAACATCTCCTTCTGACTATAAATACATTCATTCTACTGCTCCTCACTACCTTTCCTGTATTCTCTCTCCCTACCCCTCCTCATGAACTCTGCTCCACATCAGGCTTGCTTCTCTCTAGGCTCTTTCACAGCCAACTCCACTCATTATGCCTGGAACAAACTACCTGTATCTTTACGCCAGGCTTCATCTCTCCCCCTTTTCAAATCCATGCTACTCACCTCTTTCAGGCCGCTTTTGGATCTTAATCCTGTGTTCTCCTTCATTTCTTTCCCTTCCCTACTGTTCCTTTGTTCTCATTTTTTGTACTGTCTATCTTGATTCAATTGTAAGCTCTGATGAGCAGGGACTGTCTTTTATATGTGTCTGTACAGAGCTGAGTACACCTTGTAGTGCTATTTAAATGATTGATAGCAGTAGTAGTCTTATAAAATACCAACCAGCATAAAGGTACACATGCTGATTGCATGCACAAGGGCGAAGATTTGGTGGGGCATGAGTAGTGCAAAGAAGCATGCATGTTGATTATAAAATATGATGATATACACATGTACTTGCAAAATGTAAGTGCGATCATCTACACCAGCTCTAGGGCTGCTGTAAGTGATTGTGCCTTAAATTAAGGCATAGTTTCTACCACTTGTGCTAGTTTTTTATAAAATAGTTCAATTTGTGTTAAAACACACTTTAACTAGGTTCCCGTTTATAAAGTTTCCCTCCACAAGTTTCCACTTTGAATCTTTCAATGTTAGGAGAAAGTAGGTTCCCACAACTTGGTTACCTCCTTCTTCATGTAATGTGAAGTGATTATAAGGTTATAGAAACAGCCGGGCACTTTCCTTTATTCTTTATTCTGCTTTTAAAACTGACTTTCCTTTTGTGCTTGGGATTTATCATCTGAGGATCTAATCCCTGTGCGGAAATGATGACGCACCATTAAGTACTCTGTATGTATAGCAGTTGATTAAATTCCATGAAGTCTACATATTCATCTTTTTCCCTTTCCTTGGCTGCATTTTCAGCTTCGTCTTCTTGCCAACTAACCCCCTTCACTCCACCTGCTCCCTTTGCTGCAAATAAATTGCCAGAGCGAGCTAATGAACCAGGCCAGATGAAAAATATACAGTAATGGTTCATCACTCTCACTGGTTAAATAATTTCATCTGGGCTTCAGCTTCTACTGGAAAGGTTTTCAGAGGCTTCTCTGAGTGTGTGTGCATGCATGGTCTAACATTACTGTCCTTGAAGGGACAGCTAGAGCAAAACGTCGTTCTCAGATGGTACCACAGAGCAGTTTCTATCAGTAATGGAAAGGACGGAAGATGATCTTCATTAGCAGAATTTACTTTTGGAATAAATCAGGCCCCTTTATAAAACAATTTGTCCACAAACAGAAAGATCCTTTATAAAAATGGACTCCATGGTTTTTAGTGCAGGAATTTTGCTTTTTGTTTGGTGCGGTGAGGGGGTGGGAGGGATATTAAACTAATTTTGATAAGGAAATATTTATTTGGCTTGTTAGATCTTTATGTTGTGTCATATGAGTTATGAGGTGCATGATAAAAGTCAAGATTTACCTACTAAGTAAAGCCCTTGGAAATGAGACCATGCTCCATCAATGCCTGTGTTCTATAGTGCAAGTTGTTGTAGGGGTTCATGCATTAGGGATGTGAATTAACACATAATTGAATTGTTAACGTGCCTTAAAAACTTAAGTGTGTGCTAAATCAATTGAGCACAAGTTAACCTACAAATTAGTGTGTGTTAAGTCCATTAGTACGCGTTAAAACGTTATTTTTATTAAACTGAATGTGTAACACCCCCCCCCCCCCCAAAAAAAATCTGAAAATTAGGGAAAAATTTCCAGTGAAGCAAACATTTTTTTCCTTTCCACATCCCTATCATGTATTCATTTATTGCAGTTCAGGATACTACTAGCACCTTAGGGCACTACTCTAGTCCAGAATCAATATTTTATCCCCAGAAAAATGTATCACCTTTTGCCAAAATGGTAAGGATTTGCGGTATTGTAGTACACTTACAAAATCAGAGACAAGTATTATGGTCCATCACCAGCAGCGCTCTCCAATGCCAGAGAGAATGTGTGATAGGGAAAATAGCTTTGTCTGGAGAGGACAAAGAGGTAGCAAAACAGACATTTTTGTAAGGTAGTCCCAAACTTAGAGACACATCTAATTTCAGTATAGACGGGGAAGCTTTTAGAAGGCTGGGTAAATAAAGTGAAGATCAATATTTAAACTTCTTGGGTCAGATTTCTTTTAAATGCCAGCCATGATGTTTAAACTGAAAAAGAATAGTCAGCTCCAGGATCATGCTAACACTGAATATTCAGTTTTAGTGCTGACTGCCAGAGCTATCTGGATAGTGGTGATATTCAGCTGCTATCTGGATAGGCAACCATGTAAGTTAGGACTGATTTTTGTAGCCTAATGTTGTGCTGTTTGTTATCTAGTTAGTGGACTGAATATTTGCTGCTAATTGGATAACCCTGAGGACTGCCTACAGATCACACTGGTACTAACCAGATAGTGCTACAGTGGTCAGAGGACATCTTCAGTAGCACTATCTATATTGTTGTGTGCGTTCAAGTCAGCACTGACTCCTTGTGACCATTCCCTGGGTTTTCAAGCAAAGGTATGACTGGAAGTAGATTGCCAAGTCTTTCTTCCACACAGTAATTCTACAGCACCTGGTCTTCTAAGGTAGTCTCCCATCTGAGTACTGACTGGCGTTGGGGGGTGGCAAACAGGGCAATTGCCCTGGGCCCTCATGTCACAAGGGGCTCCAAACCTGCCACTAAATGGAGGCATAGCCTACAAAAAGGCTTTGGGGCTCCCTCACCATTTGCTGCCCTGGGGCCCTGCATGTTTAACACTGGTACCGGTCCCAGCCCTGCTTAGCTTCTGACATCAGGTGATATTGGTCTCACTGAAGGTGGCATTGTCCACTGAATATTGCCATCAGTAAGCCATATAAGTTAGCAGGTGCTGTAACTGTATGTGTTTCACTGCATATTGGCTGCTTGTTTCCTATTAACACTAAGGAGCATGTTCACGAAAGATTAATGCATAGTAATGCCTGTTAGTGCAAGTTAAGTGCCACAGCAGCCTTAGGAGTAAAATGTGCTAACAGAATAAATTGTGCATTAGCTTTTAGTGAACATGCCCCTGAATATCTCTTTTTAATTTTAATTTTATTTATTGAATATTTGTACATATAAATCACAATCAAAAACCCATTACAAAAAGTAGGTAGTCCATAAGCCATATGGAGTGGAGGAGTAGCCTAGCAATTACCTAGTACATAGAAGATATATGGAGTGGAGGAGTGGCCTAGTGGTTGGGGCAAGTTACCTCGGGCCAGAATCCTGCTAGAGAATCAGCAACCTTGGGCCAAAAGGACTGAGGTTTCTAGTCCCACAGGTGCTCCTTGTGTCCTTGGGCAAGCCACTTAACCCTCACTTGCCTCAGGTACAAAAAAAACATAGATTGTGAGCCCTTTGGGGACAAGGGAAAAAATATATATACAGTAACTGAATGTACACTGTTTTGACTGGTAGAAAAGCAGTATATAAGCCTAGTTAAATAAATAAGATCAAGGGTTCAATTCCCACTGACAATCCTTGTGACCTTGGGCAAGTCACTTTACCCCTGTGTTGCCTCTGAAGAAAAGGATTGGCAATCTACTTCCAGTGATACATTGCCAAGAAAACCCAGAGGCAGCTGGGTTGCCAGGAGTCAGCACTGACTTGACAGCACTGAAAAAAAACAAAAAAAGAAATATGAAATAAAAAGAGAAACAATACATCCATCATCAAACAAACAGGACCTCTAACTAAAAAAAAGTGGAGGATTCAATTCCACAAATCACAAGAAGAAAGACATCAGAAATATGCAGCTAAGGCCTGTGCATCACTGCTAAAAGCAGAAACATCCTGGGATAGGGGCAGCTTAGAGGTAAGAAACAAAGTCAGCTGTTGCTGATCAAAGAAAACAGCTAACATTTTACTAAACATTTACACGGGAATCTTAAAAGTAAAAAAATTCTGAACCTATCATCTCCCAGTTTCAGCAAGAGGAACTATTCCCTCCTCTACTGAGTAGCCTTGGCTATGTCAAGAAACATATGAACCTGAGTCCATAAACGTAGTTTCCTTGGCTCTATAATGTTATGCTATATTATGTTACTCTTTATTTGATATACCGCATATCTATAAAAAATTATGCAGTTTACAAAAGCAAATTAAACGAAAAACACATGAAGAGAAAAAGAATGCCATAATAAATTGGAAAGGTATAGCAGAGAAATTACATGAGATCACAATAAAAGTTAAAAATAAACCAAAAAGGGTGCTGAGAGAATAACGAGTACAGTCAGACCTCGGACATTCTCGAGGTTAGGTTCCAGAACCCGTTGCGAATAAGGAGGATTCGTGGATGTTTGGTAGAGTCACTAAAAATGGTAATACAGTACAGTATATGCTTATTTCTATCGTTTAAACCCTAAATATGACCCCAGTCATACTCCCAAACATTTTAATTTCATTTAAGTTAGCTTAATGCATTACCCTTAAAAAAAGGTGAGGGTTCGTGGGAGCTTTTGGGTTTCGGCTTGAAGAACCAAGTTATTTTGCTCTTCTGATGCTGTTTTTTCATAGTGGTGTAGAGGGCTCTGTATGTCTTGTCAGACGGCTGCCTAGGGTGAGAACTTACACAATCTTGACGATGCATATATTCATATGATTCTTGCAAGGTATTGTGGGTATTGTAGTTCATTCACTCCCAAACACAGCTGATGACAATAATTTGAGTTGTGAAACCAAGTGGTAAGATCAATAAAATACTTCTTTTATTGATGGGGTTTAATTTACCCAGCACATGTATGCTTGATAGCACTATAAATGAGGTTACTTGCTTGCAGTGTTTAAATGGATAACAAAAAAAGTCACAAAGTAAACCAGAAACAACCTTCAGCTTGTCAGGCAATTAGCTAATGTTTTCTTAGCAAATAATTACCAAATACAAAGGCACAAGGAAAACAATAAACTTTGCTGGTTAGGTTAACTTCTGCTTATTTTCCACGCAGATCTCAGCAGTGATTCTCCCTTGCTCACACACACAATCAGGTGCAGCCCTAATTACTATCAATGGACCAGCTGAAAGCCTTTAGCTGGCTGGCTGCAACTGTGTGAGCCCAAATCCTGCTTTAAGAGCTGTTTGCAGTGGAAATAAAGAACAAAGTTAGGTTTCTTTGTGATGGCTGATGTGTTTGCTCATAGAAAACTAGCAATCGCATTTAGATAAAGAACAGTCCATGTAAATAGTTTCATCTGCTGTATTTCCCCCTGCATCAACAATCATAGGGTCAATATCATACATTGGCACAGATGAGTCTTTCATTAAGGCACTATCATGAGAATGCTTATTCCCTTGCTGCCATTCTCTATTATAGATAGGGTCTGGATCAGTGTTCATGCCTGAGCCTCTCCTGCTATCATTATTCCTCTCTGTATAGCCTGGCCAATATGTAATCCAATTCTGATGTCCAGCCTTCCAATCTTGATCCCTGGACACTGGATCTTCTTTCACATACCTTCTGGCCTTGGTCTGAAAGTCCCTTCCACATGCAGTCTTCTCTCTTCCAGGTAGCCACTGGTGATTACTATCTCTGCCAATCCATTCCTCTGGCTGAATCCAGTCCAATGGACTCTGCTGGCATTTGGAATACCTCCCAGTATGGGTACTGCCTTGGAATCTCCCAGACCTTCCAATGGGCTTTCTTCTCTTCCTTCCAGAGAGTTTCCTTCTCTCTCTATCTGCTTGGCTTGGCTTCTGTTTCTCCAGGTGATACTGGTGCTTGTAGCCGTTGCTGTCTCTGTATCTCTTCCTCCCTCTGTAGCTGTTATCTGAAGAATAAGCTCCATTCTTATCCTGTTCTAATGTGTGCTGCTCCCTAACACAGCGCACCTGTGTTGAATCAGGCCCTGCCCTTTGAGATGAGTGCTTAGGGATTACCTCATAGCTCTCTTGATTGCACACACATTCTCTCACTTCAGCCTCTCTCATGGCTGCTGGAAAGCTGGTGCATTCTGGGACTGGTAGTCTTTTATGTGAAAACTCTGTTTTCTCAATTCTACCAGAACTGACAGGTTGCTTGTTCAGAGTCACATCATCTTTTCTATAGCTCCTACCTGAGCTATGATAAGCTTCCTTATCACAGTCTCCATGACTGAATTTAATCAATTTATGGTTTTCAGAGGACGTTCAAAAAAGGAATCCCACTCTTCTATGTAGGATTTCAACTGCTATTGAGTCCTGATGATTACTCCAAGATGTTCCAATGAAAGACCCTCGTCCTCCTCTTTTTCTTCTTCAGCTGTTTCCTCTTCCTCTTCACTTGCTGACTTGGTCAGCTCAAGCAAGTCATAATCCGTCAGGGGGTCAGAGTGGGCATCGATGAGTTTGTTGACTACTTCTTCAGTGCAATCCTCGAATCCTTCACCCCCAAGCAATCTTGCTAGTTTCACAGTCTTGCTGTCAGCCTCATTATGAATCTCCTCCAGCTAGAAGCCCTTGTAGTCGTGGATTACGTCTGACCACAGTTTTTTCCAGCATGCATTGAGAGTTTCCTTCTTCATTTCTTTGAGAGCAGACTTAATTACAGTAAGGCATGTTGCTATGGTGAATTTCTTCCAGTATTCCTTTAAGGTAAAGTTCTCCATCATGTCCATTGCATTGACCAAGTGTTGCATAGAGTTACGTGTGTAGAGGGCCTTAAAGGCACGGAGCACGCCTTGGTCCATAGGTTGTATGAGGGAGGTGGTGTTGGAAGGGAGGAATTTGATCTGCACACCATCATACGACAGATCTAGGGGGTGCCCTCCAGCATTGTCCATGATTAGCAACACCTGAAATTCAAGCTCTCATCATTCCACACCTGGACTACTGCAACGCTATTCTTCAAGGCCTTCCAAAGGGCACCCTAAACATACTGCAAATGGCCCAAAACGTCGCTGCCAGGATCATTATGAAAAAAGGCGTCTCTGATCACATCACTCCAGTACTCATTGAACTCCATTGGCTCCCCATTACTGCCCGCATCTTATACAAAATACTAGTAACCACTTTCAAGCTCATTCACAACATAGCCCCATCATACCTCAACAATCTAATCGCCATCCAGTCATCCAATAGATGCAGAAGAACCATAACTCAAAACACCCTCAGCGTCCCAAACAGCATAAGAAAGGTCAAAGCAGAAACAAGCCGCAGAGATTTCTCTTATGTTGCACCGCTGCTTTGGAATCAGCTGCCTCACGACATACGACTAATAAGTGACTTAAAAGAATTTAGAAAAAACCTCAAAACACACCTTTTTCAGTCCCATTATAGGCTGACCTAACCAGTAACCTCTGCTCCAAGATGGTCCCAATACTTTGACAAGGACATCTCCAATTGATCTGTCATATTGTATATATGTATATAAGTAGCACACCCCCACCCACGCATCCTAATGTATATGTATATGGGTAAGCAAACCCGCACACAATTAATCAAATGTAAATCAAATGACCCTGCGTTGTGTTGTTTCAAATCAAATCTTTAACCAATCAAAATGTAAATCATACAAATTACTGTACTGTACAGTGCAACCTGATCTGTAAAGTTAACCGCTGCTGATCGTAGGAAGTAGCGGTATACAAGTGTCTACTAAATAAATAAATAAGGCCTAGGCTGAGAAGGTATTTCTCCACTTCAGGGATGAAACACCGGTGGAACCAGTCGGATGCTATGACCTTGGTTATCCAGGCCTTGGAGTTATGCATCCAGTAGACAGGAAGGGCATTCTTATTCTTGAGGGCCCTGGGGTTTGCAGACTTATAAGTCAGCCCTGGTTTGAGCAAGTGGCCAGCAGCATTGCCACACATAATGAGCATGACGCTGTCCTTTTGTGACTTAAATCCAGGAGCTTTGGCTTCTTTCTTCATCAAGTATGTTCTTGATGGCATTTTCTTCCAAAACAATCCTGTTTTGTTCTTATTGAAGACTTGTTCAGGCCTGAATCCCTTCTCCTGGATGATTTATTTGAAGGTCTCCGGATGCTTCTCTGTGGCTTCTACGTCAGCAGATGCAGCCTCTCCATGCAATCTCACACTCTTTAGGTTATAACGGTTTGAAAACTTTTCAAACCACCCTTTGCTGGCCTGAAAACTTCCAGGGTCTGGTACTGTCGATGTTCCTGGCTGCGGGTCTTGTGCATCCTCTTCAACAATCTTCTTATGTAGATTCAGAGCCTTCTGCTGAATCACGTTGCCCTGCAAGGGGATGTCCTTTTTACGGCTGTCTTCAATCCATATTGCCAGGGCTGATTCCATTTTAACAATGTACGGGTCTCTCTTGGTTGAAACCTGCTTTGCTCCTTGCAGGTAGCTCTTGGAGACCAATTTTCTAATTTCAGTATCTTTACTCCTTATAGAGCGTACAGTGCTTTCATTCACGCCATATTGGCATCCTACGCTAGTAGCCGTTTCGCCAGATTTCAACAAATCTAAAACTTTGACTTTTTCCTCTAGCGTCATCACCTTCTTCTGCCGATTAGGAACACTGCTAGGAGCCTTAGAATGTGTTGAATGTTTAGGCATCTTGAGGGTTTTTATAAATAAGTAAAAACCAAGGAAAAAAGCACTGCAAATAGTTATCACACTTGTAAGTAATACGCGCGTGTTGAACTGAGATGCGGGAAGATGAACCGCAATTTCACGCATGTAGTACACAAAGCATCCGAGTTACCAGCCAATCAGTAGCGAGGAAAGCTGGTAACCATGCTCTGTAATTGGCTACTTCCAACCCTTCCAGTATTTATAGCAAATGCGTCTCGAGAGGGAAACCTGAGACGCATTTGCTATGTACGTAAACAAATAAGGTTCCAATGAAATTTTCGCGGATCTGTGAATTCGCGAATCACAAAGCGCAAATGCACAAGGTCTGACTCTTTACAGATTACATTCAAATTCATGTAACCACAACCCTCCCCAAGCTCAAACTATATTAGTCCCAAAAGCAACACTAAAATACATTCTAAGCAGCCGGTCTCTATCCGGCTCTAATGCTCGGGTTATTAACAGAGCAGCCATGGGAACCTGTCCAGGACCAGAGTCTTCCAGAAAGGCGATCAACTCCAAAAGATCCATTGTTAATTGAACTCATGGCCCCTTATCCTCCAAATCTCTCCTCTTAACCTGTGGTAAATAAAAAGCTCTGACCAAGTCGGGCACAGATTCCATAGGTACTTTCAGGAATGTGGCGATATACTGCTTAAATAATTCCATCAGTGTAAGGCAGGAACACAGGGAAAATCTAATAGAAGCAAATTTTTCCTGCGTGAAAAATGTTTCAATATATCCAGTTTTCTATGGATAACACCTGAGTCCCAAACAAACAAATATTCCTTGATTTAGGACACAGTCACCTTTTCTTCTACAGCCACAGGCCATCTCCTGTTGCATCTCAGCAATGACTGAGACAGGGACCATGAACTGCTTCATGCTAATTCAGATACCTGAGTGTACAAAAAAATGCTTTAATGAGTCTTCAGCTGTTCTGAATGAACCTGCCCTCAGCTGATCTCTGAAGCTAAGCAGCATTGGGCCTGGCTAGTACTTGGAATACCAGGGGCTGTAAACTCATTGCACAGAAGAAAGGCATGGCAATCAACTTCTTGTGGCATCTTGCTAAGAAAACCTAGAAGCTGTGTTGCCAGGTGTCAATATTGACTTGATTGCCCATAATGCATTGCAACATCACAAGACCATTCCAGAGAGTAAAACAATCAAAATATTCAGCTCCCACCAAAGCAATCCTCTGAGGAGGAAATTAATCAATTCCTTTATTTGCTGGCATGGGAACTTCAAGACTAGAGGAAAGCAAAACCTCCTCTCACTTCCCAGCAGTCAACTTTGCTGTAGCCTGCATACCCTCAAGAAGGATCCACTATTCCCTCACCTACAGGAGTTGACGCTCTGGGCTCCACTCTCTCCACTTCCTGCAGGGCTGCTGGTGATGGTACTCTGTTCAGAAAACTTTCACTCTGACAGGAGGAAGCCAGACTCAGGGTGGTATCAAGCCCTAGGGAAGGAGATAGATAGGTTCAGCCATAGCCACAGGCCTACAGACATAGTTGCTGATGGGCTCAGTTGCTGCTGTAACTTGTCGTGATGTCAGAGGCTGAAACTTTCCCTTTCATTTAGATCTATGTAGCATAAAAACAATTCAGAAGTTACACAAGGGAACAGTGGTCCATGCGGGTAAGTCAGGTCATCATTCTGCCATATTGGATCTCCCCCACTATATTGATCATCCCTGGATTTCATAAGAACATAAGAATTGCCATTCTGGGTCAGAGCAATGGTCCTTGAAGCCCATTATCCTGTTTCCAACAGTGGCCAATCCAAATCACAAATATCTAGTAGGCTTCCAAAAATTAGCAACATTCCATGCTGTCTACCCCCAGAGATAAGCAGTGGCTTTCCCAAGTCTACCTCAATAGAGGTTTGTGACAGTTTCCTCCAGGAACTTATCCAAACCATTTATAAACCCAGCTATGCTAACTGCTTTTTACTAGGTTTTCCAACAATGAATTCCAGTGCTTAATTATACATTGAGTGAAAAAATATTTTCTCTTATTTGTTTTTAAATCTACTACTTTGTAACTTCATTTGTACTTTTCAAAAGAGTAAACAATGGATTCATGTTTACCCATTCTTAGTGGCATTCCTAGCCCCCTTGCAATCAGGGCTAGCCCCCCCCCCCCCCCCCCCCGCAGCATAGCACTGTACAACATGATTCACACCTCCCCTGTGATTCACGAGACTTTGACTGGGAGAGAAAAGTGACTGGGCCCACAGAGAGAATGTGGCAAGCCAACTTTAGGATAAGTTTGCTCTACTGCCTCTGTGGGCCCGACGGGGGTACATCCCTCCCCTGGCCGGCACCCAGGGGTGGGCCTCACCCACTGTCCCCACCTTTGGCATGCCACTGCCCATTCCATTCCACTCTGGATTTTATAGGTCTCTATCATATCTTCCCTCACCCTTCTCAAAGCCGGAGAGCTCTACTCTTTTTAACCTTTCCACGTAGGGTTGTCTTCCCATCCCTATCATCATTTTGGTCACTCTTTTCTGTGCCTTTTCTAATTCTGTGATATCTTTTTTGAGATGCAGCAACCGGACTTTTACACCATACTGAAGGTGCAGTCGCACCATGGAGTGATACAGAGGCATTATGATATTCTTGGTTTTATTATCTATTCCTTTCCTAATAATTCCTTAAATAAAAATACAATATAAGGTGCTACCTCTTTATTGGACTAACTTAATATGTTTATGAATTAGCTTTAGAAGTTTAAAACCTTCTTCAGGAGAGGACAGTATGAGCAACATCCTGACTTGGGGGATGGGGCTTTGTAAGGCAGATCGCATGTCTGTTGGCATGTCCTGGCCACTCTCTAGCCATGTCTTGTGGAATTTGCACACATCTCCATGTGTCACAACCTGTGTATTCTTGCACCTTTGCCATGTGTCAACCCTGTACAGTGGATCCCCCTCACCAACTGGCTGCTTCTGTTGTGACATGGGCTGAACCAGCAGGGTGTTTGCATGTACATATACTGTAAGTATGTGTGGGGTGGTAGGAGGGTTGCACATGTATTCATGTCAGTGCCTTCATATCTGGGGCTGGGTGCATTAGGCTTCCAGCTTCCTCATGCACCTTTCCTCTCCCAACCTCCCTGTCTCCATCTAATTGTGCACTAATCTGTTAGCATGGAATTTTTAGCATTGGTCCCCATGCTAACATTTAGCACAGTGTGCTTACTACATGCTAAACCCCATGTTAACAGTGCGGTTTAGTAAAGATGCACCTAGATTTCCTTAGTGTCCTAACTCCAGTTATTAAATGAGATTTGATTATGTTATAATCACTATTGACAAGTGATGCCAACACCATTATCAATCGCAACAAATCCTGTGTTCCACTAAGGGCTACATTTGTCAAATCCACAACCATGAAGCAGCTTCCGCTATCATATGTGGCTGGATAATCATAGGCTATTATCTGGATAATGGCTGCTGTTATCCAGATAATTACCCAAGCTGCACTAACCGCTAACATTCAATGGCATTATATGAACAATGCCACTGTAAATTATTACAGACTATCCCAGCGCTGTCCACATAATAGAGGGGCCGAGTGAGGTTTGAGTGTAGGCATCTCGCCCAATTATCCAGGTATATGCGATATTCAATCTGCTATTCGGATAATTCTATAAATATATTTAGGACAGCAAAAATGCTGGGTAGTAGACGGAATATCAGTACTGTCCAGTAGTGGTGCTGCTCACCTCTTTATAAGTATATTCAGTGCAGCTCACTATCCAGATAGTGGCGCCGAATGTACATTTTTTATTTAAATGCTATAGCTGGCATTAAAAACATTGCCAACTGAGGTTTTTAAATATTGACCCAATGGTATTTATTTTGTCTCTTATTTCAATTAAATTTGTTTTCTTTTCCCAAAATATTTAGTTCCATCCTGTGGACTTTACAACTATGCCGGTTGTTTTGACAACCACCTACTTAACAAGTTTGGATTGGAATATATTGCATTGGAAATGTAAATTCATTTCCAGGCTCAAGTTATGTTTGGGAAAGTGAAGGCTATATAGTCCTCGGGTGATTGATGTCATGCATATAAATTCCAAGTTCTCAAAAAATGATTCCTGAAGGGTTACCCAGATTTGTCTTCTGTTCTGTTTTGGTTTTTTTGTTGGCCTTGCCAGATGTAAGGGAATAAATGCTCTCTTCACTCCTATAAGAGAGGTTAGATGCAGAAAGAAGCTGACACGATAAGCTCAGCAGAAGCCAGAAAACCTCAACGCAGGAAGTAAATGTGGAATCTCTAGGAGATGGGTGGATGGAAGATTCAACTACACCCAGGGGCTGCCCAAGGATATCTGCTTTCATAAGCGAACCTTTAGCCATGCATCTCACCCTAGGGTGTCTCAGAGTCCTGCACCCACCTCCTAGGCAAAATAGGGTCCTTGGCCTTCCCCAAGGGTGGCCCAGGGTCCTGCACACCCCCAGATGGTCCAGGATTTGACACCCCTCCTCATAATCCAGCACCTCTTCTCCCTTTCCTACCCTACTTTACCTCCATAATCCTTTATCTCTCCTTTTCTCCCAACCAGTGTCCAGCATCTCCTTTTCCCTTCCCCCTCACTCAGGTGTCCAGTCTTCCCCTCCTTTCCCTTTCCCCCGCCTAAGTGTCCAGTACCTCTCTTTCCCTCTCATCCAAGTGGAAGACAGCAGCAGGCCTGGAGGAAGGGGTGACCAGGACCATATCCCCTCCACATCTTCTAGGCAGTGGCAGAGTAAGCCACTGCTAGCTTGTTGGTGGGCCTGGAAACACCCATGCACTTGTGAGCACTCTTGGGCAGCTGATCCCTCCACCTCTGACAGGAAGCTTTCATCAAAGGAGGAAGGACTAGCAGGCTATGACTGCACGCATGTGTACAGGTAAAGGTTCATGGCTGCATTGATCGCAGCTTGCCTAATCTGCCGAGTGGATAGGCCGGCCCTGCCTATACCTGTGACTGTAGTGAATTAGAACAGCATCCGTAGCACCTGATTGACATTTACTATAGATAAATAAATAAACCAGCTAGGTGGGGAAAGGAGAGATTATAAAATAAAGAGTTCTACTTCTAAAGTAAAACTGATTTTGAATTGTTTCTTTGCCTGGGTTGGAGTTGAAATCCCAGGTTTAAATTGGCAGAAACAGTTTTGGGAACTGTGCTTTTGACGTGTACCTTCCACTGTGAAAGATATTTGGAGGGTATGTTTTTAAAGACTTTTTCTTGCATATAGGCCAATATATTTGCTTAAAATGCCCCTTTTGAAATGTATTTATTTAGCAACTTTTTTTATACCACTGTATCTACCAGCCACAGCGGTTTACATGGAACAAAAGAACAATGGGAACAATAAATAGAACATATAATAGAACATTGAACATAGGGAACAATAAATAACTGAGTGTAACATAACTATTTACATAATGTTGAATTGGTGCTACAGAGGATTCATATGATGATGTGATGAGAGGATAGCTAAGAGTCTGTGCCAAAGTGTTCTAGAAAGAGGGAGGTTTTTAGCTTGTGCCGGAATTTGCTTAAGTCTGTGAGGGCCCGTATTTCTGGGGTGAGGGAGTTCCAAATGAATGGAGCATAATAGGAGAAGGCTCTGTTAGTAGTGGTATTGTTGGAGTGGGTAAAAAAAGTTGGAATCGAGAGGAGGTTGTGATTGATGGACCGTGTTGATCTCTTGTTGAGTGTTTGTTGAAGAGAGAGGTGAAGGATGTCTGCTGAAAGGAGGTGGATAGTCTTGAATATGGTTAACACGACTTTATATTTAATCCTCATGTGGATGGGCAGCCAGTGCAGCAGTTTCAGAATGGGGGTGATGTGCTCTCATGGGCCCGAGCCTATGATTATTCTGGCTGCAGAGTTTTGGGCAAACTGTAAGGGTACTAAGGTAGCTTTAGGGAGTCCCTGGTATATTATATTTGCATAGTCCAGGATGGGGGTGATGAGTAATTGGCAGACGTTTCTGAAGTCACAGAGTCCAGCAGTGGGCACAGGTGTCATAGTGTTCTCATCTTGAAGTAGGCAGCTTTAGTAATCTGTTTAATGTGGTGGTGGATCAAGTGCTGATCCAGGGTGATGCCCAAATATTTTATAAGTTGTTTGATGTGTAGGGTTAAATTGGCCAGATTGATAGAATTTGGAGGACTGAAGGATGGGTGTTTGGTTATGTGGATGACTTCTGTTTTGCTGGGGTTGATGTGCATGTTGTGTATTTTGAGCCATTGAATGGTTTCTTCTAGGCATCCGCTGATCATGGAGTAGTCCAGGTTAGTAGTGGAGAATGGGGTGTAGATCAGTATGTCATTTGAATACAGTTGAAAGTGGATCTTATGGTGTTTTATGAGTGCGCATAGGGGCTGGATGAAGATGTTGAACAGATGTAATGATGATGTGGAACCTTGAGGTAAACCCTGAAGTAGCTGGAAAGGTTTCAGTTCCAATTTTTACTTGTTGGGATCGGCTGAAAAGGTAAGATTCGAACCACTGTAGAACTGTACTTCTGATTCCAATTGAGTGGAGATAGGAGTATAGCTGGGTGTGAGTGACCAATTCGAAGGCTGCAGAGACGTCAAGAAAGATGAGAATAAATCCTTGGGTGATTTTTGTTTACCTTTGATTAAGTTATCCATGAAGGAGGTTAGGAGGGTTTCGGTGCTGTGAAATGGCCTGAATCTGTGCTGGTGCTTGTCGAGAGGGGCATGGGTGTCTATAAATTCTTGCAACTAAAGTTGCACTGCCTTTTCTATGATTTTGGCTAGTAAGGTGATGCTTGATATAGATCTGTAGGAGGCTGGGGCTGAGGGGTCAGCTGAGTGTTTTTTTAGTAGGGGTCTAATGTCTGAGCTTATTTTTTAGATTTTTGAGTTGAGGGATGAACCATGGAGCTTGGTGTAATCGCTTCATCCTGGCTGTGTTGTCCAGCATGATGGCATATGAAGAGATGTTTGTGTTCCATTCAGAGATGAAGGTATCAATACTGGTTGGGTAAACCTGAGGGAGAGGCAGGATCATGCTTGTAAAGGTATCTTTATCGGATGCCTTGAAACTCCATGAGTTGGGTGAGGGTGATTTGAAGGTGGTTGCTTTAGGTACGTGCGGGAGATAGAAGGTGATTAGGTTGTGGTCTGACCAGGGCATAGATGTGATGTTGGTCTTGTGGGAAAGGTCTCGGTGTGGCCAGGTGGTTGGTGTGAATATGAGGTCAAGGGTTCCTCCTTTGGTTGTGTATTGGTTCGTGATTATCTGGTTGAGCTGTAGTGCTTCAAGTGCTTGGAGGAAGGGAGTGGTCTGACTGGTCGGTAAGGAGGGAAGGTTGAAGTCACCCAGGAGAATGAACCATTTGTTTTTGTGGTGCTCCAAACATATTTCTTTGAGTGTTGAGAAGTCATTGGGCCCTGTTGAAGGAGATCTGTATGTGAGACATATTGATAAGTGTGAATTGGTTATGGAGATGATATCCAGAGTGCCTTGAGAGCATGATGTAATGGCTTTGAAGTGGAGGTATTTTCTTGCCATTATGATTACTCCTCCTCCTTTTTTATGTATCTTGGATGGTGGAAAAGCTGGTATGATGGGATGGCAAGCTGGTTTAGTAGGATATTATCCTTTTCCTCGAGTCATGATTCCGTTATGCAGATAATGTTAATATGGTTTTCTTTTATGTAGTCCGTCACTATTGGGGATCTTGTTGCGTACCGATTTGGTGTTTGCAAGGGAACATTTGAGAGGCTGGGTAGGGGGTGGTAAGCTATTCGTGGATGGGGGACCATAGGAGGGCTGTATGTTGATTAGGTTGTGGGTGATCCTTTTTCTTGACTTGAGAATGGTGGGATGGAGTCTATTATCATTTGAGTGATGTATAATTAGGATGAATGACTTTGTGATGAGACCTGAGGATTGAATGATGGAGTGGCTGGCAAGGAGTAGGATGATGATGTAAGAGGCTGTGTGGAACATTATACTTGAGTGAATTAAAGTTATGTTTGGAGGTGGACGGACCATGATGGCCTATTGTTTTGCTAAGGAGAATTGTCTGGTAGTCTATGTGGCTTACTGTTGAGTGGTGAGACATGGTCCAGCAGTGTAGATGTGGTCATGGGATTGGAGACAGTGTAGTATTGTGGATCAGAAACTGGTTAAAAGATAGAAGGCAGAGAGTAGGGCTAAATGGCCAATTTTCTCAATGGAGAAAAGTAAATGGTAGAGTACCCCAGGGATCTGTGCTGGGCCTGCTTCTTTTTAACATATTCATAAATGACCTGGAAATGGGAATAATGAGTGAGGTGATCGAATTTGCAGATAACACAAAATTATTCAAAGTTGTTAAAACCCAAGAGGATTGTGAAAAATTGCAAGAGGACCTTGATAAATTGGAAGACTGAGTGTACAAATGGCAGATGAAATTTAATATGGACAAGTGCAAAGTTATGCACCTAGGAAAGGACAACCCAAACTTTGGTTAAACGATGCAAGGTACCATCTTAGAAATCATCACCCAGGAAAATGATTTAGGTATCATCGTTCATAAAACGTTGCAACCCTCTGCCAGTGTGCAGCGGCGGCCAAGAAAGCTGATAGAATTCTACGAATCATAAGGAAAGGAATGGAGAATAAAACCAAGGATATTATAATGACTCTGTATCGTTCCAGGGTTCGACCGCACCTTGACTATTTTGTGCAATTCTGGTCGCCATATCTTAAAAAGGATATAGCAGAATTAGAAAAGGTACAGAGAAGAGCCATCAAAATGGTAAAGGGGATGGAAGGATAGCCCTATGAAAAAAGGCTTAAAAGGTTAGGGCTCTTCAACTTGGAAAAGGAGAAGGCTGAGGGGAGATATGATAGAAGTCTATAAATTAGTGAATGCAGTAGAACAGGTTAACATAGATCGTTTTTTTATGCCATCAAAAAGTAGAAAGACTAGAGGACATGCAATGAAGCTACAATGTAACCCATTTAAGACTAATAAGAGAAAATATTTTTTCACTCAATGCGTAATCAAACTCTGGAATTCGTTACTGGAGGATATAGTAAAAGCTGTTAGTGTAGCTGGGTTTAAAAAAGGTTTGGACAAGTTTCTGGAAGAAAGGTCCATAAACCATTATTAAAGAGTACCCAGGAAAACCACTGCTTACCCCAGGATGATCATTGTGGAAGCTGTGGACTTTGGGTTCCTGCCAGATACTTATGACCTGGATTGGCCAATATTGGAAACAGGATACTGGGCTTGATGGACCTTGGTCTGACCCAGTATGGCATTTCTTATGTTCTTATGTCCTGTGGTGTTGATGTGGTCTAGTGGGCGGTGACGCTGTCACTGGTTTCAATTGTACTGGATCTGCTGTTGATGTGGTTGATCCAGCATGTCTGTGGAGCTGGCGTTAGGTGCAAGAGTGATGGATCTCAGGTGGTGGACTTGGTGAGTTAAGCTGCGTAAGCATTTGGACTGGCAAATCTGTTTCTGGTGATCATCGGGTTAAACTTGGTCTGCTGACCGCTGTGCTTGAGTTGCTTCCATCCGCGTGAGCCTGTTCTGTCCCAGCTGAAGGGTCATGCCAAAGGGCCCTCTGGCGTGGCTCTCCTGCGTGGGTCTGCCAGGCACAGGCATGCCTGGAGGTGCTTAGAATTTAAATGTCCTGGATATGCTCTGATAGGCCTTGTGGTGGGGAGCAGGGAGGGGTTCTCCTTCCTGCTCCCTTCTGCGATGCCGATCGGGGCAGCCAGCAGCAGCAATGTCTTCCCGTACCCGGATGTGTTTTGAATTTAAATGTCCTGGCTCTGTTTGATAGGCCTTGTGGTGGGGAGCAGGGAGGGGCTCTCTTTCCTGCTCCCTTCTGTGATGCCGATCAGGGCAGCTGGCAGCAGCGATGTCTTCCCGCCCCCGGCTTTGATAGGCATTGTGGTGGGAAGCAGGGAGGGGAGAAATGATCCCATGCATATATTTATGCACAGTGACAAGAACATGCACACTTCTGGGCAGCTCTGTATTAGGTATGTTTAGGGGTGGCTTTGGGTGGCTCTTGGACAGAATCATGATTTACATAGTGTACTTTATAAATGAAACACGTTCATGCATGCTGTATTTTACACTTGAACCTTTACACTTGCTGTTGAACCAGGGTCAAATATCCATGACTTCATTTTAATTGTGATTTATGTAGCTTTTCTGGGGTAATTTTATAAAGACTCCTAGGCACCTACAAATAGACGTATTATTGACTCACCACCTGGGAAATGTTTTACATGTGGAAGTTATTTTTACATGTGAAAAAGGTCTTTTATAAAATTATGCATGCATATAAGTACCTGCCCCAACAAGATGGCACATACAGTATACATGCTCTGCATATAGGTTGGATGGAAGTGCAGGGACAGTTTTGAGGTATGTTCATATAGTACAAAATAGTCAAGTAGATACTTAGGAGGTCATTTGATAAAGGATTTTCTGTGCATGTATGCCAGCATTGATGTGCAAAAGGCCTCTTATAAAATTATTTCATGCATAAAACTATGTGTGATGCAATAGATGTCCCCTTTGTTCATGACTTTACCGTAGGCGTGTTCAGGGGAGAAATTGGGAAGAGTGTAGTTGGAGTTACAGTTTACACATGTATTTTATATATGCATGTTTACTTGCATACCTTGTATGCTAACATTTACACTTGCGCCTAAGAAGGCACAAATGTCCATGGCTCCAGTTTAGCCCCTATTTCTGAGAAATTAGTGCTAGTATTTTATGAAGAGAGAGGCACCTATGTGTGTCTTTATTAAATAGGCTAAAAATAGACACCTACATGGCCTGTTATAGGCCCATGTTCCCTGTAAAATAGTTATCTCCAAGTTATAATGCCCTGTTCAATGTAATTTCAGTTTGTTCAATGTAAACCGCACTGATGCAGAATAGCGCGGTATATAAGAGAATGAAAATAAATAAATAAATAAATCTGTTATAAAATTACTCTTTAGAGTGCATGCACACAATGACACCTGCCTCAGAGCACCAACATTTGCACACTATTGGGGCTGGATCGGGGAGTCTATTTTATAAAAGCATATAGGCACCTACATTGCCTTTTATAAAATAGGCTCAAAATGTTTACCTTTTGATTTCTCACATATAAAACCTTGTATAAAATCAGGCACTTAATGGACTATATTGACTTCTGTTGAGATCTGAGTGTCCACAATTTATGCAGAGATGCATTCCAGTGAGTGGAGAGCACCAAGATCCTGGACTCCAGGTCTCTGGTGTCTTTCCATTGATTCAGGCCCAGTGTTTGGCAACCAGGATCTTGTAGAGCTGCAAAAGTTCCTTAATTGATGAACTCTGCTGCAATCACTGATGATACTGTTAATAATATTCAGTAGTACTCCATCACTATGTTATGACCAATACTCTTACTACAAACTCTCCCATGCATTGATTATATCTAAATCCAGATTCTAGCCAAAGTACAGGCTGAATTTTTCCAGCATGTCTTCCTTGCTGTCAGGTCCAATAATTATGGTCATAATTTTTTGGAAGTGTTGGCAGCTTGCCTTCTGTGGGCTATTGTAATGCAGTAGACATGATCTCTCCTTGATTCTAGCCTGTCAAAGGAAAAAAGTCACTAAAACTCAAATGGCACATTGAAATGTGATTTATCACTGAACCACGTTAAATATTTCTGGATATCTGGTTTCTGCAGAGCTTAAATACATAACCTTAAGATCTAAAGTTTTCAAAGGCTGGTAAAAGTAAACGGGTCAATATTTAAACTCCACAGTCAGCATTTTTATTTTTAACACCAGCCATGACATTTAAATTGAAACTGAATTTTTGGTGTCAGAATTTGGATATCTTCAGGCGCTGAATATCCATTTTCAGTGCTGATCGGAGTCCCTAATTGCTCCTTGCAGCTTCTCATGCTGTAGACCTTAATCTGTGAACTCTCCCTCTTTTTCCTCCACCCCACCCAATCCCCAGTCTCCTGTTGTTTCCTCCTCAGGCATCTTTATCTCCTTTCCATCTGCTAAACAGTATCCCCCTTCTCCCAGGTCAAGTCTCTTCCTCCAAGTCCTCACCCACCTACAATTCCTACTGAACTTTCCAGTCTCTGCTTAACTCCCCCTCCCCCCACCATGTCTCCTTCTTCCCTCTATTTTTCTTTTTTCTCCTTCCCGCTTCCTTGATGCCCCTCTGCCTCTGTCCCCCCAGCATAGGTCTGTGTTGCCTGCATTTTCTTTCCCCTCTCCTGGTGCTCGCATCTTCTTAAGGTCAGTTGTCATGGTTCAGCTCTACTCCCTGTCTACATGAACGTGCTGAAAACTCTCTGGATGACACGTGATGAATGACATCAGCATAGGACATTTTCTGCCCACAAGTTTTCAGCATGTTCATATAGGCAGAGAATGGGACTAATTGGCAGTAGCAGCTTTTTGTCATGGCTAATGTGGGACTGTGCACATGTGCACTTAAGAGAAACACTGCAGCAGACACCATGCAGTCACATTTTAGCTTATTTGCTCCTTTCTGCTTTCCATTTTCAGTGTCCTTGATCCTTGATGCCCCAAACCAGTACCCCACTGGCTCACCTCTTAATTTGGCCCTGAATAAAAGAATGTACTCACGGGCATGTACTCAGTTTGTTTGGATGCCTAAATATTTTAGGCATTTGTGGATCACTTGTACTTGCATTAATCTATGAATTAATGCTTGTACAATTGATTTGTGCACATTAAAAATTGTGTACATAAAATTCATGCTTAAAATAGACATTAAAAAATGATTGAATATCAGGAAAACTTTGTTTTACCCTAATGCAAATTGATTTGTTTTCCATTTAACAAGACTTTATTGTAATAAAACACCCATTCAGTAAAGAAAAAACAAAACCGTAAAATGGTGCAATGATACAGGTGTCACTATCACAAATACAGGGTTCTTCACATTATTCAATTCTTTAGCTTAGCTTAATATCATTAAGTCCCCAAGCAAACAACTTAGGGGCATGTTTACTAAAGGACTTAACGTGTTTTAGTAAAGTTAACGTGCATTAAGTGCCCAGAACCATTCTATTTCTATGGGTGCAGTGGCATTTAATGCACATTAACTTTATTAACACGCATTAACGTTTAGTAAATATGTTCCTTAATCTCATTTTTTAAGGTTTTATAAAGAGATAAACAAAAAGAAAAACTTATAACCCTCCTCCACCCCCTCTGCTTCCCACGCAATGGACCACTATGTAATCATTTCCGTCACTGAACTTCTAATGTCTCTATTTTATAAACAGTGATAGTACACAAGTAATGGATGTACCACTGTCTCCAATTACTAGCCAAATACAGTTTGACAGCACTAAGACAGTGACAAATCAAAACCCTGTACTGTCTCTTAACTTGATGGATCTTCAAATTAGAAAGAAAAATCTCCAGGTCCCAGGGAATATATTTTCCTAGAGTCTAACCCTTTATTGAATCCCTTTCCAATAAGCAATGATATCAGAACAACCCTACCAAATGTGGACCAAAGTCTCAAGTTGACTACATCTCCTCTAGCACTCTGAGACTCCTGTGCAGCGGCGGCCAAGAGAGCATATAGAATGCTAGGTATCATAAGGAAAGGAATGGAAAATAAAACAAAGGATATTATAATGCCTCTGTATCGTTCCATGGTGCGACCGCATCTTGAATATTGTGTGCAATTCTGGTCGCCATATCTTAAAAAGGATATAGCGTTATTAGAAAAGGTTCAGAGAAGAGCCACCAAAATGGTAAAGGGGATGGAAGGATACTCCTATGAAGAAAAGCTAAAAAGGTTAGGGCTCTTTAACCTGGAAAAGCGACGGCTGAGGGGAGATATGATAGAAGTCTATAAATTAATGAACGGAGTGGAACGGGTAAACGTAGATCGATTGTTTACGTTATCAGAATGTAGAAAGACTAGGGGCCATGCAATGAAGCTACAGGGTAAACTATTTAAGACAAATAAGAGAAAATATTTTTTCACTCAACGTGTAATCAAACTCTGGAATTTATTACTGGAGGATGTAGTAAAGGCGGTTAGTGTAGCTGGGTTTAAAAAAGGTTTGGACAAGTTCCTGGAGAAAAAATCCATAAAACATTATTAAAAAGGGACCCAGGATATCAATGCTTGACCCAATACAAGCATTGTGGAACCTGTGTCTTTTGGGGAAATGTCTAGGTATGTATGACCTAGATTGGACACTGTTGGAAACAGGATACTGGACTTGATGGACCTTGGTCTGACCCAGTATGGCATATCTTAATAATATCAAGCCAAGTGCCGAGTTGAGGGGGGGAGGTCATATACCATCCATATAACAATTTGTAATTGTTTTACTGAACATTAATTGCTATGGAGCCTTTACCCTAGTCTGCTTAGTTTTCTCCTATTGTTTATCTGTATAAACCACTCCCTTTTTTGATGAGACCAACAATATAATAGCCTGCAATTGTTGGTAGAGGGCTGCTATACGACATTAGTTGATTGGTTATCCTCATATAAATCCTCATGGTCAATGCTTTCTTTAGATGCCCTGAGCCTTTTATCCTTTCTTGCAACCCAGTGGACCTCTGGAGAATAGGAATACCTTAGAGTGAAGTGAAGGTGAAAGTTTTTCTGAAACGTTGCAAAGGATACTACTACCCTATCATCAAACAATTGCTCTACCATCTTCAGTCCCCTCCTTTCCTAACTATGAAAAATCTCTGAATCCAACACAGGAGGAAACACGAGATTATCAGCAATAGGAATAAACAGAGACAAAGCACCCAGGGGCGGCCCAAGGGGGGTGCGGGGCCATGTGCGGAAACTCAGAGCGGGGCCTCATTGGCATAAGTGGCCTTATTTGCATAAATATTTGCATAATGTTACCATACGCTAACTTTTAGTAAACATGTCTCTTAATGAGTGTATGGATAAAGAAAGACTAAAAGATTTCTACATTACTATAATCCAGTGTCAACCGCCAGGCACATTAGGAACTACTACAAACGCTGCCCATTTAGAACGCATAGCAAACCTGCCGTATCCTGACAGCATTACCAGGACTCACAAAGCACCATACCCTACCTATCAAAAGGCAACACTGCAAATATTAAACCAATACATTTCAGAGAATACTTGGGAAAGAGAACAAGTGGCAATGTCAAATAGGAATTACATAAACAGAATACCTCAGCTCAGTTACACATGCAGAACATAGACCATCACCAAACAAGGAATCACAATTTAGAAACAGGAAGGCAATAATTAAACTGGGAACCCCAAAAGCCAAACTTGGAATGTACAACAACACTGTAGAAATAAAACTATAAATTAATTTCCTCTTGTACCAAACAAAGCGCAGACGTTAATGATGCACATTTCCCAGAGCTTTCATATTCCAGTTAATAAATTCAAAATAAAGAGATATCTTTCTACCTTTTGTGCATTTTTTTCAGTTGCAATTGCTCCAGCCACTTTCTTCTGGTTTCTTCATGTTTTCTGCTAACTCTCCATCGTCTGCTGTCCATTTGTCTTTTCTTCTCTCTTCTAGTTTTTTTTCTATTCTCTCTCTCTACATCTGCTTTAACATACTAATCTTTCTCCTTTTGCTCTTTCCTCATTCCTATTTCATCCACACAAATTTTACCCCTCCATCCTCAATCCCCACTTACTCTCCCAATACCCGGCCAATTGTAGATTTTTCATCCCTTCCACAAAAAATATTTTTCCCCTCTCCATTTTACTCTCCCAGCCCCATCCCATTCTAATCCTCCCCCAACATCAGCTCCCTTCTAGTTCCAGTCTCACCCAGCATCCATTCCCTTCTAGTCCCTGCATCAGCCCATTTCCTGTCCTAGCCCCCCATCAGCCCATTTCCAGTCCTAGTTCCCCCATCCATTTCCAGTCCGAGTCCCTTCATCAGCTCATTTCCAATCCTAGCCCCCCATCAGCCCATTTCTAGTCATTTCCTAGCCCCACCATCAGCCCATGTCAAATCCTAGCTCCCCTCCACTCAGCCCAGTTCCAGTCGAAGCTCCCACATGAGCCTACTTCCAGTTCTAGCCCCTTCATGAGTCCATTTCAATTGAAGCCCCCACTACAGCCCATTTCCAATCTTAGCTCCCCCCAACAACCCATTTCCAGTCCTATCCTAGCTGCTCCATCAGCCCATTTTCAGTCCTAGCTCCCTTCCCTCACAGCCCATTTCCATTCCAAGCCCCCTCCCCATCAGCTATTTGCAGTTCAAGCCTCCCCTTCCACTCAGCCCATTTCCAGTCCTAGCAACCCCCCAACCCATTACCAGTCCTAGCCCCCCATCAACCCACTTCCAGTCCTAACCCCCATCACCCCATTTTCAGTTTAAGCCCCCCTATAACCCATTACCAGTCCTAACCCCCCATCAGCCCACTTCCAGTCCTAACCCCATCAGCTGATTTCCAGTCAGCCCCCCATAGCCCATTGCCAGTCCTAACCCCCCCCCATCAGCCCACAGCCCATTACCAGTCCTAACCACATCAGCCCACATCAGCCCACCTCAAGTCCTAACCCCTCCCCATCAGCCCATTTCCTGTCCTAGCCCCCCCATAGCCCATTATCAGTCCTAACCCCACCATAGCCCATTACCAGTCCTAACCCCATCACCTCATTTCCAGACAGCCCCCATCAGCCCACAGCCCATTACCAGTCTTAACCCCCCCCCATAGCCCATTACCAGTCCTAACCCCCCCTCCCATCGGCTCATGGAAAATTTAGAAAAAAAAAGCTGGCTGCTGCCGCCGCCGCCGCCGCAGCAGAATGGAGTGTCCCACAGGGCCCCCTCTGCCCGGCTGAGCCCCTCTGCGCCGGCTTTCATATACGCGAAGGGAGAGTGTCTCTCTTGCATCTCTGTTAAGCCTGCAGGGGCAGATGAGAAATTTCCCATCAGCCCCTGCTTCCCATCAGCCCCTGCGGGCTTAACAGAGACGCGAGGGAGACACTCTCCCTTCGCGTATCTGAAAGCCAGCACAGAGGGGCTCAGCCAGGCAGAGGGGGCCCTGCGGGACACTCCATTCTGCCACTGCTGCGGCAGCAGCGGCAGCAGCCAGCTTTTTTTTTTTAAATTTAATTTTTAAAAAAGCAGAATGTTCTTTGCACGGGGCCCCCTGAAACATGGGGCCCTGTGCAAAAAACATTCTTGCTCAATGGACGGGCCGGCCCTGAAAGCACCCCTAACTACCCCATATCCAATATCCTAGCAGCGAATGGTGTGATCTACAAAAAGGGTAGCACTATCTCTATACACTCTGAATTGGCTTGGCACCCACAACTGGCCATCTGTTATCGTCCACACAGAAAGTATTTGTTGCAGGTTTCTCCATCATCCCTAATTAGGCTACAATACACTCATGTTCTTGTGTTTGCATATTGGGGTAATTTTATAAGGGGCACATACTTTTAGGTGCCAGGTATGCACCTAAATGGGAATAATTATAGTCATTTACATGGGTATGTGGCCAGATATATTTGTAAATGATCACTAATAAGGTACCAACCAGAGTAAAAGAACGTACATTGCCTGATGGCGTGTACTCTGCCGGTGGACATGCACATGGGCGGAGTTTGGGCAGATCATAGGCAAGTGCACAAATAGGCAGGTAGATTATAAAACACAATAATTTATTCAGGTTCTTAAAAAATATAGGTGTGAGTTGCTATAAATGTTCATGTCTTAAAGGCATAATTTCTGCCAATTAGGCTATTATTTATAACTCTATTATAAAATTAGCCTCATTATATCCCAAATATGTGGAATACTCTTCCACTTGATAGTCATTCTGAAACTGACTATCTAGTCTTTAGAAAAAGATTGAAGATTTGCATATTCAAGTAAGCCATTTCTGGGAAAGCAAAAAGTTCCAATTTTTGTTCTGTATCGTTAATATTTAATATTATTGTCTAATTTGGTTTAAATTTTTGATTTAATGTTGTTATTTTATTTTTTATTGTTTTACATAATCCTGTCTTATTTTTATTGCAATCTATTTTGAGGTTTATAGTATATGGAATATCAAGTATGATAATAAAGTGAAACCATGAAACTAAAATGTCTAATGGAAAAAATCATCTTAAACAGTGTTCCTGAATGCATGAATGTTTAAATCCTTTGTAGATTGTAATACCTTTAATTGGTTTAAAAGAAAAATGTTAAAGTACATGAGCTCTTGAGACCACTTAGATTTCTTGTTCAGATGTCTGGAGATGTGTTCTTGATGGTCTCAGACTCTCAGTTTAATACAACATCTTTTTGTTGGTTCAATACAAGGTAATACAGCCTACAAAGATTTTTTCCAGAACTAATAAATCTTCTACAATTCTACCTAACTGCATTTAAAAGTTAATGGGCCAGAAATTCAACGGGAATAACATAGGGGACCTGCTAACCATGTTAATCCCCTTGTCTGGGATATTCAGCGGCACTAACACCGTTAGTGCCACTGGACATCCGCAGGTGCTACTGCTGCACTAGTTGGCATCAGAGCATTCTGGAAGTGGCACCCATCGATTACCAGGGAACGGCGATATTAAGCCACTACCCGGTTAGCGCAAAACGGCAAAAGTCAGACACAGCAGAGGCTGGCCTAGCTTTCGTCGCAGAAGTTAACTGAGTAGCGGCTGAATATCACTAATGCCCTGTTAGCTTCATTACTATCTAAGCAACCCGGATATTCAGTGCCGGGATCCGGAACTAGCCGTTTTAGCAGTACCAGCCACCACCACCGAATATCAGGCCCAGTGTTTTTATTGTAGAAATATTGGATTACATTTTCAGTAGAGTGTGTTTTTTAAGCCTACACATAGCAAATCAGTTTTCAAACAGAACAAGGTCTATATTCAAAAAGATTTATGCAAATAAAATTGGCCTTTGCCTGCATAAATCTGGCTCATTGTTTCTCTGTGGACTCTGCTAGATTTTCAAAGAAAAGTAAACACATACTTCTTCTTTAAATATTACGGTAGGGACATTTTACACTTCCATTTAGTCCTGCTGTTTGAAATGCACAACTTTTCTGGGTAAAACCTCATGCAGATGTTCCAATTTTCAAAAGTATGCATGTAAATGCAAATCCTGCTTTGATCCTACCCTCAAGCATGCCTCTTCAAATTGGATGACAGTGGCCGGAATAGGAAGCAAAATTCTCTGCTCTGTCTGCTTTAGCCAGACAGAAGTATTTGGGGAGACAAAGTGAGGATGATGCAAGAAAGATATATGGGGAGGCAAGCCAGTGTGAAATTTCTGTACATCATTTATTTATTTTATTTGTGTATATTTTTATACCGCCCCTTCCAAAGATCAGGGTCGGTTTACATCATAACAGTTACATGGAACAGTGGTAAGAACTTTCTCCATGGACTGCAGGATTGCGTCAGCCACACCTGGTGACGTCCTCCGGGCGGCGCCATACGGAAGTGCTCTCTAGAGTTTTGGACGCTCTGGTCATGCCCCAGGTAGCCCACCTCCCCGACCCGCCCCTGGGCCGGTCAGTCTTCATCCTTCCGCCTTGCCAGCAAGACGGACCCTGCTCTCTCTCTCATCATTTTGTTTGGTTCTTTATTTTCAAATTTTACTCAATGCCTAAATCCAACTCTAAAAAGTGCCCACTATGCGACAACAGATCCTATTCCGTGAAAGGCTGTAAGCTCTGCGGGGCCGGCACTAAGAGGAAGAAAGGGCAGCACGGATCCACTCCGGGCTCCATTCCCGGTATTCTGAATGTTGCTGACCCTCTGTCGGCTTGGGATGTGCCTGGACCGGCCTCCATCCCCAGCCGTGCCACCGTTGCCACTGAAGATGCTCCCGCGGCACAGGACGTGCTCGATCGGGCCCTCGTCCCCATCTTTACACAGCCAGCAGCTACGCCGGTAATCAACTCCGTTACCCGCGGTGGCGCAGAGGTAAGCTTGGCCCTTCCCAACGCGGCAGCTTACACATCGGAGCCTGACCTGCAGTTCCTGGGACCCTCCACATCTTCCCCTCGAGGCCATGTGGAGGTCTGTAATGGCGCCCGACATGAGTCCTCCAGCGGCACCCGGGAGTCCTCCAGCTCCTCCCATTGTGCCCCAACAGCCCGCGCGGTGGTAAGCTCCGCCCCCTTCTCGGGCCTTGCATCGGGAGTCGGCGCCTCCGTCTCTGGACCAGTCTCCCTTCATGGGGTATCTTTGCATCAGGAGCGCGTACAGCAGCATCGGCGGAGCCCCGAGCGCAGGAAACACCGTGGACATCGCAGACAGCGTCGCTCCACCTCCTCTTCTTCTTCTGAAAGCCCTGCACAATCGCGCAAGAGGCGCCATGGGGAGCATCGCCACAGAGCCCAAAGAAGAGGCAGCTCAACCAGCTCCAGGAACCGACAGGTTAGATCTTGCAGCCATGTGTCTGATCTTGCAGCCATGTGTCTGTTAGATCTTGCAGCCATGTGTCTGATAACTCTGCAATTCTGCAACTTTTGACACAGATTGTTCAGTCTATCAGCGCTCCCTCCAAGCCAGAACCTGTCGCTGTTCCCCCTGCCCGGTCTCCCTCCAGATCCACGTCTAGAGTATCCCCGGACCGTAGGCTAGCAGCGGCATCTTCCCCTCGCTCCCCAGCCAACCCCTCTCCGGACAGCACGGCAGAGGAGCGAGACATAGAGGCTGTCGTGGGCTCCGCCTCCAATGACAAAAGTATGCCAGACACTGGACACTCTCTGGAGACTGAGGGCCCCACCCCCCTCCAGAGGACCGTTCCTACACCAAATTCTTACAGAAGGTGGCTTCCGCCCTGGCGTTGGCCTCGCCTGAGCAGGCGGAGGAGCAGGACCCAGAGGTCCTGAGCTATCTCTCAGCTCCCAAGATGCCCTTCATCTTACCCATGCATCGTAAGCTGCGGGACGACTACCTCAAGGTATGGCAGACCCCCTCCTCGGGGCACCCCTTTCCCAGGAAGTTGGATTCCAAATACCAGATCCAACCCGCGTCAGGATTCACGCTACCTCAGCTACCGTATCAATCCATCATGGTCTCCTCAGCCCTAAAAAGGGTCAGATCCTCGCGCTCCCACGCTAACCACCCGCCTGGACGTGACCCCAAGCTCCTGGATGATATCGGCAAAAAGGTCTTCCAAGGGGCCATGCTTAATGCCAAGATCGCGATGCATCAGTTCCAGCATATCCTATTCCAGGACACCTGCGTGGCCAGCGTAAGAAATGCGGTCGCAACTCTCCCTAAAGAGACACAGACATTGTTTGCTGGCCCCCTCGCCGACATCTCCGAGTGCAGCAAGCATCTGGCTAGTACAGCCTTCGATGCCTTTGACACCTCATCGTGAACAGCGGGCACGGTGATATCTGCCAGGCGGTGGGCGTGGCTCAGAGCTTCTGGCCTCAGTGACGACACACATGACAAGATCGCGGATGCCCCTTCCTCCGGAGAGTCGCTCTTTGGAGATAAAGTCACGGACGCTGTAAACGTCATGAAAGAGCATTGCACCACCCTAAAAACCCTTGCTGAGGAAGGGTTTGAGCGCCACAACGCACCTCAGAAGGGTGGCTGTCAGCGTAAAAGCTACTACTCCTCCAGCAACTACAGTTCCAACAAGAGGTACTCCTCCAACCGCAAGTGGCAAGCCCCGAGGTACAAGAGTAACTCTTACCAGGGACCCTCCAACCAGCGCCAGTCCCAGAGGGACCGCAAACAGAGGAAGGGCACCTCCGCACCCGCCACCAAGGGCGCCTCTTCTTTTTGACGCTACCTCAAGGGTGCCTACCCGGATAGGGGGTCGCCTGTCCAGCTTCCTCGAGGAGTGGAAAAGGATATCTTCCGACTCCTGGGTCCTCTGTGTCATCCAAAACGGATTCCGCTTGCGTTTTCATGCAACACCATTCTAGCACAACAAACCATCCAGCAGAACCCCACCCCACCTGCAACTGCCCATGGCTATGGAATTGGTACACCTCCTGACCTCTCGAGCCATCGAAGAGGTACCGTTCCACGAGACCAACTCCGGATTCTACTCCAGATACTTCCTCATTCCAAAAAGGACAGGCGGCATGCGCCCTATCCTAGACATGCGCAGGCTCAACAAGTTTATCATCAAGGAGAAATTCAGGATGTACTCCCTCAACGCCATCCTACCCTTGATCCAAACCGGCGATTTCCTGGCATCGCTGGACCTGCAGGAGGCCTACACCCACATTCTCATCCACAAGGCACACAGGCAATACCTCTGCTTCCAGGTGCTGGGTCACCACTACCAGTACAGAGTCCTTCCCTTTGGCCTGTCTCCGGCGCCCCGAGTCTTCACGAAGTGTGTAGCCTTGGTCGCAGCGCACCTCCACAGGATAGGGATATCCGTCTTCCCCTACCTGGACGACTGGCTCTTCACAGCACCCTCGGCCCAGGACCTACGGATGTCCCTCCAGAAGGCAACGACCGTGATTACCTCTCTGGGGTTCGTCATCAACTACGACAAGTCACAGCTACAACCATCTCAGCGACTCAAGTTCATTGGGGCGGTGATCGACACACGGACAGCACGAGCCTACCTGCCGGAACGTCGACAGCTCACTATCGCCTCCCTTGCGACCGCTGCCGCAGCAGTGAAAGTCTCCTCGGCTCGGGCCCTTCTACGCCTCCTGGGCCACATGGCAGCTACAACTTCAGTACTTCCTTCGGCAAGACTAATGATGCGGCCACTCCAATGGCACCTGCGTACTTGCTGGAACCAATATTCCCAAACCTTGTCTGCTCAGGTCCCGATGCCCCAGAGCGTCAGAGATTGCCTACACTGGTGGTCGAACAAATCCAACTTGTCCAGGGGCAAGGACATTCACCAACAGCCGCACCAAGTGACTCTCACCACCGATGCGTCCAACACCGGTTGGGGCACATACCTCCAGCACCTCAGCACACAAGGTGCATGGTCACTGAGGGAGCAAAGGCTGCACATTAATCTCCTCAAGCTCCGGGCCATAAGGTATGCTCTCCTAGCCTTCATTCAACACCTGGTGAACAAGTCAATCCTCATTCAGACAGACAACCAAGTAGCGATGTTCTACGTGAACAAACAGGGGGGGGGGGACAGGCTCCCACTCCCTCTGCAATGAGGCGAGGGCGCTATGGTGCCTAGCCTTGGAGAACAACTGCAAACTCTGGGCCACCTACCTACCAGGGGATATGAACATCCTTGCCGACAAGCTCAGCAGACAACTAAAGCCTCATGAGTGGTCGCTCTCCCAGAAGGCGATCGATGTCCTCTTCCAACTATGGGGAACACCCCTGATAGACCTATTCGCAACAGAGCTGAATGCCAAGTGCAGCCTGTTCTGTTCCAGGCACCCTTCACCCAACAGACTGGCAGCGGATGCATTCAACGTGTGCTGGGGGGAGTGGTCTCTAGTGTACGCCTTCCCACCTACTCCCCTCATTCCAGCGACCTTACAGTGGATTGTCCAAGACAAAGCACATGCCATCCTCGTGGTTCCCCACTGGCCGCGCCAGATGTGGTTCACACTCCTGCAACGTCTCGCCCGCGAGGATCCCGTACACCTTCCCCCCGAGCCGGATCTCCTGACTCAGAACGGGGGCACCACTCGCCACCCCAACATCAGAGCCCTCGCTCTCACTGCATGGAGGTTGAGCGGGTAAGCCTCTCCAGTCTCAAGCTCCCAGTGGAGGTACAAAACGTTGTCCTGGCAGCTCGCAGGCCCTCCACTAGGAAATCCTATGGCCTCAAATGGAAAAGATTCAGCATCTGGTGTGCAAATCAAGGCCTCGAGCCAACCACGTGCCCTGTCGCATAGGTCCTTCAATATCTCAAGGCGCTGTCCGACAGTGGCCTCAAGACCCAGTCCATCCGGGTACACCTTTCAGCCATAGCGGCCCTTCATGTGCCAGTGGACGGGAACAACTCCATTTCAGCACTGCCCATAACCACCCGCTTCATGAAAGGACTCACCAACCTCAAGCCCCCGGTCAGGGCCCCAATACCGCCCTGGGACCTCAACTCTGTCCTGCTGCGGTTAACACAGGCACCCTTCGAGCCACTCCCATCAGCAGAAATGAAGTTCATCTCCTGGAAAACTCTGTTCCTTGTGGCCATAACCTCCGCAAGGAGGATCAGTGAACTACAGGCTCTGATGGCCCATCCTCCTTACACGCTGCTGCTTCAAGACCGGGCATCCCTGCGGACCAACCCCAAGTTCGTCCCCAAAGTTGCTTCATCGTTCCATGTCAATCAATCCATCGAGCTGCCCTGCTTCTTCCCGGAGCCCCATTCATCCATGGAAGAGCAGCGCCTGCATACCTTGGACTACCTACGGGCCTCAGGATCTACCTGCAAAGGACACTCCCGGTCTGAAAGACGGATCAGCTCTTCATCTCTTCCGACCCTAACAGGCCGGGCCTGCCCGTCTCCAAGAGGACTCTTTCTAACTGGGTGTCTTCCTGCGTGTCCTTCTGCCTTAATGCCTCAGCCGACCCGTCAGCACCGACGGTCGGCCCACACAAGTCTGCCTGGACTTGCGTTCCAAAGGGGACTGTGCGTTGGGCGCAGCAGTTCTCGCCTCAGTTGTCGGGGAAGTCTCCGGTGCAGCTCCAGAGGCTACCTGTTGAGTGACTAGGCCCTCACTCTGACGGTTCGTCGATGTTTAGCAATGCATGTTCTCGCGCCTCACTGCACTGTTACTGCGCCTGTTGCACGGTTACTGCACCTTGCACTATCCTGCACCTTACTGCACTGTATTGCACTGTTTTACCTGCACTGTATTGCACTGTTTTTACTTGCACTGTTGTTGTTGCACTGTTGATCTTCTCGACTGTCACTCACGGTACCGCAGTACTGCTGCGTCAATTCTGCTCGCTGTTATGTTTCTGTGGTTGTTCATTAAAGTCATGCCCTTCAGTGCCTCACCTGTCCTTATTTGCCTCCTCCACCTCTGGCGCTCCGCACTGCTAGGGAGGCACCAGGTGTGGCTGACACAATCCTGCAGTCCATGGAGAAAGCGAGGTTACTTACCTGTAACAGGGGTTCTCCGTGGACAGCAGCATAAGTCAGCCACACAATCCCACCCACCTCCCTGGAGGAGGTCTTCTGCAGTGACTCGCCCCTTGCCGGGGAAACCTAGCTAGGAACATACTGACTGGCCCAGGGGCGGGTTGGGGAAGTGGACTACCTGGGGCATGACCAGAGAGTCCAAAACTCTAGAGAGCACTTCCGTATGGCGCCGCCCGGAGGACGTCACCAGGTGTGGCTGACTTATCCTGCTGTCCACGGAGAACCCCTGTTACAGGTAAGTAACCTCGCTTTATACAGCGTACAAAAACAGGGTAATTGAGGCTTCTCTCAAACTATTTACATAGAGTGGTACTTAGAATGGCCACATTTAACTATTTACAGAACATATTTATAGGGGTATGGTGCTGTTATACTCCTTAAGAGTATATCATTCCCATCATATCATAGCCCTCCTCGCCCCCATATTTAAATTAGCACAACAAGGGTTCCAGAGGTCTTTTTTATGCATTAAAAACACCTCACAGGCAGTTTTAGACATACAATAAAGCTACAGATGCTCCTCAACTTACGATGGGGTTATGTTCAGAAAAAACAATCATAAGTTGAAAATATGGCAACTCGAATTCAGCATTTATTTCTATACAGTATATAGGACAGTACAAGTTATATAATATCTTTATGTACATAAACACTTCATTCATCGCTAGAAGATAAGAACATAAGAACATAAGATATGCCATACTGGGTTAGACCAAGGTCCATCAAGCCCAGTATTCTGTTTCCAATAGTGGCCAATCTAGGTCATATGTACCTAGCAGTTTCCCCAAAAGACACAGGTTCCACAATGCTTGTACTGGGTCAAGCACTGATATCCTGGGTCCCTTCTTAATAATGGTTTATGGACCTTTCCTCCAGGAACTTGTCCAAGCCTTTTTTAAACCCAGCTACACTAACAGCCTTTACTACATCCTCCGGTAACAAATTCCAGAGTTTGATTACACGTTGAGTGAAAAAATATTTTCTTTTATTAGTCTTAAATAGTTTACCCTGTAGCTTCATTGCATGTCCCCTAGTCTTTCTATATTCTGATAACCTAAACAATCGATCTGCGTTTACCTGTTTACCCGATGGTGGTTCTTCATCCAGTTTATCAATTTTTTCTTCTTCTAATTCCTGGTAGTTCTTCTTCCAGTTTGAATTTAACATTAATTCGTATACAATATACAGTACACTATCAACATAAGCACGCAATATATCCCTCCAAACCTTGGAGCCTGAAAGAAAACTACCAGACACCTGGACATTTCAGCCACAAGCCTGAAAGCTACTTTGCCCCTGAATCAACTCGATCATTTGACACTCTGACTCAAACTAGCAAGCCGAGCCACCTAAAAAACTACTCGATCACCTGAACATTCAGCCACAAACTTATAAGCCGCATTGTCTGCTAACCTACTCAGACTCCAGGACTCTCAGCTATAATATGTAAGTCTCTATGCTATATACGCTGTATACTGTATGAATATACGCTGTATCCAGGACTCTCAGCCATAATATAAGTCTGTACACTATATACACTGTACACTTTATTATGTACGCTGTATCCCCTACCACTCACTAGTGCATCACTCTACAACACTAACACTCCCCCAGCCACCAGACTAGCTACCTCAAACATCATAACAGCCGCCTAAGTTAAGCTGATGATTCAATGCACAGCTAACAATCTTATCACAGCCCTATCTGCTATCTACCGGGAGCAACCTCCCCCATTACCAAACAACATGCTACCACTACACTCTCTCATCTACTCCCTCCTAGCCCTACTTATACTTCCCTACCCACAAAATCCTTCTTATACTCCTACCCAAACCCTCTCCTGCTACCTCCCCCTCTTCTCATCACACCCCACCCCCTACTCACATACTACATAAAAGCTAATCCCCCTCCACTCCGCACCCACAACTCGAAACACCTCATCACCATCTCACAATACTGGAACCAAACCCATCAGAACCAAACCCACTACCCCATCACTCCTCAACTGTGCCCTTATCAGTGCATGCTCAGTGAAGAACAAAACAACACCCATAAGAGATCTCCTCTCTACCTACAACCGGGACATACTTTGAATCACTGAGTCATGGCTAGCAGAAACTGACATAGTCTTCTTAAACCAAATTCAACCCCCAAATTACAGTCTCTTCCACTCTCCATGTACCCATAAAAAAGGAGGAGGCATCCTCATACTCACCAAAGATGACCTAAACTTCGCTAAGAAATCTGCTGGATCCACCACTACCCCTGACACACTATTACAAACAAGCAGCTTACCATCTGCCTTGTCTCGGCACCAGCCAGCAACCTTTCTGACCTGATCCACACTACCCTCGAAAACAACATAAAGAACAAGGACCTCATCTCAACGCGAGCTGCTGCCCTAACACTAGAATCTTATTTCTGATTTCACTTAATGCTTCATCTTTGTCAAAACCTTTGAAGCAGTGCACATATGTCTTCAAAAATGTTTTCCATATCCCATTCATGCACTGCACTGCACTACTACTTGTTCCCATGCTGCACTGATGTTCCTTATGGTGTTCAAGATGTTAAATTCCTTCCAGAACTCCCAAAGTGTTCGTCTATGGTTTGTAGCCTCAATCGCGTTTGTGAACATTTTCCTTAGATAATATGCCTTGAATGTGGCCACAGCGTCTTGGTCCATCGGTTGAATGAGCGCTGTCGTGTTAGGAGGCAGATAAAAAACCTTTGTCTGGATGCATGTTGCTGAGATGAAGCGGATGCCCGATGCATTATCTAAAATTAGAAGAATCTTGAATGGGATATTTTTTTAAAGCAGTCTTCTTTAACCTGGGGAATGCAGCAATTCAAAAACTAGTCTGCAAACAGTAGTAGTGTCATCCCTGCTTTCTTGTTATGATGATAATGCACGGGAAGTAAATGCTGACATTTTGGAAAGCTCTCTGGTTTTCAGAATGGTAAATCAGTAACGGTTTGAGTTTAAACTCAGTCACATTACCAACAAGAAGCATAACATGGTCTTTGAACACCTTAAAATCTGGCATTGTCTTTGCTTCTTGATGGATGTACATACGCTCTGGCATACACTTCCAAAATTTTATATTTATGCAACATTTTACAGTTTACAAGCAAAAACTCTTGATCATGAAATGCGGGTATCCATAGTACCAACACAAAATAATCATGAAATCTACAATATGCAGAACAGCAGAACAAAAAGTAAAAATAGTTTACCCATCCCTTAGCCCACACGGAGATCCAAAATGAACAATCCAATATATCCAAAATATATCATCAATAGAAGAAAAACTGAAAAAGGGTCGGCCAGCATTACTTTAAGACCCAGGTAGGAGAAGCAGCCCACCCTCACCTAGAGACTCGCGAGCATGTAAAAAGGAAATTAAGTGTGAAGGAAAAAAGAAACTATAAGATTGCCCCTAGAACTTAACGAGACATTTACAAGGGTATTTCAAGAAAAAATTCCCTCCCAGCTGCAGCACATGCAGACGCAGAATCAGGAATTCCCGTCTGTGACACTGTTTCTTGAGCTATGGTGGGGAAAATACGGAGCATGCAACCCATAAAGGAAACATTTCTTTTCCTAAAGAACATCCAAAGAAGCCACTCACAATCAGATATCAAAGCTAAAGTTATCAAACAAGTTGCAGGAACAACAACATCAGTATCAGAAGTATTCAATATCGCAGAAACATTTAATACATCCATTTCAACTTCCTGGGGGCCAGGAATTCCTGCCCCAGCTGCAACTTTCTAACTAGTTGGGGGGGGGGGGGGGCAGGATTTAGCTGAAATCCCAACACTTCATGTACATACTTTTTGAACATATCCTTAGCAGTAACATTAGGAACTTTCGGAAAATTAATTAATCTGAGATTAGCAAGTCGGTTAAAATTATCTAATTGTTCTACATGAGACTTCAAAAAGTTTGAGTCCTTAATAAAGGCTTCAGAATGCACTTTAAACGAATTGTCAGATAAGTTGTTACAGCTTAAATTGTTGTTATAGACTCACTGTTCCTTGCACAAAGTTCAGTGTTCCGTTGACTCTTCTGTAAAATTTGAATTTGATAGCTATCCAGATGGATTCTAGCACAAAAGCAAGCGCAGATGGGCGCACCCGCGCCTTGCGGACCTGTGCCTGAGGGCCTCGCCAGAGGGCCCTTTGGCGTGGCCCTTAGGCGGAGGCCCTTACATCGATGCCATCCTGAAATGAGACCTGGAAGACCCGACAGCAAGACGAACAACTACCACTACCACAGGAACACACCATAAGTGAGAACTCTAAAATATTTACTATTCGGGAACTGCTAGAGGAAGCATTAGAGCTAGTAGCTAAAGTGTTAGAATCAAATCTCCTTATGATTTAACTCTACTTATATCACTCTATCTCCAGGAACAAGCAGGAATGAGTCTTCACATATGGGTATCATCGGTACAGACGGAGCCTGCGCGGAACGCTCCCCAGCGTCCAATTAGAATGCTTTTGGGAGCATCCCCACAGCGCCTGCGTGCTGCCTTCCCACCTTTCCCAACTGCCTCTCTCCAGTTTTCTGTTTTCCGTGGAGCCAGCAGGACGTATTCCTGTCACCGCAGAAAATTCTTCTTTTTATTCTTAGTTTTTTGTGGTCGCGTCTGCCTTCCCTCGACGCTACCGGTACCGCCGGTGCTTTTCTTTCTTTTTCCTGAAGAATTTTTTCTTTCCTTAAAAATTTTTTCCTGTTTAGTGCCTTACGGTTTCTAGGCCACGAGGCCTCTACCCTTCCATTATGGAAAAGCCAGCCACTATCCTTAAGAAATGCTCAAAGTGTGGCGGTACAGATATTTTTTCAGACACTCATACTTGGTGTCTAAAATGTTTAGGTCTTGACCATTGCCCTCTGGAGTGTCTCTCCTGCTGGAGCTCAAACAGAAGAAGTCTTCAGAATCGAGCACAACTCGATACTCCGTTCACATCACTCTCAATGTTACCAGCTAGAATATCTTCTTCACAGGATCAGGTAACCAAACAAAAGTCTGTAAAGACTAGCCAGTCCTCGAGTGGTAGATCTCAGCATCGAGATGGCTTCGGCCTTGCCCTCGAGGACATCTTGGCAATAAAGCCCCGGCGGGAGTCTTCGGGCTCCAAAGCATTAACGGGGCTCCGGGTTGTTCCCGGGGTTCTTACCTCGAAGAACATACCCGGGCCATGCTTGGGGGTTGTGTCCACTTCGAGCGATACTGACACCCCGGCATCGGCTATGGTGATGGACGAAACACTCCTCACCGATGAACGTAGTCTAGCTCTCTCGGTTACTTCGGTACCGCTAAAGTTGCTGCAGACCGTTCCTCGAGTATCGGTATCGCCTTCGGTACCGGTACTGGTACCGGTATCGACATCGGCATCGGTGTCGGTACCGTCCATGCTTGCTTCGACAGAATCTCTTCCCTCGATGCCGAGCCTGGAATCGATCTCTAGCATGGAGGATTCGGTACCGACTCGTCTCTTTAAAGAAAATCCGATGCTTCATCCTTTTCAGTCTTCTGATCCCGATGACTGGGATGAATCCATCGGTACCAAGGCTGATTTTTCTACAAGTCTTGCCTTTACCCCTTATTTTAGAGAGTCCTCCTCGGGAGAGATTTCTTTTCAAGCTTTTCTGCTTGATATGGCAAAGTTACTTGCCATTTCTATACCTGGTAAAGAATCCCTACCAGGGAATTCAGAGACACTGCAATTTCCCTGGATTCCAAAGGAGGTGATCATGCTTCCTTTGCATCAGATCTTACAAGATCTACTGTTAAGAATGTGGGAAACTCCTTTAACGGTATCACCACATTCTAAGACACTTGACACTATGTACAAGGTGCCACCTTTTCCAGGTTTTCAAAAGACTCAACTTCCTCATCATTCTATTGTTGTAGAATCAGCAATGAGGCGTATTAAGCGTGCAAAGAAGCACTCTTCTTATTCGCCAGGTCGTGAGTCTAAGACTTTAGATGCCTTTGTACGTCGATGCTTCCAGGCATCCATGCTTTCAGCAAGAATTATTTCATATATTTTCTATATGGGATTATCTCTTGAAGAGGTCACAAACAACTTAAAGTTTTTGAACCCTTTTCTTCCAGAGCATAAAAGAACAGACTATTCCTTATTAGTCAGTCATGCTCAAAATATCTCTATGTTCCTTAATCATGCTTCCCTGGACTGTTTTGAGTCTATTAGCAGAACGTCTGCTATAGCCATAGGAGCACAACGCCTAGCCTGGCTCCAAGCTTCAGACTTGGACAGATGGGTTCAGGAAAGGCTGGGAAATACTCCTGGTACTGGTGAAAATCTCTTCAACAAGGAGGCTTTATTTCAAGCTAATCAGTTGAGCACTGATGCTGTTACTTTCAGAGGATTGTCAAAACTTTCCTCTATCCCAGCTAATAAAAAATCTCATAAAAAGCTTTATTCCCCCAAGGGGAAAAAGTTTTATCCATCTTCTACCCATTCTGCAGATGTTTCCAAAGATGGGCAACACCACACCAGGCTAAGAAAATCAAAACCTTACCAGGCTCAGCAAACCCAGCAATCGCAGGGTTTCTGATATTTTATTCACTTTTTCTGTGTGAGGTTTAGAACTTGAACATACTTCTTTTCAACAGAAGCATCTAAAATTCATCTCATCCATGCTGACATATCAGTCATACATTGACTCAATCCTCGACCCTGGGCATGAATCTCTTGCTACAAGAGAAATCTATCCTTCTAGCTCTAAGAGCTATTAAGGACTATCATACTCCAGAGATAACAGGTTTCTCCTTTTTAAAACAAAAGGAGAACTAACAACTAACAACAGGGTGAACTATACCCTTCACCTTGTCAGTTTTCTGTACGAGGATATCTCATACTTTTAACTGCAAGGGGACCCTATCTCTTCAAAGACTACTAAATTGTAAGTCTTCTCAACTCTGTATTAATTTCTATCCCTCTTAGCCCAGACATTCAGTCTCTAAGAGTACTACTAATCAACTGGAGAGCTTATTTTCTCTAAGCCATAGGATTTTCTTCAATATCTACTCCAGTAAGTAGTTTCCATACAGAGTTTTCTCCCCTTTTGCGGTTCATCTCCTTCTCACATATCTTTTAAGGCAGTTTTTCGGACAGAAATTGGGTATCACTACTCCAAATTATGTCTGTCGGTCCTCTCCAATCTATGGGACCTAACTTTTATGCTGCCTTAATAACAGATAATTCCAAAAGAGATCCAGAACTCATTTGGACTATTTATTGTTACAGGCATCAGGCCTGTCTACTATTCTTAGCCACCTTCAGTTCTCTCTGGCTCCAACAGAATAGATTAGGTTGCACACTGGCAATTCAATAGCCAGATCTAAGCAACCTAAGAAAAACTCACGTCAAAAAATTTTTTTCAGGAGGGGACTCATATGGCTAGATGTTTAAGACAGAGGTCATTAATGTATTTTTTAGGTATTAGTCCACTGAAGATTACATGAAACAGTGGCAACCTATGGTATCTGAGACCTCATTAGCCAAGAGTTCAATTTGATACATGAAAAGCTTCTATAGAAGGAGCACAGAGAACTACCATTTTCTGCATTTTTAGACTCTGTGACAGATAACCACACCAACAATTGAGATCTAAGCAACCTACAACATGCTCTCTGCAATTCTACAACAAAGCTCTGCAACTGTGGGCCTTTGCCAGAGAGCCTCAGAGCTACTCCTAATAGGTAGCTGCCAGATAGTTAAGAAGGGCTTCAGCTGGTAGACTCTGCCAGTCATGTCCCTACATGACTGTTTTTTTCCTACTCTTACCATATTCCTTAAAATTTCCTTTTAAGAAAAGATAACCAGGGTTTAGACCACGTGAAAGCGTAGAAAATTGTACAATTCCCTGGTTGTTCCACATCTCACTGGAACTTCCACAACAGGGATGCATCTTTTTCACTGCAGTTGGTCCTTATTCACTACTTTCCTTGTAATTTCCTATACTTCATGGTAGCTTATGTTGAACAGGAGAACGCATGATACTCATATTGCCCTCATAAAGAGGCAAACATGGTATCCCATTATATTGCGTCTTTTTCTCCAGCTACTATTTGAAATTATAGAAGGATCCAGACTTGCTGTCTTAAGACTAAGGATCTCCTCTGCACTCATTCACGTACGTCTCGAGACCTGGTTATTCAGGGGCTAGATCTTTTCAAGAAGTCTAATCTTATCCCTGTAAGTGAAGAACGTATTACAAGTTTCCACGAAACTTTCTCTATAGTTCTTCCATATTTAACCAGACAGAGATTCTCCATCAATATTCTCAAGTAGGTCTTAATCCTTCTTCTTGTTGTGTCAATCTCTATACAAGATCTGACTTTGAAAGATGTGTCTACTGTCCATATTAATGCTGCCCCAGCATACCATAAAACTCAATGGACAACCAATTTCTATGGTAATTTACCAAATACCTTATTTTACCGTTACCTTTTAGGTTACATCCCATCTGAAGCTCTACATGTAAGGTCATCATCATAAGTGACATCACTTACAAAAGACTTTTACTGATCTTCAAGAAATTGGAGGCTTAACGCCTAGTACAAATATCTTTCTCTTTCATTGGAATAAAGGGGGTCTTAAAGACCTATCCCCTTTTTTCTGCAAAGGGTATTTCTGCCTTTTCATCCAAACCAGTCAGATTATCTCCACTCTTTCCTAGGACCTTATTCTGCTCCAAGGACAAGAAGTTCAATTTTTTGGACTTTACAGAAACTTTAGCTATTTCTCAAAAGTCCAACCTCATTGAACTACCCCAGTACTTTCTTCTGGGGTTAGTTCTGGCCATGAGGATTTCTCATCTCTTCCTGTATTGCAAAATTTACTTTTTTCCCTCTACTTCACACTGGGGGAATTTCTTTGAGGATAATGATCTGGCTCTCAACCACAGACCCTTATTACCCTCAACAAGTATTTTTGCAATATTTTTGAGTGAGATCCACATTAGAAAATTAAGACTCAACATTTTTCTAATATTTATGATTTATACAAGGACTCCTCTCTGGATACCTTGTTTAGTTATTCTGTTCCACAGCACCTCTTTTTTCTTTTCTAGTTCAACTCCTACCCTCCATCCCTTGGATGCCTGAGGTTTTGAGGGATAAGCATGGCCCATCTTTAGATTGCAACATGCTGGAGCCTCCTCCAGGCATCTTAGCTTGGGAGTCCCCATATGTGAAGACTCATTCCTTCTTGTTCCTGGAGATAGCACGGTTACTTACCTGTAACAGGTGATCTCTGGGAACAGCAGGAATAAGTCTTCACAATCCACCCACCTCCCCTAGGAGTTGTATCTCTCTATCTGTCTCTTTTCCTTTCCCTCGCTCTCTCTCTCTTTGTCTCAGCTTTAAAACTCAACTGGAGAGAGGCAGTTGGGAAAGGCGGGAAGGCAGCACGCAGGCGCTGTGGGATGCTCCTAAAAGTGTTCTAATTGGATGCTGGGGAGCGTTCCCGCGGAGGCTCCATCGGTACCGATGATACCCATATGTGAAGACTTATTCCTGCTGTTCCCAGAGATCACCTGTTACAGGTAAGTAACTGTGCTTGAACTGCCATAGAATTGTCATAGATCTGCCACTTGAAAGGTACAAAATCTATTTCTAATCATATTATCCCTGAACCTGCCATTTTTTTAGAATCTACTACTAGAAATTCAGGAAATCTATCCCTACTCATATTACACTTGAATCTGCTACTGAATTGTCATAGAATTCTTACTAGAAGCTCTACAAGCGCGAGCCTCAAAGCGGAGCACCGCACTACATCAAACATCCACATACCTACACTCTAAGTGCCACACATAGCATCCGCCAGCTAGCTCAATCGGGGCACCCAGCAGCGCCATACCCAACCCAGCACACAGCTACTGCTGTGTCTTGACCACAGAGCCCCACAAAATAAGCCTCAGAATGGCACCCTCCCTAACGACAACAGCCAGCTTTTACCTCCTCTACAGTCTACTCCATAGCACACTCACTCTCACCGCCACTGGAAACCCCATACCAACCCTACAGGGTCCCGGGAGAAGATGCGCAGACACATCTCGACACTTTGAGGCAGAACACAAACACACCCACAGCCCACACCTAATCTACATCCCACTCCATTACTCTAAGAAATCCCTTCCAGAAGAATGCCCGCAACCCAACTACCTGAACTGTGCCCTCATTAACGCCCGCTCAGTCCGGAAGAAATGGCCAGTCATCTCCGACCTAATATCCTACCACAAGTTAGAATCCTATTGGTCATGGAGACATGGCTCACAGACGCCGATACCGTCTTCTTGAACCAACTCACCCCACCTAACTTCTCAATACACACCTGCCACAGAACCAACCGCAGAGGAGGAGGTATCCTCGTGCTCTCGAGAATCGAACTCCAATTCCAACAGACTGAAGCCAATAGTACCACGTATCTGGACTTCATCACACTAGCAAATAAGCGCAACTCTATCAACTTAATCTACAGATCCCCTTCATCCGTCCCAGATGACCTCTCAACAATAATCGACCTGGCCTGCAATACCAAGAGCCTACACATACCAAACTGGCTTATGGGTGACTTCAACCTCCCATCCCTCCCAGAGGAACATGCCAGTTCCCTCTTGAATGCGCTCAGCCAGCTAGGATACGTTCAAGTAATCAATGAGCCCACTCACACAAAAGGAAACAAACTGGACTTGATCTTCGCCCCACAATCAGCCACAATCCAGAACAATCCTCTGAACATCTCTGTCATGTCAGTCCCATGGTCCGACCATAGTCTAATAAAATTCCAGCTGCCCAACCAGCATGCTCGGGCAAGACACCAGCCCACTGCCGACGGCTACCCAAAAGCAAAATTCCGTCATTTCAACAAGGGAGAGATACTTAACAAAACCTTACGCCTGTTCAACACCACAGAGACCAATCTCGAGGAAATGATCTCCGCTTGGAACAACAGCCTAAACTCCATTGCTAACCGCCCAACTGATGACGTAACACCAAGAAAAAGAAAGACCACCCCATGGTACTCTCCCGAACTACGAACATCCCTCCGACACCTAAGGAAACTTGAAAGAAAATGGCATCGCTCACGTACCACTGGTGATCTGGACATCTACACCTCACACCTGAGGAAACACCATGCGGAAGTAGCTGAGACAATGAGACGCTACCATGCAGAGATACTGCAGCGCTCTCTAAACAAACCAAAGGATCTATTTAACCTGGTAAGAACTGTGATAAGGAAGCTTATCATAGCTCAGGAAGGAGCTATAGAAAAGGTGAAGTGACTCTGAACAAGCAACCTGTCAGTTCTGGTAGAAATAAGAAAACAGAATTTTCCCATAAAAGACTACCAGTCCCAGAATGCACCAGGTTTCCAACAGCCATTAGAGGAGCTGAAGTGGGGAAACGTGTGTTCAATCAGGAGGGCTATGAGGTAATCCCTAAGCACTCATCTCAAAGGGCAGGGCCTGATTCAGCACAGCTGCGCTGTATTAGGGGGGAGCACTCATCTAGGCAGAATAAAGGTAGAGTTTATTCTACAGAGAATCATCCTCATTATCCTGAGAATCAGCTTGAGCTTGATCATCAGTTTCATCTGAAAGATCATCAGAAGCAGAAGCCAAACCGGACGGACAGAGAGGGAAAGAAACCCTTTGGAAGAAGGAAGAGAAAAGCCTTTGAGAGGTCTAGAAGAGTCCAGAGCAGTACGTATACTGGGAGGCATTCCAAGGGCCAGCATACACCATTGGACTGGGGAAAACCAGAGGAATGGTGCTGCAGAGCTAGAAATCTCCAGACGGTACCTGTGAGAGAGACGGCTGCACGTGGAAGGGACCCTAAGACCCGTGCCAGAATGTATGTGAAGAGAGATCCAGTGTCCAGGGACCTGGATTGGAAGGCTGGACATAAGAACTGGACTACATACTGGCCAGGCTATATAGAGAGGAACTCTAACAGCAATGGAAGCTCAGGTATGAACACTGATCTATGCCCTAGCTATAACCTTGAAAGACAGCAGGGAAACAAGTATTCTCCTGAAAGTGCTCCATTGAGAGATTCATCTGTGCCAATCCATGATATTGAACCCATGCTTGTTGAAGAAGGGGGAATGATTGCAGATGAAGAATGTGTTTATATGGACTGCTCTCTGTCCAAACTCCTTTGGTGATTTTCTGTTATAAAGTACAGCAACCATCACAAAGAAATACAAACTTGTTCTTTAATCTACTCAGAAAAGCTCCTGAAGCAGGATTTGACCCACACAGTAGAAAGCAAGCCAGCTAAGGGGTTTCAGCTGGATAACTGCTAGCAATTGAGCCTTACCTCTAATTGCTTGTGAGCTAGGAGAGAATCACTTCTGAATCTATGTGGGAAGTTATCAGAAGTTAACCTGAAAAGAACAGTTTTTTTCTTTCTTTGTGGCTTTTCGTTTGTTGTTTGATATATGCTAAGAAAACATTAGCTAATGCCTGACAAGTTTGAATGTTGTTTTCCTGATTTTGATTTTGTTTTTCCAAGTTAAACACTGGAAGCAAGTAACCTGATTTATGTGCTACCAAGCATATCTGTGTTGGGAGAAATAACCCCATAAATAAATATCTTACTGACTTTAACACTTGAGCACAACTAAATTATTGTCAGCAGCTGTGTCTGGTGTGAATAAACTACATTGCCCACAATCCCTTGCAAATCATATAGATATATGCACTTGCCAAGACTGTGAAGATTCTCACCCAGGCAGCCGTCTGACAGAACCCTTACAAAGGAATCTTCCCCCACACAACGAAACATGCCAGAGCCACAAGAATACGCGGCATACTTACAATAAAAAATAATTCACACTGACAAAATGGCATCACCCAACCCTGTGAAAGGCCCACTGCACCCATCACCACTATCCCACCTTTTTATCACCAACACCGAAGAACATCAAAGACACTATCAACGCAATCAATACCACCATAGCACCAAACGATTCCTGCCCGGCCTTCTGGATAAAGACACTGCGCAAGGAATTTAGGCCATTCTTAACCAAACTCATCAACCTCTCCTTTGATACGGGAGCATTCCCACAAAGCCTAAAGCAAATGTCCATTAGACCACTCCTAAAAAACTGTAAACTTGACACCCAGAAAGTGGATTCATATAGGCCAATCTCGAACATCCCACTATTGGCCAAAATAATCCAAAAAACTAGTCCAACAGCAAATCCAGAATCATATTGACGCCACTGCACCCTTAGACCCATGCCAACATGCATTCAGAGATGCGCATGGCGTTGAGACGCTCCTGACTATCCTCTTCAACACCTTAACCACCGGCATGGACAATGCCAAAAGAGGATACACCCTAATCTTCTTGGACATCGCAGCAGCCTTTGATTCCGTCGACCACGAACTACTTTTGGCGCGCCTGGCAGAGAAAGGGATCCAAGACACGGCCTTGAGATGGTGCAAATCTTCTCTCTCAGACAGATGGCAGCATGTGAGGACAGGGCCTACGACCTCCAAACCATTCCAGCAGAAACAGGGAGTCCCACAGGGATCCTCACTTTCAGCGCTGTTCTTCAACATATATATGCAGCCCATCTGTGCACTCGCCCGCTCCTTCGGCATCTCATGCCTTATATACGCTAACGATGTGTTACTCTACATGCCATATGTGACCAACCAGCCGGATTTCTCACCATTAACTGCTTGCTTCGATGCCATAACTGACTGGCTTCAAACCCAAAACCTTAGGATAAATTTCAAGAAAACAGAGGCTCTATTCATCACCAGGGACCAGTCTTTTGTTCCACCAGCAACACTAAAAGTAAGAGGCGCTAAGCTCCAAAGCAAGTCCACAATTCGCTACTTGGGCGTGACACTCGATCAACAGTTATTTATGAAAGCCCATATAAACAACACTGTCAAGGCAGTATACTTCAAGATTCGGACAATTCGCCACCTACGCCCCCTTCTGGAACCAGATAACGTCAGGACAATCTACCAGGCATTAGTCATCCCACACTTTGATTTTGCCAACGCCATCCTTCAGGGTCTACCGAAACACGCTGCTCCCACTCCAGCTGGCCATGAATACAGCAGCCAGAATACTACACAGTGCCACCAAGAGGGATCACATAACACCAATCTTGAAGCACCTCCACTGGCTACCAGTCTACTGTAGACTCACCTTTAAGATTCTACTACTGACATTCAAAGCCATCAACAGACACCTCCTCATCCATCTCAGACTTCATTCTCCCCACCCCTCCAAATAGAGCTAGAAGATCGGTTTCAGCCAATACCTTATGTATCCCTAGTAAGTTTACAAAATGCTTACAAGTAACAAGAAAGAGGGCCTTCATGCTCTATGCCCCATCGCACTGGAATGCTCTCCCACCCGACATCCGGGCAATTACGGACATCACACTGTTCAGGAAGGCACTGAAATACTACCTCTTCCTGCAGCATTATGGTACCACACAACAACCACCTAACAGCACTCACCAAGACACATACAACAGACTTCCTACTATACACGCTACCAGACCCCAGCTAGGGCATGTATATAGTCACATAATACTGTAAAATACCTAGCCCAGAACTTGTATATAGTTTCCCCAGTTAATCCAAGTTGAATAACCCTGTTTTCTGTAAGTCCAGTACGGGCGTTACCTGTGTCTGAACAAAGCTGCTGTTATCTGTAAACCGAGCTGATTTTGAAGAGCGCGGTATAGAAAAAACTTTAAATAAATAAAATAAAATAAATAAATAAATACATAGTGTTAATTGTTATTTGCATTGTAATTCAAAAGTGAAAGTAGCATGTTCCTCCATGTCTCAAATGTCTAAGGTGTCGTGATCTCATCTGGGAGGGACCCAGCTCCACCAGCCATCACAGACAAACTCTCTCTCTTAAGAGTAGCTCCAAGCTGCTGGTCCGACAGAGTTCTTGCAATCCCCACTCCTTCTATGGCTGACGACTTCAGCAGGGACCAAGGGGTACCCTCTGTCCAGCTCAAAGAGACACTCGGGCACACCAGTTTAGAGGACCTCTGTGTCTCCGGGAGCATGAGTTTGCTGCCCGAGGGGGACTATGAGACAGACCGCTTCACCAGACCCCCTATCGGGCTTACCGCCTCCCAGTCAATCACTGGTCACTGCTTTCTGTGCAAATAAAGTACAATAGAACCAGAGGAAACTGAAGAGGAGGCAAAGTGGTTAGCTTGGGGATGCTGACACTGCTTTACCTTCCTCTTTCTCCCCATGCTGAAAACATGCGCGAGCAAGCCATTCAGGTTGTGGTCATCTTGGATCTCCTGCCCTGCATTCCTTCTTTTTAAGAGTTCTTTGTGCAAAAGTGAAAGAATGCATAAAGGGGTTGCCATTTCTGTCCTTCCATCCCTCCATCTGTCTAGGTGCATGAGTAACTTTGTCCATCTATGTGCACACAAATACTATTTTATTATTTATTTATTTATTTATTTAACAGTATTTCTACACCGCCTTATCTTACAATCAAGGCGGTATCACAGCAAAACAATCAAAGGAAGTGATAGTGTTTTTCATGCAGTGAGGGTTATATCGTGCTTTGTGTGTAAGATGTGTTGTGTGTTTGATTAGGTTGAGCTATGTACATTGTGCGCTATGATACATCGTGTGCTATAATACATTCTTCTATACATTTAGTGTTAAGAAACATCATGTGCCGTTATACATTCTCTTATCAGTGGGTCGGGGGGGGGGTATGTTGGTTGTTCCTGGCTTTTCTGTTTCCTAGCTTTTCTGGATGTTTTCATAAAATCATCATTGTGCTGACCAGGGCCATATGTTGTCACCCTAGGCAAACCTCAAGCTTTACACCCTCTCTGGTTGTGAAAATCTACTATTTAACTGCAAATGCCCTGCTTTTGCTGCCTTTCAGAAGTTGCCACCCTAGGTGACTGCCTAGTTTGCCAAGTGGTTGGGCCGATCCTGGTGCTGACCTATCAGTGTATGGAGGGACTGATGTATGTATACAGAGGAGGAAGAGGATGATTTGAGATCCATTCAAATGTTTTCTTTTTTTTAAATTTATTATTTGTCTTTTTCAAATCTGAGTTCAAGCTGACTTACATTCAGGTACATGAGTTTTTTTCCTGCCCTAATTGGCTCACAATCTACTTGTAACTGAAACAACAGAGGATGAAATGAGTTGCCCAAGATCACAAGATGCATTTTCCAAGCACATCTCTTCAGTCACTTGCCGCACTTTCTTCCACCTTCGACAGATAGGTGCGGTCCGGCCCTTTCTCACTTCTACCTCCCTAACCACTCTTCTAACCCTCGTTACTTCAAGAATTGACTATTGTAATATCACCCTTGCTGGTCTTCCACAATGCCAACTCCATAGACTCTAGCTACTGCAAAACACAGTGGCCTGTATTCTCACCTCCTCTTCCTGTTATGATCATGTCACCCCTCTCCTTGACCTTCTCCACTGGTTGATAGTACGCTTCAGGATTCAGTTTAACATACTCATCTTTGTACACCAAACCATGCACTTAGTCCTTAGTGGAACAAAAGATCTAGTGCAAGAGATAAGGGTGTTGGGGCCACTTGGAAATAGTGATCATAGCATGATTGCCTTTGATTTAATTAGTGGAGGAGGGATAGTAAGGAAATCCACTGTACTACCTTTTAACTTTCGAAAGGGTGACTATGATAAAATGAGGAAAATTGTTAAGAAAAAACTAAAAGGAGCAGTTGCAAAGGTTAAAGACTTACATCAAGCTTGGGTGTTGTTGAAAAATACTATCTTGGAAGCCCAGACCAGCTGTATTCCACGCGTTAAGAAAAGTGGAAGGAAGTCCAAAAAACTGCCAGCATGTTTTTTTTTTTTTTTAAACTTTTATTTTCATTTTGGAACATCGAAACAAAAGGACATACAGAATAGAAGACATGAACAAATAATATTATACAATCACGGACAGTAAACCCCCACCACCCCCTCCCCCCCTGCTTCTTCTCTGGGATACATAACAATCCAGTATCGGGTGTATATACACATTATTATCTTTCGTGATAATATAATTATCTGCAACATGATGAGTGTAACTATACGGCTATATTGGAGCATCTGGCAATCTGAACATAGTCATTAAGCATCTGCCACTTAGACAAGTGAGAGCAGTCCTGAACCTGGAATGCCATCCGACGAGGTATCTGCTCATATGTACTATATAAGCAGACAGAATTCCACCATTCGGTAAAAGTTAGGCGGGAGCCATTCTTCCAATTTTTCGTGACTAAGCATACAGCCATACCCAACATAAAATCCAGGAGGAAGTGACCTGTCCTGGGAAGAGAGGGGATCCCCGCCACAGAGCGGAGTCCCACAATCTTCCAAGAAAGGGGCTCCCGGAAGTGTAGGATACTTTGTATCCGGTCCCAAACCCGCCCCCAATATTGCTGTAGTGCTGGACATTCATAGATAACATGGGCGAAGGTACCCACCGCTGTATGGCATGACCAACATCGATAGCTTGTATTGACATTCCATTTGGCCATCTTCTCAGGAGTATAAAAGCATCTGTGGGCAAAATAGAAGAGCGTTTGAGTGACAGAGGCGGATCTAGAGACCCGCACCACTTTGCTCCAGACTATCTTCCATTGCTGGGGAGTTAAAGTGATGTGCAATTCGCGCTCCCATGCCTGCTGGGCCCTAGGGGTGTCCCTGCCTGGACTATGAGTGAGTATTTTATAAAAGTTAGATGCCACCCCTGGTAAACTCCCGATACAACGAATCACCTCAGACAGCCCTTCCACGCTAGTATCAGAGCGCGGAATGACCCGAGCGCCTTTAAGGCAATGTTGGAGCTGCATCCATTGAAAGTAATATTTCGCTGGTAGACCAAATTCCGTTTGTAAAGCATTAAAGGTTTTCCAGCGATCCCCAGCAAACAGCTGCTTAGGTGTCCAAATCCCCCTGGAGTACCAGGGTCTCCAAGCTATCGTTTTTTTGTTAATTTGAAATCGAGAGTTATGCCATATCGGGAGATGGTCCAGGGGGCACGCCTGCGGACCCAGAGATTGAATGAGGGCATTAAAGGCCACTAGAGTGTCTACAACCATTGGTGAATGGCGGGAGTCTGAATGATGGCACATTCCGGGGAAGTAGGCCAGCGGAACTGGTCCACTAAGCTCTTCTTCAATGTCTAGCCACACCGGGCGGCCTGCTGCCGGGGTATCCAACCAACGGGCACCTTGCTTTAAGAGGAAGGCTTTATGATATTTGAGAAAATCTGGAAATCTAGCTCCTCCTCTCGCTTTATCAGATTGCAAGTGTTGTTTAGCTATCCTGGGTGTTTTACCCTGCCATAAATAACGGATAAGAAGGCCTTCAATATCTTTGTAGATGTGTCGGGGCAGTAAACATGGTAGCATTTCGAGAATGTAGTTCACTTTAGGAACTATCATCATTTTCACTGTTTCCAAGCGGCCCCACCATGTAAGGGTTAGTGGAGACCACCGATTGGTAAGTTCACGGACTTTGGAGATTATCGCCTTGGCGTTGAAACTAATAGTGTCCTCTAAAGGATAGCAATAATAGACCCCGAGATATTTCACCATACTATGCTGCCAGAGAAAGGGAAAGGCTTGCATGTCGGCCGCATGTACCCGGTGGTTAAGTGGGAAAGCAACCGATTTGGTCCAGTTGATCTTATAGCCCGAGAGCTGCGAATACCTGTCTAGTAATTCTAAGACTACTGGGACCGAGTCCAAAGTTATAAAAAGCATAAGATCATCTGCATAAGCGGAGAGTTTGATCTCTCTGTGTCTAAAGGGGGCACCTCGGATGTCTGCGGACTGCCTAAGTAACAGGGCTAGAGGTTCAAGCGCTAAATCAAAGAGCAGAGGAGATAGGGGGCACCCTTGGCGTGTACCTCTTTGAAGGCTGAATGGCTGAGATTTGATGGCATTCACACATATACTGGCTGTGGGTTCGGCATACATGACTTGAAGAAACCGAAGAAAGCCCTCCCCAAAGCCGTACCAACGGAGAACAGCAAATAAGAAGGGCCATTCTAGACGGTCGAAGGCTTTCTCGGCGTCTAGGGAGAGGCCAACTAGTGGTAGATCTAGGCTTGCAGCATTAGTCAAAACATGACATAAAGTCCTAGCGTTGTCGGCAGTGGATCTCCCGGGTATAAAACCACATTGATCAGGGTGGATTAGTGTAGACATTTGGTCAGATAGTCGAGAGGCTAAGATAGTCGCAAAAATTTTATAGTCTGCGTTAAGAAGGGAGATTGGGCGGTAGTTAGCTGTTAACAGCGGATCCCTCCCTTCTTTTTCAAATACTACCACATTCGCCACCGAAAAGGATCCCAAGCAAGATGTGTCTTCAGCCAGAGCAGTGAAATAGAGTTTTAGGTGGGGGGCCAGATCAGCACTGAACGTTTTATAAAATTCGGCCGGAAGACCGTCAGGGCCTGCGGCGCGTCCCGAGGCCACACGTTTAAGGGCAGAGTGAATTTCATTAGTAGAGAAGGGTTTATCCATCGCAACCCTATCCTCTTCAGAGAGGGTCGGCCGTTGGATTCCGGATAATAATCGCTCAAAAGCCTCTGACATGAAGTCACATTCTGATTTATAAAGACGAGTATAAAAATCCCGGAAAAGCTCTACTATCTCTGTATTATTTGTCACTATGTCCCCTCCTACCGGGTTTCGGAGAGCCGCTACCCGTTTGGCTTCTTTTTGACCTTTCAAGGCATTAGCTAAGAGTCTACCAGCACGGTTGCTTTCCCGATAGTACATCCCTTGCTGCGATGCGATATTTTTAGAAGCTGCAGCAGACAGGATTGAGTTATATTGAAAGCGTAGGCGTTGCAATCGTAACAACACACAAGGATCAGTGCGGGAAGTAAGAACCCGTTCCCCAGTTTTAATTTGTTGCTCTAATATTAATAACTGTTGCTTACGCTGTTTCCCCAAGCGAATTTGATAGCTAGTAATGGTTGCACGAATGGCAGCTTTAAAGCCCTCCCACCAAGCCCAGCTCATGGTATCATGTGGTAAGTTAAAATGGAAATAGTCCTGAATGGCGGCCCGAATGTCTAACTGAAACTCTTGTTGCTCTAGCAGGGTCCTATCAAAAAACCAATTTCCCGGATTCCCACTGGGCAGGTTAGCGTGCAACTGGAAGGAAATGGCAGCATGGTCTGAGATATGTAATGGGTGAATCATCGCTGTGTCTACCTGAGATACCAGCACTTTAGATATTAGGAAAAAATCTATTCTAGACTGTGATAGATGGGGGGGAGAATAGAAAGTAAATTCCAGTTCAGCAGGATGCAACAATCTCCAAAGATCCACTAAAGCGAGATCTTTGATCAAGGAGGTGAGTGTGAGGGAGCTCTTGGGCAGGCCACTCGTTCTAGGCGGTTGCCTGTCTATCAGAGGATCGACGACTTGATTAAAGTCGCCACCTATTATCAGTGAGGTGCTAGCAGAGGCCTGCGCAACCTGAGCAATGGTAGCAAAAAAGGCAGGATTATCCACATTGGGGGCATATATACATATACATGTTAGTTCAAGGTGTCCAATTTTAAGATGGACGCGGGACCATCTGCCCTCCGTGTCAGAGCTAGTGGCAATAATGGTGACAGGCAAGGATTTCCTCACCAGAATAGCTACCCCACATTTCTTAGAAACAGCCGAAGAGTAGGCAGCTACCATGTAAGGTTTAATATTGAGTTTCAGAGTTTCGGTAGAATTTAAGTGCGTTTCCTGAAGAAAAACCAGATCCGCCTTTTCATGACTCAAATAACTAAGGATTTTCTTTCTTTTAATCGGGTTGTTGATTCCCTTTACGTTCAATGAAAAAACCTTACATAGGGCCATAAGACATTGTCATACATTTGAAGTAAAAGCGCAGGCGAGTATGGAATATATACCACATCTGTACATCTATATCATACACATCAATTAATATACCAGATACACCCCATATGAGAAAACAAGCACCGAAGTGCCCCAGAGAAGAAGCATAACCCCAAATATAAATGGCGACCATATGTCTGCGGGAGGAGGCCCAAGAGAGTGCGATTGTAATGTTTGAACCCTTCTGTTAATATAGTCTCCGATCTCCACCGAAGTAGCTGTGGGCATGATAGAGCAGGGCCATCAAGGCTAGTGAAAGCCAAGGCTGTGGATTGCCAAGGCAGTCTCTAAGGTAGAGAGCGTCCGAAAACAATATGGCGGGTTTTACCAATATAAGGTCAATTAGCTAAGTGTTCCTTGGATCAACGCATCTGATCTGACTCTTTGGACTCCAAAAATTCCGCAAGTAATTCAGGATCATCAAATGTTCTGGTCTGGTTGTGCAGCGTTACCCTGAGTTTAGCCGGGTACATCAGGCCATAGCGAGCTTGCAGTTGTTGTAGCCTCGGTCGAAATTCCAGGAAGCGCTTTCTACGATCAACCGTGGGCTTAGCCAAATCAGGAAAGAAGGATAGCCGGTGGCCCTCAAACTCGATGGGGCCTTTTGCGCGAGCGGCATTCAGAATTTGCTCAACATGTTGGTATCTTAAGAGCCGAAAGATAATAGGCCGCGGGGTCTTCCGATTGAGCGCCATATTTGAGGGCACTCGATGAGCCCGGTCAATCTCCAGGTCTTTAGCAAATGTGATCCGAAGTAGGGAAGGAAGCGCCTTACAAAGAAACTCCTTCATGTCTCCAGACTCAGCTCCCTCCGGTATGCCCACGAGCCATATGTTATTGCGGCGGGCCCAATTGTTGCCATCTTCCACTTCTTTCTGAAGGGCCCGTATCTGGCGCTCTACTTTGTCAAGTTTCGCCAACCGGACCGTGTGTGAGTCCAGTATGCCTTCCATTTTGTCTTGTCGTAGGGAAAGCCCTTCAAGTTTGCTTTGCAGCATGCCGAAATCTTCACGCAGCGCTCGGAGTGACTCCCCGTTGGATTGCACAAGGTCTTTTACCCCTCGTATTTCAGTGAGGATTTCCTGCTGCATCTCGGGACCTTCCCGAGGTGCGGGCTGCTTCTGCGGAGACGGGGGCTCGGTTTTGGAGCGTTTACCATGGGAATTCGTTGGGGTCCCGAAATCTAGACGTGCTGGTTTGGTCCCCGCCATCACCCCAAGGTACCCCGGTAGAGTCAAAGCAATATTCAGAATTAAAACGGTTCAAAAATTCAGGAGTCTTGGTAGGCCTCTCGGGAGCCTCAGCGCTATGCGACTATCCCGCTGGACATCAGGCTCCACCCCCCCCTGCCAGCATGGTTTAAAGGTGAGGTCAGAGAGGCTGTTGTTGCCAAAAAAGCATCTTTCAGGAAATGGAAAAAAGAGCCAAACGATGAAACCTGGAAACAGCACAAGCACTGGCAAGTCAAATGCAAGGCATTGATAAAGCAGGCAAAGGGAGATTTTGAGAAGAAGCTTGCTGTGGAAGCAAAAACGCGAAATAAAGATTTTTTCAAGTACATTCGTAGCAAAAAACCTTTGAGAGAGTCAGTTGGTCCATTACATGATAGAGGAGTTAAAGGGGCACTAAGAGGCGACAAGGCGATAGCGGAGAGACTGAATGAATTCTTTGCTTCGATCTTTACTGAGGAAGATGTAGGGATGTTACCCATGACTGAAGTGGTATTTAAAGGTGCGGAAGAATTGAAGGAAATATCGATACATCGGGAAGATGTATTACAACTATTAGATAAACTGAAGAGTAGCAAATCACCTGGGCCGGATGGCATACATCCAAGGGTGTTGAAAGAACTGAAATATGAAATTGCAGACCTTCTATTAGTAATCTGTGAACTATCATTAAAATCATCTCTAATACCTGAAGATTGGAGGATCGCCAATGTAACACCAATTTTTAAAAAGGGTTCCAGGGGTGATCCGGGAAACTACAGACCAGTGAGCCTCACGTCAGTACCGGGAAAAATGGTAGAAACCATCATGAAGAATACAATTACTCAGCATGTAGATAGTCATGGCCTAATGGGAGACAGCCAACATGGCTTTAGACAAGGAAGATATTGTCTTACTAATCTGTTATGTTTTTTTTGAAAGTGTGAATAAACAGGTGGACAAAGGTGAGTCGGTTGATATAGTGTATCTGGACTTTCAGAAAGCCTTTGACAAGGTCCCTCATCAGAGACTTTTGGCAAAACTAAAGAGTCATGGGATAGGAGGCAGTGTACTACTGTGGATCAAGAACTGGTTAAAAGATAGAAAGCAGAGGGTTGGGCTAAATGGCCAATTTTCCCAATGGAGAAAGGTGAATAGTGGTGTACCCCAGGGATCTGTGCTGGGTCCGCTGCTTTTTGACATATTCATAAATGACCTGGAAAGTGGAATAACGAGTGAGGTTATCAAATTTGCAGATGACACAAAACTATTTAAAGTTGTTAAAACCAAAGAAAATTTTGGAAAATTGCAAGAGGATCTTGATAAATTGGAAGACTGGGCATCAAAATGGCTGATGAAATTTAATGTGGACAAGTGCAAGGTTATGCACCTAGGGAAGAACAACCCAAACTATGGTTACACGATGCAAGATTCCACATTAGGAACCACCACCCAGGAAAAAGATTTAGGCATCATTGTGGATAGCATGTTAAAACCCTCGGCCCAGTGTGCAGCGGCAGCCAAGAGAGCAAATAGAATGCTAGGTATCATAAGGAAAGGAATGGAAATTAAAACAAAAGATATTATAATGCCTCTATATCGTTCCATGGTGAGACCGCACCTCGAATATTGTGTGAAATTCTGGTCACTGTATCTTAAAAAGGATATAGCGTTATTAGAAAAGGTTCAGAGAACAGCCACCAAAATGGTAAAGGGAATGGAAGGATACTCCTATGAAGAAAGGCTAAAAAGGTTAGGGCTCTTTAACCTGGAAAAGAGACGGCTGAGGGGAGATATGATAGAAGTCTATAAATTAATGAACGGAGTGGAATGGGTAAACGTTGATCGATTGTTTACGTTATCAGAATCAGGGGCGGCCCAAGGGGGGTGCGGGGCCATGTGCGGAGACTCGGTGCGGGGCCTCATTTGCATAAGGGACCTCATTTGCATAAATATTTGCATAATATTACCATATACTAACTTTAAGTTAAACGTGCCTTTTAATGAGTGTATGGATAAAGAAAGACTAAAAGATTTCTACATTACTATAATCCAGTGCCAACTGCCAGACACATTAGGAACTACTACAAACACTGCCCATTTAGAACCCATAGCAAACCCGCCGTATCCTAACAGCACTACCAGGACTCACAAAGCACCATACTCTACCAATCAAAAGGCAACACTGCAAATATTAAACCAATACATTTCAGAAAACAAGAATACATGACCTACTGGGGAAAGAGAACAAGTGGCAATGTCAAATAGGAATTATATAAACAGAACACCTCAGCTCAGTTACGCATGCAGAACATAGACCATCACCAAACAAGTAATCACAATTTAGAAACAGGAAGACAACAATTAAACTGGGAATCCCAAAAGCCAAACTTGGAATGTACAACACTGTAGAAATAAAACTATACATTAATTTGCTCTTTTACTAAACAAAGCGCAGACGTCAATGATGCACATTTACCAGAGCTGACATATTCCAATTAATAAATTCAAAATAAAGAGATATTTTTCTACCTTTTGTGCATTTTTTTTCAGCTGCAATTGCTCCAGCCACTTTCTTCTGGTTTCTTCTTCGTGTCTTCTGCTAACTCTCCATCGTCTGCTGTCCATTTGTCCTTTCTTCACTCTTCTAGTTTTTTTCCATTCTCTCTCTACATCTGCTTTAACATACTAATCTTTCTCCTTTTGCTCTTTCCTCATTCCTATTTCATCCACTCAAATTTTACCCCTCCATCCTCAATCCCCACTTACTCTCCCAATACCCGGCCAATTGTAGATTTTTTATCCCTCCCACACAAAATATTTTTCCCTTCTCCATTTTACTCTTCCAGCCCCATCCCATTCTAATCCTCCCCCAACATCAGCTCCCTTCTAGTTCCAGCCTCACCCAGCATCCATTCCCTTCTAGTCCCTGCATCAGCCCATTTCCAGTCCTGGCCACCCTTCAGCCCATTTCCAGTCCTAGCAACCCCCTAACCCAATACCAGTCCTAGCCCCCCATCAACCCACTTCCAGTCCTAACCCCCTATCACCCCATTTTCAGTTTAAGCCCCCCCTATAACCCATTACCAGTCCTAACCCCCCATCAGCCCACTTCCAGTCCTAACCCCATCAACCCATTTCCAGTCAGCCCCCCATAGCCCATTGCCAGTCCTAACCCCCCTCCCCCATCAGCCCACAGCCTATTACCAGTCCTAACCCCATCAGCCCACCTCAAGTCCTAACCCCTCCCCATCAGCCCATTTCCTGTCCTAGCCCCCCCATAGCCCATTATCAGTCCTAACCCCCCCATAGCCCATTACCAGTCCTAACCCCATCAGCCCACCTCCAGTCTTAAGCCCCCCAGCCCATTTCCAGTCCTAGCCCCCCCCATAGCCCATTACCAGACAGCCCCCATCAGCCCACAGCCCATTACCAGTCTTAACCCCCCCATAGCCCATTACCAGTCCTAACCCCCCCCATCGGCTCAAGTAAAATTAAATTTAAAAAAACCCGCTGGCTGCTGCCGCTGCCGCCGCAGCAACAGCAGAATGGACTGTCCCGTGGGGCCCCCTCTGCCCGGCTGAATCCCTCCCTCCCTCCCTCCCTCCACGACGGCTGAGCCCCTCCATGCCAGCTTTGAGAGTCGCGAAGGGAGAGTGTCTCCCTCGCGTCTCTGTTAAGCCCGCAGGGGCTGATGGGAAATTTCCCATCTGCCCCTGCAGGCTTAACAGAGACGCGAGGGAGACACTCTCCCTTCGCGACTCTCAAAGCCGGCACAGAGAGGCTCAGCCGTCACGGAGGGAGGGAGGGAGGGATTCAGCCGGGCAGAGGGGGCCCCGCGGGACAGTCCATTCTGCTGCTGCTGCGGCGGCAGCGGCAGCGGTAGCGGTAGCAGCCAGCATTTTTTTTTTAAATTTAATTTTGAAAAAAGCAGAATGTTTTTTGCGCGGAGCCCCCTGAAACGCGGGGCCCTGTGCAAAAAACATTCTTGCTCAATGGACGGGCCGGCCCTGATCAGAATATAGAAAGGCTAGGGGACATGCAATGAAGCTACAGAGTAAACTCTTTAAGACTAATAAAAGAATATATTTTTTCACTCACTCAATGTGTAATCAAACTCTGGAATTTGTTACCGGAGGAAGTAGTAAAGGCTGTTAGTGTAGCTGGGTTTAAAAAAGGTTTGGACAAGTTCCTGGAGGAAAGGTCCATAAACCATTATTAAGAAGGGACCCAGGATATCAATGCTTGACCCAGTACAAGCATTGTGGAACCTGTGTCTTGTGGGGAAACTTCTAGGTACGTATGACCTAGGTTGGCCACTGTTGGAAACAGGATACTGGGCTTGATGGACCTTGGTCTGACCCAGTATGGCATATCTTATGTTCTTAAAAAACTATTAGCATAATGCATAATCTAGCACTGTGATTGCCTTATGCTGAAAGCTGTTCTTTTGATGATGGATATTTACTATAGTGATGTTTGTAAAGTGTTGTTAATGCTGCAGTCCCCCCTCCCCCCCATCTCGAGGCATACAGCCCTAATATGAGAGTACAAGGCATGATCAAGGGAAGAAATTCATTCTTTATCTTCCTAACTTTTCAATCAGCAGATCAAGCCTGAAACAGAGGAGATGTCTGAAACGTCTCCTTTCACTATGATTACAGTGATCGTAAACTGGTTCAATTCATTTTCAGCCTGGAGTTCCAATTTATTTTGCTCTGGGGAAAATACATCATGATTGACAACTGATCTCTATGCTGCCTCATTGAAAATGATATGGGATATATTCACATCACAACTGAAAATACCTATATATGTAAAAGGCAAATCAAGCAAATAATTCTTCAGTTTATTTTAATATTAATATATTGTGTAGAAGATTACCCTGTGCTTGTCCAGTCAGCACTGCTTTCTTTTTTGTTTGGTTGTTTGCTGTGCATCTGTTAAATCATTAGCACAATTTTATTTTAGGTGCATTTTGTTTAAGTGCTAGTACCTATTGGGAGAGTCTGTCTGTCTGTCCATCCATCCATCTGCATGAGTTTATTTGCACATGTGCCAAGAAGCAGATGTATAGGGCTTCAACAAAGCAGAGCAGAGGGAAAAGTGAAGAGATGGAAGGAAGTGGAGTGGTGACATTGAAAAGACAGTGGGATTCCTCAGAACTTGACAGAATAGGAAACAGAATGGCAGTGTTGAAAAGCCAGCAGTAGCCCCCAAGGTCCACCATTAAATGGACTAGAGGAGCAGCAGCGCTGAAGAGCCAGTAGGAGACCCTAGTCTCTCTGACACAGTAATTGGAGGGACAGCCTGAAGAGCCAATGGGAATCTCTAGATGCTGCCAGCACAGAAAGTGGAGGGGCAAATGCTTCCACCAGTGAATATAGGCCCAGCATCACAGAGGGAAAGGACATGGCAAAGGGAAGGGGTGGATTTAAAAAAAAAAAGGAAAGGTGGGGTAAAGAGGGCAGAGTATAAGGGAAGGGCTGGGGTTGAAGAAAAGAAAAAGAGGAGAGGAGTGGGTAAGGAGAGCAGAGCAAAAGGGAGTTAGGATGAAGGAAAGGAGAGGAGTGCATCATAAGGGAAGGGGCACAGTTAGCAGAAAAGAAAAAAGAAGAGTGGTGCAAAAGGGGAAGGGGTGAGGTAAAGAGGATGAAAAGAGAGGGGAGGGGCTGGGGCAGAAATGAATGAAAGTGGCATGGTTAATGAGGGAAATAAAGGGGAAATACAGAGAGAAAGAACTGGAAGAGTGCAAGATTGGGTGGCAGGGGAAGGAGGAAGAGGTGGGAAGGATAGAGAGAGGAATCATGTAAGAGGGTAGGAGGGACAGGAAGTACAGGAGGATAGGGGAGAGAAGTCTACCTGACCACAGCCATGCACACATCATCCATACCTATACTTATACTCACAAGCACACCCATACCCGTTGCTCCATGAGACACATCTAGCCTTACAGGATCAGAATTGTGAACAGGCCTGTACATGTAGCTCTGGATCCCGATTCCATACGGCCTGCACGTACAGGCCTTCCCTGACTACCTCAGGGCTTTTAAATGGAGCCACGGAGCCATGGCGTCCAGTTGCCATGGCACCACAGCTCCATTTAAAAGCCATGATCCCCAGTCGCCGGCCTCCAAATTGCTTTCCCGCAGCTCGACCCCCGATCTGATCTCCCAGGGCCAGGGTTGGGCTGCGGGGAATGCTCTCCGCCCCCTCCTGCCACTGCCATGACCCCGGCCCGCCGATCCTGCCACATCGGGGAAGTTATTCCACCTTGGAGGTGGAATAACTTCCCCGTTCAAGTTGCTGGCCCCGGATGTACAGGGCCAACATAAGAATTGGCCCTGTATGTCAGGAGCCAGTGACCGCCCACTGCCTGCCCTAATGCCATACCCAATCCTCCCCTTACCAGCCATATCTAATTTCCCTGTACAACGTGCGGGAAAGGAGGATGGTGCTGGGAAAGGCCACAAATAGTGGGGATGGACTATTCGTGGCTCGAAATGACCCCCACAGCTTCTAAGACACACTGCCAACATTTGCACACCTATAAACAGGGCTGGTGTAATGTTATTATACACCCTATGCAAACCCTCAGCATTATACCGCCTCACAATTAGGTTTTAGATCTTTAGCACCCCCCTCTTCAAGATTTTGATAATGAAACTCAATCATAATCATCTCAAGACCATCAATTCCAGAAAATCCTATAAAAATACATATTTGGACATTATACTTTTTACTATTAAACTTTGTTTTGTAAATATATACATAATAAGGAACATAAGAACATAAGATATGCCATACTGGGTCAGATCAGGGTCCATCAAGCCCAGTATTCTGTTTCCAACAGTGGCCAATCTAGGTCATATGTACTGTGACACAGCAGATCTGTCCTATGATATAGAAGTGCAGAATTCTGAGAGAAACAGGTCAGATTCTGTCAGGCAGTCTAATCAGAAGCTTCCCTGTTGCCCTGAGCAACCTAGGCAAACACGAGGTTTGCAGCCTTGCCTCCCTGACAAGCAATTCTCACAGAGAAAAGAGAATGATTTGCACGTGAGGGAAGCCACGCCTTCAAGGCACTATAAGACCTGCTCAGGCAGAGGAGCAAGGGGGTGGAGTTGCAGTTGCAGTTCAAGCTTGGGTGCTTGTTCTTGTGGTGATTCAGGTTATGATTCCAGTCCCAGACTAGACTCGGGTTGGGACTCAGAAGAATTCAATTTCAACTTACCTTGCAGAAGGAAAGCAGGTTTTACTTCACGTCAGAATCCAGGCTGGTTTCCAAAGCCTAAGGCAGCTTACAGAGGTAATTGCCAAGGGGGTTGGAGAGGAAGCTGCCCTGAGTGTGACCCAGGAAGCTCTAGAGAGAGTTGGAGGAGGGGTTACACTAGACATGCTGGCAGAGACAGAAGCCAGAGTGAGAGAGAGCTGATTGATTCCGACGGCACTGAATTTGCAGGCACACGCTGTGAACCGCTGAGGATTCCCCCAGGAGAAGCTCACAGTAACCCCAGGAGTGGAGTGAGGAAAGCTGTAAAACCAGAGGTCAGTAAGAAGTTAACCAAACCTCTGACGCAGGGAGAATTTCCCCAGCTCTTTGAGAGTGTGGAACGTGACATAAGCAGGAAGCCTTATGTAAATGAGAAACAAGGTGTTAAGACACAGTTGCCTTACTTTGAAAGAAATCCTATTGTGGAAGATGTGTGTATGAGGGATATAGAGGATTGTATGCATGAAAAGTCCAGACACCGATTAACTAAAGGGAAGTCTGTTTGCCATGAAAACCAGCAGTTTGAGCTAGCAGCCATTAAGGGAAACAGAGGGTTTAAAGATAGCCCGAGAACAAAGCATACTAGGAAGCCTGTCTTTCTACCCTCCTGTTATAACGTTGATGATAATTTCTGGCCATGCTCTTATGAAGAGGGCTTAATAAACTCTGGAGAAGAAACAGGGTTGAGAAGCATACAATCGGGCTGTGCAAAAGACAATGACATAGAACCCATGTGCACAGAGGATAATACTTTGTCTCCACAGTATGAACAGATGGATTGTTCTCTAATGTTGGAAGAAGAGCCAATCTCTTTATTATAAAGTTCTGAGCAATTGATTTCATAACACTGTTTGAAGCTAAGAGGAAGCGATTAGCTGCAGTGAAAAGTGAATGTGTTTGGAAGCAAGTTGCTATACTTTACTTTGTCAGTTTGTATCCTGAGTTTTCTTTGAGTTGCTGTACTATTTGAAAATCCTAAAACCCCGGGAGGGGAAATAAAACCCTTATTTGAACTTTAACCACTTTGGACTCACAACTACAATTATTCCTTAGTGAAAGATTCATGCACCCCTATTAACCTAGCCTACTGCCTACGCCTCGGCTTCGCTGGGATATAGGGGGTGACAAAATGGCGTAGTAGTTGGATTTTTGAAAAAAAAACAGCACTCGATACTACTAACAAGCTCTACAAGGAAGGTACGGCTGATTGGAAAAAAAAAAGTGTGTGGAATTGAAAAACCAGAAAAAGGAAAAAACTGCACCGGAGTGTCGGGAGAGGATCTCCACATCCAGAGCTGGCCAAGACCTTTTTCTCAAGGCAAGATCCTACACCGTGATCAGGTACAAGTGACTGGGCACGGGTAGCAAGGATTGAGTGAGAAAAAGGGGGAAAAAAGAAAAGTTAAAAACCAAGTAGCAGCAAAGGGACAGAAAAAAGTGTGTTCCGCACTTGGTGGGCTTGTTTTTCTTTTTCTTTCAGATATCGACGCTGAGATGGACCCCGCTGAAATGCGCAGCTGGATGGAGGCCCAGTGGAAGGCCCAGGGAGAACTCGCACGGCAGGCACAAGAGAAGACGATGGCTGCAATGGCAGCGCAGCAGAAGCCCCTTCTTGAGATTCTCACTGCGCTGGTGAAGAGACTGAGCCCCACAGAGGAGGACATTGTTCAAGTGACCCCTGTGGTAGGACTAAATAGTTGTAATGCATTGGCACTAGGGCCTTTGCAGCATTCTGACAGTTTCGACGATTATGCAGAAGCTTTTGAGCGGATCGCTGTAGCGGCCCGGTGGCCACTAGATCAGTGGGCAGTACGATTCGCCGTGTCTCTAACAGGAGAGGCACTAGCTGCGTATAAGGCGATGCCCGCTGATCTAGCGTCCCAGTACCATGAGGTAAAACTCGCAGTCAGGGATAGGCTAGGGCTGACGCAGACCCATTACCGCCGTCTCTTTAGGCAGGCCAGGATCCTGCCAAAAGAAACACCAAAGGCCTTGATGCAAAGGTTAACAGGCCTGGCATCAAAATGGTTTGCTCCCGAAACAGCTACAGTAGCCTCCCTGCTAGATGCTGTAATACTGGAGCAATATTTTGAAGCCATACCCCCAGAAGTAAAAGCCTTTCTCTTTTTGCAAAAATGTAAGTCCACAAAGGAAGCAGTGCAGCTAACCGACTGCTATTTTGAGGCAGAATTAGCTGGTGCTTCTCAAGGCCAAATGTTAAAGGTTACAGGCAGGGAAAGAATGCCAGGGACAGGAAGAGCTTACTCCCAAAGAGGGCCTAAGAAAAATGAAAAGAATGCTGAAGTAATGAGATGTTTCCAATGTGGAGAAAGAGGGCACATTCGCAAATACTGTACTGAGCATGTTGTCCTAATAGCAAAGGGAGAGGAATCCACTGAAGGAGAATTCGTGGTTAGTGTTAAGATGGAAGGGGTAAAAGCTATCGCGCTCCTGGATACAGGAGCGGATCATAATATGATCTCCAGCACTATGTGGCAGGCTATGATAGCCAGTAACCCCCAAGTAGTATGTCAGGTACCCCCGAATGTCAAGTTGAAGTGTATGAATGGAGACTCCTCTTATTATCCCCTATATGATGTGCGAATGGAGGCACTGGGGGTGAGTATGAAGGTGCCTGTAGTGGTGATTCACAACCTCCCGAGCGAGGTCGTATTAGGGAAAGGGTGGCCTTTTTTCCAACAAGCACTCAAGGGAAGACTTGATGGTAAAATAGGCCTAGTGTCCACCCGATCCCAGAGTAAGGGTGAAAGCTCAGGGCCCAGTTCAGAAACCAAGCCGAGAGAGAGGCCCGAGGATAGGGATCTATCCCCCGAGCGAGAGGTAGACCCGGATAGAACACTACAAGATACACTTCCTGGTGATGAAGGGCTAATCAACCCCCCTAAAAAGGTCAGGAAAGAGAAGCCAGTGAGGCGTCGAGAGAGGAGGAGCAGGTCACAGGGGAAAGCAAGCTTGGAAGAGGGGGAGGAATTACCATGGGTGCCAGCGGAGCTGGTGAAGAAATTCCCTTCTTTCCCAGCCGAGCAACAGAGTGACCCTGCCCTTAAGAGGGCATTTGAGTATGCCCGGGAAAAAAGAGCAATTATGCCCAGGTTTTTCCTGGAGGGAGAAGTGCTGTATAGGGAAAGTGCCGATCCCCGAACAGGCTCTATACGTAAGCAATTGGTGGTGCCAACTACCTTTAAGGCGGTAGTGATGAAACTGGCGCATGACCACCCGGTAGGTAGTCATAAGGGCGTCCAAGGGACGCTGGATCAGGTGTTGGCTCGCTTCTATTGGCCGGGTGTGTTTAGAGAAACAACACGCTACTGCGAGTCATGCCCGGCCTGTCAGAGAGTTACAGCAACGAAGCCTAAGCCAGTACCCCTAGTTTCAACCCCCACCATTGCGACACCAGTCAGACGGTTGGCTATGGATATTGTAGGCCCCCTAGTGAGGACTCCCAGGGGATTTTCCTATATCCTAGTACTAATTGACCATGCGACAAGGTTCCCATGGGCCATACCACTCAGGAATATATCCGCCAAGACCATAGCGGTAGAGCTTATAAAGCTCTTCTGCGAAATTGGGTTCCCCCAAGAGATACTGACTGACCAGGGCACTAACTTTCATCCAAACACTTAGCTATGCTATGGGACGCCTTCGGGATACGCCATGTCCGTACCTCCGCGTATCACCCCCAGTCGAATGGATTGGTAGAAAGGCTTAATCAGTCCCTGAAGCAAATGCTGAGGAGAAGCCTTGATGGAAATATGGTCGAGTGGGATACTGTCCTCCCATTCGTCCTGTATGCGTGCAGGGAGCGCACGCAGGCATCATTGGGCGCATCCCCATACGAATTGTTGTTCGGGAGGGCCCCAAGAGGCATCTTGGATATCCTCAAGGAGCAATGGGTTGCCCCCGAGGAGACAGAGGTAGGGGTCCCACAATTCCTAAAAGATTTACGGGATCGTTTAGAGCGGACATCCAGGGTGTCCATGACTAATTTACAGGCCAGCCAGCGTAGGCAAAAGAAATACTATGACCGCGGGACTAGGACACGAAAGTTATCTCTAGGGGATAAAGTATTGATCCTGGTAGCTGGTACGGGCCCGAAGTTTGAGGCTAAATGGAGGGGCCCAGGCACGGTAGTTGGTCAGGTAGGTCCCGTTACATATAATGTTGAGAATGAAAGGGGACGTCGCCAAACGTACCATGTAAATTTGCTGAAACCTTGGCGGGAAAGGTCAGCAACGGTACGCCTGGTGTATGTAGAGGACTGTTGTGTCAGGCCCGATAGGATTACACGCTGTCAGACGAGGACGTCAGCAGCGTGTAATAACTTAAGGAGGGGGATATGTGACACAGCAGATCTGTCCTATGATATAGAAGTGCAGAATTCTGAGAGAAACAGGTCAGATTCTGTCAGGCAGTCTAATCAGAAGCTTCCCTGTTGCCCTGAGCAACCTAGGCAAACACGAGGTTTGCAGCCTTGCCTCCCTGACAAGCAATTCTCACAGAGAAAAGAGAATGATTTGCACGTGAGGGAAGCCACGCCTTCAAGGCACTATAAGACCTGCTCAGGCAGAGGAGCAAGGGGGTGGAGTTGCAGTTGCAGTTCAAGCTTGGGTGCTTGTTCTTGTGGTGATTCAGGTTATGATTCCAGTCCCAGACTAGACTCGGGTTGGGACTCAGAAGAATTCAATTTCAACTTACCTTGCAGAAGGAAAGCAGGTTTTACTTCACGTCAGAATCCAGGCTGGTTTCCAAAGCCTAAGGCAGCTTACAGAGGTAATTGCCAAGGGGGTTGGAGAGGAAGCTGCCCTGAGTGTGACCCAGGAAGCTCTAGAGAGAGTTGGAGGAGGGGTTACACTAGACATGCTGGCAGAGACAGAAGCCAGAGTGAGAGAGAGCTGATTGATTCCGACGGCACTGAATTTGCAGGCACACGCTGTGAACCGCTGAGGATTCCCCCAGGAGAAGCTCACAGTAACCCCAGGAGTGGAGTGAGGAAAGCTGCAAAACCAGAGGTCAGTAAGAAGTTAACCAAACCTCTGACGCAGGGAGAATTTCCCCAGCTCTTTGAGAGTGTGGAACGTGACATAAGCAGGAAGCCTTATGTAAATGAGAAACAAGGTGTTAAGACACAGTTGCCTTACTTTGAAAGAAATCCTATTGTGGAAGATGTGTGTATGAGGGATATAGAGGATTGTATGCATGAAAAGTCCAGACACCGATTAACTAAAGGGAAGTCTGTTTGCCATGAAAACCAGCAGTTTGAGCTAGCAGCCATTAAGGGAAACAGAGGGTTTAAAGATAGCCCGAGAACAAAGCATACTAGGAAGCCTGTCTTTCTACCCTCCTGTTATAACGTTGATGATAATTTCTGGCCATGCTCTTATGAAGAGGGCTTAATAAACTCTGGAGAAGAAACAGGGTTGAGAAGCATACAATCGGGCTGTGCAAAAGACAATTTATTTATTTATTTATTTAACAGTTCTTCTATACCGCTCTATTTTAGATCAGAGCGGTTTACATTTAACATCAACTATACAACACAAGGAACTTTGAGTTGTATTTACAATAAACAGGGAGATCAACTTGGAAGTAACTGGGGGAAACTATGTACATTGTAACTCTATACATTGTATCACATATGATTCATAACCCCTCTGATAAAAAAAATTGAATACCATTTTACAAGCTCAAGTTCCCTAAAAAAACCCATTACCACAAATGTAACCTGCAATATAAATAATGTAAACAATGACATAGAACCCATGTGCACAGAGGATAATACTTTGTCTCCACAGTATGAACAGATGGATTGTTCTCTAATGTTGGAAGAAGAGCCAATCTCTTTATTATAAAGTTCTGAGCAATTGATTTCATAACACTGTTTGAAGCTAAGAGGAAGCGATTAGCTGCAGTGAAAAGTGAATGTGTTTGGAAGCAAGTTGCTATACTTTACTTTGTCAGTTTGTATCCTGAGTTTTCTTTGAGTTGCTGTACTATTTGAAAATCCTAAAACCCCGGGAGGGGAAATAAAACCCTTATTTGAACTTTAACCACTTTGGACTCACAACTACAATTATTCCTTAGTGAAAGATTCATGCACCCCTATTAACCTAGCCTACTGCCTACGCCTCGGCTTCGCTGGGATATAGGGGGTGACAGTACCTAGCAGTATCCCCAAGAGACACAAGTTCCACAATGCTTGTACTGGGTCAAGCATTGATATCTTCGGTCACTTCTTAATAATGGTTTATGGACTTTTCCTCCAGGAACTTGTCCAAACCTTTTTTAAACCCAGCTACACTAACAGCCTTTACTACATCCTCCGGTAACAAATTCCAGAGTTTGATTACACGTTGAGTGAAAAAATAATTTCTTTTATTAGACTTAAATAGTTTACCCTGTAGCTTCATTGCATGTCCCCTAGTCTTTCTATATTCTGATAAGGTAAACAATCGATCTACGTTTACCCGTTCCACTCCGTTCATTAATTTATAGACTTCTATCATATCTCCCCTCAGCCGTCGCTTTTCCCGGTTAAAGAGCCCTAACCTTTTTAGCCTTTCTTCATAGGAGTATCCTTCCATCCCCTTTACCATTTTGGTGGCTCTTCTCTGAACCTTTTCTAAAATCGCTATATCCTTTTTAAGATACGGCGACCAGAATTGCAAACAATATTCAAGGTGCGGTCTCACCATGGAACGATATAGAGGCATTATAATATCTTTTGTTTTAATTTCCAAAAGGCACTTAAAAGGATAAATTGACTATACAAAGTGTCAATTCTTCCTTTAGGTAAACGTAAGCACTGATGAGTCTGTGTATCATTAGAAGCCATTGTTTTGCTTTGACTGTAGCTGCTCTTTGCTGCCACCCCCAAACTAATACTACTACTACTACTGAACATTTGTATAGCGCTACAAGATGTACATAGTGCTGCATAGACAGATGAAAAAGACAGTCCCTGCTCATCAGAGCTTGCAATCTAGTCAAGATAGACAACACAGTAGCTGTAGACATGGGATACAGCTAGGGGGAATGGTAAGGAAACACAAAGGAAATCAGGTGAGTCAAGATCCGAAAGCAGCAACGAAGAGGTGAGTTTCCAGCCTGGATTTGAAAAGAGTCAGAGATGTACAGACTCAGGTAGTCTGTCCCAGACATAAAGAGCAGCAAGGTGAAAGGAGTGAAGTCTGGAGTTAGCAATAGAAGAGAAGGACACAGATAAAAGTGATTTGCCAGAAAAGCGTAGTTTCCGAGGAGGGGTGTAGGGAAAGATAAGAGAGGAAAGGTAGTGAGGATCTGCAGAATGAATGCAATTATAGGTCAGCAGGAAAAGTTTGAACTGGATGTGGAAATGGATAGGGTGCCAGTGAAGTGACTTGCGAAGAGGGATAATATGAGCATGACGAGGCTGGCAGAATATTAGCTGTGCAGCAGAGTGTTGAACAGATTGAAGAGGAGAGAGATGATATCAGAGGGAGACCAGCAAGGAGTAGGTTACAATAGTCTAGTGTCTTAATAGTGTGTTCAGAAAAGAATGGGCAAATTTTGTTGATGTTGTAGAGAAAGAATCAGCAGGTTTTAGCTATCAGTTGGATGTGTATGGAGAAGGAGAGAGAGGAGTCAAAGAAAACCCCAAAGTTGCGAGCTGAGGAGATAGGAAGGAGTAGAGAGTTATCCACAGAGACTGAGAAAGGAGGAAGGGGAGAGGAAGGTTTGGGGAGAAAATAAACAGCTCGGTTTTGGCCATATTTATTTTCAAGCGGCGGTGAGATATCCAAGCAGCAATGTCAGAAAGGCAGGCAGGATCCAGCCTGGATTTTCGCAGAGATTTCAGGTGGAGAGGTAGATCTGGGGGGGGGGGGGGAGTCAGTGTAAAGATGATACTGAAAGCCATGGGAAGAGATGAGTGCACCATGGGACTGGGTATATAGAGAGAAAAGGAGTGGACCCGACAGATCTTTGGGGTACACCGACTGAGAGTGGGATAGCAGTAGAGGAGGATCCACCAGAATAAACACTAAAAGAGCAATGGGGGAGATAACCAGGATAGTATAGAGTCCTTACTGTGTAGTAGCCAGTTTTTAATGTCTTCTTTCCCTCCCTCCCTCCCCGATACCCATCCACCCCAGGGATAATCATAGCTTTATAGGTGTTTAAACCTCTTAAAGGAAAGGAGGTGCCATATTCACTCTCATCGTGCAGCTATTTATCTTCATCAGGCCTTGAGATTAATTAAGCTTCAGGTGAACAAAGTACATTAAACGTATTAGGTATAGTTTTATTAGTATAAGTATCCCCAGCAACCCTTAGTAAGTAAAGAACTTAAATATCTAAACACAACCTTAAAACTAAGATGCAGACAGCAGTCCAGCAGCGAGATGGAGGCTTTCCAGTCTTTTGCATTGAGTGTCACATGTATGATTTTCTCTCAGTTGGTGAGGGGTCTTACATGTGCACTAGGTGCAAGGAGCTCTTTGCTCTCAGGGAACGAGTATGATCTCTGGAGGCTAGAGTAGCAGACTAGGAGGACATTAGGAAGATAGAGAGGTACATAGATGAGACCTACAGGGAACTAGTCCCACCTCCAGTCTGGCAGAATCCCTGTTGCCATGGAGGAGAGAGGTCACGTGACAGGAGAGCATCACCCTGATGTGGCAGGAAGTGATCCTGTAGCTAGGACCTGCCCTCCAGGTGATGTAAAACCCTCTTGCACCAAGGAAGATTCTCCAGGGCCATGTGCCCATGAGGGAAGGGTTAGGACAGTCGTTATAGTTGGTGATTCGATCATTAGGCATGTATATAGCTGGGTGGCTGGTGGAAGTGAAGATTGCCTGGTAACATGTCTGCCTGGTGTGAAGATAGCGGAGCTCACATGCCATCTATACAAGGTCTTAGTGCTAGGGAGGATTCTGCTGTCTTGGTACATGTCGGTACCAATGAGATAGGAAAATGTGGTAGGGAGGTTCTGGAGGCTAAATGTAAGCTTTTAGGTAGAAAGTTGGAATCCAGAACTTCCAGTGTAGCATTCTCCGAAATACATCCCATTCCACATGCAGGACCCAAAAGGCAGGCAGAGCTCCGGAGTCTCAATGCGTGGATGAAACGATGGTGCAAGGATGAGGGGTTTGGATTTGTTAGGAACTGGGGAACATTCTGTGGAAAGGAGGGGCTCTTCCCAAAGGGATGGGCTTCACCTTAACCCGAATAGAACCAGGCTGCTGGCATTAACCTTTAAAAGGGAAATAGAGCAGCTTTTAACCTTGGGAGTACCGATGGGGTCAAAAGTGACCCCATTGCAAGTTTCACAACGCGTATCTCGGAAACTAGTTGTTCAAGAATGCAATCTTTTTATGACTTTTCACAAGTCAATATTCTCTTTATATGGCGCCATGAGAGGAATAATTTTCATCCGCTAGGTGACGCTAGGGATGAATTGCAGCACAGAGTACCAGTGGGATCATTTTTGACCCCAGTTGCTTACGTCCGGTTTGCATCGTGATACAATTTACAGTTTTGTGAATTTTTTGATCTGACAAAGGTATTTATCATTAATTATGTATCATTTATTTTTTGTACTCTTATTTTATGAAAATTACACATTTTCTGTAATTGATATCATACGTTATCTCATTATTTCTGATGAAATCTAAAGGCTTTCAGCTCATTCATCACGATTATTGTACACCTATAGTAAAACTGCTTTGTGTTTTATTCAACTTTATCTTTGTTTATTTATTTTAGGTTATTGTTTATAATGTCAAAATGAAAGTATTCAGCTGCCCAAGTAAGAGAAATATTGCAACGAGATGCTGACAGTGATGGCTCTGAGTCGTCTGATGATGCAGCATATTCAGCAAGCGAAGAAGCATATCAGCCAAGTTCGGACGATAAATATGATGATGACAGTCATGATTCAGATGGCGACAGCAGTTGGTCGCCAAGTGAATGTGAGACTGATGTTGAGCCGGTAACATCGCCTGCAGCAAAGAGTCAAGTTACAGGTCGAGGCAAAGGTCGAGGCTGTGCTGGACGGGGAAGAAGGCAGGAGTCCTTGGTGTCAGTATCATCTGTGAGGAATCTTAGTTGTGGTCATAGAGGAGCTAAGAGGTCATCAACTATAAGCACAAATGTTGCCATTGAAGCCTATGTATCTAAGGATGCCACATCATGGAAAAGGAAACCTATAAAGCAAGCTGCTGGAAGATAAGCCAGAGCTAATGTCATGCCCGTACATCAAGGTCCTACAAGGTATGCTGTATGAAATGTTGATGGCCCTCTCACAGCATTCCACTTGCTCATGAGGAAGAACTTATTGAATGAAATCATGATGTGGGCGAGAAAACAAGGAAGACACATTTATGACAACACCTGGAAAGATTTGACAGACGGAGAATTTCAACGTTTTCTTGGACTTCTGATCCTCTCAGGCATGTACAAGTCACAAAATGAATCCATAGTTCAGTTGTGGAACCTTGAAGATGGTCGTTCTGTTTTCGGCAAAAATATGGCCCGTAACCGTTTTCAGCAAATTTCTTGTGCTCTCAGATTTGATGATGCAACCAAGAGACGTGAACAACGAGGTATGGATAAGCTTACTCCAATCAGACATGTTTTTGATACCTGGGAAGCAACTCTAAGTGACGCCTTTGTTCCTGGTGAAAATGTTACCGTGGATGAGCAACTGCTTACATTTTGTGGCCGTGTTCCGTTCAGACAATATATTCCCAGCAAACCTGGGAAATATGGCATAAAGCTATGGATGTTGTGTGATAGTGCAACGCCATATGTTCTGCGTCTTTAAGTATATACAGGAAGGGAACTCGGACAAAACAGGGAACAGAATCAGGGTGAAAGGGTTGTGCTGCAACTCATTGACGCGATCTGGCAGAAATGTTACTATTGACAATTTCTTCTGCAGTTTATCCCTGTCACGGAAATTGCTAGAAAAACAAATCGACACTTTTGGGGACAATTCGAAAGAACATAAAAGAATTACCTCCAGAATTTGTAACAGCAAAGGGCCGAGAGGTACTCACTTCACTGTTTGCCTTTCGCGATGACGCCACTCCGGTTTTCTATCGCCCAAAGAAAGGAAAAGTGGTTGTTCTTCTGAGCAGTTTCCATAATCAAGAAGAAGTAGATGACACACGTCCAGACAAAAAAAAAAACGCATGATCTTGGACTATAATTCTAGTAAAGGTGGAGTAGATGTGGCAGATCAAATGTTGCGCACGTATACCACAAAACGAATGACAAGACGCTGGCCAGTGACAATCTTCTACAACATGTTGGACATCAGTGCTTTGAACGTCTTCATTGTTTGGATGTCACTAAATCCAGAATGGCAGTCCAAGTCAAAGCACAGATGTCGTCTATTCCTCTTGGAATTAGGAAAGCAGCTGCTTCAGAGTAATTGCAGCGAGACTTCTTCCAGCACTGAAGAAGCCACTGATGCTGTTTGCAATGTCGGGATCCCAAAGAAAAGAGCAAGGTGTCACTTCTGTTCCAGAGAAAAAGACAAGAAAAGCAACATAGTGGGGGCGGAGCCTGATGTCCAGCGGATAAGACGCTTCGCGCTGAAGCTCCCGAGAGGCCTACTCAGAATCCTGACTTAATACCTACATAAACTTAATATTTTGCTCCGAACTTACCGGGGTGCCTCGGGGGGGATGGCGGCCCATAAACCAGCGCGCTTGGACTTCGGGTCTCCTTCTTCTTCACACGGAAAACGCTCCAAAACAGAGGTGTCTTCCCCACAGAAGATGGTTCCACTTCGGGAAAACCCCGAAATGCACCAGGAGATCTTAGAGGAAATACGCGGCGTGAAGGAACTGGTGCAGTCCAACGGAGAAGCGCTTCGAGCCATGCGAGAAGACTTCGGTGTGCTCCAGGACCGACTTGAAAGTCTTTCATTACGGCAGGACAACATGGCGGGGGTCCTCGACTCGCACGCGGTGCGCTTGGTCAAACTGGACAAGGCTGAGCGCCAGATACAGAATCTTCAAAAAGAGTTAGAAGATAGCAATAATCGAGCCCGTCGCAACAATGTGAGGCTCATTGGAATACCGGAGGGGGCGGAAGCAGGAGATATAAGAGAATTCCTGCTCAAAACTCTTCCCTCCTTGCTGAAGATCACTTTTCATAGAGATCTGGAAATTGATCGAGCACATCGTGTTCCTACCCATATGGCGCTCAATCGAACGACCCCCCGGCCTATTATCTTTCGATTACTACGATATCAACAAGTGGAACAAATTCTAAATGCTGCCCGGGCGAATCATCATCTGGAGTTTGAAAGTCATAGAGTCTCCTTCTTCCCTGATTTGGCAAAGCCCACAGTTGACCGTCGGAAGAGGCTCCTTGCTTTTCGCCCTCGACTTCAACAGCTACAGGCTCGCTTTGGCCTGTTGTATCCAGCGAAGCTCCGAGTGACTCTCCACAACCAAACTAGGACATTCGAAGATCCTGATCTACTATCAACATTTTTAGACTCCAAAGAAGCAGAGCAGATGCGCTAATCCAACAACTTGGAATTATTATCTGCCGGCTTTGTCCGCCATTTTGAAGGGCCCGACGCGGTGGTCATAGCCAAGCACAGAGACTACCTGGACTTTTCTTTCTTTCTCTATATGACTTTCTTGGTCTCCTATCCCTTCATGATGTGTGCCTCGGTTGGATTCGGAGCACGCACAGTTATACAGGTTATATGTTTTCAATTTTGGCCTTCTCTGGGGTTTCTCCCCGCAGACACACGGTTGCCAGTAATTTCTGGGGTTTTGCTTCTTCTCTACCGCACCGCGGTGCTTCTTTTTTAATGTGGGGCGCTTCATTGTATTACATTAGCTTATTTTCTATCATGTCATGTGTACAGCCAGATACAGTTAATTTGAGGGACATTGTGAAATTATGTGCGTTATCATGCTCAGAATTTTTAACCTTTATGAATGGCCTTATGTAAGATCTTATCACTTAACGTAAAAGGCATCAATAGCCCAATCAAAAGAAAGAAAATCCTTAGCTATCTTAACCATGAGCATGCTGATTTAGTGTTTCTTCAGGAAACGCATCTAAACTCCGCTGAAACACTGAAACTCAATGTTAAGCCTTACATGGTGGCTGCCTATTCTCCCGCCGTTTCCAAACGGTGTGGGGTAGCCATTTTGGTTAAGAAGTCTTTGCAAGCTACAGTAATGGATACTAGCTCTGATAAGGAGGGTAGATGGGCCCGTGCACACCATAAGGTTGGAGATAGTGAATTCACGTGTATTTGTATTTATGCCCCGAATGTGGATAACCCTGCTTACTATGCAAGTATTGCGCAGTTGGCACAGGCCTCTGCCAATACTCCATTAATACTTGGTGGCGATTTCAATCAAGTGCTAGACCCTTTGATAGATAGACAACCGCCTAGAACGAGTAGTCCACCCAAGAGTCTTGCTACCCTTACAGCTCTGATGCAAGATCTTGCGCTAGTAGATATATGGAGGCTGCTTCACCCCTCCGACTTAGAGTTCACCTTTTTTTCTGCCCCCCATCACTCGCAATCTAGAATAGATTTCTTTCTCATTTCCAAAGCACTGATTTCTCAAGTGGACACGGCTAGGACTCATCCTCTCCATATTTCAGATCATGCTGCCATATCTTTTTCATTACGTGTCACTACGCGAGATGATCCTCCCCGAGCTTGGTTTTTTGATAGATCCCTACTAGATCAAAAAGATTTTCAGGTTGACATAAAGGCCGCTATCCAAGATTATTTTCATTTTAACTCACCCCATGACACAGCGAGCTGGGCTTGGTGGGAGGGTTTTAAGGCATCTATCCGTGCAACTATAACCAGCTATCAAATTCGACAGGGGAAACAAAGAAAGCAACACTTACTGATTCTAGAGCAACAGATACAAGCTGGGGAGCGTCTCCTCACGTCCCGTACTGACCCATGTATTTTACTCCGTTTACAACGCCTTCGTTTTCAATACAATCAGCTTTTGTATACTGCTGCTGCTAAAAATATTGAATCACAACAAGGGATGTATTACCGGGAAAATAACCGTGCTGGCAAATTGTTAGCAAATGCCCTGAAGGGCCAAAAAGAAGCCAAGCGTGTTACCGCTCTTCGTAATCCGTCGGGGGGGGGGGGGGCTTGGTCACTAAAGATACAGAAATCTTAGAACTCTTTCGTGATTTTTATACTCGGCTTTATCAATCTGAATGTGATTTTGAGCCAGAAGTATTTGAACGATTGCTCTCAGGGGTACAACGACCGACCCTATCTGACGAAGATAGAGAGGCCATGGACAAACCATTCACTTTATCAGAAATTCATTCTGCTATCAAGAGATGTGCCACAGGTCGAGCTGCAGGCCCGGACGGTCTCCCTGCTGAATTCTACAAAACCTTTCACGCTGACTTAGCTCCAGTTTTGAAACTTTATTTTTCTGCTCTGGCCGAGGAGGGATCTCCTTCTGGGTCCTTTTCAATGGCAAATGTAGTAGTTTTTGAGAAAGAGGGGAGAGATCCGCAACTAACAGCTAATTATCGTCCAATTTCCCTCCTAAACGCGGACTATAAAATATTTGCCACCATTCTCTCCACCCGGCTTTCTGATAGGATGTCTGCTTTAATACACCCAGATCAATGCGGTTTCATTCCCGGTAGATCAACTGCTGACAATGCTCGGACTCTATGTCATGTACTGACTACCGCAGTTAATCTTGATCGACCATTGGTTGGCCTCTCACTTGATGCTGAGAAGGCCTTTGATCGCTTAGAATGGCCCTTCCTGTTTGCAACTCTCCGCTGGTACGGATTCGGAGAAGGTTTTCTCCGTTGTCTCCGCACCATGTATGCACAGCCTACAGCCAGTATCTGTGCTACTGCTTTAAAGTCTCAGCCATTTCCCCTTCAACGCGGTACTCGCCAGGGATGCCCACTGTCTCCACTTCTTTTCGATCTTGCACTCGAACCCTTAGCTTTACTAATCCGGCAATCGGAGGAGATTCATGGAGTCCCCTTCTCTCATAGGGAAATCAAAATTTCAGCATATGCTGATGACCTTATGCTCTTTGTCTCTCTAGACTCAGTGCCGGCTGTCCTAGAGCAAATTGGTAAATATTCACAACTCTCGGGTTATAAGATAAATTGGACCAAGTCGGTAGCCTTTCCACTAAATCCTCTGATTCATCAGGCAGATATGCAATCCTTTCCCTTTTTATGGCAACCTCGCATGGTCAAATACCTTGGGGTTCACTACTGCTCTCCTTTGGAAGACGCTATCTCCTTTAATGCCAAAGACTTAACCTCTAAAGTCCGGGCGCTTACTCACCGTTGGACTCCTTTAACACTTACCTGGTGGGGTCGCCTAGAAACCATAAAAATGATGATTGTTCCTAAAGTGAATTACATTTTAGAAATGTTGCCCTGTCTCCTACCTCGACGTACATATAAAGATTTAGAGGGCCTTCTGACTAGATACTTATGGCAAAATAAGACACCTAGGATAGCGAAGCATAAATTGCAAGCAGATAAGGAAAATGGGGTTGTCGGAGACTATCCGATCTATCGGGAGTTCACCGGGTGTAGCATCTAACTTTTACAAAACCTTATGTAATTTTGTAAATAGAGGTACCCCTATAGCACAGAAAGCATGGGAGCGGGAACTGCATGTAACTTTGACCCCGGAGCAATGGAGCCTTGTCTGGAGTAGAGTGACACGGGTCTCCCGATCCGCCTCACTCACTCAGACACTCTTCTTTCTAGCCCACCGGTGTTTCTATACTCCTGACAGATTAGCCAAATGGAACACCTCCCAGGGCAATAGATGCCAGCGGCCATGCGGCCATTGGTTCACTAACTCATGTTATGTATGAATGTCCCGCACTACAGTATTACTGGCGTCGGGTCTGGGGTCGTATCCAATCTATTTTGCACTTTCAAGAGCCCCTTTCTTGGAGGATAGTGGGACTCCGCTCAGCTGCGGGGATCCCCTCTCTTCCAAAATCGGCTTACTTCCTTTTAGACTTTATGCTGGGCATCGCTATCTCCCTAATTACGAAATACTGGAAAAATAGCTCCCATCTGAGCCCCAATGAATGGTGGAATCATGTCTGTCTCTATAGTAAATATGAACAAATACCTCGTATGTTTGCTTCTTCCGTTCAGACCCCCCATCATCTGTCTAAATGGAAGATGCTCAATGACTATGTTCACAATGCTAAATGCTCTCATCTGACTGTTTAGATTTGTATAAATCTCTGTCACGTGATTATTCTGTATCGCAGATACTATTTATGTTCGTTTTGATGTACGATCACTGTTGTTTGGAAGCGCTCACATGCTGATACTGTCGGTTTAGAGAAGAAGCATGGGGGTGGGGGGTTATAGGGTTTGCTTTTCCTTATTGTATACTTGTTTTGTCTCCTTTGGTGTGTTGTTTCTTTTGTTTGTTGCAAAATGAAAATAAAAGTTTAAAAAAAAAAAGAAAAGCAACATAGTTTGCACCTCCTGCAAGCGCAATGTTTGCAAAGAACATTCAGAAATTGTCTGTGTCTCATGCAAATGACTGTAGTACTTTACTGTGTTCATTAAGTGCATGCAAAAACTGCTTTCATGGCAACTCTTCTTCATGTAATTTTATGATTAAGCATAAAATTTTAAAACATTTATGATAATTTTATGATAAAGCATAAAATTTCAAAACATTTAACCTTCATATAATAAATAATTAATTCAGAATAATATTTTGTCTGTTTAGTTTAAAATGTTCATGGTTAACAATTAAAATTCATCGTGGGGTCATTTATGACCCCAACGGTATTCAGTGTGTGCAAAAAATCTTGGTAATTACAGGGTTAAAGTAGATAATAGGGGAGAGCCGACAGTTGCCCAAGAGCGCATAGTTCGGAACAATGTATCCTTGAAGGATAACCAAAAGAATGAAGTTAGGGCATATCAGCAGAGAGGTTCCGATAAAGACAAAAGTAGCCCAAATGCCCTTGAGTACGGAGCAGACAGAGCTTAAGGATTTCAAATTACCCCTGCTTACCGATAGCCAGATTAATATGAATAAAATACAGTCTCTAAAATGCTTGTATGCAAATACTAGAAGTCTAAAAATAAGATGGGAGAGTTATAATATATAGCACTAAATGAGAGGTTAGATATGATTGGTATCTCAGAGACATGGTGGAGGGAGGACAACCAGTGGGACACTGTGATACCTGGGTACAAACTATATTGTAATGATAGAGCAGATCAAAGTGGTGGAGGGGTTGCGCTCTGTGTTAGAGAGGGCATTGAGTCAGAAAGGATTAAAGTTTTGCAGGAAACCAAATTTGCTGTAGAATCTCTGTGGATTGAAATTCCACGTAAAAAGGGGAAGGCGATGGCAGTGGGGGTGTACTATCGACCGTCTGGCCAGAATGAACAAATGGATGATGAAATGCTTAACGAAATCAGGAAAGCTAACATAAGTTACAGCACAGTAATAATAATGGGTGATTTCAATTATCCCGGAATTGACTGGATTTGTGTCCTGACAGGACATGCTAGGGAGTTAAAGTTTCTAGAAGAAATAAACGACTGCTTCTTGGAGCAGCTGGTTCATGAACCGACCAGAGGGTAAGATATTTTGGACCTAGTCCTTAGTGGAACATCAGATCTAGTGCAAGAGATAAGTGTGTTGGAGCCACTTGGCAATAGTGATCATAGCTTGATGCCGTTTGATTTAATTAATGGAGGAGGGATGGTAAGGAAATCCACAGTACTACCTTTTAACTTTTGAAAGGGAGACTATGATAAAATGAGGAAAATAGTTAAGAAAAAACTAAAAGGAGCAGTTGCAAAGGTTAAAGACTTACATCAAGTTTGGGTCTTGTTTAAAAATACTATCTTGGAAGCCCAGACCAGCTGTATTCCATGCTTTAAGAAAAGTGGAAGGAAAACTGCCAGCATGATTTAAAGGTGAGGTCAGAGAGGCTGTTGTTGCCAAAAAAGCATCTTTCAGGAAATGGAAAAAAGAGCCAAATGACAAAAACTGGAAACAGCACAAGCACTGGCATGTTAAATGCAAAGCATTGATAAGGCAGGCAAGAGAGAATTTGTGAAGAAACTTGCTGTGGAAGCAAAAACACATGAAGACTTTTTCAAGTACATCTGTAGCAAAAAAACCTTTGAGAGAGTCAGTTGGATCATTAGATGATAGAGGGGTAAAAGGGGCACTAAGAGGGGACAAGGCCATAACTGAGAGACTGAACAAATTCTTTGCTTCATTCTTTACTGAGGAAGATGTAGGGATGTTACCCATGACTGAAATGGTATTTAAAGGTGATCAGAAATTTTTGGCAAAACTAAAATGTTATGGGCTAGGAGGCAGTGTACTATTGTGGATCAGGAACTGGTTAAAAGATAGAAAGCAGTGGGTAGGGCTAAATGGCCAATTTTCTCATTGGAGAAATATGAATAGAGGAGTACCCCTGGGATCTGTGCTGGGTCCGCTGCTTTTTAACATATTCATAAATGACCTGGAAATGGGAATAATGAGCGAGGTTATCAAATTTGCAGATGACACAAGACTATTTAAAGTTGTTAAAACCCATGAGGATTGTGGAAAATTGCAAGAGGATCTTGATAAATTGGAAGACAGGGCATCCAAATGGCAGATGAAATTTAATGTGGACAAGTGCAAAGTTATGCACTAGGAAAGAACAACCCAAACTATGGTTACACGATGCATGGTTCCACATTAGGATCCAACACCCAGGAAAAAGATTTAGTCGTCATCGTGGATAACATGTTAAAACCCTCCATCCAGTGTGCAGAGGCGGCCAAGAGAGCAAATAGAATGCTAGGTATCATAAGGATAGGAATGGAAAATAAAACAAAGGATAATATAATGCCTCTGTATCGTTCCATGGTGCAACCGCACCTTGAATATTGTGTGCAATTCTGGTCACCGTATCTTAAAATGTATATAGCATTATTAGAAAAGGTACAGAGAAGAGTCACCAAAATGGTAAAGGGGATGGAAGGATACCCTTATGAAAAGAGGCTAAAAAGGTTAGGGCTCTTCAACCTGCAAAAGAGACGACTGAGGGGAGATAAGATAGAGGTCTATAAATTAATGAATGGAGTGGAACGGGTAAACGTAGATCGATTGTTTATGTCATCAGAATATAGAAAGACTAGGGGACATGCAATGAAGCTACAGGGTAACCTATTGAAGACTAATAAGAGAAAATATTTTTTCACTCAACGTGTAATCAAACTCTGGAATTTATTACCGGAGGATGTAGTAAAAGCTGTTAGTGTAGCTGGGTTTAAAAAAGGTTTGGAGAAATTCCTGGAGGTAAGATCCAAAACCCATTATTAAAAGGGACCCAGGATATCACTGCTTGACACAATAGAAGCATTATTGAACCTGTCTTATGGGGAAACTGCTAGGTACTTATGACCTAGATTGGCCACTGTTGGAAACAGGATACTGGGCTTGATGGACCTTGGACTGACCCAGTATGGCATATCTTATGTTCCTATTAAGGGAGGACAAGGTATCAAGGAGAAGGCTGCGGTCAACAGTGTCAAAAGCAGCTGAAAGATTAAGTTATTGCCCTAGGCAACCCCCTTGTTTGCCTAGCCATTAGACCATTCCTGCCCATAACACACTCGCACTCACATACACCCACCCATACACAGAGGCATTATTTTAGAAGCCCTACGCATGTTTTGAACAGCTGAAAATGGGTACCCAGATGTCCAATTCACAAGGCTGTTCCTGGAGCCATTTTAAAAAGCTGGTATATGGACATCCGTAGACACGAGGACATCCGAGTAGAAAAAGGGCATGCTAGAAAAGTGCCCTGAGGATGTCACGGTACGATTTTAGAATGCCACAAGCATGTCAGGTCTGGCTGTTGAGGGATCCATGTCTTTACCTGCTCCCGACCATTAATAAGTAGGAAAAGTGCTTGTTTCATGATGGCAACACTAACAGGGGAAAGGGCACAATGTACTGTCATCATCATTGGAAATATTTCCCGGGCAAAGAAACCTCATATAAATATCAACCTCAAACAGATTACCAACCTGCCACTCACTTGTCTGAGTGTCTGTAATGTTACTGAACATAGACATCCCCCTTCTAGATAATGCTGTCCAAGATGTCTAAGAAGCATTTTCTGCAGCCATCCATTTAGGGATGTTCATGATTCTACAATTGTGTAAAAATGTAAACTTCCCAATGGTTTTCTCAGACTTTTGCCCTGGACATCTTGTATTGAACCTTTCTAAAATGCCACTTACATTGTTTTAACCCTGGAAATTCCTTTGATTATTGCCTCCGCATGAGTGAAAGAAATTCAGGCCATCATAAATAAGAAGCCTAAAACCCTGGCTTTCAACTGTTGACATATCTAGTAAATGGAAAGTGTGATTGAAATAAATCTTTTTATTGGGCCCAGTATTGAAACATAGAAACATGATGACAAAAAAAAGACTTCATGGCCTATCTAGTCTGTCCTTCCATATCAACCACTACAATAGTTCCCTTTTTTCCTTTAGAGATCCTCTGTGTTTGTCCCATGCTTCTTTGAATTCATATACTGTCCTCATCTCTACCACCTCCACTGGGAGACTATTCCACGGATCCTCTATTCTTTCCGTAAAGAAATATTTACACATATCACTCCTGAATCTATCCCCTTTCACCCACATCCCATATCCACTTGTAGCAGAGCGTGCATTCAATTGAAAGAGGTTCTCCTGTGCATCTATGCCACGGAGGTATTTAAATGTCTCAATCATATCATCTCTATCCCGTCTTAAGTCTAGAGTGTACATATTAAGATCCTTAAGTCTGTCTTCATATGCTTTATAATGAAGACCACTAACCATTTTAGTATCCACCCTCTTTACTGATTCCAGCCTGTTTATATCCTTTTGAAGGTGCGGTCTCCAGAATTGCACAGAATACTCTAAATGAGGTCGCACCAAAGACTTATACAGAGGCACTATCACTTCCTTTCTTCAGCTGGCCATTCTTCTCTCTCTGCACCCAAGCATCTTTCTAGCTTTTGCTGTCACCTTTTCTACCTGTTTAGCAACTTTAAAATCATCAAACACAATCACGCCTAGGTCCCGCTCTTCTTTAGTGGACAAAAGTACTTCAACCCTATACTATATTGCTCCCTTGGATTGCTGCAGCCCAAATGCATGACCTTGCATTTTTTAACATTAAATCTCAGCTGCCAAATTCTAGATCATTCTTCAAGCTTAGTTAGATCCCTTCTCATGTTATCTATAACTTCCTGGGTGTCTACTCTATTGCAGATTTTGGTATCATCCACAAAGACGCAAACCTTACCCAACAGCCCTTCCACTATATCACTAACAAAGATGTTAAAAAGAATCGGACCAAGGACAGATCCCTGGGGCACACCACTCGTAACTTCCTTCACCTCAGAGTGAGCTCTATTTACCTGTACCCTTTGTCGCCTCCCACTCAACCAATTTCTAACCCAATCAATAACTTTAGGGTCCATCCCTAGGTTGCCTAGTTTGTTTATAAGTCACTTGTGAGGGACAGTGTCAAAGGCTTTACTCAAATTTAAATACACCACATCTAAGGCTTTCACTTGGTCCAACTTCATGGTCACCCAGTCAAAGAACTCAATCAGATTTGTCTGACAAGACCTGCCTCTGGTGAATCCATGTTGCCTCGGATCCTGTAATCCGCTGGACTCCGGAAACCTCACTATTTTCTCTTTCAGCAGGGCTTCCAATAATTTACTCACCTCCGAAGTTAAACTAACCAGCCTGTAGTTTTCAACCACATCCCTACTTCTGCTTTTGTTCCTCTCTCCAGTCCTTTGGCACCACCCCCGACTACAACAAGGCATTGAAAAGGTCAGTTAGTGGAGCTGCTGGAACGTCCCCAAGTTCCCTCAGTATTCTAGGGTGTATCCCATCCGGACCCATCACTTTGTCTACTTTAGGTTTAGCTAGTTCCTCATGAACACAGTCTTTTGAAAATTGTTCAACAAGCCCCTTGCTTCTGTTTCAGTTTGTGGGTGTTTTCTGAGGTTCTGCTCCTGGTTCTTCATCTGTGAACACAGAACAGAAATATTTATTAAGCAATTCTGTTTTATCCTCATCAGCTTCTACATATTCCTCCCCTTCACACTTGAGTCTGACAATACCACCTTTGCCCTTTCCCTTCTCACTAACATATCTGAAAAATATCTTATCCCCCCCCCCCCCCCCATTTTATTGCATTGGCTATTTCCTCCTCTTTTTGAATCTTTGCTTTCCTGACTACTTTGCTAGCTTCTCTAAGTTTTTCCAAATATAGATGCCTGTCTTCCTCTCTCTGTGATCTCTTGTATTTCATGAAGGCCTCCCTCTTTTTCTTCACCTTTTCAGCTACTTCTTTCAAAAACCATAGCAGTCTACTTTTCCTTTTACCTTTATTTACCATTTTAATAAAAAGATTGATTGCCTTTAAAATATCCCCTTTCAGTTTTGCTCACTGTTTTTCTACATCCCCTAGATGTTCCCATCCCGCTAATGCCTCCCTGAAGTATTGACCCATCTTGGCAAAGTTAGTTTTCCTAAAGTCTAAGACCCTAGCTTTTGAATGGATTTTAACAGCCCTAGTCCTATACTGAACCACACCATCTGATGATCACTGGATGCAAAATGATCTTCCACTATAACATCAGAAACACGTTCACCATTGGTAAACACCAAGTCCAATAAGGCCCCTTCACATATGGGTGCCTGAATAGTTCTCCCTGTAGAGAATTCAGATCTCCTTACTTCTAGATGATACTGCATCAGGAATGTGCCAATCAACATCTGGCATATTGAAATCCCCTATCAGTAGCGCATCCCCTTTCTTAGCAATGCTGCGTATGTCTTGAATTAACTCTCCATTCACTTCTTTATTTATTTTATTTATTTATTTATTTAACATTTTTTATATACCGCACTATTCATCATCAGTGCGGTTTACATTAAACAACAATATACCTGTCAATACATGACTGATCTAGGTTTACAGATAACAGGGAAGATAAACTGGGTGTGAACTGGGGATAACTATCTACATAATTATATATACATTGAATAGGTTACATCAGGATTTGCTATTTGACAAGCTACAGTGTTTTCACATTTTGATTCTTTGTTCTGGGTTGTTGTTATGTGTAAGAGTTAGCTGAGTTGAATAAGGTTGAATAAGTTCCCCGTCTACTCTGCCAGCCCCAGACATATAGGGCTGAAAATAGAATCGGCTGCAGACCATCCACTGCCCACTCTAACTCTGCCTCCACACCTCCCCTTTCCTGCCCCCGTCTAACCTTCCCGTACAAACTCCCTGTTTGTACAGGGAGGCTGGTGGGACAGGAAAGGTAGACAAATAGCGACGATGAATGTCCCAATGGAACGTCAATCCCATCTATTCTTTGTTCAGAATAGACCCCATGGCATCCATGCAGGAGCCGCGATCACCGGCGGACCCCGACATTCTTCATTTCCTGCCACCCAACCCACAATTGGGCTTACCATGGCCACGGCTGGACTGCAGGAAACCCTCTGCACCTCCTTACCCTGCTTACTGGCCCTGGCTGCTACTGTCCCATTGACCAGGGGGACTTATTCCACCTCTGAGGTGGAATAAGTCCCTCATCTATCCTGGTGAACCCCGATGTAGAGCGCCATGACTGGAATTGGCCCTGTACATCAGGTTGTGCGCCCACCCCCAGCCCACCCACTCTCCTCCCCATTGCCACTCCTGCCCGCCCCCGTCCAGAGCTCCTCGCACATCTCCTATGCATGTGTGGAGAACTTTGGGCAGGGAATACGGTCCCAGGTATTTAGTGGGGATGGACGTCCAAACCGAACATCCATCCCCGCGAAACGCATTTCAGAATGTCACCCATAACCTTTAGCTGTATATGGACTTATACAGGCAGTTTTAACCATTAAATGTCCGAAGTTTGAAAGCAAAAGACTTTGAGTGTCTTCTGAAGTTATACAGATAAATCATTTTGAATAATACCCCTATATTTTTAGAAAAACAGATGTGTATTATTGTAAGGAAATTTGCTTCTGGTGTGCATGTGAGTGTGGTCTATTGAATCCAGTGACTAAGCTGAAGTGCCAAATAAGAATGAATTGGGAAATGTCTGATGGGGAGACAATAGAGGTAGAGGAAAAAAAAAAGTAGGCAGAATATTGATTACGCACCTCCCCCACCACCAGGTCCTATTACTCTCTAACTGGAGAATCAAAGATATAAACTCAACCAGGAAGCTTAGTGCAGTGAGACTGTAATAAAAGAAACAAATTAGGAAATAAGGGATATGTTTACTAAAGTGCACTTGAGTTTGCAGTGCTTTTGGAGTAAAACCTAATGCATGATAAGTGAGATGGCCCCATGCTAACAGGTGGGGGGTGTGCCAGCATATTCCTAGCAGGTATTACACTGAATAGTCTCCTAACACATGGCACCAGCATTTGCCATTAGCGTGGATGCACATAATGCTACCCATGGAGGTAGTGTTAAGTGCTCCTGTGCTAAAGCAGAACTGACAGTTAATGTGCATTACCCCTCCCCCCCCCTTACATTAATTGCAATGTGCAGTCTCATTCTGTGCTGGCCATCTCCCCATGTATGGCTGATCAGAATTGGGCCATACAGAGGTAGACCTGATTCTGATGCGTAGGGGCTAGATGTGCCCGCAGGATCAGAACTGGGTTTACAGCCTGGATGTGCAGGACGTGCCCCGATTCCAATCGCCACATGTCCAGCCCACATACCCAGCTAAGTCAGCCAGGCTCCTGAATGGAGCCACAGTGCCATGGCGTCCCGTCTCCATGGCACTGTGGCTCCATTCAGGACCGGTGATCCCCTGCTGCAGAAAACAATCTTTGTTCCCCATAGCCCAACCTCTGATCTGACCTTCCATGGCCAGGGTTGGGCTACGGGGAACCCCCTGGAGACCCTCACCTGCATCCCCGGGTCCAGCGCTGTGATCCCTCTCTGTCCAAGGGGACTTATTCCACTTTCAAGGTGGAATAAGTCCCCATCTAGATTCGATGCCCCGGACATACAGGGCCGACCTCTGAATCGGCCCTGTACATCTGGGGTCAGGGCCTGCCCATGCCCTGCCCTCGCTCTGCCTCCAGAATGCCCCCTCCTGCCTTTGTCTAGGCCTCCCCATATAAACCCACTGTTTGTAAGGGGAGGATATTCACAGGGCCGGCAGGGGACAAAGAGGGGGGACAGAATGAACCTTTACTCTCCATCTCTAACTTATCCATTTCCCATCCTGTCACATGCTAAGCTGTTAGTTTGGGATTTCTAATGTTATCTGCAGTAACGCTTACTACGGCCCTGTGCTAGAGCGCACATTAACCGTCAGTGAACTTTTGTAAATATGTCCCTTATTGTGTTCTGTGTGCTGGAAATTGTTTTGTTTCAGAGAAAATCTGGAGAGTTTTGAAATTTAGGCCATAACTAAATATTTGACATAACCAAAAACAAAAAACAAGGTAATATAACTAACACCATAAATAATGATTTTCCCAAATCCGAGTACCTTAATAGAACAAAAATCCCCCCATATAGTTTTGTATTTTTGCATAATTAGTTACCTCATATTCTGTACTATGAAATTTGAGCAGGAATCAGTGTATGTTGTGCTTGCTTGCTTTGCAGTACTAAGGATTAAAGGGGCGATAGAGTACAGTATGATTTATGAAGCTTTAATGGAAAATCCCCATGGGTTATAAATAAATCTTATTTATAGCTGAAAAAGTATGTAATATACTTAGAGTTTAAAACTGTAGAGTAGTCTGTCATGGTTAATCCATTAAAAAAAACATAACTCCCAGGGATAATCCATTTGATATTTTAGTGATTATCAATGCGCATAGTGTGAAATGTCCTAATATGATTTAGTTATAAAAAAAGAAAGGCTTTTTTGAATTACAAAACAATGTTGGACATAACAATTTGGTTCACCATGAAGAATAAGTTAACCACAGGAAGAGTAATTTTCAAAGCCATTTGCTTGACTAAAACTTTTATGAAACTGCTTTCTCTGTATGCAGGTGAAAATACTGTATGTGCAGCCTGTATGAACATGTCTACCTTCTATTTGAGGAGGTGTTCCTGAGGACAAGGTTGGATTTGGCTTAGCACTTATGTGCATACTTTTGAAAATTCAAAATTGTGTGTCTCAAATAACAAGTGTGCACATAGTTTTATTGGAGTAATTTTCAAAGCAAAATTGTAGACGCAATTTAGACTGAAGCCTATGACATAGCCACGACACCCTGACTGTACCTGATCTCAGAAGTTAAGCAGGGTTGGGCCTGGTTCATACTTTCATAGGCAGTGGAAAGGGATGTGCCACAGAGGCCATGGCCCCACCAATATTTTGCCAAACAGAGTATCGGTGACTAGAGCACTTTGGGGCAGCACCAGGGACTGGTTTGTTTGGGCCCTCCAACCAAAAAGGTGTTCCACTTCCCCTGGTACTTGATTGGGAGACAACCTTGGAATACCAGGTGTTGTAGGCTTACTGTACAGAAGAAAGGCCTGGCAATCTACTTCTGGTTGTACCTTACCAAGAAAATCTAGGGGATAGTTGCAACATGGACAGTTATCAACAGGGTAACCAGGAGAACTTTGACTTGATGTCACACATCAATAATATCTTGCAGCCTGTGGTGGTTTTCTGCCGTGTCTAGCCAACTCACTCGCATGGAACCTTTTCTACTGACTTGAAATCTTCCTTGCATTTGCATATTATACAGGTTGCCCAATGTCTCTATCATCCCTTCTCATTTCCTATTGTCCCATATGATTTCTCCTCTCCGAAACTTCTAACCTCTTAGTGCTTCCCTCAGTCTCCCGTGCCCACTTGGAATCCACATGTGATTCAGCCTTTTATTTCCTAGCTCCACACTCCTGGAATACCTTCCCAGGTTGCATATGCCTTGAACCCCGCTTTAAGAAATTTAAAATAGCCTCAACACACATGATTTTGAGAAGGCTTTTCCAGAGTATTCCTTACATTTTAGTATACTAAAATGTATGTTGTACTTTTAATTCCCCTTTTTTAGTTACTACTTTCTATCTTGCTCTATCTTTTCTGTCCTATTTGTTTTATGGAATTCTTTTCCTTTCCTTTTCTCATTTGAGTTTTAATGTAAACTGCTTTGCTGCCAACCACGCCGAAGGCGGTATATCAAACATTCCCCATTGCTATTGTGTGGAAAGTGGAGAATGCCACTGGCTCAGACCTAGAAACTTCTTTTTTCTAGGAAATTACCACTGCTTGTATTATATTTAAAATTTGAACCAGGACCAGTATGTTGGCTCTCATGTTGCAGGTGTGCATTTGCTGAGAGACAAGAAGTCCAACTTTCCATAGATCTAGGAAGAAAAAGAGTCATCCAAGTCTAGGCATTCACAGTTTGCAGAGTATATAACCAAAGGGTTGCTGAACTTGGAGCCTATAGACAGACATTCATATAACGAGAACAGATATTTTACTAAAAAATGTATAAAAAGAGCAGGATCACTCAGGTCTCTGAAGGTTTAAGTAACTACTTATACATGTAGGTGGATGATTTTGTACCTGCAAGCATTCGTGCCAGATTTTACTAAACTGGATATCCAAATGGCATTCATCAAAAAAATATGGTCACTGCCAGGCTTAAATATTTCTTGCTTAAAATTTCTTTGGAAATTGATGAATGGCCTATATGGTGTATATTTGCAAAAAGGTTACTTAAAGGGATCTCTTTTCAGTTTTTGGTAGCATTGTTGGGAGCATGTTAAACTGCTCATTTCTTTGGTTCTACATTATGACTCTGCATTTTAAACTGATTTGCCAGTGAGATGAGCAAGATGGATTGGTCAACACTGAAATCGTTACTGACTTTAAAAGGCCCTAATCTGTAGTATCTTGGTGAGCTGAACACGAATATAACATTAAAAAACTGTACTGGCTCTCGTTTTGAAGATATTGCATGTAGTTCATTTTTGATGTTTCAACGTGTACATTTATCCAGTAGGACATCAACAACATCCCAAATAAGCCTTCAATGATGTAATATTGCATCAAATTGCATAATACCAGCATGCACACATCATCCATAGTTGATTGCATCATTTTCTGATGCAATGCAATACTACTGCCAGACGGCTGCTGAATCCTTCTGACGTCAGCAGTGTACTATACGCAGTCGGAAAGGAAAGTAATCTGGTATTCTGTTCCGATATTGAAAGCCTCATGAATGCCTTAAAAATCACTCATGACCCACAAGACTGGAGACTATTTATAGACTCTTTGAAACTGAGTCTGAAGGCTGTGCTTTTGAACAATGGAAACCGTTTCCATCTATTCCAGTAGCGCATGTCGTCCACATGAAAGAGACATACGATAACTTAAAGCATCTACTGACTTCCATTAACTATAACAAGTACAGCTGGCACCTCTGTGATGACTTGAAGGTAGTTGCCCTTTTAATGGATCTGCAGCAGGGATATATAAAATACATGTGTTTCTTATGTGAGTGGGATAGCCGAGCAAGGGATTGGCACTACTTGCGGAAGGAATGGAATCACAGACAAAATGTAACAGTTGGAGAGAAGAATATCCAGCACCCAGCTCTGGTTGAGGCTCACAAAATCCTGCTACCACTCCTTCACATCAAACTAGGTTTGATGAAAAACTTTGTGAAAGCCATGGATTGCACTTCGCCAGCTTTCCGATACCTGCATGAAAAATTCCCTCAACTCAGCGAAGCAAAGATTAAAGAGGGAGTTTTTGTGGGTCCTCAGATTCGAGAGCTCTTCAAAGATGACCAGTTCAACAACTTGCTGCAGGGTGATGCAAAACAAGCATGGAATGCTTTTCGCCTAGTGTCAACAAACTTTCTCGGGAATGTTAGGGCAGAAAACTACAAGGAACTAGTAGAAGACTTGCTGATGCAGTATCAGAAACTTGACTGCAATATGTCTCTAAAGATCCATTTCCTTGATTCCCATCTCGATTTCTTTCCTGACAACTGTGGTATGGTTAGTGATGAACAGGGCAAACGTTTTCACCAGGATATCACAATGATGGAGCAAAGATACCAGGGAAAATGGTCCACTACAATGCTGGCTGACTACTGCTGGACACTCCTCAGAGAAGCTCCCGAACAGCTGTAAAAGAAACAGGTGAAAAAATCTAAGAAGTACATAAGAACATAAGAACATAAGATATGCCATACTGGGTCAGACCAAGGTCCATCAAGCCCAGTATTCTGTTTCCAACAGTGGCCAATCTAGGTCATACGTACCTAGCAGTTTCCCCAAGGGACACAGGTTCCACAATGCTTGTATTGGTTCAAGCATTGATATCCTGGGTCCCTTCTTAATAATGGTTTATGGACCTTTCCTCCAGGAACTTGTCCAAACCTTTTTTAAACCCAGCTACACTAACAGCCTTTACTACATCCTCCGGTAACAAATTCCAGAGTTTGATTACACGTTGAGTGAAAAAATATTTTCTTTTATTAGTCTTAAATAGTTTACCCTGTAGCTTCATTGCATGTCCCCTAGTCTTTCTATATTCTGATAAGGTAAACAATCGATCTACGTTTACCCGTTCCACTCCGTTCATTAATTTATAGACTTCTATCATATCTCCCCTCAGCCGTCTCTTTTCCAGGTTAAAGAGCCCCAACCTTTTTAGCCTTTCTTCATAGGAGTAGCCTTCCATCCCCTTTACCATTTTGGTGGCTCTTCTCTGAACCTTTTCTAAAATCGCTATATCCTTTTTAAGATACGGCGACCAGAATTGCACACAATATTCAAGGTGCGGTCTCACCATGGAACGATATAGAGGCATTATAATATCTTTTGTTTTATTTTCCATTCCTTTCCTTATCATACCTAGCATTCTATTTGCTCTCTTGGCCGCCGCTGCACACTGGGCCGAGGGTTTTAACATGGTATCCACAAGGACGCCTAAATCTTTTTCTTGGGTGGTGGTTCCTAATGTGGAACCTTGCATCGTGTAACCATAGTTTGGGTTGTTCTTCCCTAGGTGCATAACCTTGCACTTGTCCACATTAAATTTCATCTGCCATTTTGATGCCCAGTCTTCCAATTTATCAAGATCCTCTTGCAATTTTGGTTTTTTACAGGTATTAACCGAAGGCTTATTATATTTACTATTGACATGCATTTCGTGATGTAAACATTAATTCTTGTAGATTACAAAAAAACGTTGTAATTTCACTGTCATATGCGTGTTCAGCATATAAAAATTGATAAGAAATGACTACTTTTATTTCAGTAACATGACTTTTGTAAAAATTTGTTGACCAGTGTATAAAACCCATGTAATTGCTGGCAGAGGGCACCTATGATGTATGGTAGGACTAGCATAAACAGAACTGACATGTCTAAATGTTGACTCTGATGATTCCTGCCAAACGAAACATATTGGGTTACATTCCTGGCAGTACAAACTTTTATGACTCTTGCCAGGATAAACATACTGGTCCAGATTTCTGGCAGCTCAAAAGGATACTCTTCTTTCTTGGATAAATCTGTACAACTATAGATGGGGACAAATTCAAGGAGATTTTTTACCCTGACAAATGCTTTTGAGTTGAATTTCTGACAGGATTAACCTACGCTACCAGATTTCGGGCTTTTGAAAAGGTACGGGGTGAAATTTGTTTATGACAGAAGCTTGGTTTGTAGTAAACTAAACAACATAAGAATGATGTCCAATTAGTTTAATCATCATGAACCCTGCCAAGATAAATATTTGGAAAACTGAAGTAAATGTATTATTTCTTAATAGATACAAATTATGTTATAGAATGACTGCAAAATAAAGAAATTGCAAGATTCTTAACAGGCCATATATACTGTAGCTCAGGGCTTCCAAAACCTGTTCTGGGGACCCCATAGTCCGTTGGATTTTCAGGATATCTACAATGAATATGCATGAGATAGATCTGTATGCACTGCCTCCATTGTATACAGATTGTTTCATGCATAGTCATTAAGGACATCCTGAAGCCTTTACAATATGTGGGGTCTGCACGATGGTTGTTGGAAGCCCCGCTGTAGCTGTATACAAGCTAACACTTTGTGCAGCACAACCCATAATTAATTCAAAAATGTATATTGTTGGACATTTAGTATTATTTTTTATAAGGGTTTATTCTTTATAGCAGAGAAGGCACCATTACTCAGTAATATACAGGGAGAAAAGGTAAGATGCAAATATGGGAATTTTGATTAGGTAGCACAATTTAAGAAGACATCTGCTTCTCAGTCTACTGAAGAACCAGATATGGTGATTCCTGGATGACCAGATTTTCTCATTCATTTACAATTTCTGTAGGACAACATTTCCCTTTTCCAGTCAACGGTGCCATTTCCTGATTTGCAAGTTGAACAGAAGCAGAGAAGTCCAGTCCAAACGCATGTTGTTCAACAAGCTCTGTACTACTCAGAAGCAGTATCAGTGTGCATATGGTACAGTCTGCGGAAGGTCAGATTTAATTTGTTTTTCAGGCAGAAATAACCTACAAGTCAATTTGCATGTGACATTTTGAAACAATGAATTTATATAGCCTGAAATTTTGAAGCCTATTTTCAATAGAAATGTCCAAGCAACGTTTCAATTTATGCCAATATTCAGCAGCACTAAGAGTTTGCTAAGCATTCTTGAATATAGGAACCCTGGCGTGCACAAAAGCACCTTGGCATCTAAACTAGGCGCAGAAGTAGTAGTAATAGTAATAATACTCCTGGGCCTAGTTTAGATGTCTAGGTGCTTTTGTGCACGCCAGGGCGCCAATATTCAACAATGCAGAAGGCCCAAACTATCCCTCCCCACTGAACGCACAGTATTATAAGTACAACAGGATAATTAAATCCTGCTTTACATATAATGTCGATGAAAATATGCAGGAGACAGATCTGCATGTACTACCTCCATTATATGCAAACTGATTTCATGCATATTTATTAAGGATGTCCTGAAAACCTTACCAAATGTCTAGGTGCTTTTAAAAATGTACTCCTTAATTTCCTGCAAATTCTGGAGGGAGAAGAAACTGCTCAGGAAATAATTCTTCAAGGAAGAACCTTGTGCAAAGACATTTTGGAATGTCTTAAATTTGGGCAAAAATCCCCCAGTGCTTCTCACTGATTTTGTGTTAACTACACATTTTTTGCTTGCAGAGAATTTTGTGCAATTCGCTCCAAGGAAAGGGGGTGCTATTAGTGGTGCTTCAATATTTTCGAACTATAAATGACATGCAGAAGAGCTGTCAAGTTTGCCTTTTTTTGCAGAAGATATCAAAACATGTGGATGGGAGGCAGGAAGAAGGAGATACGGCAGAAACATTAAAAAACACACAGGAATCAAGCCTTTTTTCAATAGAAAGGAAGTTCTGGAATGAGGGGGTCTTATGATGAGGATAAAGGAGGGCAGACTCAGCAGCAATTGAGGAAATATTTCTTTATGGAAAAGGTAGTGGATATGTTGGGACAGCTTCCCATTGCAGGTGTTGGAACAAGAACAATTAGGATTCTGAGGGAGAAGAAGGGATTGTAGAGGTTAGGCTCTTGGTTTGGATGGGCACACTGGATAGGCTTTAAGACCTTTTTCTGGCACCATTTTTTCTGTTTAATTTATTTTCTCTTTTCCTGATGCTACAGGCAAATAAATTAATGACCAGAACATACACGTAGAAATTTCAGAATTTGTGGGAGCGGAGAGGCGGAGCCTACGGCGGAGGGAATGGATGTGTAGAGCGAGAGCTCTGGAGGATCCGACTTGCAATCCTGTGTCTGCGTTGGCGTTTTTGAGCCCCAAATTACTATAGTCATCGGCGGGAAGTGGTGGCAGATGGCGAATTCTAAACCAGCCCGACTGGACTTTACACCGGGCTCGGGAACAGGAACTAAGAGATCGAAAACTGAACCCCCGTCCCTGCAAAAGATGGTGGCTGGGCGCGAGCAACCGGAAGCATTGCAGGAGCTGCTGCAGGAGGTTCGTGCAGTGAAAACAATCGTGACGGCCAATAGTGCCTCGCTCCAAAATATGCAGGAGGAAATAATGCAACTCAGGGAGCAATTTGGCAGTCTTGCAGTGCGCCAGGAGCAGGTAGAGCAACGGATACAAATGCATGATGAAAAACTGAAGCTCGTGGAAAAGCACACTCGACAGATCGAGCAACTGCAAAAAGAGATGGAGGACATTAACAACAGGGCCAGGAGAAATAATGTCCGCGTGGTGGGGGTCCCGGAAGGTGCGGAGGGGCAAGATATGTTTGGTTTTGTGCACAAGCTGCTAACCTCCACACTGAAAATATCTTTTGAGACCCCTTTTGAAATAGAAAGAGCGCACCGTGTCCCCACGCAGGTCTTACCGAATAACAAGCGACCACGGCCCATTATCTTCAAAACTCTGAGGCATCAGCATGCGGTTAAAATCTTTGAAGCGGCACGAGCTAGATTCCCGGTAGACTTTGAAGGACACAAGCTGATGTTCTTTCCGGATTTTGCCAAGGCTACCGTAGAGAAGCGGAAAAGATTCTTGGAATTAAGACCGCGCCTGCAACGGCTGCAGGCCCGCTTCGGTCTCCTTCAACCAGCGCGAATGCGAGTGACATTACATAATGTTACTAAAACCTTTGATGACCCGATCGCTTTGGGACTATATATTGAGGGGAAGGAGGCTGAATTAATGAACTGCTGATTATGCTCGCTGAACTTTATTCATGTCTTTTGGATAGTTGGTGGCTGCCAGGTGGGGTAGAGGGAGCGTCCAGTCCCCTTTAATGGCGCCTTTATGGGCTGGTATAGGCTATATGGCTATAGGATTAATGTAGACATCGCAGACCCTTTACATTATTTTACTCTCCTCTGTTCTCGTTTGTCTTCTCTTCCTCTCCGGGATGGGTTCACCCGTATGGTATAGAGTAGTCCCCCCCACCCTAGGTTTCAGGGATAGTCTGTGTAATGGCAGGGTTGTAAAAAATGTATTGTTTCAGTTAGTAGAGTTTGCCGGGAACATTACTGTGTATGGGTTACTGTGTGGATTGTATGTTGGAAGGGGAGAGTCATGCTGCCCGGGAGGTGGGATCATTATGTGGTACTGCTTGACCTATGGCTTCCTTGCGGATCCATTCTTTGAATGTTAATGGGGTGAACAACCCTATTAAGCGCAAAAAGATCATTCTCTTTGGCAAGCAAGTTAAGAGTGACATTTTGTTCTTGCAAGAGACGCATTTAAATACCAGGGAGTCCCTGAAGTTGAACATCCGGCCATTCTCTCTGCTAGCGTTTTCGCCGGCTAAGGGCAAGCATAATGGGGTGGCCATTTTAGCCCGGAAATCGCTTAATATGCAGGTGATTCGCTCCCAAGGGGATAATGAGGGTAGATGGGTTCAGGCCTTGGTCAAAGTGGGGTCCTTCGAGACGCTTTTAATAAATATTTATGCCCCCACCAGGGATTGTCCGGATTTTTATAAGGATGTAGCTGAGTTGACATGTGCGGCCTCTTCCCTACCCATAATTCTGGGAGGGGACTTTAATTTGGTACTCGACCCTTTGGTGGACAGGAAACCTCCCAGGGTTCTGGGGAGTGGCCGAGCTCTAACGGTCCTCCAATCACTAGTACAGGATGCCGGTATGGTCGATGCCTGGCGACTGTTTCACCCTGGGGGGCAAGAGTTCACCTTCTATTCGCCCCCTCATAAATCCCTATCCCGGATTGATTATTTTCTGCTTTCTAAGTCCCTGATCCCCTGTTTGACGGCTGCTGATGTCCTCTCCTCCACTATCTCCGACCATGCTGCCGTGTCAATCACCCTGGAGGGTGTGGGGTCTGCACCCGGCCCGGGGAGATGAAGCTTTGACCGGGCTTGGCTGCAGGATGTTGACTTTCGACTGCAGCTGCGCGCGGCCATAGCTGAGTATTTTGAATTTAACCCCCCGCACTTGACCTCTGGGTGGGCAAGATGGGAGGGCTTTAAAGCATCTATGCGGGCAGTCATTACCAGTATTAGTATTGGTCGGGCAAAGCTCCATAGACAACAGCTGGAGGCTCTGGAAAAGCAGATCAAAGCAGGGGAGCGACTATTGGCCGATAGGTCTGACCCTTGTATCTTACTCCGATTACAGCGCTTGCGATTCCGTTACAATCAGATCCTTACGTCGGAGGCGGTCAAAAGCATTAGGTCGCAGGAGGGTCTCTATTATAAGGAGAGCAATCGAGCTAGTACGCTATTAGCTAACCAATTGAAGGCCCAGCGGGAAAGGAATCGTGTAGCCGCCCTTCGGACTGCTCCAGGAGGTGAGGTGCTGGTCACAGACTCGGGCATTTTGGAGGCCTTTCGAGATTATTATGGTAAACTATACTCCAGCGAAGTAGATTGCTCCCCAGAGGCCTTTGCCCAGCTCCTGGACCGGGTTCAAGGGCCGGTATTAAACCCTGACCTACTCTCTGCACTTGATCTCCCCATAACTCTGGAGGAGATCGGAGAGGCAGTAGCTTCTTTAGCTTCCGGAAAAGCGGCCGGTCCGGATGGGATCCCGGCTGAATTTTTTAAAGTGTTTTATAAGGACCTGGGCCCCTTTATGTTACAATACTACCAAACGCTACTAGAAGATGGGTCCTTGTTAGGATCCTTTGCATCTGCAAGTATCATAGTCATCGAGAAGCCCGGTCGAGACCCTATGGAGGTGGGGAACTACCGCCCCATATCATTATTAAACGCAGATTATAAGGTGTATGCCTCTGTGTTAGCGAAACGCTTATCATCGGTACTCCCGTTGTTGATTCACCCGGATCAATGCGGGTTTGTGAGTGGTAGGTCGACAGCGGATAATGCCAGGCTGTTCTGTCATGTTCTGACTGAGGCTGCATCCTTAGCAACGCCTGTGATCGGTTTATCGCTTGACGCTGAGAAGGCGTTTGACCGTTTGGAATGGTCTTTCCTGTTTCGCGCCCTTCGTTGGTTTGGAATAGGGGAGGGCTTTCTAACTTACATAAAACTCCTGTACACTAGCCCCACTGCCCGGATAAGTGTTAACAATGCCTGTTCTCAAGAATTTCAACTGGGCAGAGGGACGCGACAGGGTTGCCCTCTCTCCCCAATGCTGTTCAATCTGGCGTTGGAACCTCTTGCAATCCTTCTCCGACGGAATACGAAGATCCAAGGTGTATCCTTTTGTGGTAAGGAGGTCAAGCTGTCGGCATATGCTGACGATTTACTGCTTTTCACAACTCCAGCTTCAGTCCCGCATATCCTTACTCAGATAGGTGACTATGCTGCCCTATCTGGCTATAAAATCAATTGGTCAAAGTCAGTTGCCTTCCCCCTGAATGCCCGGGTGTTTAAAGCAGATATGATGCAGTTCCCGTTTATTTGGGAAGTAGGGGCGGTGAAATACTTGGGGGCTTACTATTGTCATCCCTTGGAGGATACCGTCTGTTATAATGCCGATCGACTTGTGACGTTAGTGAAGTCTTTGGCAGATAAATGGTCCCCTTTAACTTTGTCGTGGTGGGGACGTTTAGAATCCATCAAAATGACCATTGCTCCTAAGGTTAACTACATCCTGGAAATGTTACCTATTTTATTTCCCCTCCAGGTGTATCGGCAAATCGAGTTAGTACTCGTGCGCCTTTTGTGGAATGGTAAGCCCCCACGTATTGCCCTATCTAAACTTAAGAGGGTTAAAGAGAAGGGCGGGGTGAATTTCCCTGATTTCCGACTATATCATCGAGCTTTTCTACTCAAGCAGGGGGGCCGGTGGCGTGAAGAGGTTACCAACCTGAGTCCGGTTTGGTTGGATTTGGAGCAGAGACTGGTGGAACCCTTCCCCTTGTCACTAGCGCCTGGCATGCTCTTTCCTTCGTCTCAGCGTTGGTCTTCACTATTAATGAATACTCAAAGAGCCTTCCAGGACCTCTTGGCTCGGGGTACACTGGCGGAGCGGTTTTCTCAGGACCTCCCGCTATGGTACAACCCCCTATTTCAAATCCAGGGTAAGCCATTTGCATGGCCACAATGGTATAGTGGAGGTCTCTGGACATTACAGCAGTTGATTCGGAAGGATGGGTGGAAGGATTTTGGAGAGCTGCAACGGGAGTTTAAGATCCCGGGATCACAGGTTTTTCAATGGATGCAATTAAAACATTGCATAGGAGCTGCTTTGGGAGAGCAGCGTTTTTCCAGCGGGGAGGGAGCCATATTGCATAATCTTATTCAGGCCTGGACGAATCCAGTTATAGCCTCTTCGCTATATAAACTTCTCGGAATGCAGGACACTTCCAGCGTACGAGGCTTACAGGGGGTTTGGGAACATGAAGTGAATGTCACACTGTCCCGGCGTCACTGGATGGATTTCTGGGCCAAGCAGACTCGTATATCCCACTCGGCCTCTGTCACGCAGACCTTGTACTTTTTTGCTCATAGAGCTTTTATCACTCCGGTACGGGTCACTAAGTGGGACCCCTTGACTAATAATAAATGTTGGCTTTGCCAAATTGATGTGGGAACTTTTCGACATATGGTGTATGAGTGCCCCCACCTTCATCCTTATTGGACACAGGTGTGGGTCCGCATACAAGAGATTTTGCATATTAGCACCCCTCTCTCCTGGGAGATCTTAGTTTTTCGCTCCAGGTCTGGGATTCCCTTGGGTATGCAGCATGACTCCTTTCTTTCAGATTTTTTGCTAGGGATTGCCATTTGTTGTCGTTTGAAGAATTGGAAGGTACTCTCCGATCTTCACTGGCATCTCTGGTGGAATTGTGTCTGTATGTATAGTAGATACGAACAGATGCCGCGTAGGGGCACACGATCCTCGGAGAGACCTTTGAAAAAGTGGCAATCCCTGATAGCTTTTTGTAATGTGGCTCGTTATGTTTATGATGCTATGCCTTCATGACCCTGTTGTAATCATGATATTAATTTTGCCTGGAAACCGGTGGGGGGGGGGGGGGAGGGTGGGAGGAAGGGGGGTGGTGGAGGGAAAGACAAGTTTGGTTTGTTGATGGTTGTTGATGTTTTGGTTATGTAAAACTTTAAATAAATGCTTTAAAAAAAAATTTAAAAAAAAGAATTTGTGGGAGCACACAGTTTTGATGTAGAGCCCAATTTCAAAAGGGGTACATCCGGGCTGTTCGGACATCTCTGAGGAAGACGGGCCCATTAGGACCCGATTCTGGACTGGGGGAACTCAACGTTCCTGCGGTACACAGAATCGGGCCCGTGGACAGCCCGGTATGCCCCTGACATCTGTGGGAACATCCTTCCTGCAGGTATCATGATTCCCACGGCTTAGGCCCCCCTCTTTCCTGCTGCCCGACACACGGCCAGCCAGCTGGGGCCTGGATCAGGAAGCGGGGACTCCCCTGAACCCTGCCCCGGCAAGGGATTCTTGGCCGTGATCACTGGTTCGGTGCTGCTTATTCCACCTCCGATATCACTAACAAAGATGTTAAAAAGAATCGGACCAAGGACAGATCCCTGCGGCAATCCACTGGTAACCTCCTTCTCCTCAGAGTGAGCTTCATTTACCTGTACCCTTTGTCGCCTCCCACTCAAGCAATTTCTAACCCTATCAATAACTTTAGGGTCCATCTGTAGGGTGCTCAGTTTGTTTATAGGTCGTCTGTGCGGAACGGTGTCAAAGGCTTTTCTGAAATCTAAATACATCTAGGGCTCTCCCTTGGTCCAACTCCCTGGTCACCCAGCAAAAGAAATCAATCAGATTTGTCTGACAAGAACTGCCTCTGGTGAATCCATGCTGCTTTGGATCCTACAATCCAGTGAACTCCAGAAATCTCACTATTCTCTCTTTTAGTAGCCTTTCCAATAACACAGGTACACTACCAAAAAACTGCCTCCAGTTTTGCAACTGATTCCTATAGATTTTGGGGTGCTGAATCCAGGAAAAATAGCCAAAATGTTCCATCACGTCACATTTTCTTGCAAAATTAGATTTCTTACCCATATAAGGAATGTTCACATAATTTCTTTTTAGCCGACTGCAGTTTATTTTCTTGGCCCAAAATAGAGGTTGTAATGGTTAACTAACTAGAAACACTCCCTCATGATATTTTAGAGTGTTTTGTATTCATTTTATACATTAACAGGACAATTGGGAGGCGGGGGGCTAAATCCAGTACTCGCGCTGGCGCATGTTCTTTCCTGTTCGCCTCGCCTCGTTCGCTTGCTCAAACACGGTGGTTGCGACATGAACGTTCCTGTCAAATTTCAGTTTCTTGCAAGTTCATTATTACCTTTTGTTTGCTCAGTCGTAATCCAGCTTTATTCCGAAGTGGTTCACTACAGTTGTAGTTTGCAGTGATGTGTATTTGTGATGGCTCACAGAGCCAGAGGTTGCGTCAACTCTCCGGACAGTTTTTGTTTTATTTGTGGGGAATATACCGTGAAAAAGCGGCAGAGGAACATTTCTGCATTTATTAAAAAAGTATATTTCGCCTATTTCGGTTTGAAGTTAGGCGATCAAGACAAACCGTGGGCTCCTCACAAAGTGTGCAAGACATGTGAGGAAGATCTACGCTTATGGATGAAAGGTAAAAAACAAGCATTTCATTTCGGAATACCTATGATGTGGCGTGAACAAAGAGACCACAGCAGTGACTGCTATTTTTGCTCTTGCATTGTGAAGGGATACAACTTAAAAAATAAGAACGTAATAAGTTACCCCAACCTTCCCTCAGCAATTAGGCCTATGCCTCATAGCAACGAAGTACCTGTGCCTGAACCACCAAAATCTTTGGATCATATTTGTGTAGACGGTTCTGATCATGATGAGACTCATCAGATGGCTTTTCCCGATGAGTCCAGTACTTCCGAGTTTGAAACTGAACCAGATCCGAAACCTGAACTTTTCTCTCAAGCTGAATTGAATGATTTAGTCCGAGATTTAGGACTCCCAAAAGATGCTGCCCAACTGCTAGGTTCTCGGCTTAAACAGAAAAATCTATTGTCACCAGGAACAACTTTTTATTGGTACCGCAACCGCGAGACACAATTTTTGAAGTATTTCAGCAAAGAGGAAGATTTGGTATTTTGCAACGATATATACGGAGTGATGGAAAAGTTTAAACTCAAGTATGATCCTGCTGAATGGCGGCTGTTCATTGATTCATCAAAAGACAGCATACAAGGTGTTCTTCTTCATAATGGCAACACATTCGCTTCAGTTCCTATTGCTCACTCTGTTATTCTCCAAGAAAAATACGAGAATTTGGCCCTGATTCTTCAGAAGATTCGTTATGATGAGCATAAGTGGATGATTTGTGGAGACTTTAAAATTCTATCCATGCTATTAGGGCAGCAATCCGGTTTCACCAAATATCCCTGCTTCCTTTGCTTGTGGGATAGCCGGGCCCGCGACCTACACTGGGGGAAAAAAGACTGGCCAATTCGGGAGTATTTGAGACCCGGTGAGAAAAATGTTCTTCATGAGAGCTTGGTACCTCGTGATAAAATTCTATTACCACCTCTCCACATTAAGTTGGGTCTCATTAAGCAATTCATCAAGTCCCTTCCAAAAGATGGTGAGTGCTTTCGGCACCTTTGCTCAAAGTTCCCCCAACTTTCTGAAGCAAAGCTAAAGGAAGGAGTGTTTGGTGGCCCTGATATAAGGAAACTCATTTCAGATGGAGCATTCGCTGAAACGATGTCTGAGAAGGAAAAAGAAGCCTGGGATTCCTTCAAGGATGTTGTTCTCAAATTCTTGGGGAACAGGCGGGATGAGAACTATAAGGATATTGTTGCCAGGATGCTCAATGCCTTCAAAGAACAAGGCTGTAACATGAGCCTGAAAGTCCATTTCTTGCACTCCCATGTGAACTACTTTCCCGAAAACTTGGGGGCGTACAGTGAAGAACAAGGTGAAAGGTTTCACCAGGACATCAAGGACGCAGAGAGAAGGTACCAAGGAAGATGGAACACCACTATGATGGCTGATTTCTGCTGGTTGCTGCTGCGGGAAACCCCAGATGAAAAATACGCCAAGCAGCGCACCAAGAGAAGCATTCGGGGGAAGAAGAAACGGGCCCACCAGGAGATTGATTGACCCAAGAATGACTTTAAAATCTAAACTGTGTTGACAAATATCGTGTTTTTACTAAACTTTGAAATAAAAATTTGCTAGTTATTACCACAGTGTCGGATCTCATTTATTAGAATTTTATTTTCACACCTTCGGGTGTTTGTCTTCATGTATTGCAATGGTGCGGTTTGCGTTTTCTATTCTTACATACATACCTGTACAACATTTTTTGCACATTTCTTTGCTTTGCTTTGTGTCTAACCTCGCTCTTATATGCTCAATGTTTGTGCACATGTATGTGGCTGTTTTAAGTGCAGACAATTTTGCTACCATCACAGTGTGTTTTGTTGACATTACTCTATTCTTATGTGCTGCCTTGTTACAATTTTCTTTATTCTTATTTGAATAACTACTAAACAATTAGTATAAAGAATTCATCCAAGAAACGTTTATCTCGATCGCACTCAATCTGAAACGTTCACCTCAAACTGCTAACCCAGTGTAGCAAAAAATCTGTACGTGATGGAGCAAATTGGTTACCAGATTTGGATTCAGCGCACCAAAAAACGTAAAAATCAATCGAAACATTAGAGGCAGTTTAAAAAAATTTTTTTTTAGTGTACCTGTGTAATTTACTAACCGCAGAGGTTAGACTAACTGGCCTGTAGTTCTGGCGCAGCATTTGTTATTAACGCCACTGATTGTGATGCGGTCCATCTTCACATGTACACTTAGGTAATTCACATATTTTAATTATTTATTTATTTATGGTTTTACGTGTTTGGCACCATTAGTTAATTATTCCCTTGGCGCGGTATTTGTTATTAACGCCACTGATTGTGATGCAGCTCATTTTTTTAGTTGTTTTATGTTGAGAAGTTCTTTTTAATATTTCCCACAATCTATGGCTTTTTAACCTAATACTTATCTACTATTGAGTTTTATTCACATTGAGCATAGTCTGGTGCTGCACATGGTATACAGTTGTGTTATACGGGCATTCATTGTTGTGTTTTGCTCTCTGTTAGCCACATTTTTTATCTATTTATTTTCATGTTCTATGGACCACATCTGCGTGCTCGATATGAGTGTTTTCATTCAGTTTATTCATTTTCATTTTTATTTTTTATGTATCCCGCCAATGGTGGCTCCGCCCCCTTTGTTCTCCTTATATCGCGCATGTGTGGGCGTCCTCTTCCCTTCTGCGCGTCAACTGAGCGTTGACGGCAGTTTTTTTGAGGTACGTGTTTTCTTTCATCTGAACATCTCATGCTCTTTATGATTCTATTTTTGTTGTAGGGTATCGGATTAGTCTGAGATTATGCTCTCTTTACATCGAGCCTCTTAGTTTTACATTTTTCTTATGCAAACGTACTATCGGTTCCTCTGATGACCTCTTACACCTATTGCTTTTGGTTCATATTTAGAAATGCCATCGCATTACCCACATGTTTCCTTTTCCTTTGCAAATTTAAAGCAGGCTTATAAAGGTCAGTAGCCACGTTTTCTTTGGAATTTCATTTTTTAGGACTACAGTCGTCAATATTCTTTAACTTAGTTTAATTCCATTTTATATATTTTTTTGTAAACGTTACCTTGGTTCTCCAGGTGACCATTTGTACTCACATGGCTTTTGTCTCATATATAGGACTGCGATTGGATTACCCATATGGTTTTCTTCTTTTATAAATTGAAGCAGGTTTTTAATAATGGTCAGTAGCCACTTCAGTTTGTCTGATTCATTTTACCTTGCAATTGTATTGATCCCCAGTTTTACAGTCTTTGGTAATCTTTTGTTTTTCAAAGGTTTTTAGAATGTATAGGCTATATATACATATACACATTTCTTGTAATGTGTTGGCCTTTCTCCATATTCACATGCTGCTATTATCCACGTTTTTTGACATCATATGGTCACAATAGTAATATTTAATTGGGCAACTTGTTTACATGTTGTGTTTTGATCCCTCGATGTTTTTACTGACTCACTCCTATTGTTTTTTAGATAACCCCCCCTTTTTTCATAAGTTATTGTTGCGCTAGTTGTATTTTACATCTGATTTGATCACATATCCTGTCTTTGTCCTCCTCCTTCTGCGTCCTCCGTTTAGTTAGCGGTAATTTGTGAGCAATGTTTTATCATATGGTTTTATTATATTTTTAATTGTATTCTTTATGTTTTTTAGCATTAGTATATAATCTATATGTTTGCACAAACAGTGTGAAGTGAGATTTATTTTACGAACTGCAACAGAGGTTAGTATTTAAATTTTACTTGCGCACATTTTGTATTAGGTCCCGAGCACTATTGTTTTTGTTCTAGTATTTATATTTATTGCATTATTATTTGTTTTTCTTATGTTCTTATATCGTTTTTATACATTTATTGTTTTATGTTTTTTAATATTAATGTTTGTAATGTATTTACTATAGGTTTGGCTTGCTTGTTCTTTTATCATTTTCATGATTAATATGTTTATGTTTTTAGTTTCTTGCCTGGCTAGCCCCTGACGAAGGGTACGAAACACGGCCTGTGTCGGGCAGCCATTGGTTTAATAAAGGACTCTGTCTTTCCGTCTTATTCACGCCTGTGACTGTTTCTCTGTAGTTCTCAATATCATCCTTATGTCTGCTTTTGGGTAAAGGGACTAAATGTGCCTTTCTCCAGTCCTCTGGCACCACTCCCAACTCCAAAGAGGCATTGAAAAGATCAGACAGTGGATCCACCAGAACATACCCAAGTTCCCTCAGTATTCTTGGATGTATCCCATATGGACCCATGGTTTTGTCTACTTTTAGTTTTAGTTGAGCTATTTCCTCATGAACACAGTCTACTGAAACTTGTTCAAAATCTACGTCTCTTCTGTTCCTGTTTGTGGGTGTTTTCCTTGAATATTGTGTGCAGTTTTGGTTGCCATATCTTAAAAAGGATATAACAGATTTAGAAAAGGTATAGAGAAGAGCCTCCAGAATGGTAAAGGGGATGGAAGGAAAGCCCTATGAGGAAAGGCTTAAAAGTTTAGGGCTCTTCAACTTGGGAAAGAGATACCTGAGAGAGATATGATAGAGGTCTATAAATTAATGAATGAAGTAGAACCGATAAACACAGATTGGTTGTTTACTACTTTAAAAAGTAGAAAGACTAGGGCACATTCAATGAAGCTACAATATAGCCAGTTTAGGACTAATAAGAGAAAATATTGTTTCACTCAAAGCATAATCAAACTCTGGAATACATTACCAGAGGGTGTAGTAAAAGCTGTTAGTGTAGCTGGGTTTAAAAAAAGATTTGGACAAATTCCTGGAGGAAAATGCCATAAACCATTATTAAAGAGGACCAGGGAAATCCACTGCTTATCCATGGGACAAGCAGCATGGAATCTGTGTAACGTTTGGGAACCTGACAGGTACTTGTGATCCAGATTGGCCACTGTTGGAAACAAGATACTGGGCTTGATGGAACTTGCTTTGACCCTGTTCTATTCTTGCCAGGGAGCAGGTGTAAATTTGGATGTGGATAATTTTGATTTTGCTTGAGCACACCCTATAAAAAATGGGGGACACACATATAGATTTTTGTCCCACACAGGGCACACCCTGACACATCTCCATCTACTTTGGACATGTTGTGGTCATCCACATGTAAATTTAATTCTTTCTAAAATGGCCATTTAGACATGGTCATGATTTACACGCGTATATACTGTAGCTGTTTATACACATTGAAATCATGAATAGGGCTTCTAAAATAATCCCCTGGATGTTTGCGAGGGAGGAAAAAAATTCAGATATATATCTGTAATAAGAGAGATGATGAGACAGGAAAGTGAAGAGTGGCAGAAGTTGACTCATTTTCATTAGAACTCCTTCCAATATACAGTCTAGGGCGGTATATCAAGTGTCTAATAAAGATAAAGATACAGAATACAGTATAGTATTATTTCACCATTTCAAAACCTTATGGGAGGAAGCAAGGTTTTTTCAGGGGTGTGGGAAGAAAGTCCTCTAATAGACGCAGGTGTAATTTGCCTGCTTCATTTGTGGCACAGGGCATGCATCTTGTAAAGCCAAATATTTGTTCAGGAATGATTTTACAGTTCATAGTTTTATCTGGAAGAACTCAGCTGCAGAAATCACAAAGCATTTGATATATCTTTGCTGATACTAAAATGAAGTTTTGTAGACACACTCTATTACACAATAAGGAGATATTATCTTCCCAGGTGAATTAATGTGTTTTTGTTCAAGCTGTATATAAAACATTTTTTGCAAATTTAATAAAACATGTGGGATCAAAGATGGGCATTTTTCAAAATTGGCCAAGTAAACTGATTTGCAGGCTTTTCATTGCTTCCCATAATTTTAATCTGGCTGAAGTATCTGAAAAGGAGCCAATTGAGTATGACACACAAAGAAAGGAAAGCGCATTAGTACTGGAAGAAATAAAAGGCACTTCACTCAAACGTTTTAGTAAATTGTAAGATAAGTATAAAAATAGACCTTTCATGGAATAAAGAAATGTAAGGTAACAACATTATTTGATCTGTCTTCATGGTAGAAAATTAAAGTCATACTCTCTGTACACATTGATCTCAGAGGATTTTTCTTTCACGTTATTTGTTAAGTAATAAAGAACAATGTGTCCTTTAATTTTACTCAAAATTTAAGCAAGTAACAAATGGGAAAAGCATGCAGAGCATGGCTCCTGGTGTGGCAGGTGTAGGCCTGTGATCCACTTCGTCTGATATAAGCAAGCGAGCCTAGCTAGCTTGACCTGTAAATGAAGCTAGTGGAGAGGCCTATGGGAATTGCACATCCCCCAATATGCTCCTGTAGAGCTGGAACATAGCAAGAGTGTTGAATTAGCTTAGATAAGCTGAACTGGAAGATGGAAAAATACAGAAAAATATGTTTACTGATAAGAAAAGTACATCTGCAAGGGATTTAATTAGGACTGCTGACAGATGAGTTACAGAGCCCTGCTCCCCTACACGCACAAATTGGCTCAATGGCCTTGGAAGTATGAAAGTAACAAGTTGATGAACTGGCCATTGTAATTGGGACTAGAAGGGGGGTAAGCAGGTGCTGAGCCCACTCAAAGAACATAATTGGATAATCATATCAGTACCGGGACCAATAGAAGGGGTACGGGAGGTACGGGAGAGTACCGGGACCAATGAAATGTGTTTCTATACCTAGAATGGAGCAAAAGTCTATAAAAGTTGTTGTATTGCCAGAAAACTTTGCTCAGCCGTTTTGAAATTGACTTTGCTTGAGACTTGTGCACAAATAAATGATTTGGACCTTCTGAACAGACTCCTGGTATTATTGGTTTGTCTGCGCTCTGCTGCTACATATTCTTGGTGCATTGGCCGGGAAGTTGTGGAATCAGAGTGTATATAGGGCAATATATCACGACTTTCCGCCTCTATAGGCTTGGTCCTGCCGGGATCGCGCCCTTCCGACGGGGGCTACTCCCTGGCGCCGCCGGTCCCTTGCATCGGAGGGAGCTGGTCGGACCTCGGCGGGTGCCGAGCCCGGCTGGAGCCAATGCCTCGAACCCGAGTGAGGGGAGTCCGAGGTCCAACTCATGCGCCTGCTTGGGAAGTTTGAGGACCGGATCCGGTGAGTAGAGTTTTGATTTGTTATGTCTAGACAGATAAGAAAGAGCAGTGCTGCCATTTGAACTTGGAATTTGGAAATTGGTAAGAGAGCCTGATCACCTCTCCAAGACGGGCCGAGTAACCCCGCATGAGTATTCGCAGGGGAAACCCCCATCTTCTTGTATTTTGGAAATTGAATAAGACTAGTCAGAATAGATAGAAACGAATGCATTCTGGGATACGTTGCTAGCATGATTGTGTGAATGAAGTGTGGATGAGAGGTCTGGCAGCACGGACCAAGTGAAGGCGGACCCCTGAGTAGCGCATTTCCTGACTGGGCGACCGCGTTCAGGTCGCGAAAAGGGGGAAGCGATTGTTGTCTTGTCTTGTTATTTGTTCTCCTTATACGTTTCCAGGGCCGTGAGGACCCCTTACCCACGGTCCGCCCTCCTTTTCCCTTTTGTCTGTTGTTGCGCGCACACATCGAAATGGGAGGGGAGGGGCGGGGTCTACTAGGAACACTCCATTAGAATGTATGATCGCACACTTTAAAGAGGGATATTCTGGAGATTATGGTATTAAAATGACAGCAGCCCGTTTACAGATTTTGTGTACTAGGGAGTGGCCCGATCTAGACCCTACCTGACCCCGAGAGGGAACTTTTAATGTAGAAATTATCCAGTTAGTACACCGTAGAGTGCGGATAGCGCACCCCGATCAGTACCCCTATATAGATTCCTGGTTAAGTATTTGTGAAGATCCGCCCCCTTGGGCGCAGCGCTGTTATGAAGAACAGTGCAGAATAATGTTAGCTAAGGCAGATTATAGTCAGAAAACAGAACAGCCTAGAACGAAAGGGCAGGATAAGAAGTCCAGGAAGAAGCCCATCCTGGTAGATCCTGATTCCCCAGAAATGGTCCCCCGACAGCCTCGAACCCCAGGCCCAGTAAGAGCTGCCTGGCGTCCCGCCCCAGAAACCCCGAGACAGCTGAGGCGGGACCCCACCCCAGAGCGATCACCCAAAGAGCAGGAAGATGAACCCTCTTTACATGAAGGTGAATCGTCCGGGACAGAAAAAGGAGAGTCAGATACAGAAACAGAGCAGTTAGAAACTGAAACTTCCATAAGTGATACTGACAGTGTAAAAATGGTTGCCAGCACTAGTTTGCCAGAAAAAAGTACATCCAAAGTGAAACATGTAGAAAAGAAGAAGGTGACCCCTGATAGGACAGTTACGAAAATATCCCTTAGATCCCAAAAGACATCTACTGCCAAGATGATGCCCTTGCGGCAAGTCCCAGGGGTGCCCGTAAAGAATGATGATGATGAGGTGGTAGCGGGACCCCTAAGCTATGTGTATGTCCCTTTCTCTACAACTGATTTGTTAAATTGGAGGACACATTATGCCTCCTATACCAATAAACCCTTAGAGCTTACAGAATTAGTGAATACTATTATGGAAACCCACCAACCCACTTGGGCAGATTGCCGCCAGCTCCTGACCACTCTATTCACAACAGAGGAGCGAGCACGAATTAGAAAAGCAGCCATTGATTGGCTGACGGATAACCCTGTAGCTCCGGGACCGGGGACGGGAAGAATAGACCATCGGGAAGCAGCCCAGAGAGAATTCCCGAATGAAGACCCCCGATGGGATCCAAATACAGAGCTAGGAGCCACAGCCCTAGCCCGTTTTCGCCAAGGCTTTTTACAAGGTCTGAAAAGGGGGGGCCAGAAAGCTATGAACCTTTCCAAAGTTGCAGGAGTTATCCAAGGAATAGATGAGAGCCCTTCAGAATTTCATGAAAGATTAACTGAAGCATACAGAATGTATACTCCCTATGATCCCGAGGCACCAGGAAGTTTATGTATGGTGAATTCTGCTTTTGTAAACCAGTCTCAACCAGACATTAGACGTAAATTACAAAAATTAGAAGGGTTTGCGGGCATGAATACAACTCAGTTACTGGAAGTCGCTCATAAAGTGTATGTGAATCGTGATAATGAAAGGCAGAGAGAATGTGATCGAAAGATGAAGAAGAAAGCTGATTTTTTGGCTGCGGCCATAGTTGAACAGAAAAGGGGAGGTACCCTTAGTCGACGGAGCAGAGGAAGGGGGCAGGGCCGAGGTGAAAGCCGGCCCCAGCAGCTAGGCGTAAACCAATGCGCCTATTGCAGAGAAGAAGGACATTGGAGAGATGCATGCCTGCAACTCGAAGACGCCCAGCAAGATGACGAAAACAATTATCAGTGGCGAGAAGAAAGACGAGGCCGTCCCCGAAACCGCGGAGGAGCCAATCGAGAACAATACCAGCGAGAAAGAGGAGGAGCCATCCAAGCATTGACTACGACAATCCACGATGAAAATGACGTGGATTAGGACAAACCGGGCTCCGAGTTTGCTTTAGGTTTCCAGGAGCCTATGGTCGGAATACAAATAGGAGACCAAGTTATGAACTTTATGGTTGATACTGGAGCAGAACATTCAGTAGTAGACAAAAAGATAGCTCCATTTTCTACAAAAGCAGTCACCATCATAGGAGCAACTGGTGCCAAAGCTACAAAATCTTTTCTTCAGAATCGTATATGCAGTCTAGGAGGACAGCAAATAACTCATCAATTCCTTTACATGCCCGAATGTCCAGTGCCACTACTGGGACGTGATATGTTAGCCAAACTTCAGGCACAAATATCTTTCTCTGAAAAAGGAGAAATGCAAATGACAGTAAATCCCCAAGTCAAACCAGCAGGAATAATGTTGCTGACAGTTCCCCGAGAAGAAGAATGGAGGTATTACATTGACGACTCTGTCCGAGACACTTATTTCGAACAAACTCTAAAGAATATTCATGCACCACCTGGAGTATGGGCAGAAGGCAGTCCTCCAGGCCTAGCCAAACATATAGCTCCAGTAATTGTAACCCTTAAGCCTAGTGCTACACCAGTACACATCAAACAGTACCCTCTCCCAAGAGCTGCAATTGAAGGCATTCATCGCCACTTACAAAGATTGCTCGAATATGGCCTACTAAAAGTATGTCAATCCCCATGGAACACTCCACTCTTGCCAGTAAAGAAACCTGGGACAGATGACTACCGCCCAGTACAAGACCTAAGGAGAGTAAATGATGCAGTTGAAACTATACATCCAGTTGTACCCAATCCTTACACTCTTCTAGGACTGATACCTGCTGAAGCTACCCATTTCACTGTACTAGATCTAAAAGATGCATTCTTTTGCATAAGATTAGCCCCTGTAAGTCAAATATTGTTTGCATTTGAATGGCAGAACCCCATCTCTGGAAGAGGGGGCCAACTCACATGGACACGATTGCCCCAAGGATTCAAGAATTCACCTACCATCTTTAGTGCTGCATTGAATCAAGACCTTTCAAGTTATCCAGTGGCCCCGGGGAAGAGAGTGCTTCTCCAATACGTGGATGATCTGCTGATAGCTGCCGTATCAGAAAGTGAATGTATACAAGCCACCAAAGATCTCTTGCAGTTACTAGATGAAGCTGGATACAAAGTTTCCAGAGCAAAAGCACAACTATGCCAAAAAGAAGTGAAATACTTAGGTTTTCGTATAACCCAAGGAAGCCGAAGATTAGGCAGAGAGAGAAAAGAAGCAGTATGCAGAATTCCAACCCCAACAACCAGAAAGCAAGTCAGAGCCTTTCTGGGAGCGGCAGGATATTGCCGGATCTGGATACCCAACTTTGCTCAAATTGCTAAACCACTGTATGAAGCCACAAAAGGAGAAGAAAAGTCGCCACTGGAGTGGGGACTTGAGCAGGATACAGCCTTCAAGAAGTTAAAGGAAGAATTAATGTCATCACCAGCACTTGGACTACCAGATGTTCACAAGCCTTTCCATTTGTTTGTACATGAAGCACAAGGAAATGCCCTAGGCATATTGACTCAGAAATTGGGAGCGACCTGTAGCATACCTATCGAAACAGTTGGACACTGTGGCCAAGGGATGGCCACCTTGCCTGAGAGCAGTTGCAGCTACAGCGTTATTAGTGAGTGAAGCAAACAAGCTCACATTAGGACAGAACATACGAGTCACTGTGCCACATGCAGTCCTTGCCCTCATGGAACAAAAAGCAAATTATTGGCTCACCAATTCCCGAATGTTGAAGTATCAGAGCATGTTATGTGAAAACCCACAGATACAACTAGAAGTGAGTCATGCCTTGAATCCAGCCACCTTGATACCCATTAGTGAAGAACTCCCAGAACATGACTGTATCGAAGTCATGGACACTGTATTCTCCAGCCGACCTGACCTGACAGATGTGCCCATAGACAATCCTGACCAAACCTATTATGTTGATGGGAGCAGTCTCATCCTCGATGGACGACGCTGTGCCGGATATGCAGTAGTTACTCAACATGAAGTTGTTGAGTCATCAGCCCTAGCCTCAGGCACATCAGCCCAGAAAGCAGAATTGATAGCACTTACCCGAGCACTACTACTAGGTACAAATCTTGTGTTGAATGTATATACAGATTCCAAATATGCCTTCACTACCCTACATGCCCATGGAGCTCTCTACAAAGAACGAGGGCTCATCACATCCGGAGGAAAATCAGTCAAGTATGGCCCCGAGATACTGATGTTACTTGATGCAGTTTGGGCCCCAACTCGTGTAGCTGTCATGCATTGCAGAGGACATCAAGCAGGAAAAGGAGAAGTTGCCTGAGGAAATAGGTTTGCAGATGCCTCAGCACGACAAGCAGCTATGATGGGACAGATTACACCACAAGCTATGCCAATGCAAGCAGCATTGTTTCCAGTACCCTTAAATTTATGGACACCACGATATACCACCAAAGAATTAGATTACTATTGTAACAAGGAAGATGGAATACTGAAAGATGGATGGATTGAGCTGCCACCAGCAGAGGGCAGTCAACCCCCTGGACGAATAGTAATTCCTGAACTGTTAGGACCATCTTTTGTCAAAGCCTTTCACGAAGCCACCCACTATGGGAAAAGTGCTATGGAAAAAGCACTCAGACCACATTTTTACATTATTCTATTGACAACCATATCAGCTTCAGTAGCACGTCAATGTCTAACTTGTGCCAAAAATAATGCCAAGCAAGGCCTTATAACGGCACCCCGAGTTCAGTCAGGAGGTGTAACCCCCATGCACAACCTCCAAATTGATTTTACCGAGATGCCAAGAGCCAATGGATATCATTACCTATTAGTATTAGTCTGTACTTTCTCTGGGTGGGTAGAAGCCTTCCCAACCAGAACTGAGAAAGCCGAGAAGTTACCAAAGTTTTAATGAGAGAGATTGTCCCTAGGTTTGGAATTCCAGCAGTAATAGGGTCAGACAATGGACCCTCATTTGTCTCCCAGGTTACTCAACAGTTAGCAAAAGCTTTGCAGATACAATGGAAGCTCCACACTGCATATAGGCCCCAGAGTTCAGGGAAAGTTGAGCGAATGAATCGTACCCTAAAAGCCCAAATGTCTAAGCTTTGTCAGGAGACACACCTAAAGTGGCCCCAAGTGCTTCCAATAGCTTTACTCAGAATACGCTCAGCTCCTGTAAAATCAACAGGATTTTCCCCTTTTGAAGTTCTGTATGGTAAACCCCCACCAATAGTGCAGGGAATTAAAGGAAGTTTAGCCCAAATTGGTTCAGAAATAACCAGGCAAGAACTCCTAGCTCTTAGTTTTGTTCTGCAGACTCTCCATGCGTGGATCCAAGACCAGTTGCCTATCAACTTGACGGAACCTCTGCATCCCTACCAGCCTGGTACCTCGGTGTGGATCAAAGATTGGAAGAAGACACCATTGGAACCCCATTGGAAGGGACCACACCCCGTCATCCTGTCTACCCCAACTGCAGTAAAGATAGCAGAAATCGACGCCTGGATCCACCACAGCAGAGTCAAGCCCGCCACTGATCCTGAACCTGAGCAGTGGACAGCAGAACAGCATCTTGATGCACCCTTGCGAGTTACTCTGAGACGGCAACCAGCAACTTAGACACTTTGTCACAGTGCCTTGCAGTAGCCAAGTCTTTCGAAGAGGATTGCTGTTTTCCATGCAGCAACAGTTTTGTTTCAACGAACTCAATCTGTGTGTGATTTTGCACACTACTTTGATACTACATTGATTAACCATACTTCAAAAACCAACTGAAATTGCTAAGTTGGTTGATGCGTGATGGACAACTTGAGGATCTTCAATCAACACTCAGCACCCGTTGAATTGCTTCACTAGCGAACGGGACGAAGAAAAAGAACGTCGTGGTCAAGATCTGCAAGCTGAGGATTCAGAAGAACTCCAATCAACATGTATCTTTACCTTTGCTCTGCCCTGGTTGCCTGCTTTGGAGGTTTTGAACTGACTTATGCTTTACCTCCATGCACTGCTTGCATTACTTCTACTCGAACTGGACTAAAAGTAACTCAGACTTTGATTTACCATTTACCATTTACCATTTACCTGCACTGGAAAAGTGACTCGGTGTATTTATAACACCACTGAACTAAATGTTTGCACAAATGGTAAATCTAGAGTATGCTATAATCCGCATCAGAATCCATCCTATTACACGTTGGAAATACGATGGAAGGATGCAGATGGACCCATAATAGCTGCTACACAACCACTTAAAGATACTAGTAGACCTGTTGTTTTGAATTTCGATGCCTGTAATGTTATAAATAGAGATAGTCGCTCCAGCTGTGGTACCTGGGAAAACACGTATCGAAATGACCATAAGTATATGTGCCCAGAAGGTGCCATAGGATGGAGAAAGTGTACAGGTAAAAAAGAACCAGGCTATAGTACTGCCCCAGAAGCAGATTACTATTGCCCGAATTGGGAATGTGTTTTTTATGCTACATGGAATGATGGTATAGTTGACGAAAAGATAGATAAATGAATGGCCACTTTAACCAAGTCAACAACAAATGATAAATGTCAGAAAGATGCTTGTAACCCCTTACACTTACGCATACACAATCCCAATGCATGGAAACAAGGTTACAAGTTTGGTTTACGTATTGCTGGTGGAGCAGTAGACCCGGGAACCATTGTGTATATCAGATTGAATACCCAAGCCCACAAGTCATCTAAATATCATATCCATAACACTTCTATGAGGCCATGCATGTAAATAAGTTTGAAATCCCTCATCCTTCTCAGAATTTATTTTTAGAATTAGCCGGAGCAGTAGTATCTAGTCTGAAAATCTCAAATTGTTATTTCTGTGGCGGAACCCAAATGGGTGACCAGTGGCCATGGGAAGCTCAAGAATTAAATTATTCTCTGACTTACAATCAGACTGAATTACACAAGACTACTAGCGAATGGGTGTTAGCGCACTCAATTGTTGGACGTCTTTGCTATACCAGAACTGGACCTCAGTTCACCCAACAGGTAGGACAGCTGGTCTGTCTTAGCCAGAAATTCTATAATGCCACTACCACAAAGACGTCATGGTGGTCAGGAATCAAACACCCTGAACCTCCTAACCCATTAGCCAGATTTCCTGAACTTGCTGATTTATGGACTAATCTTGCCAAAACTCATGTCTGGCAAGCCCCACCTGGCCTATATTGGATCTGTGGAAACCGAGCGTATGCACGACTCCCGCCACAATGGGGAGGAGCATGTGTCTTAGGGACCATCAGACCTTCTTTCTTTCTTTTAAACACTGAACATGGAGAACAATTAGGATACCCAGTATATACTACCCACCGACACAAAAGAGCACTAAGACAGAAGAGATCACCACTCCAGGTAGGCAAGTGGGAAAAGTGGAAGGGTGATGATTGGCCACCAGAGAGAATCATTGAGTATTATGGGCCTGCCACTTGGAATGATGATGGTATGTATGGTTATCGAACCCCAGTCTATATGATTAATCGTATTATTCGCTTACAAGCAGTAGTTGAAATAATAACCAATGAAACTAGCCAAGCTCTTACACTTTTAGCTAGACAAAGTACTCAGATGCGCACTGCTTTATATCAGAATCGCTTAGCACTTGATTATTTGCTAGCAGCTGAAGGAGGAGTATGTGGTAAGCTGACTTTAACTAATTGTTGTTTAAAAATAGATGATAAGGGTCAAGTAGTTGAAGAAATTGCTAAGGATATGCAAAGACATGCTTATGTGCCAGTACAGACTTGGCACTCGTTGAAATTCCCTAACTAGTTTGCTAACCTTTTCTCATGGCTGGGAGGACTTAAAACTTTCCTTATATTAGTACTAATACTTGTTGCTGTTATTTTGTTATTACCATGTCTAATCCCATGTTGTATGCGTTCTATTCATAATGCTATTGAAAGTACAGTAGAGCGGAAGACCGCAACTAAGATTATGGCCTTGTACCAACCAAGACCTCCTACAGGTAGTCGGAATTCCATGATTACAGCATAACTATTTTGAAGTGATTTAATTCTCACACCTTATTAAGTAATAGGGTGAGATTAATCAAAGGGGGGAATGTGGCAGGTGTAGGCCTGTGATCCACTTCGTCTGATATAAGCAAGCGAGCCTAGCTAGCTTGACCTGTAAATGAAGCTAGTGGAGAGGCCTATGGGAATTGCACATCCCCCAATATGCTCCTGTAGAGCTGGAACATAGCAAGAGTGTTGAATTAGCTTAGATAAGCTGAACTGGAAGATGGAAAAATACAGAAAAATATGTTTACTGATAAGAAAAGTACATCTGCAAGGGATTTAATTAGGACTGCTGACAGATGAGTTACAGAGCCCTGCTCCCCTACACGCACAAATTGGCTCAATGGCCTTGGAAGTATGAAAGTAACAAGTTGATGAACTGGCCATTGTAATTGGGACTAGAAGGGGGGTAAGCAGGTGCTGAGCCCACTCAAAGAACATAATTGGATAATCATATCAGTACCGGGACCAATAGAAGGGGTACGGGAGGTACGGGAGAGTACCGGGACCAATGAAATGTGTTTCTATACCTAGAATGGAGCAAAAGTCTATAAAAGTTGTTGTATTGCCAGAAAACTTTGCTCAGCCATTTTGAAATTGACTTCGCTTGAGACTTGTGCACAAATAAATGATTTGGACCTTCTGAACAGACTCCTGGTATTATTGGTTTGTCTGCGCTCTGCTGCTACACTGGAACTCTTTCCAACCCCTGTGTGTGTGCGAGTGTGCATCCATTTATCATTTTATATCTGTATTGCTTGTGTGTGTGTGGGGGGGGGGGGGGGTAGTCAAAGGCATGTACATGGTTTGCACACCTGCAAACTCTGTAAATGCTGCTCTGGAAGATGCTCAGTGGCACTCACACGGTAAGTGCTGGTGAATATCCCCAGATTCTGCCAGTGCATGCCCTGAAGCTAAGCGGATAGCATCACGTAGCGAAAGCCAGGCACAGGAAACATTGGCCTAAATGTACTGCAGAAGTTAAGCGGGCAGTGGCCCAGCTAGCTTTGTGGCAATCCGGGCAACCCAGGTATTCAGAAGCTGGAGCTTGGATAATGCTCCGGCATTGAATATCTGGGTTTAAAGTTCAGCGCTGGCGGCTATCCGCTTTAGGAGTGCTAGCTGCCAGCACTGAATCAGGCCCATGGTGTCTGTGTGCATATGCACATCTCTGTTTTGTATGTTTATGTTTTTTATTGTGTATATGAGTATCTCTAATTTTGTTTGTGTGTGTGTTCATGAGTCTTTGTGGCTTGGAAAGTCTGTGTAAGTTTGTATTAATATGCTTGTGTTTGTGTGCCACTTCATGTGTCCTTTTATGCATGTCTGTGAATGCATGGATTTATATGTCTGTATGTGTGTGTGTGTGAGTGGATTTATATTAGGGATGTGCAGCCCAGAAATTTCTATCATTAAATTTCATTTTCTTTTTTATGTTTTTTTCATTTCATAATGTTTTTCTTCAATTGTGTGCAGTCTTTCGCACTATTGAGCTATAGTACACACTCTTGTATGAGTTCTCACTATGGAGCAGTAGCAGGCATTCTTTCACGAGAGTTTGCACCATTATGCAATAGCAAGCCCTCGTGCAAATAAGATGAGCTACTGCTTAATAGTGTGCACGTTCACAAAAGAATGTGGACTATTTCTCAATAGTGTGCTCTGTTGCTCAATAGCATACACTCTTGCAAAAGAGTGCACACGATTGATGTGAACCATGAAATGATGACAACATCATCATTCCCTGTTTTGTGGAGATCCCAATTTCCGTTGCAAATGAAAGCACATCCCTAATTTACATCTGTGCTGTTTCTATGTATCTGTTATAGGAAGAGGAGCTGAGGGATAGTGCAGCTGCTGGAACTTTCCTATATAAATGCATTGAGGCATATTTTGGAGGGTGGGGCTTTTGTTTCATTTCTCTTTCATCTTTTACCATACACAGAAACTAAACTTGTACAGTACCGGAACTTTTCCACCTCATTTCCTCCATTTGGTAATTAGAGCAGCATTCCAGTGCTCCTCCCCCCAGAGCCTTCCCATTGGCTGGATTCAATTCATGGTCTCTGTAGCTAATTACACTGGAAGAAACCAGGGCAGGCTCACTCATACAGAGGGGAGGTTTAGAGAACTGCAGATAGAGGTTTTAAACTCGGAAACACGATGAAATGTTAGTCGTCTTCTAGCTTTCAGATTTTAATGCAAAAATCAGTAGAATCATGAAAAAAGCCGGACAATTGTTACTCCTAATCTCCCAGTTGCTGAGCACATCTGACAGCGTCTCTCAAATATTTGACCCTAGGTATATTCCTAGCTTGCCAAAGACTTCAAGCAATATAAAGTAGCTTGCATTACAACTAGCAAATAATAGGAAAGCAGTACAATTCAGTCAGTAGCTTTCACAGTAGAAATAACAGCAAGGAAAATTATATATATATATATATATATGTGTCAATGTGAAATGCAATACATCATAGTTAGCAGAGCTGGCGCTACCATTAGGCAAAGTAGGCATTCGCCTGGAGCACCAGTGATCAGAGGGTGGCTCGTTGTTACCACGGCTACTCCTCTCCAGACCTGCATTGGCAGTAATGCCTTTAAACAGCACTGTAGCGCTTACTGAAAACTCTGGTGCTATTTATGCTTCCGCCCCCTATGCTGCAGACCTACTCTTTGAATGAGGGTAAAAGCTGTGGTGCCATTTTAAAGACATTGCCATCGCTGCAGGTCCCAGAGAAGGGCAACAGCGGCAGTATTGGCGGCAGACATGGAGCAGGGAGGCATCAGTAATGAAGGTCATCTAGGTTGCCTCATATCCTTGCCCTGGCCCTGATAGCTAGGGAATTACTTCTAATCCCTTTGCTTTCTGCGTGTGGTGTTTGTGTTGTGCACGTGTTGTGTGTGTGTGTGTGTGTGTGTGCACGTGTGTGTTCTGTACATTTGTTTTATCTGTGGTGGAGTAACCGTGTGGTGGGCCATTTCTTGTGGATGTAGTGCTAAGGGTTAGTGACAGTTGTGGGGGTGGATTTTGTGGGTGGTTTAGTTTGCAGAGTGGTGGGGAAGTTGCAAGAGGTAATTTAGGGGGTGGAGTAACTGTGGTACAGAGTTTATGGGATGGTGAGGCTGATACAGGGGGCAATAGGGGATGTGGTGGGGTAGCTTTTGGGGGTGGAAGCAGTTTGTGGGGTGATGAGGGGCTTGCAGAGAGTAGGTATTGGGGATAGGGCAGTTTGTGAGGTGGTAGGGCAGTTTGCAGAGTTGTGGGACAGTTTCTGAGGATGGGGCAACTGGAGATTGGTATGTATTTGGTCGGTGCAATTTTGGAGTTGTGCGGCAGATGCAGAGGGAAGTTGGCGAGGTGATGGGAGAGTTGCAGGGGTAGATTTCTGGGATAGGGCAATTGTGAAAGGTATTTTATGGAGTGGAGACAATTTGTGGAGTGGTATAGTGTTTGTTTCAGAATGTTTTTTAAGGATAGCAGCAGTGTGTGGTTGGTGGAGAGGTTATGAGGGGGTAGTGTTTGTGGGTGGGCCAATTGTGGGGCAGTAGTTTTTGAAAGTGGGGAAGTTTGCAGGGTGGTGGGGCAGATGCAAGTGCAATTGGGAAAATGGTGAGATAATTGGGGTTGGGGTTATATTTGTGCTGGTGGGGCAATTGTGAGGGTATTTTTAGGGGTGGAACAGTTTGTGGGGTGATAGGACAGTTGCAATGGTTCGTTATTTTAGGGGTGGAGCAGTTTTTGGGATGGAAGGACAGTTACGAAGGAGTGATTCCAGGTATGGGACAGTGTGTAGGTTGATGGGGCAGTTGAGTGGTATTTTTTGGGGGTAGGGCAGTTTGTGGGGGGTAGGACATTTCTGGAGGGTATTATTTAGTGGTGGGAGTAGTTTGTGGGGTGGTAGCAAAGTTGTGGGAAGTAGGATTTGAGTGTGTGTTAGTTTGTGAGGTGGTGGGGCAGTTATAAGAGGTCTTTTGTGGGGATGGGGCATTTATCTGAGGTTATTTATTGAGGTGAGGACAGTTAGTGGTGTGGTGTGGCAGTTGCAGGGGTGTAGCTTTTGAAGATAGGGCCTTGTAGTGTGGCTAGTAAGTTGCAGGAGGTTATTTTTGGGGGTAGGGATTGTTTCCCATGAGGTAGGGTAGTTTTGGAGGTGTCGTTTTTGGGGTGGGGGAGTTTGCAGAGTGGTGAGACAGTTGTGGTGGGGACATTTGGAGGCTTGGTAGAGCAGTTATGAAGGAGTAATTTTGGGAGTTAGTATGTAAGATAGTGGGGGAAGATTTGGGGGATGGGACAGTAGAGAACAGTGAGAGGGAGTTTGAAAGGAGCAATTCCTTAACTGCTATATTTCACTGTATGCACGTTTTTATGCTAGTTTCTTCTCCCTTAGAAATGTAACGGGCTTTTTTTGGGAGGGGGGAGAGGAGGGTTATATCTCTAGAACCCCTGGTCCAATTTGGCCCATTTTCTAACTCAATGTGTCTTTTTACCAGTTTTTCTCACATCATCCCCAAGACAGACGAACAGCTGAACAGACATTCTCAACGCCTCCTTGATATTTTTTTCCCAATTTCCATTGGGCTGGAAAGAACAATAAAATGTCTGTATATCTGTAGCAAGGTTGCCATACTGCAAAACAGTCAGGTTTTCAGGATATCCCTAATGAATACACATGAAATACATTTGTATGCCTGCCTTCGTTATATGCAAATATATCTCATGCATATTTATTATGGCGCATAGCTGTTGCCGCTCAACTTTAACCCAGAATATTCAATCCAGGGCCATACCGGACATTGGAATTGAAAATCGGGGCAGCCGCAAAGCGCCCCAATGGGCCACATGGCGCAGAAGCTAGCCATGCAGTGGCTATATTCAGCCGCTGTCTGGTTAGCTTCGGCGGCAAAAGTTAGGACAGCTTTTGCCGCACCTAACTTTTGCCACTAAGGGATAACCGGGCAGTGGCAAAATATTGTTGCTGCACTGTTATCCCCGGTTGCCACTCCTTGAATGCCCCCAACACACCCCGATGCTAAGTGGTTAGCTGCAGGGCATATAGCAGCATTACTCTGGGATATTCAGCAGCACTAACCATGTTAGTGCTGCGGAATATCCTACTTAGGAACATTTGCGTAGTTCAAAGCTCTATAAACTGTTTGAATATCTTGCAATACTAGGCCCACATCTGCTGTAAAGCATAGTATTTGTTATGGAAGGGCAAACTGGATAGGCTGTATGGTCTTTATCTGCCATCATGTTTCTATGTTTCATATAATACTAAAAAAAAATAATGCCATTTATAGATGGCCATATGCAGTGCACAAGCACGCAGCAGACAGTCATGTATATCAAAACAGAATCTGGTGAGGCACTTCTCATTCCAGAGGTCCAGAAATTGTATCCTAGGCCTGTAGATTTTCTGATATGGGTACCTCCTGGTGACTCTCCTGTGTTCGCTGTGAGTCTTATGCAGCATGACCATGGCAAACCATGTGTTCATAGCATCTGTGGGTCTGGCCTCCCTCTACTAGCACCATGTGCTACCTCTACCAACACTCAATGACTGCCACCAACAGCACCCACAGCACTGCACATGCATCTTCTCACACACAGACACACAATCAGCAGGGAACCACACAGAAATACAGAGGATGGAGGGAACACAGAGGCACAAACAGGCAGGTAGTGGGAAACCACACAGAAAAACGGAGGCTATAGGGAACACTGAGGTGCACACAGACAGTAGGCAACAAGTAATGGGCAGCAAGAAGACTGTCACACCAAATGCCAGGAAATGAGACACAGGGAGTAAGGGATTGGCACAACTAGGGGGCAGAGGGGATCAGGGAGTGGGAATCTATAGGGGTATTTGAAAGGAGGACGATAGATTGCAGAGAAACGAGTGGTAACTCTAAAGGCACCTACATGGACATAGACAACAGTCACACCAAAAGTTCACAGCTCAATCTACTCAAGTCACCAGTACCACAAGCAGTTCTAACAGATAACAAAGACCTATCCTTTTTCATAATTTATGGCAAGCGTAAATTGGCACATTTAAAAAATCTGCCCTGCATGTCACTGGCCTTTGTGAAATACATCATAGAGGTGTAGATACCAACACTGCCCAAGCTGGAGCCAGGAACACCCCTAGATAGGACTGTGCCAGGCTAGAAAATACCCTGCAGCAACAAATAGCAGCTGCAGGACACAGGTGGGCAGATGCTGCCAGGCAATATAGGGTTAAGGGGGGATGAGAGAAGGGCGGAGGGGCAGGAGGATGGTCCCAGAGGAGGCCTATTACAACAGTCCGCAGGAATGGGATCACCCTCTTGCCCCTCTGGAAGAACACAATGCGATGGCATCTAGTAGCATTTTCTGGAATTGCAGGTAATAGTTTTAAATATACATATAGTTTAGATAGGATGTAGAGCCAGAATGTAAAAAAAAAAAAAAAAGTGGGGGGAGCAACAGTGCACTAATAAAGGGAGACTTAGGCATGGAGACAGTAGGAATAAATGCACCTGAATGGCCCATCCCCAAGGGCACACACAGGCAGAACAGTGTTTTTACACACTGGGCTGAGAGATCAGTAGTGAACAGCAGATGACATTCTTCCCTCTGGCTTCCCCCCACAGCAATTTCTTATATAGACATGCCTCGGAAGAGCAGCAGTGGACTGAGTGGGACACAGGGATAATGGTGAACTGCAGAACACAGGGGAAGACCCGCAAAGCAGGCCTTGGTGACAGGCACTGCCAAGGAAGCCACAGGCACAGCCCAAGAGGAAAAGGAAGGAAGACATGGGTGTGGCCCCCACACTGCACAATAAGCAGGCAGCAGTGGCAAAGATGATCATCGACATGAGGACCATGAACAAGGAAATGGAAGAACTGATGCAGGTCCTCTGGGAGCGCGGAAGTCAGCTCAGCCCCGGGGCGGTCTGACGATGGCTCGAAGCTTCTCCTAGTGCAGTGGATGATACCAGTGAGGACAGGGGGGTGCGTGGTGCACTCCGGCACGGCAAGCTCCCTCCGATAAGTCAGTTCATGATTTAGGGGCACAAAATCTGTCCACCTCGATGTCATAAAGCTCCTCGACGGACAGTGACAGAGAGCTCTCCTTCATCAAATTCATGTAAATTGCTTTCAAAAAGTTTAAGAGGTGGAACAGTTCAGCAGACAGGGTCTGATTGGGGGGTGGCATTGGCCTGGCAGTCAGGGCACAAACTGCCAGCACGGTCAAGGTAGCAAGCACGCCCCAACCACACGAGCTGGATGGGGCAGACGTGCAATGCGGTGTGCCGTCACTGGTGCACATGGTGTCAAACAAGACAAAGAAAAAAATATGGAAGAAAGAGTTTATCAATATCTATGCTTTGCTTATCAGGAACCAGGAGGATGAAGATAAGGAGGGTAAGGAGAAGGACAGAAGAAAAAGATCAGAAGTCTGAGATAAATAAATCTATCTATAACTGGGTTTCAGCGTTTCACATTTATATGAGTGTAGTGATGGAGAGAGAGCCCGAACTCGGCCCTTTCCTGATCAGGTACCTTGACACTATAACATGCATACAAAGGTGTTTTGGGGGCTAGGCATGGCTGAACTATGATGTCAGCTTCCGACAGCGTTTAGCGGTTGACTTTCCCCTGACATGATGTCACCAGGTCGTCACCCTATGGCTGGATGAGGTAGCACAGAACAGGCCTTTTCTGGCGTTCAACATGCAGGCATCTGAGCAGACATATCCCTCATGGTCAGCATGGCAGGTGGCTGGGCGCCGGTACTGTCACCAATACAACACTGGACAATGCACCTGGAATCCTTGTAAGTTCCGGCATAACTGTTCCAGTTGCAGGGCAGGACATCCAGTCTCGCCATGCAGATTCAACAAGGATGGAAGGCTGCACAGAGCTCAAGTTAGCCTCCATGGGAATGACGACAGTGGCTCTGTCACCCATCAACCTTGAGAGCATGCCTCCCTAGCTGCAGCCTTACCCTATGCAGGCGAAGGCTTGCAGCATTAGAGGGTAGTTTGCACAGGGTTTTCACATCCCCTCAGATAAGTCCAGTTGCACTCCTTTGCCCCCGATGCATGACTCCCCATCCATTCTCCGGAACATCATAGTGGTGAAGGACAAGCTTGCTAAGGAGATTGCCTTGGGAAGAATAGTTGGTCCCTTTCGCGAGCCACCATTTGACAACATCGTTGTATCCCCTTTGGGCATAGTACCAAAGAAGGAACCAGGTAAATTCTGATTAATTCACATGTCATACCTGAATGATGACTTGGTCAATGATTTTTTGACCCGCAGTTGTGTTCAGTGCAATACACATCCATCAACCAGGCCATAGTTCTGATGTGAGGAATGGGCACTAAAGCATATCTAGTAAAGGTAGACATTCAGTCGGCCTATCGCCTGCTGCCCGTTCACCCGGACTCCCTTAAATTGCTCGGTTTCTGCTTTGGCGGGGGCTTTTATTATGACAAATATATGCCCATGAGCTGTTAGATCTCATGCACCTACTTTGAGCTGTTTAGCTCATTTGAACATTGGGTGATCAAGGATATCATGGGGCTAGGAAAGGTACCACTATTTGGACAATTTCCTATTTGTAGGCACCAGATACGAGCAGTGCAAGCAGGTCATAACATCTTTACGGCAGATTGCCCAGCAATTCAGCATCCCACTGGCAGACAAAACCTTGGGCCTGGCAACAGTGATCACCTTTTTGGGTATTGATCTCGACACCCATGTGCAAAGTTTCATGCCTGCTGTATGATAAGATTGACAAACTGAGAATAGCTATCAGACAGATGATGAGCATGTATAAGACGACGCTAGAGCAGTTCCAGTCATGGACTGGCCTGTTATGCTTCATGACTAGAGCCATTCCTTTGGGGAGGGTCTTTTGTTGGTGGTTGGCCTTGGCAACCAAAGGGGTGAGCAAGAAACACCACCATATTAGGGTAATGAAAGACATAAAGGATGATTTGGGCATTTTGGAGGTGTTTCTGCGGACCTTCAATGGTATGGCCTTCTGGCAGGACCCTCCCATGCTCAACTCAGACTTAGAACGTGTGTCTCAGGCAGACAGGGATTCGGAATATACTTTCGCAGAGCTGGGTGCTCCGAGCCATGGCCGAGTGATTGGTATGCATGTGGCGATACGAAAGATATCACTTTCCTAGAATTGTTTCCAATAATGGCAGCCCTATTTTTATGGGCCCTCCCAATTAGTGAACAAGGACAATTTGGTAGTGCTCCAGGCTCTTAATGGGATGTATGCCAGGACGCGGGGGGTGGTAGCATTGTTGTGGCAGATAGTCCTGATATGCCTGAGACACAATATCACCTTTAGAGCAGAACATGTCCCTCGTTATCATAACATCCTGGCTGATGCCTTCTTTCATTCTAAGATGATGTCTTTCTGGAACAGCACCCCAGGTGCCGATATGGACAAGACCCTCATTCTAGCGGTGGTTTGGACATTTGGCCTACCGAAGTATGGAACCTCATGATGGACTCCCTCGCAAAGCTGACCAGACACAGATACCTGAGGGCATAGAACCTGTTTCAGGAGTTCTGCTAGAAGAAGGAGATCATGAACGGTGATTGGTTTCGGACCGGCACTATTGGATATGACACGGGGGGTGCGAGAAGTCTGGATCTGCGGTCACTCCTTCATATACTGGGCACAGAGGAGGACCAGGGACTGACCTCGGGGAATTAACTTAGGAATGAACACAGCAGAGGTATCCATCATCTGGATGGGTCTGCGTGGGATGCTGAGGGACCAGCTAGTACCCACTCTTCTATATAAGTGAAAAACGTGGGAAGCCCCCTGGGTATTGGTAGTGCATCCAGGGGGGGAATGACTAGGCAGGGACTCGCAACATGGATCTCGCCAGGAAGATGCAGGGGGACATTCTAACACTGATGGATGTTTTCCCTGGCACTCAGCTAGTGTGGTCCTGCATCATTCCTCGCAGGGTATGGAGAGGTCCCATTGGGCTGTGGAGAAAACCCGCTGTAAGGTCAGTCAATGAATGATGTGATTTACAGAAGCCATCGGTCGGTACTCCATCCGACATGGCCTGATTAAAGAGAAATGCCCTGGCTTGTATCACTCAGATGGGCTGCACCTATATGACATAGGCACGGATGTCTTCCTCTGTGTGATACAAGACATGGTTGAATTGTTATGGGGGAGGTCGAGTCTTGGCCACAGCTAAGGGATAGGTGGGGACCCAGTAGCAAGTGAGGAGTCACTGTCAGTGGGCAGTGACATAATTATGGTCTTGAGACGGGGCCCACAACCGTGCAAGGGAACAAAAGGAGGAGTGGCCCAGAGGGAATTGTCCTCCCCTGGACAGGGCAATGGGCCACAGTAGGGATAGTGCATGGATGGTGCCACCCCACTTCCCCCCATGCTTATATGGCATGTGGAAGGGGAGGGACACCTTGCAGGCACAGGAGTGAGTGGCTCATTACTGACCTTTGATGGGGCAAGTTTAGAGCTGTGAGGTACAACCCCTGCTGCGACGAGGTTAAGGCGTGCTTTTACGGCCTGCTTTACCCTGGTACTCTGGTCTAAGTGATGGGCAAGAATGATAGAAAAGAAAAGGGGCGGGCTTCAAAAGGCTCCGCACCAAGGCTGTGGGTCCCTTGTGAACCAGATTAGGAATGTATAAGTTGATCATTCTGAGTTCTAGTTGCATTGGTTGTATATATGATATGCGAGTTGTATGTTGATATTTAAGGGTTGTGTAAAGTATGCAATGCTGCGGCCAAGAAACACCAAATAAACTAATTTGTGATTTGAGATAAAAAATGAGCCATGGTATTATTGGGGAAGGCGGTGGGGGGAAGGGAGGAGGGTGCATGGGGAGGCATGACTACTCTCTTAACCGTTAGTGCAACCTGTGAGATTCACAAAACTGGTGTCCCCAATACTCACCCATTTGCATGCAGGAACTCACTTATGTCAGGCTTTCTCTAAGACCACTAATGACATCAGCGCCTCTTCCATAATATAACCCTTTGTGGCCCCACCACTCGCACAGTCTTTTTCTGCCCCCAGAATACAGCCTGTGGAGACATGTAAAGATTTTTGAGCTGGGCGCAGCAATGTGCACATGCAGCTTTTTGTAAAATCATGTATAAAATGTGGGTCTGACTTCCATGTTTTTTTGTGCTACATCCACATGTACAATGCAAATAGGGCTTTTATAATAACCCCCTTAAGATCCAAATTGCAAAGTTAGTCATGTGATAATTCATCATAAAGTGAATATTATAATTACAGCTTTTCAACTATTTGAATCATTTATCTAATTTAATCAGTGATCCTTTCCATAACACAGAAATATCATTGATACATAGAAACATGACGTCAGAAAAAGTCCACATGGCCTATCTAGTCTGCCCTTCCATATCAACCACTACAACAGTCCCCTTTTTTCCTTTAGAGATCTTCTGTGTTTGTCCCATGCTTTTCTGAATTCAGATACTGTCCTCATCTCTACCACCTACACTGGGAAACTATTCCATACATCTACCACTCTTTCCGTAAAATAAATTCCGCATATTACTCCTCAGTTTATCCCCTTTCACCCTCATCCAATGCCCCTCACAGCAGAGCTTGCTTTCAATTGAAAGGGGCTCTTCTCTTGTGCTTTAATGCCATGGAGGTATTAAAGGTCCCACTCTTCTTTTGTGGAGAGAAGTACTTCATCCCCTATACTGTATCACTCCCTTGGATTGCTGTAGCCCAAATGCATGACCCTGCATTTTTTAACATTAAATCTCAGCTGCCAAATTCTAGACCATTCTTCAAGCTTAGCTAGATCCTCCTCGTATTATCTACTGCTTCCTGGGTGTCTACTTTATTGCAGATTTTGGTATCATCCATGAAGAGGCAAATCTTATCTGGTAGCCCTTCCACAATATCACTAACAAAAATGTTAAAAAGAATCAGACCAAGAACAGATCCCTGGGCACTCCACTGGTAACCTCCTCTACCTCAGAGTGAGCTCCATTTGCCTGTATCATTTGTTGCCTCCTACTCAACCAATTTCATACCAAAGCAGTAACTTTAGGGTCAATCCCTAGGTTGCCCAGTTTGTTTATAAGTCACCTGTGTGGAACAGTGTCAGGGGCTTTACTGAAATCTAAATATGCCACATTTAGGGCTCTCCCTCGGTCCAACTCCCTGGTCACACAATCAAAGAATTCAATCAGATTTGTCTGATAAGACCTGCCTCTGGTGAAACCATGCTGCCTCAGATCCAGTAATCTGTTGGACTCCAGAAACGTCACTATTTTCTCTTTCATCAGCGCTTCCAATAATTACTCACCACCGAGGTTAAACAAACCAGCCTGTAGTTTTCAACCAAATCCTTACTTCTGTTTTTCTGTAAAGGGACCACATGTGCCTCTCTCCAGTTTTATGGCACCACTCCAGACTCCAAAGGGGCATTGTAAAGGTAAGTCAGTGGAGCTGCTAGAACGTCCCCAAGTTCCCTCATCATTCTCGGGTGTATCCCATCTGGTCCCATTGCTTTATCTACTTTTAGTTTAGCTAGTTCCTCATGAACACAGTCTTCTGAAAATCATTTGAGATGCACCTCACTTCTCCTGTTTGTGGGTGTTTTCTGAGGTCCTGCCCCTGGTCCTTCATCTGTGAACACGGAACAAAAATATTTGTTGAGCAAAGAGAACCCTACGAAAGATAGAAAGGCAATAGAGAAAAAACAAGAATCAAACAACCCTGCAGCTCTACCACACGAAACAAAAGGAATACAACAACCTCATCTACCAACATAAAAAGAATACAATACCAACCTCATATTTAAATCCACCAAGAAACCCAGAGAGCTATTTGGAATAGTTATAACACTCACTAAAGAGCCCACCCTCAAAGTCGACAAAATTATACATCCACAAATTTTCGCTGACTTCCTCCAGCCTAAATACACCTCCCCACCTGAGGGCACCGTAAATACGTCGACCAGCTCAACACAACACAAACGAATCTGGGCTGAGTTCAGCAACCCATCGGCTGACCAGATATCACAGATCATTTCAGAGCTAAACACCAGCACCGCACCATCTGATCCATGCCCAGTAACATGGATTAAATCAGCCAAAGTGGAACTAAGCCAAATCATCCACAACATTGTACGCCAGTCCTTATCCCAAGACTACATGCCATGTACCCTCAAGCTTGCTACAGTCTGGCCTATACCCAAGAACTCAGCCCTAAATAAAAGTGAACCAGCAGCATATCGCCCCCATCTCCAGCCTCCCATTCCTCATAAAGATTATAGAGAAAATCGTCCGACAGCTACAGGATCACATCGACTCACATGCACCACTGGACCCGTGCCAACATGGATTTTGACCTTACCTTAGTGTCGAAACTCTTCTCATATACCTACTCGACAACTTGATCAGAGGATTGGACAATATCAAGATAGGCTTTCTCCTAATATTCATTGATATCTCCACAGCCTTTGACACCGTGTCCCACAGCATCCTACTAGACAGACTGAAAGATATTGGCCTCTATAAAACCACCATTAATTGCTTCTCTTCCTACCTTAAGGACCGACAAATTCAGATGAAATGCTGAACAAGCACCTCAACCCCGTTCCAATCAGTACAAGGTGTGCCACAAGGATCCTTCCTGTCTGTGCTGTTATTTAACTTATACATTCAGCCCATCTGCACAATCTTGAAAAGACACAAGATCCACTACACACTATATGCAGGCGACATAATGATTTACTCTCCAATCAACCTTGACAACCCGGATTACTCAACATTAACAGTCTGCCTAGAAGAAATGACAAGTTCGCTAAACCAAAACAACCTAAACATCAACTACAACAAGATGGAAACCCTCCTGATCACACGGAACCCTGGATTTACTCCACCATACTCAGTACAGCACAAAAATGACACGATACCCATCAAACCAGAAGTGAAGTACCTTGGAGTCACCCTGGACTGCGAGTTCAATATGCATTCCCACATAAACAAGACAACCAGGAGCACCTATCAAAAGCTGAACATCATCAGACGGCTACTCAGTACAGACCACTTCTGCACCGTACTCCAAGCCATAATCACACCCATCTTGGACTATTGTTACCCAATACTCCTAGGCCTATCCAAACAGGCACTCTGACCCCTATAGATGGTACAGAATACCGCAGCTCATATTCTAACTGGTTCATCTAAATATGACCACATCACCCCCCTCCTTAATCACTTTCACTGGCTCCCCATTACATCCCGCATCAAATATAAAACCACACTAAACATCTTTAAAATCAAGCAAGCTATCTCAGCAGACATACTGAGTAACCTCATTATGCTCGAGACCCAGAAGGCGCACCACCATGGACACCATTGCTAACCCCAGCGCCTACACCAAATCAATCCACATCCAGACGAGCATTCTCCTGGGTTGCCCCAGCTCTATGTAACGCCCTCCCAGACTCTCTAAGGGCCACTTCAGACTATAAGGACTTCCGGAAGAAGCTGAAAACAACTCTCTATGTGGAACATTTTGGAGACGTTACACAGCAAGACCCCATAACACAGCCCCACTCAATTAATTAACAAGCATTGTACTATAATGTAAATAGCTCATTCTGTAAATAGTTGAAACCAATCCCCTGTATGCCGTCTCTCCCAATGTTTTATGTAAAAGTTGAAATGTTGATTTGTAAACTGCTTTGATTATAAGAGAAGGTGGTATAGAAAACCTACTAAATAAAATAAATAAAATTCCACTTTATCCGCATCAGCTTCTATATATTCCTCCCCTGCACCCTGAGTCTGACAATACCACTTTTGCCCTTCCTCCTCTCACTAACATATCTGAAAAATGCTTTATCTCACCCCATTTTATTGCACTGGCTATTTCCTCTTCTTTTTGAATCTTTGCTTCCTTGACTACTTTGCCAGCCTTTCTAAGATTTTTCAAATATAGATGGCTGTCTTCCTCTCTCTGTGATTTCTTGTATTTCCTGAAGGCCTCCCTCTTTTTCTTCACCTTTTCAGCTACTTTTGAGAACCATAGCATCCTCCTTTTCCTTTTACCTTTATTTACCATTCTAACAAAAAGGTTGATTGCCCTTAAAATATCTCCTTTCAGTTTTGCCCACTGTTTTTCTACATCTCCCAGTTGCTCCCATCCCGCTCACGACACCTTGAGGTATTGGCCCATCTTGGCAAAGTTAATTTTTCTAAAGTCGAAGACCCTCACTTTTGAATGGATTTTATCAGCCCTAGTCCTAATACTGAACCACACCATCTGGTGATCACTGGATGCAAGATGATCTTCCACTATAGCATCAGAAACACTTTCACCTTTGGTATGACCTAATCCAGTATGGCCCCTTCACGTGTGGGTTCTGTTGCCAGTTTCCTGAATAGTTCTTCCTGTAAAGAATTCAGAATCTCCTTACTTCTAGATGACACTGCAGCAGGGATGTGCCAATCACCATCCGGCATATTGAAATCCCCTATCAGTAGCACTTCCCCTTTCCTGGGAATGCTGCATATGTCTTCTATTAAATCTCCGTCCACTTCTTCTCCCTGTGAGGAAGATCTGTATATCACGCCAATGCAAATGGATTTCTCTTTACCTCTTTTTAGTTTAACCCACAGTGCCTCCTCTCTGCCTTTTAAGCCCTGTATTTCCATAGCTTTAATATTAGTATTTACATATAGTGCCACTCCTGCTCCCCTTCTTCCTACCCTGTCCTTTCTGAATAAAGTATAGCTTGGTATAGTAAGGAAATGAAGGCTTTTATTGATGACCCCTACGCATTTCGGCCGTTAGAGGGTATGCATCTATTCTTTGATAGCAATGCCCTAATGCATTCATCTTGACTGGTCTCCCTTTGAGCATTCACTGTCATTTTTTATTGGTAACAGAGCTCCTCCTTTATTCTTTTTATGCATATAACTATTTATTTATTTATACTTTTCTTTGGAAATTTAAAGACAATATTTTATCGTATTTATATTATAGGATCCACAACTATATATGAGTTTCTTATATATGATGTTTGTATGTTATATTTTAGTGGTCCATAGTGTCTTCTTATGTGAAAAGTACGGTTCAGAAGGTATTTATATAATCTATTTATTGTTTTATTAATTGTTCTTCTGGCCAATTATGATTTAGTTTTTCACATGATTTTACTTTCATATGATTTTGTCTAGCCACACTCCTTTTTGAGTTCAATCATCATTTGTCTATGTCCTAACTCACTAGAGTACTTTTTATGAATATACACTTTTATGTTCATCCTCCTCATCTCTTTTCTTTTAACTCATCACATTTTTAAATGATGTGTCATTTCACATATTTAAGATGATATTGTCTGGTGTGATTTATTTATTCTTATCATTATCAATTGTTTATGATATTAATTATTGTGTGCCTCCCTCCTATTTATAATTGTTGATTGTTCTCTCATGTTTTAAGATTCATGTATCTTTTATGATTTTTTATTATTGTTCTTATTATGATTATTCATTAATTATGCACTATTATTTTATCTTTTTGAGGTTTGCCCTCTTGTATATTACCCCCTGAGGAAGGCCTAACGGCCGAAACGCGTAGGGGTCATCAATAAAAGCCTTCATTTCCTTACTGCCAGTCTTTGTATCTGTTTTTTGGTTCCTGCTATTTCTTACAGATACACAGTTGGTTTTGGTTTTGTAGCTTGGTATAGTTACATCCCAGCCATGGTTTTCCATGAACCATGTCTTGTAACAGCCACTAAATCCAAGTCAGCCCCTCCCATTAAAGCCTCAACATCTGGGATCTTATTTCCCATGCTATGGGCATCTATACACACCGCTTTCCAGATTTTGCCCTTTTTAACCATTTCCATAAAGGTATTTAATGTTTCACTTACCTGGGGGCTTTCTTCACCCATCCCCCATGAATCTAGTTTAAAGCCCTCTTCAGTAGGTTAGCCAGTCTACTACTGAAGACACGTTGACCCTTCTTGGACAGATGGACACCATCTCTGCTCTGCAGTCCTTGGAACAGCAGCCCATGGTCCAGGAAACCAAAATGCTCACAATGACACTATCCACGCAGCCATGCATTTATCTCCAGAATGCGAGCTTCTCTGCACTGGCCTTTACCCTCAACAGGAAGGATTGAAGAGAACATCACCTGCACACCTATCTGCTTCACCCTCTGTCCCAGAGCCATGAAGTCACTTTTGATATGCTCAGAGGGATACCTGGCAATATCAGTTGTGCCGACATGGATGAGCAATATTGGGTAATAGTCAGTGGGCTTGATGAGTCTCAGCAAACTCTCTGTAACATCTCAGATTTTCAATCTCAATATGGGTCACTTAAAGAGTGCAAAGTGAAACACCATACAGAATAAAAGGCACTCAAATATCTCACCAAAAACAGTAGCTAATAACTTCAGAAACCAGAGCAATGGGTCTCAACACTGCCAGGGCATATCATGCGAAGAGCACTATCTTTATCAGTGACGTCACTTAAGACGTTCATGCCATCACAACCCCATAATATCACCGACCCAAGGCTTCCAGGTAGTTTGTAATAAAAGCCACCACAAAAAGTTATACCCACAGCACATTTACAAGAACCATCAAGTCTCTCAGTCAGACACCGTAGAGACAGATTTAAACATAGAAAATTGCCGTTACTTATCTGGGTGTAGCTTCTAAAGTGCAACGATCCATATCACATTTTATATTCCTCTAGGCCCAAACAGGACGCCAACCAAAGTGTTTCACCAAGGCTTCATCAGGAGGATGTCAAATAACGTGGCTAAAGAACAAAGACTACATAATCACAACAAATACCCATCAAAACAGTGCAGAAAATCATTAAAAACCAAAACCAGAGAAAACCCACTACATACCCCTATTCAATATTCCAACTCAGGATATGCAACTCTTAAACAACATGTCTAACTGAAAAATGCCACGCATGCACTTTATCTAGGGGAATTCCCCCACCCCTCGCCAGACTTATCTTAACCTAAAGAAACAACCAATAAATGAAACACACAATCCCCAGTCAATTTGTTTATTTAAACCACCGGGAGAGACAGTGTCTAGCCGAAAAATCCAGCGCTGCTCAGATATAACCAGGCTCTGTTCTCAACTGTGCCCATACATCCCTTTCGACACACTATCCACACAAAAGCATCTCAAATCCACAAATGAATGTGAAAAAGCTAAACAGTGCTGGATTATTGGGGATTCAACCCGCTTACATCGTAATCTACTCTTATGCTCACCCAATCAAACCTTAAAGGGGCCAATTGTTTTACCTATGTATAGCAATCCACAGGGACATTGTATAGCATAAACCACATAGCTAGAGTCACAAGCAGTATGTTTCTTCAAGTGATAATCTTTACTACCATAAGAGAACTTTGTACGTTCTAAAGAAACTGAACAAATAGAACAATAGCCGCAAATCCAATGACCAGAATGCATCTGTTCACATCCAACAGGCGATGGTAGAGATGCTGGACACACAATCTCTTTCAAGTTCCGATCGCGTAGCCATACACAACGTGGGCATCTATCAGTCAACCCTAGAATAATCTGCAGAACATTTGCACGTTTCTTAAGAATGCCCTGAATCCGAGGGCTCATTAGAGAGAAACAAGACATAAAATTAACACAATTATCATTATTCATACTGTTTCTATTATTCCGGGGCTGGAGTAACCATTCCCTATGATTAAACAAGGCCTGTCGGTAAGCTCTATGTACAACCTGTGATAAGGAAGCTTATCAGAGCCCAGAGAATAGTGACAAAGGAAGGGAATTTACCCTAATCAAGGGATCTGTTTTGTCAGGTCACAGGAATAAAACTGCACGTTTTCCTAAAAGACAGGTTATTCCAGGCTGCAGTGGCCTGCAGAAAGCCCCCAGTGGAGATGAGCTGAAGGAGTATAAGCCCAGATTGAGAAACCCTTATGTCACTCCTAATTACTCAGCTGCCAGGAAGGAGTTTGACCACCAACACCTGAGGAGTGAAAGGGAGGGGTTGGAAACTGGGAACTTTAAAACTAGAATAGAATATTCAGAGAAGAGCAGAAGTAGCAGGAGTAGGAGTGGGAAAGAGAGAGGAGCTCAAAGAGATCCATGTTCTTGGAGAGATTCCTATGAGAAGCCAGCTTCAAGGGATTGGAGAAATCCAGAGGTTTGGAGAACTTCAGCTAGGAACCCTAAAGCAGCAGCCAGTAAGAGGACCGAAGCAGCTGAAGGGAGAAGGAACACGAATACCTTTTGGAAGAGGTATAGAGCAGATGCCCTGAGGTCCAGGAATACAGACTGGAGGACAGGTCATAAAAGCTCCAATGCATACTGGCCAGAGTATCTAAGAGGACAGCCTAATGCCAGCTTTAACTCAGGTATGAACTTTGGACGTTTGTCTAACCTAGAGCATTGCAAAGGGCTTAGAAACAGTTCCTGTCCTAATTGGAGGTCAGTTGGTAAAGCCCTCTGATCCAGACCCTGATATAGAACCTATGCAAATAGAAGAACAAGATATAATTACAGAGGAAGACGATACTTTCATGGACTGTTCTTTATGCAGAGTTGCTAGCACAGAGAAATCCTGAAAGTGTGATCAAACATAAAAAGGAAACGTTCTAGTAATTGGCACAGCAGAAAGTTTTGTGTGAAAAGAAAGAAGGTTTTGGGGAAAGTGAAATACTTGTGCAGAGAAGGAGAAAAGCTGTTGATTGAAGCTTGTTAGCCAGCTGATATCAAAGCAGAGCATGGCTCGGGCTATGCACACGTTGGATATAAAAAGTTCTCTGAATGTGAAAAGAAAAGCTGTTTTGTGAAGACGCTTTTATTTTTGATTTGCTCTACACCAGCACTGCTGAGCAGGTTTGTCAGCAGTGGCTGAGAGAAAGACTTTCTGTTGTTTAATGGACTTTACAAGCTACTTGCATAAGCTTTCAGTTGTATTGTTATTTTGAATATAAATCCTGGAGAAGACATCCTAAGGTGTTACCAAGTGAATCTGTGTGCATTTTGATTTACCTCATAAATAAATTTTCTGTCATTGCCTTAACACTCGAGCCAACTACCATAGTCTTCATTTATCTCAAAGGCAAGCACCGCATGACTGGACTACCATTATCATAATCCTTTGCAAGATAGTCAGTCTGGAACATTGCCAAAGTATTGAATTCTATATAACAAGCACGCCCCTCCATACATATGTAAGGGGCTATGGGCATGACAAACCTTATCAGGGTAACCCCTAGCCAAAAAAGCCTTCTTCAGACCTTGAGACTTACACTTAAAGTCAAAAACAGAGGAACATTTCCTCTGCTATCTGATAAATTGTGAAAGTGGCAGCCCCTCCCACAACCTAATTGGGTGAGCACTCGAAAAATGCAAAAAGGTATCTCGGATTTTGGTACATTGCAGACAGCATACTTCTCTGGACATCAAGTCTGGTCAGCAGATGGACGCCTTAATAGCCCTCAGAAGAGAGTCGCTAACCACCACTACCCTTTGCTTCCTTGTGATCACTGATTCTACAACTTTGGGGTGCTCAAGCTCTGGTTCTTCCTTTTCTAGGGATGCTTTCACCTCCTCCACTTCCAGGGATGCATAATGGTTCTTCAGTTCAAGGGCTGTAAGAGTTAGGTTGGTAATTCTGCAGTCCTTGGTGACTCATGTCCATCCTTCGTCATTCTGTGGGCTCCCATCTTCACCTCTGCTGGAAGCTTAGATGTTTCAAGAAGCATCTCATCAATGTACTTCTCACTGTTTTTAATGCTCCTCAGCCTCACCACCTCTTCTCTAAGCTCCTCCACTTGTTTCCTGAGAGCTTCAGGATACAGGTATCCTGCACATGGAACCGGTCCTTCAACTGGCATTGGGATCTCTGTCTGGACAGAGGCAGAAGCTGTAATGGGGGCAACAACTTTGGCAATATGATTTTTCTAAGCCATTGTTCAGTTGGTGGAGCTTTGGTACCTGTTGAAGTAAAAGAGAGAGAGAGAGAGGCCTACCAAAGTACCAGCATATTTCTCAACTGTCCTTTCAGAGAAAAAGCAGAAAACCTTTTTTAAGTGTGATTTAAACATGCTATTCTAAGTCCCTGTGTGTAGCTAATTGGGGAGTTGCCCTATAAAGTAAGAAGGCTCACATATGGTGGGTGGGACCTGGGGTGGGTAGGGAAGGAACTAACACCTGATGAGGTGTTAGTGGCTTCAAAGAGCTGGGAAAAAGAGACTAAAAGCAGAGTTTTAAACCTACACCACTAAAGAAAATATTTCCCCTTTTGAAATAAAGCACCAAAAAGAATGTAACTTTGTTTTAAAAATATACCAAAACCCCTTTAAGAACTCTCAGGCAGAGAGCTAGTAATTAAATGCCACACACTCTTACCTTTTCTTGAAATGCAGAACCCCTATTAGGAATGCCTAAACTTGCAAAGCTCTGAAGACTTTTATGCAGTCCTCAGCTGCCATCAGTTTTTTCACAGGCTAATCAGGCCCTCTAACTCCTGATGAGCTGTCAGTGGCTTCAAAGAGCTGGGAAAGAGAGACTAAAAGCAGACGACTATAACAGAAGGACTACAACAATCAAATCAGCAGAAGGACTACAACAGAAGTACTGCAACAATCTAATCAACCGACATAAACAGGAACACCTTACACACCTCACCCTCAAATTTACCAACAAATCCAGAGAGCTCTTCAATATAGCCTGCGCTCTCACAAAGGAACCCAACACACTGAAGACTCTACAATCCACCCATAGACTTTTGCACACCATCTAATTGCCAAAAATACCTCCCTCCAGACTGATAGCACACAGGACACGGCTCCAGTCCCCACAACCACATCCCTGAAACACCCTTGGGACAGTTTCCACATACCCTCCAAAGAACAAGTCACACATATCATATCTGCCCTCAATATCAGCACTGCTCCCACAGTCCCCTGCCCAGTGCCATGATAAAATCCACAAAGGAAGACCTCAGCGATTTCATACACAAGATCATACATTCCTCACTAACCCCCAAGGATACATGTCCTTGCCCCTCAAATTAGCCACTATATGCCCTGTCTCCAAACTCCCTATGCCTTCCCCTACTGACCCAGCAACATACCACCCAATATCCAGCCTCCAATTTCTAACCAAGATACTCAAGAAGATAGTATATCAGCAACTCCAGGACCATGTAGACTCCCTTACACCTTTAGACCCCTACCAGCATGGGTTCTGTCCCTTTCACAGTGTCAAAACCCTACTTATAATGCTCCTTGACAATCTCATCAGGGGAATCGACAACTTCAAAATGGGCTTCCTCCTCATCTTCGTTGACATAACTGCAGCATTTGATATTATCTCCCACCATATCCTCTTCTGAAGACTCGAAGACATTGGACTACACAACACCACCCTCAAGTGGTTTACCTCATATCTCAGTGGGAGGCAACAACAAGTCAAGGTTGGTACAATCACCTGCTTCCTATTCCCCTTGTCCCAAGGGGTATCCCAAGGCTCATCATTATCCATCTACATTCAGCCCATCTGTGATATCATCAGGCAACACAGGATCCAATACACATTATATGCTGACGACATCATGATCTATACCCAGATCGACCTCAAGAAACCAGATTGCGCAACAATATTTGCTGGTCTCTAGGGTATGTCAGAATAGCTCTCCCATAGCAACCTCAACATCAACTTCAAAAAGACAGAAACTCTATTCATCTCATACAACAGCTGCTTCCCCCATTTTATCACCCTTCCTAACATAACCATACACATCAAGGATGAAGTAAAATACCTGGGAGTCACCCTGGATCAGACACTAAACTTCCAATCCAACATAAGACCTCCAGGAATACATACCACAAGATGACCATCATAAGAAGACTCAAGCCCCTCCTCAGACAAGACCACTTCTGAAGAGTTTGCCAGGCAATTGTCACATTCGTACTGAATTTCTGCAACACCCTACTCCTCGGCCTGCCAAAACTGATAATCTTACCCCTTCAGATGGCACACAACACCACCACCCGTATCATCATTAGTTTTTCAAAATAACAACATATCACTCCAGTTCTGAACCAACTGCACTGGCTCCCGATTGCCTCCAGAATCAAATTCAAAACATCTCTCAACATATACAAAATTCAGCACAACCCAACCCCTGACACACTCAAGAGCCTAATCAACAACAACACAAGCAGAAGTCCCAGATGACGCAGCGCAATGAACACTATCCAGAAATGTAGCAACTACCTTAAAAACACATATTCCACATCAAGTAGAACGGCACCAACCCTCTGGAACTCTCTTCATCAAGACCTAAGAGCCAACACTGATGCCAAGGACTTCAGGAAGAAACTCAAGACCTATCTCTTCACAGAATATTATAGAGCCAACACTTAATGCACTCCTCCTCCCCCTTATCTCCCTCCGCACTGACAAATCAGCTCCCATAATGCAACAAGCCACCCTATAAATATTGTACATTTATTTATTTATTTAACGTTCTTATATACCGCACTCTCTCATCAGTGCGGTTTACAGTAAACATAAAGTGCTCACAGATAGCAACAGGCTGTCGTGAGTTTACATGTAACAGGAGATCTAACAGGATTCAACTTAGGAAAACCTTGTACATCTTAATTATTCAACTATATACAATGGTAACTTTCTTGTTATACAAGAAGAGATAGATCAGATCAATTTTGGATTATAATGGGGGCTTAGGGAAAGTTGAGGGGGTAGGTGATGGTAACTGGTATTATATGTATATATATACACATGTATGTATATATACATTGCCACCCACCCGCTACCTGGACCTTGAGGGTTTCCAGGAGGAGGTGGCCTTTGGTGCCCTTCAGGGGTAAGGTACTACGATGAGACCCTAGGGATTCTGGGTGATGTAGTCCTGAGCCTCCTGAAGGGGTTGAGATTGTAGTTGTGTGCTCAAGTAGTTAAAGGCAGGCAAATAAATTTCTTTTTATGAGGTTTATTTCCTGCTTTGCAGTTCAGTGCAAACAGACGCTAAGAAGTTTTATAGCGCAATAACAAGAGTGAGAAAACCAAAATATACAGGGTTTGCAATGCTGGGCTAAGTGTCCATTAGCTTCTGGATTCACATTCAAATTGTCATGTGACTCTTTCATGAAGTGAAACTAAAAAGTCTGGTACAACAGCAAAGCTTCTTATATCCAGAAAAATGCTTTAACTTATCCAACTTTCATAAGTTCTCAGCATGATAACAAGTAAGGTAACTTCTGTTATATTTCTTTCATATAACTTTTAAAGCACTTTAATTAATGTCCTTTTCAATGATAAAAGTTAAGCAATCCATTGCTATCTCTTGCTCTATGGAAGGCAGGGAAACATCTAAGGGCATCTCCTCTTCACAGCTGTTTGCATGCTGTGCTGAATTAGAAGGAGAAACTGCCTTTCTTTCTAGGAATTCCCTGAACTCTGTTAGAAGTAATTCAGCCTGCGTTTTCCCTTTGCTACGCTGAAGTCTTTCTCCTGCTTCAGGTAAACATTGGCTTAAGATGTCTATCTCATGGTAATTAGCAAGGCTGCTTTTGTCAGCACCACAGTTCGGTGTGCTAATAAAACCCTTCCCCCACTTATCTTTAAAAGTAAGTGCTGGGTTTTCCTTTAAAACTTCAACTGGCTCTGGAGAGTTTCTGAACAGGCTCTTAAAAGTAGAAACGTCAGATTTATCTTGGCTCACGTCTCTCCAATAAGGCTCAGCAGTTCTCTTTCTATTAGCTTCTAGGCTGTAGGCTTCAGCTGGCTTATTAGAATATCTTGTGCTGCTTGAATGTTTTTCAGGCTGCACCAAACTGCCACAGTTTTGTCTGACTTTGTTCTGGCTTTTAAAGTTATCCTTCCAGCTTTCTTGCTTCCCAATATTATAGCTGCTAGCTGCTTCAACCCCACTTCGTACCTTGTGCTGAGAGTGTTTCCATGAGAAATCTTTATCCCTCTGGTTTCTGCTCCAAGGTCCTGCTTGGTTCTCTGGAATCATGGGCTGTATCTTCAGGTCTCTCAGTGCTTTTGAGCCCTTCTTCCCATAGAAGTCTCTCACTACCCCTGAGTCTCCCAAGTACTTGCTTTGTGACTCCCAACTGCTGCTCCGTGGAACACAGCTGCCTTGTTGCTCTCCTTGCCTTTGCTGTTTCTCTCTCTCCTTCTCCAACTCTTCCTGTCTCTCTTCCCATTGTTTCTGTGTTTGATTGCTTAACAAGCTCCCCGTGTGTTGCACTGCCCGCCTCCTGCTTGGGCGTGCCCAATCAGGGACTTGACCTATCTACTCCCCTAAGGTGAGGTGTGGTTCCTGATCAGCTACATGTTTTTTTCTTGCTGAAGAGAAAATCCTGCTTTCCCTTGCAGTACCAGTTTTCTCCACCAGATCTCCATCTATCTCCATTGCTTCTTGAGAAGCTTCTACGTCACAACATGTATGTATATATGCCTCTCTGTAAATAGTTACCTCCAGAAACTCCACTACCTTTCCTCTTCTGCATGCCCTCCTACCCCCTTTGAACTAGAATCCACCAAGCATTCGATGTAAATTTTGGTTTCTATGTAAACCGCTCTGATTGAAGGATAAGGTGGTATACAAAACCTGTTAAAATAAATAAATACACCACTAAGGAAAATATTTCCTCTTTTGAAATAAAGCACCAAAAGGAATGAAACTTGGTTTTAAAAATGTATCAAATCCCTTCTAAGTGCTCTCAGGCAGAGAGTTCATAATAACAAGCGACACACTCTTACCTTTGCTTGAAATCCAGAGCCCCTGTTAGGAATGCCGAAAGATAGATTTTCTCTTTAAAAGGTGAATTACTGATTCATTTTTTTTAGACCTAGACATATATAAACTTACAATGGAAGGTGGCAATGTAACTCCCATAGCCATACCAGATATTTGTAGAAATAAATGTTTCAGAAGCAAAAAGAAAAAAATCCTTTTCTGTACAATCAATGCTAGAAACATTAGAAGGAAAAAAATCTGTAGGGACTGCCTGAAGGTGATTACATTTCCCTAATCTCTATCTTGCAATCACAATTTTCTCATCTTGAGGAATACATGTATAGCTATTAGACATTCAAAGTAACAAGAATAAGATGTTGGAAATCCTTATTAATTTCTGATAATATATGTAAAAATGAGTTTCATCTTGAGCAAACAATTGGGCCAATGCAGAAAGAATAGCGTGCAGATAATGCAACTTTTATGCAAAAGTTCCACCACGCCAAATACAGAAAATAGCTTGACACATGCATAAAGAGGGACTAAAAGTATGCAGACACAGCAATGACAAGTGTATTTAAATGATATGCAAATAAGCTGCACACATGTAAATGAAATGGTAATAGGATCTGTGCCCGATGCAGAGAAACACATAGAGGATTACATAACCAGCAAGAGTTCCAATATTTCTACACCTAGTCTGAGGTGAATTAAAAAGCCCCAGCTTCTGCGCGCTAGGCGAATGGGGAGTGGGGCAGGTAACATGGCTGAGCCCGCCATTCCATTCGCCATTCGCCTGGGGGGGGGGGGAAGGGCAGGGTTCTGGCAGGAAGTGGAGGGCGAGGAGGGGCTGAGGAGAGGAGGCAGAACAGACTCACAAGGCAGACATGGGAATTGGTAGGCTGTGGCGGTAGTGACTGGAAATAGGAGCGGATCCAGAATGGTCAGTCAGCCACTTTTACTTTCTTCAGTGCTGGTCAATGAGGTGGGGTTGTCTGACAGCGGATGATCACGGCGCGGTGCTGTCCAGCATTTCTCAGAGGTGCGGGCTGTTGGTAAGCTGGTATGCATGTGAGAGTAGGCCACAAAGAGGAGGAACTCTGAGGCCGGGGATGGATAATTGGGGCGGTCATTGGGGTCCTAGTGCCCCGAGGGTTTGGGGGATTCTGCTGCTTCTCACTTCAATGTTGAGTTTTTCTTAGGCAGTGTGCTGGGAGGAGGTTCGTTGGTAGGGCTGCTGTGGCGGTGGTACTCTGAGGGGTGGTGGGTGAGTGGGATGGTAGTTTAGGGTGTGTGGGGGGGGTGCATTTCCTGCCCTAGCCCCCCTAATCAGCCCATTTCTAGGCCTAATCCCACCAATCAGCCCATTACCAGTCCTAGCCCCCCCCTCCCGATCAGCATATTTCCAGTTCTAACCCCCCATCAGCCCATTTCCAGTCCTAGCCCTCCCTCCCGATCAGCCCATTTCCAGTTCTTACCCTCCATCAGCCCATTTCCAGTCCTAGCTCCCCCCGTAGCCCATTACCAGTCCTAACCCACCCATCAACCCACTTCCAGTCCTAGCCCCCCCAAAGCCCATTACTAGTTCTAACCCCCTCATCAGCCCACTTCCAGTCCTAACCCCTCCATCAGCCCATTTCCAGTCCTAGCCCCCCACCCCCCCCGGCCAGGGAAATTGAAAACAAAACAAACCCGGCCGCAGAAGCTGCTGCCACTGCTGCGGTATCGGCAGCCGCTGCAGAATGAAGTGCCCCATGTCCATGGCCCCCCCGCTTCCCCGGCAGAGCCCTCCTTGTATTTCCCTCGGCGCCGGCTGCTTTTCAGAGCCGTGAAGGGAGAGTTTCCCTTCTCGCAGCTCTGTTAAAGCTGAGCCCGCCGGCGCTGATGGGAAGCAGGCATTTCCTGTTTCCCATCAGCGCCGACGGGCTCAACTAACAGAGCTGTGAGAAAGGGAAAGTCTCTCTCCGCGGCTCTGAAAAGCAGCCGGCACTGAAGAAAACACAAGGAGGGTTCTGCCGGGGGATCGCGGGGCACTTCATTCTGCTGCTGCCGCAGCGGCTGCAGCTCTTCTGATCGGGTTGGTTTTTTTTTTGAAGGCCGAGTGAGGCATTGTTTTTGGGGGCAATTTTTGCTGCCCCCAAAAAGTTGCCACCTGAGGCCACCGCCTCACTCAGCCTCATTATAGAGCCGCCACTGCGTGAGGCTATCCAACCGCAAGCAGTTGAGCAGTTGCAAAGAATGTTGAATGCGGAGGTCTCCAAGTTTGTCCATCTATTGCAAGACCTAGTCATGGCTCATATCTTAATTACAATGGATTGCCCAGAGCTGTTTCGCCCAGATGGGGTTCATTTGTCGAATATTGGTCAGGATATTTTTATAAGTTCAGTGCAGGATCTGTTGGAGGGGTGCAGTAAGGCATTGCAGGCTACAGCATTAGGGAGGGGGAGGGTATGGACACGCAAGATGCAGTCCCCGCTTATGGAAGAATTTAGAGATAGCTGACCTCCCTCCTGGGGTTAATTCATTCCATCCCGACCCCTTGAAAGGGTTGGGAGGAAAACATGGATGGGAGCACTGGGAGGCTTCCAGCAGCATAGGCATCTAGGCCATGTTGGGTCCCCGTTACATTAAGTCTCCCATAGATGGAAGCATACCTCAGCCTGGCATCACCACAGGCTGGGGAGTGGGGGAGAGGGGTTGGCGAGAGAGGAGCAAATGGAAATATGACCAATATGATTAGTGGGGGCTAGGATGACACCATCTAGTTCGACCCTGTGGTAGAGATTGATATAATTTTTTTATGTTACTGTTATTTAATTATATGTTGAATTAAAGCTGCGGCCAATATTTTGCCAAGCACCTCTCCAAGGGAGTGTTATTTCTGTGTAAGCAGGGCTTGTGGTGGGCAAACGGATGATGAGTGTGAATGCCTATGTTAACATCTTGCACATGTAGGGAAAGACTCAGGGTATGTACCAGTGAACAGCTTCTTATCCTTGTGTGTTTTGGGCTCACATATATCCTTCTCCATTTACTATTAAGTTTCTTTTGTGATTTCATAAAAAAATGTTTTTGGGTGAAATAGTGTTGATTATTATGGGCTGAGCGCCCAAAGAATCTGCATGTTGTGTGCGCAAAATGTGAACGTTTGATATTAATGCACATGCGCACATGGCCACTTGTAGCTCATCTGTTGTTTATGCGTGCATTGGCTCCCCTCTTTTCAACTTTACGCTGAAGTTCTGCGCACAGCTCATTTGCATACTCACTCTTTGTTGCATACCAGCCCTGACGTTTCGCTATGAAAATGCGTACGCAGCTAATAGCGCATGACTTCACTGCTGGATTTCTGCATCGGTCTGAATGAGATCTTACAAATGTGCATAAGAAATAACAAATTTTGATAATGGTTCTAACACCAAATTCCTGGATGAAACAATAGGACACCCTGGAAGGGATATCACATTTTTATGTATTTTTGGCAAAGCATATAATTCTGGAATCTGGGGAAATGGTGAATTCAAAAATATAAATTCTTCTTTAGACAAATATCTCAGTCTTCATAGTAGTTTGTTTAATCATCATTGTGATTTGTTAGACGGATCCTGAGTCAACCTTCTATATACTTCTTTCCTATAATCCACTGTGTTTTGTGTATCTACAGTCTATTCATTATTAGCCCTTCATTAGGTAGGTTTCTCATAACACCTATTGTCAAAGGTCAAGCCAAGTATTTGTTTTGTCTGTCTCTACACATAGGGTTCTTTGTGCTTGTGCAAAGTACCCTATAGGTTCAAATTTAAACAAACAACCAAGGCAAAAGAGTAGCCCGGATCATTGGTGTCTGCCCTTGGGGACCCAAACTCCCTTGGGCAGAAGGGCAGGAAAAGTCCTCAATCATGGTTAAAAGCGGCGGTGTCTCCCTATGAGAGTTGTGGTCCCTGCGAGCAGACACCAATGCTTGCAGCCACGTTCAAGGCTTTTTCCTATCCTTCTGCACCTCGGAGTAGGAGTCCTGTGGGCAGACAAAGATGCTCTTGGCCTCTGAGAGCAGTGGTGTCTGCCCGAGGGACCCCAACTCCAACAGGCAGAAGAGACAGGGAAGGGGCAGTAAGTCTGAGTGCAGAAGAATAGTGGGGGGAATATAGGGCAAGTGGTATAGCGCAAGGGGGGGGGAGGGAGAAGGGGACAGAGAGAGAGCCATGGAAGGGAAACAGAGAGTTGTAGGGACAGCAGAAGAGGTGTTGGAGTGGGGAGAGGGAACAGTGCAAGGAGCTGGAGGGTGAAGAGATAAATGCATGGGAACAAAGAGCATAATGCATATGTGCCAAAAGGTAGTACCCCCTCCCTCTACACACATGCAGGTACCCCACCCTTAACCACACATACACAAGCCCCCCCCCCCACCTCCACAGCACAACCACACAGACACAGAGACAATTCACCTCTGCATCACACACACACATAGGCACCGCACTTCTGCACTACACTCATGCAGGCACCCCATCTCCGCACTCACACACACTCACTCACCTACACACACACACAAAACACAAGCACACAACCATAGGCATCTCAGCTCCACACACACAGACTCCTCAGCTCTGCATCCCACCCCCTCAACACACATAACTTAGGGACTACAGTCCCACACCCCTTACACACAGGCACTGACCGCCACACTCCACCCTTGCACTACGCACAGAGACACTAGCTATCTGAAGAGAGGCACAAATATAAATATCACCAGTCGGGACCGTACCTAGCCCTGTGCGAGCGGTGCGGCCACACAGAGTGCAAAGGCTTAAGGGGCACATTTCAGCTGTCTGCCGTTGCTGGCCACTGCCACTTTTTCTTCTGTCAGTGGCGGCAGGCAATGGCAGACAGCTGAAATGTGCCCCTTAAGCCTTCTTGTGGCACTCTAAGCAGGTCTGGTCCCTTCCTCCTTTGACACAACATCAGAGCAGGGAGAGACAGATCTGCTTAGAGTGCTGGCAGCTGCATATCAGGCGTGCCTCTTATTTATTATTATTATTATTATTTGCATTCTCTTATATACTGCGCTATTCTGCATCAGTGTGGTTTACATTGAACAAACTGAAATTACATTGAACAGGGCATTATAACTTGGAGATAACTATTTTACAGGGAACATGGGCTATGGAGGGTTAAGTGGCTTGTCCAAGACCACAAGGAGCACCTGTGGGACTAGAAACCCCAGTCCTTCCAGCCCAAGGTTGCTGTCCTCTAGTGGGATTTGAACCCCCGACCTTCCGGCCTGAAGTACCTTGCCCCAACCACTAGGCCACTCCTCCACTCTTCTCTCCTGCTGCCATCCAGAAAGTGGCTGGATGGAGGTGCGGGCGGGGCGCCTGACCGATGTGCAAGTCATAAATGGCACGATTCACGCTCGGTACGGCCCTGGCACCAGTTATAAATATGTGTCATACAATGCTATGCAAACAAGACACACTTTGTCTTTTCTTTGAATTTTTTCCTCTCCTCTCCAGACATATAGAATTTGCAAATGGAGGAAGGGGAAACATGCATTTTTCACTCTCTGATCTTTTCAACTTGTATTATAGTTAATCTTTTTTAAGGGCTAACAGTGCTTGCTTCTTTTCATGCACAAGATTTTGATTCATGAACTTTTTTTTGGTCTCTTAAAAAGGGGTTTTGAAACTTTTTGAGCATTGGATCAAGTGATCCCAGAGGATACTGATTTGTTGTACTACTTATGTGTGTGTGTGTCTTGCTATTATTTGATGAATCTATAAAACAACATTTAATACTTAGGGGCATGTTTACTAAGCCCAATGGCAGAAATGCATGTGTAGGGCTTCTTGCTAACTTCATGGTGTGACTCATACCCAGTCTTTGTACTTTTTGAAAGAGTAGATAAATCGATTAGCATTTATCCATTCCACTCCACTATCATATCTTTCCTTAACTGTTATTTCTCCTAGCTGAAGAACCCTAACTTCTTTAGACTTTCCTCACAGGGGAGTTGTTCCATCTCCATTATCATTTTGTTTGCCCTTCTCTGTACCTTTTCTAATTCTGCAATATCATTTTGGAGATGCAAAGACTAGAATTACACAAAATATTCAAGGTGCAGTTGCAACATGGAGTAATACAGAGACATTATGGTATTTTTGTTTTATTTCTCTACTCTTTTCATAATAATTCCTAACATTCTGTTATTCTTTTTGGTTGCTTCTGTACACGGGGCAGAAGACTTGAATTTTTAATTTCCTCAGGAATCTCACATGTAGGACTTTGTCAAATGCTTTCAGAAAGTTCAAATACACTATAAGACAAATTTTAGATAGCATGTAGAGATCAGAATTGAGACATACACAATTCCGATGGAATTTTAGAAAAAACTCTGCCAAAAGTGGAGCCTTTTTTAAAATACGCATGAAGATATGCAGGAGTGCACATGTATGTGCTGACATGTAGAGCCAGAAGAGCCATTTTACAAATATATACATGGGAAAAAACAAAGGAGGCAACTCGGCAACTTACATGTGTCAGTGCCACATTTTTGTGTGTGAGTTGGTAGCTTGCAAGCCCGTACTTATAAAGGCTGCCAATGAACTACAGAAGCCGCTGTCTTCAATTTATTCAGTCTGGAGGGAAGAACAAACAACGGAGGAGTAAGGAAGATAGCTCCATTAGCCCCTTCTGTAAAGGACTTGCCAAAAATGTTTTAAAAACTTATGCATGCCAGGGAGCAGCTGTAAATCTTGCTGTGGACAATTTTTTTCACAAGTGTACATTCCTTATATGAAATGTGGAATGCATGTGTAGATCTTTTCCCACCCAGGCCATGCTCTAACCATGCCTGCAATATACCCCCTTGTAATATCTATGTATTATAGACTTGTGTGTGTAAATTTAGCCCTTCAAAAAATTCATTATTTGCACATAGATGCCATTTTCACGTAAATACAAGATCTTCCATATGGAAATTGTGAATAAATCTTTAAAATTACCCCTTATAACTACTGGTTCACCTTTATTCACATGTTTATTCACACCTTCAAAGAAATGTATCAGATTGTTGAGGCAAAACTTCCCTTGGCTAAATCCATGTTGACTTTGCCCCATTAAACCATGTCTATCTATGTGTTCATTAATTTTGCTCTTTATTCTAACTTCTATTTTTGCCCAGCACTAATGACAGGCTTACCCTTAGCATTATACTGACCACTGTCCAATGTTCAGGTTCTATAGATGATTTTAATGTTAGATTATAAATTACTAATAGTAGCTCTGCAATTTCATCTTTGATTTCTCTCATTACCCTTGGGTGCATACCATCCTGTCCAGGAGATTTGCTACTCTTTAGTTTTTCAATTTGTTAGATTACATCTTATAGGACCACCATTAAATACTTATCCTGGCATGGGTAAGTTCCTCCTATCTTTCTCAGTAAAGACTGAAGTAAGAAATTCATTAAGGGGCATGTTTACTGAACCTTGCGCCAGTAACATACATGTGGGCAATATTATTAGCGCGGTGCATAGGACTAACTGCAGGGTGACAGGTATAGCCATCTTCCTATAATTACTGTGCTTCTGCATAGCAAAATGGCTATGGAAGCAACTAATGCCTTAGCCAACCCAGTTACCATCCCGATGTGCACTTGCAGGACTGTGCAAGATTTTTGTGAGGGACCCCTTGCTACTTTGGAGCACTGCATTAAAAACATTCTCTAAGCACATGCTAACACTACATTACCCTTTATTAAACATGCCCATTAGTATCTCAGCTATAGCCTTGTCCTCCCTGAGCACTCCTTTTACTACTCAGTCATCTAATGGTCCAACTGACTTCCTCAAAAGTTTCCTCCTTTGAATGTACCAGAAAAAAAGGTTTTATTGTGAGCTTTTGTCTCTATGGCAAACTTCTTTTTGCCTTTCTTATCACTGCTTTGCAATGAACATGCCAGTGCTTATGCTGTTTCCTGCTGTCTTCATTTGATGACTCTTTCCATTTTTTAATCAAGTACTTTACTGTCCTGATGAGATGTTTATGCAGTCAGTAATGGAGAAGTTGAAATCATCCGTTATTACCCTGTATGATTTTTTCAGCTTTAAATGAGTCCTTTATTTTAGGAGTCTTCTTTCCCCCCAAATCATAAAAATGGGTAAATATCTAGGTTACAAGAAATAATTTGCTTCTTCAGTGATAGGTGTTTAATTATGGGGATTCCTGACACATATATATTTATGAAGATTTTTTGACCTCAGCCATTTTAATCTGAGCAAATCTCATAAGAGAGTATATCTAATGGATTACTTTGTCAATAAGGCAGAACATGCAGCAATAAACATTCTGCACGTTACTGGCTGTTCACTGTAGGCTCTAGATAGAAATCAATTAAATGTTAGGTTGGTTGACATTCCTTCTACTTTGACCTTTAAATCACTATGGTGCTAAAGCACTTGGTGTCTCAGTTGCCTGCTCCAGTGCAAAGGACCTAAAAACTCCCCTCTTCCCCCTCCCCCAATCCTGTAGAACCTGGAACAGGCCAGGGCAGAGACAGCAAGCCAAGTTCAGCAAGGCCTTCAGGAAAAACAAGCAAAGGAAGCGAAGATTCGGTAACCAAGACCTACTGCCCACGTCCATGTCCTGGCCCCCTCATGTGGACTTTCCCACCTCACTCTCCTCAGTAATCAAAATCCTCAACCATCCTGCACCTGCCTTGCTTTACACAATCTGTCAAGTAGCTGCTGCATATTCTTTTGTGATCCCCACTAACCAGCACCTCCCGTTCTGTGCCTTTCATTTTCAAATGGATGTTTAGATTGCTGTATTGCATCTGTGGGGCAGAGAGTCCACATTCCACCTTCACTGATCTGCTCTGTGGCTTAGGGATGAGACAGATCACGATTGCCTTACTTATCCGGCCTTCCTAGTGTACCATTATTATGCAAATAAACATTATTATGTGACATTCATTAATTATGTGTGATATTAGGTATGGACATTCCCCAGAGTATATTTGTGCTTTATTTCTTCAGCTATTTTCATCAATAATAGCATTAAATCCAAATAACACTTGTTTAGTATAGAATTCTATTTAGAAATTCAATATCATCATGAAACGTCTTGGTTCTTTTTCTGTTCTCAACCCTCTAGGGATAAATTTATTTTTACAGTATTCAGCTAAGCAGGCACTGTTTTGTTTCAATTATTCTCCAATTATTTTATAAATTCAGCAAGTAACAGGGAGGGATATTCAGTGCCTGCTAACATGGCTAACCACTGGCGCTGAAAGTTAAACCTGGATATTCAATACAGGGTCATATCTGGTCCTGGCACTGAATATCGGGGTTCACCGGATTGCTACGTGGTTGACTGGGCAGTGATGATATTGAGCCGCTGCCTGGTTATCTAACGCAGCAAAAGTTAGGCCAGGGTTACCTGTGCCTGACTTCTGCTGTATATCGCTAACTGGGCAGTTGCTCAGTATTATTTCTGCTCAGTTAGTGATTGGTGCCACTTTCGCTCCACCTCGGAGTGCCGCCGGAACACCCTGATGCTAACCACTTTGCATCAACAAGCCGTGTAAATGCCTTTGAAAATGCCCACCTATGGGTCTGATTCTGTATGGCAAATAGCAAGGCTGTACGTGCCGGTAGGATGTGCAGCCCCGCTATATGTATGGAGTGTATGCTGCCTCACACTCTCTCTGCATGCACTGAGCCTCTGTGCAGGGAGAGCTGGGAGGGGATGGGGTGTGGGCGGAGGCTTCCAGACGTACAGGGCCAATTCAGGTCAGAGCTTTGTAAGACCAGTGGGTGGGGGAACAATGTGCTGTTTATTCCACCTTGGAGGTGGAATAAGCAGTTGCGATGGAGGAGATGGGGCCCAGCAGCCTCCCTAAAGGCAGGGAACAGCTGCATGGAGGCCCCCTCTACCTGATCCCAGACCTGGCGGATCCCACCAAGCTTTAACAAGAAGGTTTGCATCTACTTTCCCTTTGAAACTTTCCCATGAACCCTGGCACCTGCTCTTTGTGTGGGTAGAGTTCCTATGGGAAATAATGCATGTAGGCCCCGATATTGCAAGGTATTTACACGATTTACAAACTGTAAACTGTGTAAATGCCCCTAAGCGAGATATTCAGAGTATGTCGTTATACACCCCAATGCAAATCACTCAGTATCGGGGCATGTCGGGGACGTTCCGGGGCGGTACCCAGGGATAACCATGAAGCGACGATATTCAGCTGCTGCCTGGTTATCCCTCAGCGCAAAAGTTAGGTGCAGCAAAAGCTGCCCTAACTTTTGCCACTGAGGGATAACTGGGCAGCAGGTGAATATTGCCACTGCATCATTAGCTTCTTGCCCTGCAGCTCATTGGGGGTGCATTGTGGCAGACCCAAATATTCAATCCAGTGGTTGGTATGGCCCCAGATTGAATATGCGGGATTAAAGTTCAGTGGCAGCAGCTATGTACCTTAGAGGCACATAGCTGTCGCAAATCAATATCGGGCATGTAGACTTTAAGTGCAATCCATACATGCTTTTTCCAGTCCTGCACACATTGTGCATAGGGACATCTCACCTAAATGCTGCTAGACATACCATTTAACAGTGTGTATAATCTTGGCCATATTGAGGGACTGCAGCTTTCTGGAAACTAATTTGCATGTGTAAATCACTATTCACTTACATAAATGGCTTTGAAAATTGTCCCTTTAAAGTTTAAAATTACTTTGTGATGGAGAGGGAAAAAAGCAGGAGGACAGAAAGAACGATGTAGATTTGAAGTACTTGAGGATCAGGTTACAACAAATGTATATTGGTTTATTTAAAAACAATCTGCAAATGAGGCACAGCGACTGAGTCCTGCATTGCCTTCCTGAGGAGCTGCACCTCCTGCACCAGGCTAGCCAGTGAATCCAGGACAACTGCATGTGGGCCTGTTGAGGGGTCTTGCCCTTGTGTGGCTGGTGCAGCTGTTGTGCCCTTGGACATTGGGTGTTGGCGTGGGCCTGTTCTGTCTATACTGCCTCCCATAGCAGGCCCTGTGTCCCCACTTGGCGGGTGTGGGCCACACTGTGTGCCCATTTCCGGCATGTAGGTGGTCTGCACTGTGGGATCCCCCAAAGCATCACCCAGCTCATCCTTGGGCACCATTCGGCCCATACTGCTACCTGCAGGGAAGCCAGACCCACCCTCCTGTGGTCCCGCCACCTCCTCCCTACCCCACCCCACCCTTTCCCTGTTCCCCTGCCCCTCTTCCCCCTCTTCCTCCTCCCCCTCCTCCCCCTCCTCCCAGTCCTACCCCTCTTCCTCCTCCTCCTTCCAGTCCCCATTCCTCCTCCTCTGCTCCTCCTGCTCTTTCCTGCCTGCCCTCAGCCCACTTCCTTCCTGCCTGCCCAGCTCCTCGGTCCCCCTCCTCTGGCCCCTTGTCCACCCCCTTCCCTGCCATCACTCTGTCCCCCTCCCCACCACTGCTTTCCTGCCTGCCCCATCCCCTGCCCCCTCCAGTCTGCCTGTCACCCCCAACATGCACACAACCTCCCTGTGCATATCCCCCTGCCCCCCGCCCTACTCATCTGTCCCTTCCACTATGCACACTACCAAGGTCACCTGCCTGCACCATGTCCTCCCCCACACCCAGCCAGGCCTCCCCCTTTGGCTGTGCCTCCATTTTGTCTGCACCCCCCACTCCGCCACCTCAACTGTATCCACCTCCGCCCCTCCACCTCAGCCATCCCCTTCCCCCTCCACCTCCCCCACCACCTCCATCTCCTCTTCTTCCCCCTCTGTTGTGGAGCTACTGTCCTCCTCGCTGCTCTCACCTCTGCCTCTAATGCCACTGTGGCCCAATCCTGTCCACCTGCTGGTGGAGCTTGCTGATCGCCCCCACCATCCAGGGTTGCTGCGGTGGCATCACTGGTGGTATACTGTGGTGGCCTGCTGGCTGGTCCATGGGCAGATGGGGCACTGCTGGGCATTGATCATGCTGTCTCTGCCTCACTGGCTGTGGGGACATGGATGGGGGAGCATTAGGTTTGTGTTACTGAGCACCTACAGGCATACGCCTGGAAGACACATGGTGCCTCACACAGGGTCTCCCGTATGTGTGCACGCAGTATTGGCCTGCAGGCAGCGCTGATACATTCCCCCATTGCTGTAGCTGATCATGCACAGCCCCCCACCTACCTGCTGCTGTTGTGACCTCCTCCCTGAGGCACTGTATCTCCTGTGGTCCCTGACAATGCATATAGGGAGGAGTAACCTAGTGGTTGGGGCAAGGTACTTCAGGCCGGAAGGTCGGGGGTTCAAATCCCACTAGAGGATAGCAACCTTGGGCCGGAAGGACTGGGGTTTCTAGTCCCACAGATGCTCCTTGTGGTCTTGGGCAAGCCACTTAACCCTCCATTGCCCATGTTCCCTGTAAGTATTAGTGTATGTGTCTCATATCCCCGCGTGTTAAATGTATCCCCCAATTGTGTTGTGACTGCTTTGATTGAAGGATAAGGCGGTATGCAAAACTGTCTAAATAAATAAATCGTGCAGAATTGGCACTTCAGTGCCTCAAGGGTTCACATGACCACATAGTCCCTGTGGGAGAGGGATTGACATTACATTTTATCCTCCTGTCCCCCACACAGGGTCCCCCTGGCCTCATTGTCCATTGCAACATCCCCCCCCAAATGCCCCTGCTGATGGGTCCATACCCACTCACTGTTGATGTCTGTATTGCCAATGCAGATGCTTCATTGCCCTGCCAAGGGAGATCCTTGCACCCTCTGATGTGCTTCCTGCAGTCAAAGCCTTTTTGGCAGCCTGGCTTGGCAGGGCTCCCCATTGACCACTGGCTGCAGGTGCAGGACCTGGGGACCAATGGCCCTTCCTCCCTGGTTAGCCCTCCCCCATGGCCTGTGGCAGTGTGTTCAGAGAGGCCTGCTGCACTTCCCATACCCCCACTGTCCTCCCAGGCAAATCATATCCCTCTGGCTCCTCATCTGCACAGCTGGAGCTTGATTCTGTGCCAGATGGCTGTAGAGAGCCACAGATTGGCCTTGTGGTTCCCACGGGGCTAGAGAACCCATTCATATCACAACACCTTCCTGGCCAGGACCACAGCCTCAGCTGGGCTAAAGTTTTCATTTCACCTGGCTGCCATGCTACTGCTGTGTATCAGCCCAGCCAGAGTGGTCTCCTGCACTAGCCAGGTCACTACCCAGGCATTGTGCGGGTTGCTACATGGGTAAGACCCGCAAGGTGCTACACGGGTGGTGACCAGGCCCAGGCCCATCACACGGTTAGCTCTACCCCGCCTCCATGCGCCGCATTTGTCCTTGTACCATACCTCTGTGCCCCTATTGTGCCTGTGCGTTTACCTCTTTGTAGTCTGATCATTTTCTCGGGGTTGCCCGTGTAGTACAGTTGGGATGGTCTTCAGTGCCTTCCATGGTTTCTTGGACGATATTGTTCTGGGCATGTCTGCGCAGATTCATTGAGTATGGGCTGCTCGGCACTGCCAGAGTATCATCCTCCAGTACGTGGCCATTTCCACACTTGCCCGCATGTTGTCTGCCTTATTCACGATTCGTGCTCCTTTGCTGCGTGGTTTCTTTTACGTGCTTCTCGGCTGCTTAGCCTCTTCATCCAATATCGCGCCCTAACTCCCTAAGTTTCCAAATTCAGGTGTGACTACTGGCTGCCATGCCATGCAAATTATTGCTGACACAGATAATCTACTTTTTTCATGTTATTGTATCATAAAAAATGAAGGAAATGCTTTCATTGTTATCTGGACATACGTTTTCTTGTGAAGTAAAATGATCAGACTTAGAGGTCTGTTTACTAAAATGCAGTAAGCTTTTGCAGCCTTTGCAGGGTTTTACTGCAAGAAGCACAGTGTTAGCTGCAAAAGCCATGCAGTATCTACTGGTGGCATGCACAGCATTTCCCCAGGAGATACCACTTAAAAATGCAATCACTGTGGCACAGTGGCATCGTGGCTGTTGGCAACTGAGTTACCGTATATTGAGTACACCCATAGTAACCATGTATTGCAGAAATGCCCATTCTCCACCCATATTCCACTCACTCACATAGATATCACAGAAAATGCAGACAGCATAGAAAATCACTGCACTATATCCATTTTCCCTGCACTACCTGTTATCGTGTGCCAATAGTGTGTGCACTCAGCTGCATTAACATATAGCACAGTTTAGTAAACATGTCCCTAAATTGCAATCTCTGGGTTTACAACACAATATGGTTCAAAACGAACATTTAAACTCTAAATCTCAATGCTTCACCATCATTTTCTTTCCTATAGCTGCATGTGATATCCAGTTCAAGGTCAAGACACTTACAATTGCCCTTTGCACTGTGTTTCTCAACCAGCGTGCCATCAGATCTGAGCAGCTGTGCCACAGAAAAAGTCGCCACATTTGTTATAGTTTTTATACCTCACAGCGACAAGAGATATCATCGGCGGCTCTTAAACATGCAGGAACTTGTTTTGAGAAGATGGGCAGTCACACGTGGTTTTCCTTCCTAGTTGCCGCACAAGTCTTAGAGTGTGGAAATTAGTAGGCAGCATGAAGGCATGGCTAGCTAGGCTCTATTTTAAGAAGCACATAAACTGCACCATGTCCTCCCCCACACCCAGCCAGGGCCACTCAACCCCTTCAAACCAGGACCACTTAACCATTAGGCAAACTAGGTGGGTGCCTATGGCGGCAGCATCTGTTGGGCAGTGAAGGGTAGAGAATTCAAAGCTAAACAATAGATTCTGACAGTCTTAGGGGGCATAAGGCTTATGTTTTGTCTAGGGTGCCAATACCTTGAACCAACTGGGGCCAGCCCTGCTCCAGACCTTCCTGCTTTTAGTTCTTCTAGCCTCTGTTTCTTCCCAGGCTGAGCGATTGGATGTGACTTAGAATCTGAGTGCTGGAAGCCAACTAACTAAGCCAACTGCTCATATCACATCAATTTCTTCCTTTTTCCGCACTTGTATATAAAGGTATTTGGTCCATTGTGAGGTAGTTTTATTTATTTTATTTTTTTTATTTCTAGCTTATGCCTTTCCAGTAGTAGTTCAAGGTGAGTTATATTCAGATACAGTAGATATTCCCTGTTCCCAGAGGGCTTACAATCTAAATTTGTATCTGAAGCAATGAGGGGGTTAAGGATTTGTTTTTCTCTGCTCCTTCTTTTTAAATTTGGAAGAGAGACTAGTGGGACTTTCAGTTCTTCCCTAGCTCTTCCTTCAAGTTGGAGTCCTCACCGTCCTGCGCTGCCTACTCCTCTGATGTTGGTGTGCCTTAGGCTTTAAAAGGGAAAGTAGAAAGTGAATTGGATTTAGCTCACATCTTTCTCAGATGTTTAAGGTGAGTTACATAAAGTCAAAGAGAGTTTACAATCTAAGGGGCCCTTTTACGAAGGCGCGGTACATTTTTGCATACAAATTAATGTGCAGTAAGTTCAAACATCATGTGCTAACTGTTGGGAGTGTGATCAGTCTCCAGCAGTTACCACACAGAAAAAGCACGCTAATGCATGGCAACAGCATTTACAATTAATGTAACTGCATGTAATGTCACCCATTGAGGTAATTTTAAGTGTATCCATGCTAATTGCAACACTACCAGCCTGCGACATGAACGCTCATGCTAATTCAATGTGCTCTCCACACCCGCTCTCGGCCCCTAATCCACCCATTTCCCACCCCATGTGCAGTTATACATGTACAGTTACCATGGGAATTAATGTATAATAATTATCAGGCCTACATGGTAACAATTACTGCAGCCCCACACTAACAGCTTCTAGGCGCTAAAATGTGCATTAAGGGCATGATTTTTGAAAGGCATCTACACGGTTTACAGCCCAGTAAACAGTGTAAATGCCTTAGATGGGGATATTCAATGTCACTTACATAGTTAGTGCCGTTGAATATCCCCTTCTAAGTCCCCTAAGCACCCTGATGTGTTCCGAGGCGGAGACTGTCGCTAACCGGACAGAGCAGCGATATTGCATGATGCCCGGTTAGCGATCTGCAACTTAAAGATAGGCAAGGAAAACCCTCATCTATCTTTAAGGCACAGGATCTAAGCGAGCAGCATCCAATATTGCTGCTGCCCGGTTAGCCCTAGTGGCTTCCTGCCTCTGCAGCAATCACCGGATATTCAATGCTTTGCTGCAGCATTGAATATCTGGGTTAGAGATCGGCGGGGAGGGCTATGTGCCGACGAGGCGCATAGCCCTTCCAAAATCCGGATGACTCGAGATCAGACCCTAACTGCTTAGCACACCTTAGAAAAAGCTCCTAAATTTATAGCTGAGGCAATGGAGGGTTAGTGACATGCCCAAATCACAGGTTGGGAAATTAGCTTACCGTGTGGGCAATTGTTGTCCATGTGAAAATATCTATATATACAGAGAGATATAGATCAACAGAGAGATATATAGATATGGATATAATTAAAAGATTGTTGAATTTTCCTCAGTGTCGGTTGTTGTCTCCTTTAATATTATTTCACAAATATTGTAAAGAAGTTTTATTGTTCTCTGAGCCAGAGAAGATTGTGGTTACTCATCAGTATTATCTTTCGTTCCCCTCGGAAGCCTTGGCTGCCGGAGTGGCATATGAAGGGGAGGAATCAGAATTTGATTTGATCAATTTCCTTGAATCTTCAGATGAGGCAACATCTTCCCATGCCACTCTGGTCATAACCTTGGCCTCTGAGATAGATTAAATTTCTTTTTTAAAAGCCTATTTCTGCAATAGGGAGATTCCTCTTTGCGTGCAGAAGATGGCTGCTTTTTCGGATGCCTCAAGTTATACTCAGTGGAGGAGGAAGTCCTTCTTGCAGTTGAAGCTGAAGGTCTTGGCTGCAGGGTGACTTTCTTCCTTCATTTTCCTTGTAAATATCTGGTAACGTTTGAGGGGAAAAAGTATGTTTACACTGATCCTTTGCTTCTGGAGAACTTATTAGCTAGCAATTAGAGTCTGGCCTGAACCGGCTATTTCTTGTTAATTTTCTTTTATTTAATTTCAGTTGGAGAAGTTAATCTGACTATAATAATGTATTTTTATGGTGTGGTTCGCTCCCTCGAGATGTGGTCTGCGTTTAGCAGGTTGTGAATTTCTTTTATGTGGCAATGCCGTAGGCAGTTATTGGATGTTTGCATCTATTTTTTGGAACTCATATTTGCCTATTTTCTGTTTACTTGTAAATTTATGTTAAAAATAATAAAACAATTAAAAAAAACTGAGATGGATAGATAGATATGGGTGTATTATGCCTTAGACAGAATTGTAATTCCATTAGGTTAATACATATTTTATTAGATGATCTATAATGTGGTGTCAAGGATAGGAAATGTAAGCCTTTGAATCATGTCAGTTACTATTTACTCAATCATCCTTCATGTCTTGCTAGTAAGTAGATGACTATCATGGTTATCTCAAATTTATTTAATGTAAAAACATCAGAAAATTAATGGAATATAATTTAATATAATCTATCAGACAAAGAGTGAGCGGTTTTGAGCAAAAATGCTGCTTGGTCATCTGGTTGAAGTTAACGAAGCATTTCTCAGACATGATCATTTCTGTTTTCATCTTATGCCACACTGTATTTTCCCTTTCTCACTGTGTCACTGGGAAATGTACCGGACTGCACTAAAATGCAGTATCATACATATTATATTCAGCCTTGGTAAATTATTAGAAAATAAAATCATATGTGAACCTTTAGATTAAACATTTTATACTTGAGCAAATTCATTTGTGCCACCCACATAATAAGGCACTAGTTATGAAGCCTCTTTCAGCGTGGTATCCTACACTTGTTTGGGAGTAAAATGCATATTTAGGTTTTTTCAGGCTCTTTGGAAATAGGGAGCTTAGAGCCAGTACATTGGTGACCCTTGTGGCTCTGGAGTTCTCATTTAGGCATCAGGTAACTTGCTTAATCTTCTGTTTAGATAAACCAATTTTCACATATTCAAGGACCAGACTGGTAACTAATAAGTAGCACATTTAAAGCAAATGAAAGAAAGAATTTTTTTCATTCATTGTACAGTACATTTAAGCTATATATTGGTTGCTGGAAGATATGATCAAAGCAGATTGCATAGCTGGAAAAGTCCATAAACAATTATTAGCCATGTACCCTTGGGAAAACCATTGCTTATCACTGGTTATGAACAAATAAGGGAAGATCTACTCCTTACAATCCTGCTGGGTCCATGTGAACTACATTGACCACTGTTGAAATGACAGGATGCTGGCATGACAAACCTTTGGTCTGAGCTGCTATGGTACTTGGTATGTTCTAAACTGCAGGGCTCAGTTTTCAGAGCTGTCTGAGAGGTTCAGAAATGGTCTGAAGCTGGTTTCTGGAACAAATCTTATTCTGTTCATATTGGTATGAACACACATCTGACACTGCCTGTATAGTGAAAGGAAACTATGATAGGGCTGGCCCAGTGCTATATACTATAATTTGGAAGGTCTTCGGTTTCATATGTAAACTGGGTGTTCTTTTCCTCAAGTTGACTAGGGCTGGGGATGCCACTGAGGCTAAATATAGGGACCATAATAGTAAATTTCCAGAAGAAACGCTGGATCATGGGCTCCCTGGCCCAGAACCATAATTGCAGTGACCACAAGATATGTTGAGGTGCTTTGGAGACATAGAATTTGGAAAAAATAAAACCCTGAGTAGTTATGAATGGAAGTTCATGGTGTTAGGATCCCAGCTCTGTTGTAAAGGCCCAAAGATGCTGTAGAAACTGTCAAAAAAGACAGATGCCAAAAGTATGGAGAAGAAGAAAGGAATGACCTCAAAGTAAGCAATCCTGGTCCTTGGTGTCACCTGTAGAAGTTAATGTATCCAAGAGCTAGTAGATAACTATGAAGTTTAATATAGACATAATACATTTCCATATGTATTCATTTGTTGATAATCTTGCCTAGTGTTGTGATGGTCAGCTTGCTTTTCTGAGCTGTACTTCTTGTACTATTTAGAACTACTCAGGTTACAGAGACATACCGGCTAGATTTATGCTAACATCTGTTAACAAAAATGAATGCTGAAAAACGCTGATGAATTGGCACAGTCTTCAATTCTTCTAAAAACTGCTGCTCTGTAAAAAGCTGCAAGGCCATTACTTTTCTTGGGTTATCCAAAAGCACTAGGAGATGAGGGAAAAGTTCAGAAGAAAAATCCAGCAATAGCCCACCCTTCCTGTGTCACCTGCTAACTACAAAAGATATAAGGACAAAGGAATGATAGACAAATCTTGGGTGAAGATCGATCTGACTTCATCGTGCTCATCTTCATGGAACCTTCAGGGTAAGAGCTAAGATTCTAAACATTATTTCTAGGACAGTCTATAAGATCTTGTTTTCAATTTGCATTTAAACTCTGATGATATACGATCCCCCAAGTTCCCCATGGCTTCTTGACCATTGGCACGCGCCAATAACTCTGAGTGGGTGCCCTCTCAAGGTATGCTCTTGCCCCTCTTATGCTGCTTGTATGATCATGACTGATGTGTATTAGGAGAGTGGGAGTGGGTCAGGGTGGGGGTGGGGAGTGAGGGGGACATTGATGGAGGTGAACCGGGGAGAGAGGATTAAGGGCAAGGGGTAGGAACGTACAAACACACTTGAAGGATCCAAATGTTTTGACTGAGCCGGAGCTCTATAGATTATTTCTAGCTACTATCACAATTTTAATGTGCCTGCTACATGTTTGTAGGGGAAAACTCCGAACGAAAGGAAGTGAATTTCCAGGCTTACTATCCTAGGGGGTGTCTCTGCCCCTTGCTCAGACCTCCTTCCTTGCCTGGGTTCTTGAATTAAACATGGGGGTGGGGGACAGGGCGGGGGGGGGGGAGGTGAGGGGTAGGGGTAGGGGAATGGTTTGGCTTCTGGAGCACCCAGAAGTGGCTGTATGTGTCACTGCTTAAAGAGTAGGGATTCCCTTCTGGGAGTCAATAGTTTTTCTTGATTTGCACTTACATCTGAATATATACAGAGCTACTGAGCTGTTATCTAAGCTGTAGAAGTTCCAGAACTGTTGCTGTTTGTTTATATTTTGAAAGTTGTAAAAATTTCCTTCTTTGACCAATAAAATATATATTCACGAAAAAGAAAACCCTCTGATGATCTCCAGCACAGAAAAGGCAATCGTATATATTCATTTTCAGTACTAAACAAGAGTCTCTATGATTTGTAATTATAGTTTATAGTAACATCATAAAGATCAGTGTGAAGTAATTCCTTAGGCTTCCAGGCTATTTTTGGTATTTCTATAACTGATCTTTTCCAACAACAATAGTTTATATAATGAACTACAAGCTTATTTCGATAACTTTCTGGCCTCTGAGAATTACATTGTTTTACTTGCAAACGGTGCTTTTTTCCTAGGGGCTGTTCTTAGGAGGTGGGATGACCACCCAGGACCCCACCCCCACAGTAGCCACATCCCTTGCAACCAGTAATACAGCCTATAAAAAGACAGCATCACAAATATTACACCAGTCTATAGAATACCACCACATCTCTTATTGGGAAAGCCGAATAAGCAGGTCTGTTATAGAGTATACAGATACTACCGGGGTAATTTTATAAGGGGGTGCAAACTGTCAGATGCAGCATCCACACCTTATTGGGGGTTATTTTAATAATTAATATGCATATGTGGTTACAGACTTACATTAATGACCACTTATAAAATTCTGACCAGTATAAAATAATATATGTTGCTTGATGGCACATACTTTTCCAATGGGAGTACACTTGGTACTGGAAAAAAGTGCACACATAGATTATAAAATATCCAGGGTCTCTAGGGCTGGTGTAAATGTCTGTACCTTAACTTAAGGCAGAATCTCTGCCACTTAAGCTAGTATTTTATAATGACAAATACGCCCCTCCTTAAATATTGTCTTAAATAGTGAAACATAGAAACATGATGACAGAAAAAGACCACAAGGCCCATCTAGTCTGTCCTTCCATAACAACAACTACAACAGTCCACTTTCTACCTTTAGAGATCCTCTGTGTTGGTCCCATGCTTTTTTGAATTCAGTTACTGTCCTCATCTCTACCACCTCCAGTGGTTTAACTATGGTTCCTTTACAAAATTACCTCCTCATGGTTGCAGAATTGCTAACTTCAGTCACATCTGCAAAACATGGACAGAGTTTTACCTAATACAAAATAATGGCTCACAAACTGGAAACATAAATATGCAGAAATAGAAATCCCTGGAAGTCAGACAATGGGCAGTGCAACATTGGAGAGAAATAGGAGCACACTTCTGCCTAAACTAATGTAAAGATTGTCAGACGGCTGCCTGGGTGAGAATTTTTCACAGTCTTGGCAAGTGCATATATCTATATGATTTGCAAGGTATTGTGGGCAATGTAGTTCATTCACACCAGACACAGCTGCTGACAATAATTTAGTTGTGCTCTTGGGTAAAGCCAATAAGATATTTATTTATGGGGTTATTTCTCCCAACACAGATATGCTTGGTAGCACATAAATCAGGTAACTTGCTTTCAGTGTTAACTTGGAAAAACAAAGTCAAAATCAGGAAAACAACAAAAGAAAAGCCACAAAGCAAGAAACAAACTGTTCTTTTCAGGTTAACTTCTGATTACTTCCCACATAGATACAGAAGTGATTCTCTCCTAGCTCACAAGCAATTAGGTAAGGCTTAATTGCTAGCAGTTATCCAGCTGAAACCCCTTAGCTGGCTTGCTTTCTACTGTGTGGGTCAAAACCTGCTTCAGGAGCTTTTTTTGAGTAGATTAAAGAACAAATTTGTATTTCTTTGTGATGGTTGCTGTACTTTATAACAGAAAGTTACCAACGGAGTTTAGATAGAGAACAGTCCATATAAACAGGATCTTCATCTGCTATTATTCCCCCTTGTTCAACAAGCATGGGTTCAATATCATGGATTGGCACAGAGGACTCTCTCAATGGAGCACTTTCAGGAGAATACTTGTTTCCCTGCTGTCTTTCAAGGTTATAGCTAGGGCATAGATCAGTGTTCATACCTGAGCTTCCATTGCTGCTAGAGTTCCTCTCTATATAGCCTGGCCAGTATGTAGTCCAGTTCTTATGTCCAGCCTTCCAATCCAGATCCCTGGACACTGGATCTCTCTTCACATACCTTCTGGCACGGGTCTTAGGGTCCCTTCCACATGCAGCCGTCTCCCTCACAGGTAGCGTCTGGAGATTCCTAGCTCTGCAGCACCATTCCTCTGGTTTTCCCCAGTCCAATGGTGTATGCTGGCCCTTGGAATACCTCCCAGTACACGTACTGCTTTGGACTCTTCTAGACCTCTCAAAGGCTTTTCTCCTCTTTCTTCCAGAGGGTTTCTTTCCCGCTCTGTCCGTCCGGTTTGGCTTCTGCTTCTGATGATCCTTCAGATGAAACTGATGATCCTTCTCTGAATATCCAAGGTGATCATGAAGATACTCATCTGTAGAATAAACTCTACTCTTATTCTGCTTAGATGAGTGCTCCCCCCTAATACAGCGCAGCTGTGCTGAATCAGGCCTTGCCCTTTGAGATGAGTGTTCCATCCTAGCACAGCGCAGCTGTGCTGAATCAAGCCCTGCCCTTTGCAATGAGTGCTTGGGGATTACCTCATAGCCCTTTTGATTGAACACACGTTTTCTCACTTCAGCTCCTCTCATGGCTGTTGGAAACCTGGTGCATTCTGGGACTGGTAGTCTTTTATGGCAAAATTCTGTTTTCTCATTTCTACCAGCACTGACAGGTTGCTTGTTCAGAGACACTTCACCTTTTCTATAGCCCCTTCCTGAGCTATGATAAGCATCCTTATCACATACCCCCCTGCTTAAGTTATTACGGACTGGTTTAACTGGTGAAACTTCTTTCCTACAGTTCGTAATACCTACGAGAGTGTTATCATTTTGAAGCTCACTTACTTCCTGACTGGCTTCAGGGACATTATTATTTACAGGCCTCTCCTTCCAAGACTTAAGTACATTAATATGGTAGGTCTGCCTACGCCCTCTTGCATTTTCTACCACATAAGATACTGGGCTCACTTGTTTAACAACCTTCCATGGCCCTTTCCACTGTACTTCAAATTTTGGAGCTGTACCTGCTACTTGAACCAAAACCTTTTCACCAATGCTTAATTGGCGGCTTTTGGCCTTCCTATCATACCACCCTTTCTGGCGCACTTGACTGTCCTGCAGGTTCCTCTCAGCAACCTGCGACGTCCTTTTCAAACGTGCTCTCAAGTCACGTAGAAACAGTGGCACCTCCTGACTTCCTGGTTCAGGATCAATCCATTGTTCCCTCAAAATGTCTAACAAACCCCGTGGAGCCCTACCATACATCAATTCATATGGGGTTACACCTAGGGACACCTGAATTCTTTCCCTGCAGGCATACAAGGCAAAAGGCAATAACATATCCCATTCTTTTACCTCTCCTGCTAACCCCCTTCTCAACATTTGTTTGAGAGTTTGGTTGAATCTCTCCACCAAACCGTTTGATTGTGGATGGTAGGCTGAGGTTTTTACGTGATGAATGCCAAAGGCATCCCAGACCTGGGCCAAATATTTGGATACAAAATTGGACCCTCGGTCAGTCAACACCTCTCTTGGGAATCCCACTTCACAAAACAATTTTACTAGCTCTAAAGCTATTGTTTTTGCAGAAACATTCCTCAATGGTATGGCCCAGGGAAACCTTGTTGCCTGATCTACCATAACTAGGATGTATTGGAAACCTCGGGGCGTTTTGATTAATGGGCCTACAATATCCATGGCAATGCGACCAATTGGGTCTGTAATAATTGGCATGGGAATCAATGGCACCACCGGTGGGTGAGCCGCTGTAACTCGCTGACACGCTGGACACGCAGCACAAAACTGGGCAGTTTCTTTGAAAATACCTGGCCAGTAAAAATGCTTAAGTATTTGATCCAGCGTTCCTTGCATCCCTTTATGACCTCCAACTGGATGATCATGTGCTAATCTAAGTACTAGCCCTTTGAAAGTTGTGGGTACCACCAATTGTTTACGTATGGTCCCATTTCTGGGGTCCTGACTCTCTCTATATAATATTTCATTATCTAGTCTGAATCTGGGCAATTCCTCCCTGACCTCCGGAGCATACTTAAAAGCTCGGGTGAGAGCTTGATCAGCTCGCTGCTCTTGTGGAAAGTTAGGAAACTTTGCCACTAACTCAGCTGGCACCCAGGGTAAACTTTGACCAGCTCATATCTCAGCCCTACCCTGTGCTCTGCAAAGTCTCTCATGCCGCTTTTGTGCTTTCAACTTTCTTACTTTACCAGATGATGGGGTTATTAAATCATCATGAGAGGGTAAGTCACCTAATAACTCTGCCTGCTCCCCCTCCTCCTTTTGCTGGCTCTCTACCTTAGCCTGCGAGCGGGTGGATACAAGGCCCCTCTTATTACCCATAGTTTGGCCTTCTGGAAGCTGAACCATCTTTTTAGCTAGGGACTGAGGACTTCCAAAGAAAGGCCCGGGAGCTATTTCCATTATTAAACCTTCTCCCTCCTTCTTTCCTAGCCCTTCCACTAGACCCTGCTTAAATCTTTGCCAGTCTCTTACTAGAACCAAATCAAAGGGTAGCCTAGGCACCACTGCTAACAGGACTTCCTCTTGTTCCCCCAGGCACTTAACCTTTAGCCTATAGGTGGGATATGATGTTGCAGCACCATGAATGCATCTGATGTGAACTTGGCTTTCAGGAGTTCTAGGCACAAATCCTTCTTGGGCCTCTATTCTCTTCCAAAGCCTTTTTGACATCATACGCTGGTCTGCCCCAGAGTCTAACAAAGCATTTGTGGTAATTCCTTGCACATCAACCATCAAAAGAAATCCATCTTTAGGCTGTTTTAAATCCACACCCACTAAGCTAGTGTGTGTCTGGCATCTCTTTTCTGAATGTCCCCATTTTCCACACTTGAAACATTTCTTTCTATTCCACTGTGTCATCTGGTTTGATACAGTACATTCATTTTCAGAAACATTTTTAATTATTTTCTTTTCTGATACAGCACATCTTGCCTCAGCACCAATCTTCAGAGGGCCACCCATTCTATGGCAAGCCTGGGTGGCTTCCAAGAATCTCTCTGCTAGCATGGCTGCCTCTCCAAGATTTTGGCAATTTTGCTGTATAAGGAAAGTGTACAAATCTTTAGGGACCGCAGACATAAATTGTTCCAGCATTATAATGTCTAATAACATTTCTACCGTCTTTTGCTCAGGCTCCAACCATTTTACAGCTAAACCTCTGATTCTCTGACTCAGAGCCCTGGGTGTTTCACCCACTTTCAATGTAGTAGCTCTAAACATTTGCCTATACTCTTAAATAGACAACCCTAGGCGATCCCTAATAGCAGCCTTTACATCCTTATAAATCAAAGCCTGGGCTGCTGGCATTGCTCTATACGCTGCAAGCGCCTCTCCAGTTAATGAGGCTGCCAGCCTTACTGCCCACTGGGTCTCTGGCCATGCTAATGCTTGTGCCACTCTTTCAAAAGACTCTAGAAAATCATCAATATTATCATCTGGAGTTAGCTTCCCAAAACTAAATGCCCCAATCCCATGATTGAGTCCCACACTGTCCACATGTGGTGTACCAGTATTTACTGCTGGTCTTGCATCTGTTCCACTTTGGCTCTGCAGCTTAACTAGGGCTTGCACCAGATCAAGCACTGGCCTCTGCTGGTCCATTAAGGCTTTCATAGCAGTGTCCTGTGCTTGCTGCGATAGCTCCTGTTGCCTGCTAAACTGGGCTGCCATCCAGCTAGCCATCTCCCTCGGATCCATCTTGATCCCTGCAAGAAACAAAGAAAAAAAACCCAAAGTGCACCACCTTCCAAACAGGTGTGGTTTTTTTCTATTTTTTTTTTCAATTACCCCTGTGCCTTACTCCCATCCAGCACTAGACATGCCCAGGTACTTATTACCTTGTCTCAGTGATGAATCCAGCTCTGCACAGGGTCTTTTCCTCCTTGGACAGCTTCCTGGAACAACCACTTCTCCTCCAAAGTGCAGTTGAGGGAAAATCTTTTTTTCCAGCTTTAAACTTGAACTTTAGTTGTAATCCTCAGCAAGTAAATCCCTTTTGTGCAAAAGCAATCCGAAAAACTACGCCATTTGTCAGACGGCTGCCTGGGTGAGAATTTTTCACAGTCTTGGCAAGTGCATATATCTATATGATTTGCAAGATATTGTGGGCAAAGTAGTTCATTCACACCAGACACAGCTGCTGACAATAATTTAGTTGTGCTGTTGGGTAAAGCCAATAAGATATTTATTTATGGGGTTATTTCTCCCAACACAGATATGCTTGGTAGCACATAAATCAGGTAACTTGCTTTCAGTGTTAACTTGGAAAAACAAAGTCAAAATCAGGAAAACAACAAATGAAAAGCCACAAAGCAAGAAACAAACTGTTCTTTTCAGGTTAACTTCTGATTATTTCCCACATAGATACAGAAGTGATTCTCTCCTAGCTCACAAGCAATTAGGTAAGGCTTAATTGCTAGTAGTTATCCAGCTGAAACCCCTTAGCTGGCTTGCTTTCTACTGTGTGGGTCAAAACCTGCTTCAGGAGCTTTTTTTGAGTAGATTAAAGAACAAATTTGTATTTCTTTGTGATGGTTGCTGTACTTTATAACAGAAAGTTACCAACGGAGTTTAGATAGAGAACAGTCCATATAAACAGGATCTTCATCTGCTATTATTCCCCCTTGTTCAACAAGCATGGGTTCAATATCATGGATTGGCACAGAGGACTCCCTCAATGGAGCACTTTCAGGAGAATACTTGTTTCCCTGCTGTCTTTCAAGGTTATAGCTAGGGCATAGATCAGTGTTCATACCTGAGCTTCCATTGCTGCTAGAGTTCCTCTCTATATAGCCTGGCCAGTATGTAGTCCAGTTCTTATGTCCAGCCTTCCAATCCAGATCCCTGGACACTGGATCTCTCTTCACATACCTTCTGGCACGGGTCTTAGGGTCCCTTCCACATGCAGCCGTCTCCCTCACAGGTAGCGTCTAGAGATTCCTAGCTCTGCAGCACCATTCCTCTGGTTTTCCCCAGTCCAATGGTGTATGCTGGCCCTTGGAATACCTCCCAGTATACGTACTGCTTTGGACTCTTCTAGACCTCTCAAAGGCTTTTCTCCTCTTTCTTCCAGAGGGTTTCTTTCCCTCTCTGTCCGTCCGGTTTGGCTTCTGCTTCTGATGATCCTTCAGATGAAACTGATGATCCTTCTCTGAATATCCAAGGTGATCATGAAGATACTCATCTGTAGAATAAACTCTACTCTTATTCTGCTTAGATGAGTGCTCCCCCTAATACAGCGCAGCTGTGCTGAATCAGGCCTTGCCCTTTGAGATGAGTGTTCCATCCTAGCACAGCGCAGCTGTGCTGAATCAAGCCCTGCCCTTTGCAATGAGTGCTTGGGGATTACCTCATAGCCCTTTTGATTGAACACACGTTTTCTCACTTCAGCTCCTCTCATGGCTGTTGGAAACCTGGTGCATTCTGGGACTGGTAGTCTTTTATGGCAAAATTCTGTTTTCTCATTTCTACCAGCACTGACAGGTTGCTTGTTCAGAGACACTTCACCTTTTCTATAGCCCCTTCCTGAGCTATGATAAGCTTCCTTATCACAAAATGTAAGAAATGAATATTCTTGACATGAACTTGAGCCAGTCTCTAAAAATTGAAAATAAAATTGAGTTGATCCTTTTCTTTTTTTGACCTTCTACTAAGTTATTTTAAAGGGTTTCCTTTTCATTTTTTCTCTCTTCTCCTGTCTCCTCTTCTGTCTCTTACTATCTAGACAATCTACTATCCCTCTTTCAGAATCTCCCCAGCCACATTCCTACCCTCTCACCCCCTCACTTTCAGAGACCCATCCCTTTCCTTTTTAACCCTCCCCAGCACTCCCATCCCTTTCAACTGTTTCTCACCCTCTGTCCAACTCTCCAGGCTACCCATGTCACTTCTCAACCCCTCCATACCATTTAGCTTCCTTCTTTTACTAATTCACATCCTAATGCATACTCAGCCAATCTAGCAGAATACACACACCCTTTCATACTCACCTACTTGCAGATACGCACTCTTCAGCCAAATCTCTTCTTAGTCTACACAGTCCCAATCTTCTTTATCCCCAAGTCCCTGCTCTGCCACCTTCTTCTCACTGTATCTTAAAGTTCCCAGTCATCCCCAATCCCAGAGTATTTGCTTTTCCCCCCCAAGAACCTTGTAACTCCCAAATCTCTATTCCTGTTCTCCAGTTTTCCTCCCTTCAACCAATCTGAGTCCATAGTTGCCCTGTTATTCCCAGGTCAGGTACTCTTTTTCCCTAGTACACGCCTCAGTTTCTTACCTCCGTGCTCTTTCTTCAAGCTGCTCTCTCTTACCCCAACCCCTTTTCTTGTTGGTCCTGCTGCTACTTTTTCTCTTCTGTGATAAGCTTGTGGAAACATTGTAGGAGCACAAAGTGGTTCATACATAAGCTGTTTGCCCTGGGTTGTCCTCTGCAATTCAGGCAGCTTACATTTAAATCTTGTGGTGCTCCATACATATAGAATATGCCATTGTTTGAATAGTAGGTATTAACAGAAGACCCGGAATTTATATGTTCTAACAAGTAATTGAAAGTAGCAGAAGAAGCACAAAAACTGTGAAGATATGACGAAAACAAAAAAAAAGATATCGAAATAAACTGTTTAGAGAGAACCCAAAACAGTTCTACAGGGAATTAGGAAACAGCATTAATATGGTAAAAACATCACCAACCAAAACAGAAATAACATGAGGAGGGATCTAGCTAAGCTTGAAGAATAGTCTAGAATTTGGCAGCTGAAATTTAATGCTAAAAAATGCACAGTCATGTGTTTGGGCTGCAGAAATCCAAAGGAGTGGTACAGTATAGGGGGTGAGGTACTTCTGTCCACAAAAGAAGAGTTTGACCTGGGCATGATTGTGTCTGACGATCTTAAAGTAGCTAAACAGGTAGAAAAGGCGACTGCGAAAGCCAGAAGGATGCTTGGGTGTGCAGGGAAAGGAATGGCCAGCAGAAAACAGGAGATGATAATGTCTCTATATAAGTCTTTGGTGCGACCTCATTTGGAGTATAGTGTGCAATTCTGGAGACCACACCTTCAAAAGGATATAAGCAGATTGGAGTTGATGCAGAGGGTGGCTACTAAAATGGTTAACTGTCTTCGTTATGAAGCATATGAAGACAGACTTAAAGATCTTAATATGTATACTTTAGAGCAGGGGTCACCAACCTCCAGAGGGTCGCGGGCCGCACAGCCGACTACCGGCAGACTCGCGGGCCGCACCCCCCTCCCCCCCCCGCGCGAAAAAAAACCTGCTCATACCTGTACTTTTATTTTTCCATGTCAGCTCCCTCCCTTCTTCTGCAGCCGCGGCTCCCTGCCTCTTAGGGAACCGCGGCTGTGCTTGTAAAATCATCGCGGAGCCCTTCCTGTCTTGACGGGCTCCGTGCAGCATTGTCCCGCCTCTAAAGGAAGTTGTTTACCACTTCCTTTGGAGGCGGGACAATGCTGCACGGAGCCCGTCAAGACAGGAAGGGCTCCGCGATGATTTTACAAGCACAGCCGCGGTTCCCTAAGAGGCAGGGAGCCGCGGCTGCAGAAGAAGGAGTTGGTGAGTTTTCCTTGGCGGGCCGCACCGGGGTAGAGTCTCGCGGGCCGCACGGAGGGACCTCGCGGGCCGCAGGTTGGTGACCCCTGCTTTAGAGGAAAGGTGGGACAGGGGAGATATGATGGAGACATTTAAATGCCTCCATGGCATTAATGCACAGGAGGGTCTCTTTTAATTGAAGGCAAGCTCTGCTATGAGGGGACATAGGATGAGAGTGAAAGGGGATAGACTCAGGAGTAATATGCAGAAATATTTCTTTATGGAAAGAGTGGTAAATGTATCAAATAGTCTCCCAGTGGAGGTGGTGGACATGAGGACAATATCTGAATTCAAAAATGTATGGGACAAACACAGAGGATCTCTAAAGGAAAAAAGGGGACTGTTGTAGTTGTTGATATGGAAGGACAGACTAGATAGGCCATGTGGTCTTTTTCTGTCATCATATTTCTATGTTTCTATGTTTCACTCTGTGCAGGCCACCACCTTCTATGCCTTTGTTTATTTCACAGCTTGGCCCTGGCGGTAGTACTGCAGGGGGGGTCAGGAGCAGCATTTTGAACCTGGGTGCCCAACATAAAAGGGGTGATTGAGGATCAAGTTTGCTCCTTGCTAGACACCAGAGAGACTCCAGGTAACAGCGAGGGGGGGGGGGGGAGGGGTGTCTGTGTGCAAGTGAAGGTGACAGGAATTGTTTGAAGAGGAGTTCTAGTTATGATCTCAGACTCTGGTAATTGCATTGCAAGTAGCATGGATGCATTTATCATGTGCTAATTGCAAGCACTATCCAGGCCCATAACCACTCATTTTCCATAATTTTGCTGCCCTCTGCCAAGACAAGAAGTTACCATGTGAATTAGTATCCATTAAGCATCACTGCCATGCGGTAACTGTTACCATGTGCTAATTCATGTAGTAATTGCTTACCACCCTTTAGTAAGCAGGCCATATCATTTATTTTGCCACTGTTAGCATTCATATGACTAATTTTCCATAAATTTTGGTAACAGTCAGCACCTGGAAACATGATTTGTTGGCTGCTTACATGAAAACCAGGCTGAGTGATGCCTGATTTGACCATGTCATGTAATTTGTAACAACTTCACTAGAGAGGCCATGATCCTGGTCTTTGAGAGCTGTGTATGGCCCTGAGTTTTGAGTAGAAATCCACCTGAGTATTTATCAGGTCTATCTCTATACCTTTAGCTTGGCTGTCCAGACAAGCAGCCCTCTTTTTGACCCTTGAGGACCAAGGATGTACTTCTGTAAACAAAACAATCCTCATAGTTATGTAACTTGCTAAATACATGAAAAAACTTGTCAAGAAGCTTTATGCTATCTTGCCTTTTCCTACTATAAATATTAGAAAATATTTTTCTGAACTTTATAATTTAAAAGTCTATTCCTTTCTTTTCTTTCCACACCACTTTTTCCCCCTTTTATTGGCCTGACAATTTCCTTCCACTGTTCAGACCTCCAGGTTAATCAAAACCAGCCTCAGCTGGATGCACATTTATGTGTAACTGCCCAAGGATTTTTCCCTGCTCTATAACCCACAAATTCTACCTCTGTTATATTGCAATGATAGTCCTTCATCAGGGGCGATAGTCTGAAGCTTTCCCATGCGCCTGTGCATGTGTACCTCAACTCCATCTAATAAGTGCCACTGTTTCGCAACAGATGAAAGTCCCTCCCTCTTCCAAAGATCTTGGAACACTGCTTCCACCCATCCTTAACCAGCCAAAGAAGCAGAAGCTCGGTCCAGGACTCAAACTTGATTCTTCAGCATTGCCCCTCTGCCTCCGAGCCTGCCCTTTAATGTCAGTGTCTTTCTTGTGCTGTCCTTGTGATGATTGTTTCATAATTGAAGAACGGTTATGTGGAGATTCTGATCCATGGAAACTGTTTTTTAAATTCCAGTTACCTTTTGATAGTTAGAAGACAAGTATAGCGAGATACTGATACTGTGCAGCTCTCGAGCTACTTTAGCTTATTTCACTACCTGTCAGAAGAAGAAGAAAAAATAGGACGCCGTGAGATTATACTGTATAATGAAATGTCACTAGATGAAAGCAGGCAATGGTGCATGACACAATGTGTATTAAAGAATTTAAAACATGCCCTGGGGCCTTTCTGTGGTAACATGTTACCAGCACCCAAGATGTGCACTGAAACCCTTCAATGTAGAATGCCTTAGGGTGTCTTATTACATTTGAAAAATGTACTGAGATCCAAACCTTCCCCCTCCAAAAACCCCCCAAAGCACTTGTTAAAAGTGATGTATGTGCATTCAATGAAAGCTTCTTTAAAATTGCCCAGACTGTATGCAGAAAATATATGCATATACTTTTACTTGCGAATAGCAGAGCCATCACTGGGGATGAAGTATGGGTGAAGTTTGGCCATATAGGGCCCGATTTTCAGCTGCCCACTGTTTGGAAGAGCTTCCCTACATGTAAATATCAGCATTTACACATGTTGATTGACATATATGTGCAATTGCCATTTTAAAACAGGAGCTATTTAAAAGTGGGGATGTTTGCAACATTTAGATTTCCAGGAGGCATGGAAAGGCAATCGCCAGGACTGGCCTACAGTATAGATATGAATTCCCCATCTTACAAGGGGAATCCACATCCATTAGAAAAGTTGTAGATGTCAGCATTTATAGCTGTCCTGATGCACAAATAAATGCATGTTTGAAGGAGCATCTCTAAAGGCTAAGGCCTGGCCCTCCCCGATCACCCCCCCCCCCCAAACTCAATCTCACCCCTGTTTAACCCTCAAGACACTTATTTCATCTGGATCCCATCCAGTGGCAGGATTTGATCTGAATAGGAACCAGTTTGGATCAATCCCACCACTGACAGAACCGAGCGGATTGCAGCATGGCATTCGTTTATGTTACCGGCACCACACACTCGGGCTGCTGATGGCCACCTCAGGGCAGCAACTCCTTGGTGGCCCAGCTGCCTGATTCCCTCATTTACCAATGGTTTGACAGCATCGGGGGCTTCCCCCAATGCCACGGTCCTCCAATGTCATCAAACCACTGACGGATGGGGGGATTCCCGCCAATGTAGTGCCGGGATCAGGAAGCCGCTTTCAGCCCAGTTCAGCGAATGCGGCCCGTGGCAGGAACCATTTTGCGTGAACCAGTCAAATCCCACCACTGATCCCATCCCAACCTCCCTCAGCTCAAAGACCCTTCTAGGCAGATGGTCCATCCTCGGCAAAAAGACACTCTCTCAGAACCTCCCCTGGCAGTTCCCCAATCCACTGAGACCCTTCATTGGCTTGCAAGATCCCTGGTGCCACCACTGACTCCTGCTCCTTTGGCTCTACTAGACTACTGCTAGGGTCACAGGTGCCATTTTGAAACTCAGAATCAAAGGAGCAGGAGCTAGTGTGCATTGTTCCTCCTCTCACGAGACACTAAGACCCTGATAAGGCCAAGGAAGTGGTTTGGGGATGGGGTTTTTGGGGTCTGGGGTGAGAGGCCTTTGGGGAGTGGCTTGTTGCCAGGAGGGTCTTCATGCTTGGCGGGTGGGTTTGATTGTTTCTGATGATCTTAAAGTGGTTAAACAGGTAGAAAAGGTGATGGCAAAAGCCAGATGGATGCTTAGGTACATAGGGAGAAGAATGGCCAGCAGAAAAAATGAGGCGATAGCGCATCTGTATAAGTCTTTAGTGAGACCTCATTTGTATGCAATTCTGGAGACCACACCTTCAAAAGGATATAAACAGGATGGAATTGGTGCAGACAGTGGCTATCAAAATAGTCAGTGGTTTTCGTTTTAAACCATATGGGGACAGACTTCAAGACTTCTGTATGTATATTTTAGAGGAAAGGCAGGATAGAGGAGATATGATATAAATGTTTAAATACCCACGTGGCATAAATGCACAGGAGGAGAACCTCTTTCAATTAAAAGTAAGCTCTGCAACAAGGGGACATATGATGAGGGTGAAAGAGGAAGATTCAATATGCGGCAATATTTCTTTACGGAAAGAGTGGTAGATATGTGGAGGTAGTAGAGATGAGTACAGTATGGGGGTCATTCTGATCCTAGTTTAGTGAGTCTGGATATCCGATCTGATAAATGTCAGAATGATGCTGCCGGCAACAGAGCTTTGTTTGTGGGCGAGAGGGGGAGGCCCGTGGGAGGAGTGAGGGTGGACGGTGGGCAGGAATGTGACCCCGGATGTACAGGGCCGATTCTGAGGTTGGCCCTGTACATCTGGGGTCAGCAAGGTAGACGGGGGGGGGGGCTTATTCCCCCTAGGAGATGGAATAAGTCCCACTGGACGTTGGGCGACACAAGATTTCTAAAAGAAAAAATAAGGACTATAGTAGTTGATATGGAACGACAGACTAGACAGGCGATATGGAGCCTAATATTGAATTGGGCAGGGTATGTGCCGCTATGGCGCATAGCCCTGCCTGACAACTCTTAACCCTGGATAGTCAATGCTGCGGCAATGGCATTAAATATCCAGGGTTGCCGCATGTGCCTTGGAGCCACCAAAGCTAACCGCGATATTGCACCGTTAATCGGTTAGCTTCTGCAGGTAAAACTAAGCCAATCGCTAATTGAGTAGCGGTGCAATATCACTGCTACCTGGTTAGAAGATTGTCACCGACCATGATATGCCCCGGAACTCCCCCTACCCAGTTAGCATCAGTCTCCGCTCCGCTCTATCCCGCTCCACCCCAGAACGCCCCCAACATGCCCTGATGCTAACTGCATAGAAGGGGTTAGAAGGGGATATTCAATGGCACTAACCAAGTAAGTACCATTGAATACCAGTTGAGTATCCCGATTTAAGGCATTTACACATTTTACTGGGCTGTAAACCGTGTAAATGCCTTTTAAATATCGGGCTCATGGTCTTTTTCTGTCATCATGTTTCTATGTTTTTTAGATTATAGCAGAAAAAGATCACTCGGCCTTTCGAGTCTGTCCCATAATTCTTGTCCATGTTGCAATAATACTAATCAGCTGCCATTCACAGAGCATTAAATCCCGTAGGCTATTCTTTATTCAAGACAGGTTTTGTTGGTTTTAGTCATTTGTACTCCACCATCTTAGGCAAATAAATATTCAAGATTCTCAACTTTGTTCACACCCAACATTCCTCTCTTCTTACATCTAACTACTAACTTTTATAATAATTTAAATAGCAACCATTACTAGTATAATCATTACCTGACCCTCCAGTCTCTTAGGTCCTCCATGTAACCTCATAGAAAGACTTGCATTTCTCCATGGTTTTCTAGGGCCTGATATTCAATTGGGACAGCTATGCACCACTAAGGCACATAGCCATCACCACCAACCTTTAACCCCTGATATCCAATACCAGAGTCATATGCGGCCCTGACATTCAAAGTCCGGGGTCACCGCACAGCCTCTGATACTGCAGAAACTAACCAAGTAGTAGCGAAATTGCACCACTACCTGACTAGCTCCTGTGGGTAAAACTAGGCCAGTTTTTGCTTTGCATAGTTTTACCCACAAGTCACTAATCGGGTAGAGGTACAATATAGCCGCTACCCAATTAGCGACTGTCGCCGCCAACGACATGCACCAGAATGCCCATGGCACTCTCTGATGCTAAGTGATTAACATCAGGGCGCATAGCAGCGTTAGTTGGTTGAATATCCAGTTCAACAGCATTTAAATAGTTTACAGGTCTGTAAACCACGTAAATGCCTTTAGAATAATGGGCCCCTAGTTTTTACTGTACTGGCAGCTTGAAAGACTGACCTAACTGCTAATTCATTCTTTTGTTATAGCTTTTCAGACAGATCTGTCTATGTGGCTGCCTGCATTTTTACTAGGACTTCCCACATTTTATGTTCCAGTAGCCCTTAAATTCCCTGCTAGATTGTCTAAGTATAGCACATTAAACACTTAGTGCCCGATATTCTAAAGACATTTACACGGTTTACTGACCGGTAAACCACGTAAATGCCACTGAACAGGATAGTCAACGACACTAACATGGTTAATGCTGCTGAATATCCCCAACTAACGCCACTATACACCCGGATGCTAACTGCACCACTATACACCCTGATGCTATACACCCTGATGCTAACTGTGCCAATATACACCCTGCTGCTAACTGCTTAGCATCGGGGCGTGTCATGGGCATTCCGGGGCATGTTATGGGCAGTGATAGTATTCTATTTGGGTAGTGGCAATATTGCACCACTATCCAATCAGCAACCTGCTGGTAAAACTAGGCGAAGCAAAGCTGGGAGCTAACCAGGTAGTGGTCCTATATCAACACTACCCGGTTAGCTTCTGCGGCGTCAGAGGCTGTGCGGCATTGAATATCCAGGGTTAGAGGTTGGCGGCAACGGCTATGCACTGTAGGGGTGCATAGCCATCCCAATTGAATATCGGGCCCTTAGGGCTCAATTTTCAAAAAGACTGATATTGAAGAGCCAAGGTAGTCATCCACGGTAATTAAATATCAGCAGGATTCAGCAGTAATATCTAGATTGTAGCTGCTGCTGAATATCCAGGTTGAGAACTGCTCTCTGGATAACTGGATACAGTAGGCACTTATCCAGAGAGCAATTGGGAAGAGTGGCCTAGTGGTTGGGGCAAGTTACCTCAAGCCAGAAGGTCAGGGGTTCAAATCCCACTAGAGGACAGCAGTCTTGGGCTGGAAGGACTGTGGTTTCTAGTCCCACAGGTGCTCCTTGTGGTCTTGGGCAAGCCACTTAACCCTCCATTGCCCATGTTCCCTGTAAGTATTAGTGTATGTGTCTCATAGCCTTGTGTTAAATGTGTCCCCCAATTGTGTTGTGACCACTTTGAAGGATAAAGCGGTGTACAAAACTTTCTAAATAAATAAATAACACTGATATCTGGATTGCAGCTTAGGACACCTTTTCATGCAGCCTACGCTATCCAGATAAGTGCTGACTAAAAATCACGCTATCCCAGACGCCGCCTTCACTCCACCCATGTTCTACCCCTGCATTAGCCAGATAGTGCTGGGGCAGTCGGTGAAGATATTCAGTGGTACTGTCTGGATAGTTCTGCTGAATATGACAGTCAATATCCTTTTCCTAAGGAGTTTTGAATATTAGTCCATTAGAACATATGTCGTCAAGATTTTGACTCTGCTATCTCTTCATAGAATGATGCTGAGAAGATCAAGAAAAGGTAGAAGGAATATACAGAGTTTTTATATGATAAAGATCAAGTGGACCAACAGCCGTTTCAACCTGTACCTTATGATTGGGAACCATTGGTGATGAAAGAAGAAGTTGAAGCAACATTAAAAGCCTTATCAAAGAACAAAGCACCAGGCATTGATAGCATTCCCATAGAAGTATTACAGCAATCTGATGCAGCTGTTACCGTACTTACAAGTGTCTGCCAAGAAATATGGAAGACAACATCATGGCCAACTGACTGGAAAAGATCTGTGTTTATACCAATCCTAAAGAAAGGTGATCCAACTGACTGTGGAAATTATCGCACAATCGCTCTGATCCCACATGCCAGCAAGATTCTACTGAAGATTATTCAAAAGAGACTACAACCATACCTTGAACAAGAACTACCTGAAGTGCAAGCAGGGTTCAGGAAAGGGCGAGGAATGAGAGACATCATTGCGGATGTGAGATAGATCCTTGAAAAGACTAAAGAATACCAAAAGGATATCTATTTGTACTTTATCGACTATAGCAAGGCTGTTGACTGTGTAAACCATGAGAAACTCTGGGCCACATTAAGAAGCATGGGTATACCAGAACACCTGATCGTTCTCTTGCACAATCTGTACATTGATCAAGAAGCAACAGTTCAAACAGAACAAGGAGAAACAGAATGGTTTAAAATAAGCAAAGGTGTAAGACAAAGCTGCATACTTTCCCCCTACCTGTTTAATTTATATGCAGAACAAATCATCAGAGAAGCAGGATTGTATGAAGACAACAGAGGTGTGAAGATTGGTGGAAGACTCATCAACAACCTTTGCTATGCTGACGATACCACATTACTGGCTGAAAGTGAAGATGATCTGAAACATTTGCTTCTCACAATCAAAGAACATAGTCTCAAAATGGGCCTGCACCTTAATGTAAAGAAGACAACGATCATGGCAACTGGCATAATCAACAGGTTCATTGTTGAAGGAGAAGAAATTGAAATCGTGAACAACTTTAACCTACTTGGATCAACTATCAATAAAAAAGCAACAAGCAGTCAAGAAATCAGACGACGTATTGGAGTGGAGGAGTAGCCTAGTGGTTGGGGCAAGGTACTTCAGGCCGGAAGGTCGGGGGTTCAAATCCCACTAGAGGACAGCAACCTTGGGCCGGAAGGACTGGGGTTTCTTGTCCCACAGGTGCTCCTTGTGGTCTTGGGCAAGCCACTTAACACTCCATAGCCCATGTTCCCTGTAAAAGAGTTATCTCCAAGTTATAATGCCCTGTTCGATGTAATTTCAGTTTGTTCAATGTAAACCGCACTGATGCAGAATAGCGCGGTATATAAGAGAATGTAAATAAAAAAAATTGCTCTTGGCAGAATGGCTATGAAAGACCTAGATAAGATTCTCAAGAGCAGAGATGTCTCTCTCCATACAAAGATTTGACTTGTTCAAGCCATGGTATTTTCAATAACATCATATGGATGTGAAAGCTGGACAGTGAAAAAGATAGACAGGAAGAAAATTGATGCCTTTGAATTATGGTGCTGGCGGCGAATACTGTATATACCATGGACTGCCCGAAGAACAAAGCAGTCAGTACTAGAGGAGATCAAACCTAAGCTTTCTTTAGAAGCTCAGATGACAAGACTTTGACTTTCATACTTTGGACACATCATGCGAAGAGAGAGATCATTAGAGAAAGACATCATGCATGGCAAGATAGAAGGTCAATGCAAAAGAGGAAGGCCAGCAATGAGATGGATCAATACAATAACATCAGCTATGGGTACCAGTCTGTCAACAATGAGCCGCCTGACTGAAGACCAAACACAATTTAGGATAACTATCCAGAGGGTCGCCATGAGTCGACTCCGACTCGACGGCCCTTAACAACAATATCTCTTCATATCTTACAACCAGGGCTGGACCAACCACTAGGCAAACAAGGCAGTCGCCTAGGGCAGCAACGTTGGGAGGGCAGCAAAAACAGGCCATTCAAAGCTAAATCAGATTTTGACAGCCAGAAGAAGTGTAAAGCTTGAAGTTCACCTAGGGCTCCAACATTTTGGATCAATTCTAGTGCCGGCCCTGCTTACAACTAAAGATCCTCTGTCCTTATCCCATGCCCACTTAAGTTCTGTTTATCTTTCCCTACAAGTGCTTATAGACCACATAACCCAGCTCCTCTACTACTACTGCTACTGCTACTACTACTAATCATTTATATAGCGTTACAAGGTGTACGCAGTGCTGTACAGACACATATAAAAGATGGTCTCTGCTCATCAGAGCTTACTATCTAATCAAGACAGACAACACAACAGATGAGAAAAAGGGTATGGAAGGAAGGTAAGGAGTCACAAGAAAAACAGGAGATTAGGATCCAAAAGCAGCCTCAAACAGTTGAGCTTTCAACATGGATTTGAAAAGGGAGAGAAATGAAGCCTGATGCACCTGTGCAGGTAGTTTATTCTAGGTAGTTTGTATCCTCTGTTGTGGATATTATACTGGCCTAGCAGAGCCATATCATGTCAAACAGCTAGAAATGTATATTGTTAAGTTGAGAAATTACACCAGTTTTAAAGCTGTTCTATTGATTCTCTCTGCTTTCCTTTCAGAGTATCTTAATGCATTTACATGGAAGGGGATGCTCTAGGGTTTGTTTACAAGGTTATATGAATATTCCTTTTTAGTGTATGCTGTGTGCTTTACACCTATAGGCTGTGTAGAACATGACGGAATGATTTATGACCTGTTAATGTGACAGGATTGTTCTTGCGATCGCACAGTCTGGTTCATTATATAGGTTTCTGAAAGGAAATGCACAGTGAAAAAATGATGATGCTAAGAGGTTTAACAAAATATCTTTTCTGAGATATCTAGAAGTGCTGATGCTCAAAAACCAAATAAATAAAAGTAGGAGTGTGATCATTCAGTGATTTATTTATGGGACACTAAAAGAGTTGGTGAAATGGGATTAGAAAATCTCTTGATAGTTCTTTACAATTGTGTTGCAATGTGAAGAATGTAAATCAAAGTCCTAGGCTTGACCCCAACCTGCTAGGCTTAGTCCCTGCTGCTATTTTTCTCTTATGTCTGTTGTGTGACTTTGTTCTTATACCATGGTTGTAAACAGATGGCATCCACTGCAGTGTGGAATGATCAAACCATCATTAAAACCATCAGCATGGAATATTGGAGAACACTTAAGGGAATTATGCACAGAGTTTAACACATACCCATAGACAATTGATACAGCCAGTCAAAAGCTGGCAAGCTTCTTTCTTATCCTCTGTCTTATGGGAATCATGAATGTATCTTTTTTGCACAGAAATATTACATCGGTCAAATCCACAAAGTATTTTTGGGCCCGATTTTCATTTAGGTGCTGGTATGTGCCACATCAGAGCATAGCATACCCGCCGACCATCCGTTTAATCTGGATTTTCAATGCCGGGGGTCATATGCGGCCCTGGTATTGAAAATCCGGTTTGCGCCGCACAACCCGGAAGCCGGATGAGCTGACCGGGTAGCAACAGTTTTCGATGCTAGCCGGGTAGCAGCAATTTTCGATGCTACCTGCTTAGCCCCTGCATCTGAAAGATAGACAAGGAAAAACTTTGTCTATCTTTAAGGTGTAGAGGACTAAGCGGGTAGCATTGAAAATTGCTGCTACCCGTTTAGCATTTTTCTCCACCACCGCTTCACCCCGAAACGCCCCCAACATGTCCCGATGCTCACTACATAGCATCTGGGCGCGTTAGGGACTTATCTAGGATTTTCAAAAGGCACCAGTGTAGGTGCCTTTCGAAAATCCCGAATAAGGCATTTACACAGGTAACTAGATCAGTTACCCGTGTAAATGCTTTCGAAAATGCTGCTCTTTAGCCTTATGTATATACATACACACATACAGATACACAGGGGCATGCCGGGATGTCTTGGTACCCAATCCCATAAGGGGCATGTCTGGGATCAGGTACCAAGCCTCCCTCTGCTCTTGCTGGTGTGTTGGTGCCATGACATCCCATTGCCATGGCATCAGGATATCCAGTGGGAGCGCCGATGGCCAGACACCCCACTAGACCAGTTTTCCCGCCACCCGACCCTTAGCGGGGTCTAACAGGGCCAGGATCTCACCTCCTGCGACTTTGTTGCTTCTGGGGGGCTGCTGGGCCAGAACACATGGGCGACCCATGCTTATTCCACCTCTGAGGTGGAGTAAGCTGGGTTTCTTCCAGGTGATCCCCAGACGTACAGGGCCGTGACCTGAATTGGCCCTGTATGTCTGGGTCCCTGGCCCGCCCACGATCTGCCCACTCTCCACCCCCATGCCACCCCCCCCCTCCCTGCACAGAGGCTCTGTGCATAAGAAGAGATAGTATCTCTGCATTTGGGCCAAAGGCTTTTAAAAGAATGATAGGGGAACAGGTTTGAATTAGGAATGACCCCATATCGCTGCAAAAATGTGTAAGCTTTAAAAAAGAAGATAATTTTATAACAGGTGATCTAGGATAATAGGGTAAGCAGACACCTATTCTGAGCCTATTTTATAAAGACATGTGGGGGGGTAATGTTCCTTCTAATCTGCGCTGAGTCCCCCGCTGACATTCCTGCTGGTGGGGGGAGCTGCAAAGTGATCTTGAGGGCCTGCAGTTGCTGTGCGATCCTAAATGCCATCGCTTTGCACCTCCCCCTAACAGCAGGAATGCTGGTGGAGGACTCAGCGCAGCTTAACAGGAACATTGGTGGAGGGGCATTTTAGAACGTACATCCAAGCGCACTCTGGGATGGCTAAGCCAGAGCATCTGAAAAAAAACAAGCATGTCCAGGTGCAGACACAATGTCACAAATGTGGATGTGTCCACGAGGGACATCTGCAGGGGTACTTCTACATAGACGTCTCTGGAATAGCATTTCCGAACCTGGACATATGGAAATAGCCTAATGGTTAGAGTAGTGGGCTACTACCAGGGTTCAAATCCCTCTGCTGCGATCATTGTGATTATACTGAATACAGAGGATGATTTACTGCTATCTTCTCTACACCCTCTGGATATTTTTCAGCCAAAATGAGTGAGTACTTTGCCAAAGCTTATTCCTGCTTGAAGTAGTTCTAAACTTTGATGCAACTCCAGAAGTCCAGAATGTTTCAGAGATCAGGCAGTGATGCCCGGCTTTCTGGGAACGCCTCAGCCCCACTTCCATCACTCCCCTGTTCCGACTTGGATGTCCACAGATCCGGCTTCTAAAATTGCTCTGTATATGTATTATGTGCTTTGGATGTCTCTGCCCATTTTTAGATGTCCAAAGCATAAATAGGGCGTTCAAAATAATCCCCATAGGCACCTATTTGTTATTATAAAATACTAGTTTTAGAGAGTCTTCCAAAAAAGCGGTAAGGTTAGACATTAGTTTACGTTCCACTTTGCTGGTTACCTTTTCATCAGTAGTGATTAAACAGCGTATTTTAAAGGCTTTATTTAAGGTTAAGTCGGTGAAGTTTTGTGGAGACAGTTAATGTTTTTCCTGATGTGTCTCGTGGCACCCAACTACGTCGGAGGCAATTTTTATCTCTTAAGCCCCGAGTTTTAGCTTTGGGTGCCACTTTTTTCCTACAATTTCCCTGTAAGTGCAACATCAATTTTGATGGAGCTTCATATGTTTTTGTTGATGTGACACATTTGGAAAACCTTTGATTGAGAGGCACGATTTAGTTAGGGAGGGCAATGTCTGATTATAATTACCTCCTAATTTGTGGGCTTATAGCCCTGTTTTCTGATTGAATATTAAGTGCTTGTTTCTTTTTAGTTGCAGTCGTACTCTCTTGATGTGGACTGTATTCCCATTTTTTCCTTTTACTTTTTGAATATTGGTGTATTGCATTGCTTATTATTGTTTTGGGAGAGTGTCCTGTATTATATTTGGTAACTGTATTTTGACTAAAATTCCATAAATAAAAAAAAAACCTAGTGTTAAGTGGTAAGAATCACATTTTAAAAACAGCTAAGGTCGTTAATAGCAGGGGAGCTTTCTTAGTGCAAAAGTGGCTCAATGGTCATCTCCAGGTCCTGGGGAAAAAAGCCAGTTTGGGCTGAGTCTCCTGCTGCAATGGACACCGGTGGAGGGGCGTCTAGGCCTGGGAGTGGCAATGATGTCAACAAGTGCAGTTATGCCTGCAGAAGTTAGCTATGGAAGGAGCCAGTATGGAAGGTGCAAGCAGTAACTTTAGAAACTTTGATTCCTCAGCTCCTTGACCAGCTTTGGCTCATGAGGCAACAGTTCTGCCTGGAACTCTACTTCCCCCAATCATGGCCCCGGAGGTAAGTTTGGGTGTAGTCGGAACATATCAATGAGCAGGTGCACAAGAAATAACTCTTGCTGTTATTTGGGACATGCTTTTAAAGTTTGCCTTGTGATATCCTTGTAGATGTGTGATCAGATACATGAACGTGAGATATCTATTCTTTCTCCTGGAAGATCTGTTTTTTTTCTTGATGTGAAGATTTCTGCTTTGATTCTTAAGTCCCAGGATGGAGGCAGTACTGTGACTCAGAATTGAAGATTTGCTTGGGACCTTATCTGGGCCTAAAACCTTTACTTTTGCTTAACTTTTTTCTTTTTCCTCTTACTAATCTCCACTAATTTGCTTCTTTCCCTCATTTATTTGTGGTCTAATAGAATGAGATTGGACTGATATTTTACTAATTTTCAATATTTGTTTTCCTTTAATTTTATTGTTACTTTATCCAATTTCATGTGTTTTTTCCTTAAACAAATGGATATTTTTAAATTTGTAAAACCTTTCAATAAGGATAAAATTAAAAAAAAAAATTAAAATATTCTTTAGATGTTGAATTTCTAACTTATAGAGTTGAGATTGAAAATTAGACACCTAAGTCTCAACTAGACTTTTGGAAATGTAGCCTATAATCTAGAAAGCAAGGAAATCTGCAGGAAAACCAGACGTGCTTAAGCTCCTTGAGAACCAAGTTGAAAAATCATTACTGACCTAAGGGATGCTATGCCATTCCCAAAGGTTTCTGTACACATAAAATATGCCTGTCTATCAAAGAACTCTTCCAAATAGATACAGCATCCAAATCCTCTCAGCAGAGCTCATATCTCAAGCACTTATGCAATAAAAATTAAATGGCATGCTGCACATATTACTCTCTGCAAATTGCAAATTAATTTGCTCCCACAGGACTTTTTGCTTAATAATCTGTAAGTATTCTAGAACACCTTTGTAAAAAAAAAAAAAAAAGGCTTTGTTCCCTTCATCAACTCCAAAATGTCAAGGTTTTAAAAAAGTGAAAGACTTTCAGGCTGCAGAAAGCCCACGGTTTGTTATGAAGAGCACTCTTTGAATCCAGTCACTGAAAACTGTTGAGGGTAATTTTATAAACTTCCATGTAGTTAACATGCATTTTTATGCAGTTATTTCATGCTTATTTTATAAAGTCAAATACACATGTACTTTATAAAATACTACAGTAAATGGCTGACAATACCACTTATTAAGCTGCGATCACTTACAACAGCCCTAGGGTGTAGATGCCCAAGCCTACATTTGGAAGGAACATATGCAAATCATAGTATTTTATAATTTGTTGTTGTTAAGTGTCGTCAAGTCAATATCAATTCATGGCGACCATCTGCAGGGGCGGCCCAAGGGGGGTGCGGGGCCATGTGCGGAGACTCGGTGCGGGGCCTCATTTGCATAAGGGGCCTCATTTGCATAAATATTTGCATAATGTTACCATACACTAACTTTTAGCAAACATGCCTCTTAATGAGTGTATGAATAAAGAAAGACTAAAAGACTTCTACATTACTATAATCCAGTGCCAACAGCCAGACACATTAGGAACTACTACAAACACTGCCCATTTAGAACCCATAGCAAACCCGCCGTATCCTAACAGCACTACCAGGACTCACAGAGAACCATACTCTACCTATCAAAAGGCAACACTGCAAATATTAAACCAATACATTTCAGAGAACAACAATACATGACCTACTGGGGAAAGAGAACAAGTGGCAATGTCAAATAGGAATTACATAAACAGAATACCTCAGCTCAGTTACACATGCAGAACATAGACCATCACCAAACAAGGAATCACAATTTAGAAACAGGAAGACAATAATTAAACTGGGAATCCCAAAAGCCAAACTTGGAATGTACAACACTGTAGAAATAAAACTATACATTAATTTGCTCTTGTACTAAACAAAGCACAGACGTTAATGATGCACATTTCCCAGAGCTGACATATTCCAATTAATAAATTCAAAATAAAGAGATTTTTTTACCTTTTGTGCATTTTTTTTTCAGCTGCAATTGCTCTAGTCACTTTCTTCTGGTTTCTTTGTGTCTTCCGCTAACTCTCCATCATCTGCTGTCCATTTGTCTTTTCTTCTCTCTTCTAGTTTTTTTCCATTCTCTCTCTACATCTCCTTTAACATACTAATCTTTCTCCTTTTGCTCTTTCCTCATTTCTATTTCATCTACTCAAATTTTACCCCTCCATTCTCAATCCCCACTTACTCTCCCAATATCCGGCCAATTGTAGATTTGTCTTCCCTCCCACACAAAATATTTTTTCCCTCTCCATTTCACTCTCCCAGCTCCATCCCATTCTAATCCTCCCCCAACATCAGCTCCATTCTAGTTCCAGTCCCACCCAGCATCCGCTCCCTTCTAGTCCCCGCATCAGCCCATTTCCAGTCCTAGCCCCCCATAAGCCCATTTCCAGTCCTATCCTAGACCCACCATCAGCCTATTTCCAGTCCTAGCTCCCCCATCTATTTCCAGTCCCATCCGAGTCCCTCCATCAGCTCATTTCCAATCCCAGCCCCCCATGAGCCCATCAGCCCATGTCAAATCCTAGCTCCCCTCCACTCAGCCCATTTCCAATCCAAGCCCCCCATGAGCCTACTTCCAGTTCTAGCCCCTTCATGAGTCCATTTCAATCCAAACCCCCACCACAGCCCATTTCCAATCTTAGCACCCCCCCAACAGCCAATTTCCAGTCCTATTCTAGCCCCTCCATCAGCCCATTTCAAGTCCTAGCCCCCCGCCAATTCACCCATTTCCCGTCCTAGCTTCCTCCCCCTCACAACCCATTTCCATTCCAAGCCCCCATCCCCATCAGCTATTTGCAGTTCAAGCCCTCCTTCCACTCAGCCCATTTCCAGTCCTAGCAACCCCCCCAGGCCATTACCAGTCCTAACCCCCCATCAGCCCATTTCCAGTCCTAGCCCCCCCATAGCCCATTACTAGTCCTAACCCCCCATCAGCCCTTTACATCCTAACCACCCCCTCACCCTATTTCCAGGCCTAGCCCCCCCATCAGCCTATTTCCAGTCTTAGCCCCCCATAGCCCATTACCAGTCCTAATCCCCCATCAGCCCATTACCAGTCCTAACCCCTCCCATAGCCCATTAACAGTCCTAACCCCCATCAGCCCATTTCCAGTCTTAGCTCCCCCCATAGCCCATTACCAGTCCTAAACCTCCCCATAAGCCCAATTCCAGTCTTAGCCCTCCCTAACCCATTACCAGTCCTAAACCTCCCCATCAGCCCACTTCCAGTCTTACCCCCCCCAGCCCATTACCAGTCCTAAACCTCCACATCAGCCCATTTCCTGTCTTAGCCCCCCCCATAGCCAATTACCATTCCTAACACCCCCATTAGCCCATTTCCAGTCAGCCCCCCCCCCCCATAGCCCATTACCAGTCCTAACCCTCCCCTATCAGCCCACTTCCAGTCTTAGCCTCCTAGCCACTGGTACCAGTCCTAAACCCCCTTCCCCCCTATCATCCCAAGTTTAAAAAAACAAAAAAAACCCCAGCTGCTTCTGCCGCGGCAGCATCAAGAGTGCCGCCGCGGGGCCCCCCTCCTGCCCGCAGAGCTTCCCCCCTGCCCGGCAGAGCCGCTCAGTCCCTGCATCGTAGGCTGGCGTCATCCCCAAACGTGGGATTAACAGAGCCGCGAGAAAGGAAACTCTCGCGGCTCTGAAAAGAAGCCCGCGTTCGGGGATGACGCCAGCCTACGATGCAGGGACTGGGCGGCTCTGCCGGGCAGGGGGGAGGCTCTGCCGGGCAGGAGGAGGGGGGGCCCCGCGGCGGCACTCTTGATGCTGCCGCGGCAGAAGCAGCTGGGGGTTTTTTTTTTTTTTAAAATTTGGGATGAAGAATGTTTTTTGTGCGGGGCCCCCTGAAACGCGGGGCCCTGTGCAAAAAACATTCTTGCTCAATGGACGGGCCGGCCCTGACCATCTGGATAGCTGTCCTAAACTGTATTCGGTCTTCAGTCAAGCGGCTCATTGTTGCTAAGTAGCATCCATAGCTGCTGTTACTGTATCGATCCATCTCATTGTGAGCCTTCCTCTTTTGCATTGACCTTCAACCTTGCCAAGCATTACGTCTTTCTCTAATGAGCTCCTCTTCACATGATGTGTCCAAAGTATGAAATTTGAAGTCTTGTCATCTGAGCTTCAAAAGAAAGCTTTGGTTTGATCTCCTCTAGTACTGACTGGTTTGTTCTTTGAGCAGTCTGTGGTATACACAGTATTCTTTGCCAGCATCATAATTCAAAAGTATCAATTTTCTTCCTATCTTTTTTACTGTCCAACTTTCACATCAATAAGGTGGTATTGAAATTGCCATGGCTTAGACAAGTCAAAGCTTTGTATAGAGAGAGACATCTCTGCTTTTGAGAATCTTGTCTAGGTCCTTCATAGCCATTCTGCCAAGAGCAATGCGCCATCGGATTTCTTGACTGCTTGTCATTTATTTATTATTGATCCAAGCAGGTTAAAGTTTTCCACTATTTCAATTTCTTATCCACCAATGATTTATTTATTTATTAGTGCTTATTTACCGCCTCTTGTGAATCAAAGCGGTTTACAAAGAACTCAAAACTGGTAACAGTTACATTTAGCAGTGTTCACATGATTAACAAGATAAACAGGCTAATACATAAAACAACTTAGCGTGAGTTATAGTTAACTTGGAGTGAGGGGGGGTGAGGTAAAAACAACAACTTAGGAGTACTGTTGATTTGCCTTTATAAATATTTATAACAGAGCGGCAAGCTCATTGGAGGAAATTGTTCATAATAATCATCATGTAGAGGGTGTATGAATAATGTTTGATTGAGTAGGTTGTCAGAAAAGACTGTTCTGTGGAGTTTTATTTAAGTAATTAATTTTCTAAAGTGTTTGTTGAACAAATACGTTTTTAACTGTTTACGGAAGGCTACTGGGTCCTTGATGGCTCTTAAGTCTTCTGGAAGGGAATTCCATAATTGTGGTGTGTATAAAGAGAATGCTCTCTTTGAAGTAGAAGATTTGCAGTTCCTGAATTTGGCGGGGACAATGAGGAGGTCTTTATTAATGTTTCTCCTTGGTCTGTTTTCCGGTGTGAATGATATCAGCGTTTTCAGATATGTAGATGAATCATCTTGGATGGATTCAAATATGGTGTGGATTGCCTTATGTTTTATTCCGCTCTCGATTGGCAGCCAATGAAGATGAATTAATACTGGTGAAATATGTTCTTTGATTGGTACTTGAGAGATTACTCTGGCTGCTGTGTTTTGAGCTAGTTGTAGTCGGCGGATTGTTTTCTTTGGGAGACCCATTAATATGGCATTACAGAAATCTAGGTGCGGGAAGATCATAGCCTGTAATGCAGTTCTGAAGTCACTTGAGGAGAGGAGAGGTCTTAAATGTTGCAGCATCTTTAGCTTATTGAATATGACCCTTCTTATATTGCTAACGTGCTTGTTGAAGCTGAGCTGGTGGTCAAGAGTATCTCACCTCTTTTTTAACTTTGATGCATGTTCCTTTAAACATTATTGATTCTGGTGGTGTGTAGGAACAGTCTTTTGTAATTATTAGACTCTGTTTTTTGAGGTTTATTTGGAGGTTGTGGTCTGCCAGCCAGGTAGTGGTACTATTGAGACATTCCTTGATTTTATGAAAGCATGGTTATTTAGTGTTGAATTGGGTGTATAACATAATATCATCAGCATACAAATGATAATATATGTAGTGGTCCTTAATTATACTGCAGATAGGTTGGATGTATAAGTTGAACAGGAGAGATGATAATGCTGATCCTCGGGTTATGCCTGTTCTTGGAAAAAATGGGTTTGACATGTTTTCACCCATTTTTACTTGGATGCTTTGGTTTGTTAAATATGATTAGAACCATAACACCACTTTGTCTTTAAGGCCAATTTGTTGCAATCTGTGTGTAAGATAGTCATGCATTATGGAGTCATAAGCCACTGATATATCTAGTTGTCAGGATTTTTGTCTTCTTTACCTTAAGGAACAGGCCCATTTTAAGACTATGTTCCTTAATCTTGTGGTATCATCAGCATAACGAAGGTTGTTGATGAATCTTCCACCAATCTTCGCACCTCGTTTGTCTTCATACAGTTCTGCTTCTCTGATGATTTGTTCTGCATATAAATTATAGGTAGGGGGAAAGTATGCATCCTTGTCATACACCTTTGCTGATTTTAAACCATTCTGTTTCTCCTTGTTCCGCTCAAACTGTTGCTTCTTGATCAATGTAAAGGTTGTGCAAGAGAACTATCAGGTGTTCTGGTATACCCATGCTTCTTAACGCTTTCTCATGGTTTACACACTCAAAAGCTTTGCTGTAGTCAATGAAACACATTTACATATCCTTTTGGTATTCTTTTGCCTTTCAAGGATCCAACTCATAACTGCAGTGATGTCTCTTGTTCCTCGCCCTTTCTTGAACCCTGCTTACACATCAGGCAGTTCTCATTCCAAGTATGATTGTAATGTCTGCTGGATGATCTTGAGTAGAATTTTATTGGCACGTGGGATCAGAGCATGTGCAATACTTCTCACAGTCATTCGGATCACTTTTCTTCAGTATTGGTATAAACACAGATCTTTTCCAGTCAGTTGGTCATGGATGTCTTCCAGATTTACTGGCAGTGCCTTGTAAGTATGGAAACAGCCACATCTGATCACTGTAATACCTCAATGGGAATATCATCAATACCCGGTGCTTTGTTCTTTGATAATGCTTTCAATGCTGCTTCAATTTTCTTTTTTCATCTTGATCATAAGGTACAGTTTTAAATGGCTGTTGGTCAACTTGATCTTTATGGTATATTTTTTGTATATTCTTTCCACCTTTTCTTCTCAGCATCATTCAACGTGGATTTTTAAGCATCTTGTAGCATTCCAGTTTGAGGCTAGAATTTTCTCTTTAACTCTCATAGCATTAGGAAAGCTGATCTTGTTCGTATTTATTTATTTGTCCGATTTTATATACCTCTTTTCGCTGGGTCAAAGTGGTGTACATAGAACTCAGTTAAACATTGTCTACATAGAACAGTAACTTTTTACATTAACTATTTAACATGAACCTTTCATTGTTAAATTATATACAGAAGCTTCTTACTAATGGGGGGGGGAGTTTGGTCAATTAATGGGGACTTATTGGTACTAAAATGGGGGGGGGAGTGGTTACGTGGTGGGTCTGAAGTGCTCCGTGAACAGGTGGGTTTTCAGTAGTTTACAGAATGTGAGGTCTTTGATGTTTTTTATTGTGTCAGGGACAGAGTTCCCAGATGGTGGGGGTGTAGAGCTTGAAGGAGCTTGCATATGCTTGTTGGATGCTTCTTGTTTTTTCGTGGAGGTGGCTAGAATGTTCTTGGTGGAATGCCTTCTGGGTTTTGATGAAGGTTTGCAGGTGTAGGATCAATTGGTTGTTAAGTGTTTTGAATATCATTAGGAGGATTTTGTATTTTATTCTGCTCTATAGAGGGAGCCAGTGAAGTTGCTGAAAGATGGGTGTGATATGTTCGTATCTTGAAGCTCCTTGAATGATCAGGGCTGTTGTGTGGAAAGTTGTCTTTCGAGGTAAGAGGACTGAGTGGGGTAATCCATGGTAGACAGAGTTGCAGTAATCGATGTGGGGAATGATCAGAGCTTGTAGGGCTGAGTGGAAGTCTGATGGTTCACGTAGTAGGCGAAGATGTTGTAAGGTTTGGGTCTTGTAAATTGCTATTGTTGTGTTTGTCATCTGCAACTTCAGGGTGAGTTGGTGGTCTAGGGTGACTCCCAGGTATTTAACTTTGGACCAGACTTGAATTTCGGTGTGATTTAGAGTAATGATGGTGCATGGGGAGAGGGGTGAATGAGTCATTCTTGGTGATGGATAAGTTGTTTGAAGCTAGTTATTGAGACACATCTGTAAAGCATTGTTGCAGACCAATGTAGGAGGGCTGGTCGGTGTTGAAAGATGCGTAGAGCATGATGTTGTCAGCATAGATATGGTAATAAATGTTACATGACTGGACGATTGAGCAGAGTTGTTGCATGTAGATGTTGAAAAGTAATCCTTAGAGGATATATCCTTGTGGTACACCTTGAGTCTGATGGTAGGGGATTGATGAAAGTGCACCATTTTTTATTTTTTGGAGTCAGTTGTGCAGGTAGGATTGGAACCATTTTAGTACAGTCCTTGAATTCTTATTGTTTATAGATGTTGTAGGAGGATGTTGTGGTTGATGGTGTCAAAAGTTGCTGATATGTCGAGGAATATTAGGATTAATCCTTGATGGGTGTTTTGGATTCCTTTCATGAGTCAGTTCATGAAGGTGGTTATGGGGTTTCCACTCCATGGTGCAGTCAGAATCCATGTTGCTGTGGGTCGAGTGGGGTATGTTTGTCAAGATATTCTTGCAGTTGTTGGATGGTTTTTTTTCGATTATTTTGGTTATGAATAGTAGGCTTGCTATTGGCCTGTATGAGGTGGGATTGGTGATGTCTAGATGAGGATTTTTAAGTTCTGGGAAAATTGAGATGCTTTCTAGGATTGTTGGTATTTCGCCCTGTTGTAGAGAGGTTTGGGTGAGTCTCACAAGGAATGGGGCGAGTTTGGTCTTTGTGGATTTGCTACAGCTCACTGGGAAGGAGTCAAGTGAGGACGATGTAGTGTTCAGGGATGCGATAGTGTTTTCTTTGTTTTCGTTGGTAATGTGGTCAAATGTGGTCCACGAGTGGGTGAGATGAGTGGTTGGCGTAGTCTGATCTGTTTGGGTTGGTGGCTGGGTATGGCGTGCGGAGTAGTAGGTGGCTAACAGTTGTGGTGTGATGGAGACATTGGAGGTGTCTTCTGCAAGGGTTTCTGTGAGTTCCTCTACTAGGTCAAATAGTTCTTTTGGTCAGTTGAGTGAGCTTTGTATCTGTTTGGTGTGATAGACTTGCTTGAAGCGGTCTATTGCGTTGTACTCTTTTAGTAGAGTCATGTAGCATGTTCGGTCTAAAGGTGCTTTTGATCTTTTCTATTTGCATTCCAGTCTGCGGAACTATGTTTTGAGTCCACGGAGGTCTGGGGTGTACCAAGGGCTTTTGTTCTATTTGCTGCATGTAGGAGGTAATTGGGTTGAGGTTGAGGCAGCTTCAGAGATGGTTTGGTTCCAGGAGGACATTAGGGTGTGTCAATTTTGTAGATGTCATAATTTTAAAAAGCACTAGTGAAAAATGGTACAATTCCATGTGGCAAATCAACAACTAGCTTTAAATTTTGTGTAATATGATATCCACCTATCTGAAATTTCTAGGAAATTATTCAATATAAAAATAAATAGCTATTGGACACAAGATCCCAGGCATCTCCTTTTCCAGCTGCAACTGTTGAAAAAACAGTGTGAAGAGTTAAGGAATATAGCTATGCCTACAGTGAGAAGGTCAGCTTGGTATGATTACAGCAAGTCTGTTCTGCAAGCTATGTTGTGCCGTGAAGAGGAACAGGAGAGAGGAGATGCAGTGGAGAAGATATTGAAGAACAGAGGTGAAAGAGATGAGAAAACAGCTTGGAAACAGCAGTGTGAGACCCAGGAAAAACACCATCCATCAACACTGAGGCAGCTACACTCACCCAATTACTTGACTGGAGCTCCAGAGTATCTGAGCCTCCTCTTACCTATACCATGACAACCACAGAGATCAAGGCATTTCTGAGCAAGCCTATGGTGGTTCCAGACTGGCAATCATACACCCATCCCATAGAAAGGTGTGTAAAAATAGCAACTGAGGCTGCTGGTCATGTGTACAATCAGGAGAGGAGGGAACATTATATTAGGGGTCAGATGGTCAGCAGGGAACATGAGCCAAAACAGAAGCAAACAAGATATGGCTTCTTTGCTGGATTTTGTTAAATAACATTAAAGTAACTGCATAAATGATGTTTTAAAGACAATTATGTGGCTACAGGTATTCAGACTATTTGTACATTCAAATAAATATTAATTTCCACATATTTCAATTGTGATTTGATGTAGGTAAGACTCACGTTAAGCAGTTTCTGAAGATAGTTTTAGATTCAGTGTCAAAACTGCATAATTTTTTCACTAGTAGTAACCGGGTAGCCGGACTAGGCGCTTCCCCAACCCCAAACCCCCCCCCCCCCACCCAGTCATACCCAACCACACCCCCGTATGGTAAAAACCACAGACAACTTTTATTTGGTAACAAACTGGTCGCAGCTTTATTTCCAACAGGAACGTATTAACATTAATGCCAATAATACATCACTATAGCAACCCAGCGGAGCGATGTGCCGCCAGCCATGCTACTAGCAAAGCGACCCCGCCTCCGCTGCGGCCGTGGACCCACCAACGGCCGAGCTCACCCACCCCTATCCGACTTCGCCATATTACAAGCAAAAGTCTTCCAGGGGTTATCCGGGCAAGGGCACCCCGCCCCCACCCCAAGTGGCATAAGGCTCCGGACCCCGGAAACCTCCGGGATCCCGCAAAACACCCACACCCCCAGCTGCGTCACCCCAAAATCACCCCCAATCCGCAGTAACAAAGGGCGGGCGGGAGGGACGCCGTTCCGACAGCCTAACAGCATGTGCTCCTGGCTCGCGCCCGCCTCAGGAGCACATGCCCGATCGGCCCGTCTGATTGGCTCCGCACAACACGTGCACCCGCAGAGCCAATCAGATTAAATGATGCGCTCCAATGGCGCGCGCCTCCGGCTCGCCCCCCCACTCTATGCAGGGTCCCGCGCCTAACCGGCACCCGGTTACGCTCGGGCGCCAGGACCCTGCCCGCGCCCTGCTTACTAACCGGGTAGCCGGACTAGGCGCTTCCCCAACCCCAAACCCCCTCCCCCCCACCCAATCATACCCAACCACACCCCCGTATGGTAAAAACCACAGACAACTTTTATTTGGTAACAAACTGGTCGCAGCTTTATTTCCAACAGGAACGTATTAACATTAATGCCAATAATACATCACTATAGCAACCCAGCGGAGCGATGTGCCGCCAGCCATGCTACTAGCAAAGCGGCCCCGCCTCCGCTGCGGCCGTGGACCCACCAACGGCCGAGCTCACCCACCCCTATCCGACTTCGCCATATTACAAGCAAAAGTCTTCCAGGGGTTATCCGGGCAAGGGCACCCCGCCCCCACCCCAAGTGGCATAAGGCTCCGGACCCCGGAAACCTCCGGGATCCCGCCACCGGCACAGGCAACATCACCACCTGTGCCGCCCCCCCCCCCCTGCTGGAAGCTGCGACCAGTGATACCGGGACCTCACGAGAGACTCCAACATCTCCTGCCAATCGTTCAGGAGCAGATCAGTTCCCACAGGGGACAAATGAACGCCATCTCCCCTGAACAGCCTCCCACAGGACGCCTCCGCCCAGGGGTGCTGCACCTGGAACCCACCATGCTCGCTCACCCATCTCCCAATTTGCCGGTTAATCTTGGTCAGTCCACGTGACCAGCGCCGCTGATCCCAGCATGCTGGCCGCGGGATAATGTCAGACCAGATCAACGCGGCATCGGGAAACAGGCGACGCACCACTTCAAAATCCCTCTTAGCCGCCCTGATCAACCGCTTGGACGACCAAGTGGACAAATCGTTGCCCCCCAAATGCACAATTAGAATAGCTGGATGCTGCCGGACACGGCCATGGTGACGGAGCAAAGGCAGCAGCTGCTCCCACCGCAGCCCCTGCTCGCCCAGCCATGAAATCGCCACCTCTTCCAATGCCAGGCCAAGATTCAGCCCAAAGGGGCGCTCCGCCGCCCGCTGGCCAGCCCAGTAAACGAAGGAGTGGCCCAGAATCCAGCAGACCAGCTGTCCCGACTCCCCATCTGTAAAAGAAAACACAACCAAGTTAGCAACCCCCACCCCCCAAGGAATGGCCAGGTTAGAGACGAACGTACCCTCGAACGCCGTCGACCGCCACCTGCCAATACTCTGTATCTGAAGACCGGAGCAACCTGCAGCCGCCGCGCTGGTAGCCGCACCGATCCGAAAAGAATGGGCCGAAAAAAAGACGAGGGTCCTCGCCCAACTGAGTCAGCGCGAGCCGCAAGACCGCTGTGAACTGAAAACGAGTCAATGCCCTGCCATCCTGATGAGTAAAAAGCACTCCGCTACCCACCGGACGCAGATCCAGAAAGGCCTGCATGTTGGCCACTGGGCAGGTAAGCCCTCCCGTAGACCGAAGGACCACCCAAAGCCCTTTACCCCGCTGGTCCGTCTTAGATCGAGCCAGCAGCACGCGCATGCGCGGAGGCAGCAGCATCCACACGTGCTGCCGGAGCAAACAAGTACCGTGACCCGACGCCGCCGAATCGGCCACCAACTCCCCGATGCGAAAGGCACCAAAAAACGCCAGACAGAAAGCCGCACGAAAGAGCACTCGCTCATACAGCGACCAGGCGACCACCGGTACCACCTCGCACAGCTGCACCAGGAGTTCGTGCGTAATCGGACGACGACGATCACGGGGACCCGGCTGAGAACGCTCCCAGCCCTGAAGCAACCGTCGCGCCAAAAACCCCCGACCTGACACCCCCCACCCCGTCGCTCTGGCAAAAAACCAGAAACCCGCCAGATGGCAACGCACGGACGATCTCGAAACCCCATGCTCCTTGGCCCAGCTAACATACTCCCCCAGCAAATGATCCGGGACCACCCCCCCTGTCCACCCATGCACTTGCAAAAAGCTTTGGACTCGCTCACAACCAGTCCGGTACGCATCCCAGGTTCGCTCCGCTACAGAGCTCTGCAGAAGACACCTCATCGCAGCAGGCCATCGCTCCACAACTGCCAAGGGACCGCCAGCCCCACCGGGTCGGCATCCGGAGCCAACTCCCGAAACCGATCCAACTGCAAACGGGAAAGAGCATCAGCTAGATCATTGGAACGCCCTGGAATGTGCCGCGCTCGCAAGTGCACATTTAAGCGTAAACACGTGAGCACAACCCGGCGCATCAGCGACGCCACTGCCCCACACCGCGGCGAAAAATGATTAACCACATGCACCACCGCCTCGTTGTCACACCACCACAACACTCCACAGTTAGCTAACCTATCAGGCCACAACTCCAGCACCACCAAGATCGGAAAGAGCTCCAGGAAAGTAATATTGCGGACCAACCCGTTCTCCACCCACTCGCACGGCCACCTGTCAGCACACCAAGCCCCATTAAAATAGATGCCCAAACCTACCCCCCCATCTGCATCAGTGTACAACTGCAAATCCTCAGTGGTAACCGCCGCTCCACGCAGAACCGTCACCCCATTGAAGTCCCGCAAAAAGACATCCCATACGCGCAAATCGTCACGCATTCCCCGCGTCACACGAATATGATGATGCGGCTTGCGCACACCTGCCGTCGCCGCCGCCAGACGCCGACTAAACACCCGCCCCATGGGGATGACTTTACATGCAAAGTTGAGGGAACCAAGAAGGACCTGCATGTCCTGCAAGGTGACTTTCCTAGATGCCAAAAGATTGGCCACAAGAACCCTCAGTTTCACCACCTTCTCCCAGGGGAGCCGCGCCACCATCTTCCGCGAATCCAACTCGATACCCAAGAACACTATCGTCGTCGAGGGACCCACCGTCTTTTCCTCCGCCAAAGGCACCCCCAGTTCGCCCGCCAAAGTAATAAAACCGCGCAAGAGAGCACCACACTGCGCAGACTCGGCCCCTCCCACAAACAAAAAATCATCAAGGTAATGAACCACCCCAGAACAGCCCACCACCTGCACCAACCTCCAATGCAAGAAGGTACTGAACTTTTCAAAGTAGGCGCACGACACCGAACAGCCCATCGGCATGCATTTATCATAGTAATACGCCCCCTCAAATTGAAAACCCAACAACGGAAAAGACGAAGGGTGCACGGGCAACAAGCGGAATGCCGATTCCAAATCCACCTTGGCCATCAATGCCCCAGGACCCGACCTAGCAACCAACTCCGCCGCTCTATCGAAAGAGGCATAGCGCACCGAACAAAACTCCCGTGGGATAAGATCATTCACGGAGGCGCCCATGGGGGCAGACAAATTATGAATGAGGCGAAACTTCCCCGGCTCCTTCTTGGGTACCACACCCAACGGGGACACAACAAAATCCGGAAAAGGGGGGCAACTGAACGGACCCGCTACCCTGCTAAGCTGCAACTCGGCAGACAACTTCCAACGCGCCACCTCCAGCCAGCGCCGCACGCTGGGGGAATTACGAGTCACCGAGCCCGCCGCCCGACCCCGCACCGGAATAAGGAAGCCAAATTGAAAACCCCTCTCCAAACATACTTTGTCCAGCACCTTGGGGTACCCACGAAGCCATCTACGCAATACTGGGACCCGAATAGGCGAGGGAGCCACCCGCAAATCAGACTCCCTACTTAGGCCCGGACCCCGGGAGGGAGGGGCCCCCTTTTTTAACGCATTTGGGTGCGGAATGGGGTCCCCCACAGATTGAGCACACATGCCGGAACTTGCAGTCCGGGAAAGGGCACGTGGAGCGGTTGAACCTCCAGCAGACGTCTCCGGCCCCCCCAACGGCCGCCCTGGCTTGCCCCGCGGGGGGCTCCCCCCGAAAGGGACGGTTCACCACGCCGCTCGCCCCCACCCCCGCCTTGACCCCTCTACCCCCACCACCCCCTTTCACCGACATCTGCGTCAACCAAAGGCTGATATCCTGTGTACCCCAGGTCAGCGATCGGTTCTCCTCCATCTTGTCACGAAACTTTTCGTCGTAGTTAAGCCACGACCAGCCTTCGTGCATTTGCGACGCTTCCAAGATCGAGTCCGCATAAGCCAATAAACTACCCGATTGATCCGGCCACCGACGCCCCCAGACGCTCGCTAAGCGCAAACAGGCCCGGACCCAATTGACCACATTGCGCGAAACCCGGTGTAGCCGCCCCGCCTTTTCCTCCTCCTTCCGCTTTTTCTTACTATCCCCCGAGCGCTTCCTGCCTTCGAGCAAACGAAAAATGTCAATATACTGCCTCCGCGTGATCTTACGCTGCAACTTCCGGGGCACCCCCTCCCACAGTTCAGAAAGTGCGGCCACGGAGGACAGCGCCGCGCCCGCGCTGAAACCGCCGCGCCGCCCCTTGGATCCGCAACCCTTCCGTCATCGGCGCTTGAGGATCCCGAATCCTCCGATGACGAAGAGGATGACGAGTCCGAACCACGCCTCCGCCGGCACGCATGTTTCCGCTTCTTCCCCCCTTTTCCAGGACCGCGCCACCCGCGATCCCCGCAGAGCGCCCTCGGACTCCGTCAACTCACCAGAAGCACCCCCGGCCGCCCCGGCAGGCGCGGGAGCAGGCAGTCGTCCCAGGGGATCCTCCATTCTCGGCAGCATTACGCTCCCGGGCGCCGCGCCGTCCGCCGCCGTCGCCCCGCTGAGCGCCCTATGCGCTGGATCCATACTCGCAGGACCACCGGAATCACCCACCGCTGGCACTGCGCGAGGCGCTGACAGCCAGGGAACCTGCGGAGAGAAAAAAGGGGGGGAGAGAGGCGAGAAACCAGCAGACCAAGGCTGCCAAGCCCCCACCCACTCGGCCCGCGAGGACCCTTGCCCCCCAACGCCCACTGCTCCCAAAGTGTAGTCGTGCCGGGCGGCAAAACGCTCGCAGGTGGGATCACCTGCCCCCCGCTCCCTGACCACCCTCAGAGCCCACACCTCCAAGCGAGCTCTCTTCAGAGCGACCCCCGGAGGCATTCCCACCACCCACACCGCTGCCACCCGACCCAACAGCACCCGCCCCCTCCCCGCAACGGACGGCACCCTCCGCGCCGGGGCCCTACCCCGGGGAGTAGCCTGCGGGGCCACCACAGCCCCACCCACACTAGACCTGCCCCCATCATGCTGGCCATGAGCCACGCGGCCTCTACCAGCACCACGAGGCCCTGAAGGAGACCCCCCAGCCCCCCGGACCGAATTCCGGCCTCCCCTTAGGCTACCAACCCCCCTCCCCCCTAAACCAACTCTAGCACCAGCCCGCGGCCTCCAGGCTGCCCCCCTCCCCCTCAAGGTCCCCCCTGCTTGGCTGCCGGTACCCCCGTCGCCCCACGACCACCCCCCGCCCTCCCACAAACACCGCCGGCAAATGCGGTTTAAAGTTGCGAGTTTAAACTCCCGCGTGCCACGGAGAGGGCCCGCCCGCCACCGGGAAGCAAATCCCCGCCGAAAATGGACCCGAACAAAACAACTCGCCTGGCCGCACCGGAAGAGTCCCCCGGACAGCAACCAGCAGCTCCGACGCTCGAGGCAGGCCACACGCTGTCCAACGCCGCGGAGGGAAGCCCGAACGAGACGCCACGCCGTTCCGACAGCCTAACAGCATGTGCTCCTGGCTCTCGCCCGCCTCAGGAGCACATGCCCGATCGGCCCGTCTGATTGGCTCTGCACAACACGTGCACCCGCGGAGCCAATCAGATTAAATGATGCGCTCCAATGGCGCGCGCCTCCGGCTCGCCCCCCCACTCTATGCAGGGTCCCGCGCCTAACCGGCACCCGGTTACGCTCGGGCGCCAGGACCCTGCCCGCGCCCTGCTTACTTTGTAAAGTTTGAAAAAATAAAAATCTACCCCTAAAATTGACACCCCTAATGGACATGGTTGCGGCAAGGTTGATCATTTCCATGTCAATGAGTGATGAAATGTTGGAGAGGAAATATTTCTTGTCAGTTTGAAACATCTTATGTTCTTCATCTAATAGTTACGGATTCTATTTCCTTGCATCATTGCAGTACTTCTCCTTGTCATGTCTTGCTGCACATTGGAAATCTTGAGTTCTGTGATTGCCTCTCTTTCTCCTCTGGCTTTAGCTTCTCTGCATTTCTGGGCAATTTTCAGAGTTTCTACAGTCAACTATTTTGGCCTTTTTTGCTTTTTCACTTTTTGTAGAGACAGCTCACTTTCTTCAAGCAGAACTTTCTTGATGTCATCACATAACTCTTCTGGTGCTCTGTCTTTTGTATACAAAGCAGCAAATCAATTTAAATTCCAGTGGTATATTCTCAAGGTCATATTTTGGTACATTCATGAATGGCTTGTTCTTTTTCAGCTTTAGCTTGAGTTTGCATACTAGTAGTTGGTGATCTATACCACAGTTGACTCCTGGTTTTGTCTTTGTTGATGTTATTGAGCCTTTCCAACGTTGACTTCCACAGATGTAGTCAATTTGATTTTTGTACAATCCATTGGGTGAAGTCCATTTGTATACAGCCATTGCTTGGTCTTGCAGAATTCTATCAGTCTTTCTCCAGCTTCATATCTGTTGCAAAGTCCATATTTTACAACCGCTTTGCTTTCTTCTTTGTTGCCAGCTTTTGCATTCCAGTCACCCATGAGTATCAGGATATCCTGTTTGTAGCTTCTCTCAAGTTCAGTTTGTACTTCTTCAAAGAACTCATTGACTCCTTCCTTTTCTGCAGCTCTTGTTAGGGAATATACTTGAATAATAATTGTGTTGATGGGCATTCCACATAGATGCATAGAAATTAAGCGTTCACTGATTGCATTGTATTTCATTACAATGGTTACAAGGTTTTTCTTCAATTATAAACGCAACACCATTTCTTCTTTGTCTTTCATTTCCAGCATAGTATACCATATGATTATTGGATGCAAAGTGTCTAATGCCAGCCCATTTCAATTTGCTGACACCCAACAGATCGAGTTGTACACCTTCCATTTCATTCTTGACCACCTCCAACTTCCTTTGGTTCATGCCTTGTGCATGCCATGTTCCAATATGTATGATCTCTTTGCAGCTTCTGACTCTCATTTCATGCGCAGGTACATCAGCAGTCAGATGTCTTGAGGGCTTTGATCCAACCACATCATAAATACTGGCTTTACTCTAACAAGTCTTCAGCTCATCCCCAGTAGCCAGTGCGGGTCTTATCTTCCAGCACTATAGTACAATTTGTTTTGTTGTGACTATCCAATGGGTTTTCGTGGCAAGATACGGAAGTAGATTGCCGGGTCTTTCTTCCGTGGAGATACTGCTAGTGCTGTTGCTGTTGTCACAGGAATGTGATCCTCTGTTGCCAACACCATCCCATTCTTCTACTGCCCAGATGGGTGGTTTATCTAAGTCTGGCACCTCAGCTGAGACCTGGCCATCTTGGGATACTTTGCCAGTAGTTATGCTACCGATAGCTTAGCCCTCAGCATCACAGATGCAAACAAGCCCTCATAGCATGACAAGCTGCACACTAAGTTAGGGTTTTTATATTTAGGTGCATACTTATGTACTCCACCCATACTCCATTCAAATTATGCTCCTGTGTACGCCTACACTAAAAATGCACGTGATCAGGCCAAAGCACATACTTTTAGAATAGCGACCAAATCCATTATGCAGATAAATGATTACTTATGCATGTGTATGACTAAAATACCTAGATTTATGGCCTCTGTACATGCATAAATCTAGTCAGCTTTTTATAAAATTACTCCCATGGAGGCCAGTTCTGTCCCCTGGATGCCTGCCCGCATTGCCTGCCCAACGCCTAGACAGTTACAACATAGACTCAATTCCGCCACCACGAGGGCTAGACGTACCCGTGATGGAGGAATCAGGGAGATCTACATCCTGGCTCTCCCCAGATTCAGTGGGGAACAATGCACAGGAGCCTGCCTATCCTCCTGCTTGAACACTGCTGCACTGGAGAGTGAGCAGTGACATCCAAGCACCATGGCAATGGGCCATCTACTGCCGTCTCAGAATGGCATGGGCCACATTGGCCCCTGCTGCCCCCCTCACCATGCACCTCCAGTGGCCCATATGGGCAGGGTTGTGGCAGCAGATTCCCCAGGGGCAATTGGCAGTGCGGGTGGGGGACAGCAGACGGTATCCCGTGCCAATCCCAGCACTTATTCCATCACCGGGGTGGAATAAACCGCACATCCAAACTGCCACAGTGGCACATACAGAGGCCTATCCTGAATAGCCTTTGTACATCTGGCACATGGGCACTCTCCCACTCTACCCTAGCTCCACCCCAGCATCACCCACGTCCAGCGCTCCCTGCACAAATGCTGTATACATGTGGGGAGCGCTGGCGACAGAATCGTGTCCCGGAGCTGAGCGTGGGTTGGATGACCAGCCCGTACGTCTAATCCCGCTATTCACTGCAAAGACTGACCTCCATAGTGATCAAGAAGTTACAGATAGGATTTGAATAGACATCAAATATTTAGCTAAGTCTTGTAGCTTAATATTTCCCCAGGAACAAGCAGGAAGTCAGTCCTCACATACTGTATGGGTGACGTCGGCACCAATGGAGCCCTCATGGAAGCATCCCAGCAGCTTTCAAAGAAAGCCTTTCGGAGATGCTACCATGCATGCGTGTGCCCCTTTCCACCCAAGGGTGCCATCTTGCTCAGTCTCCTTTTCTCCGCTGAGCTCTTCAGACATCTGTCTGGCTTGTCCCCGGAAAAAGTTGATTTTTCAGCCTGAGTTTCATACTCGCCTTCAGTACTGCACCAGTACTCTTCCCGCCACCCGACCTCACTGTCTTGACATCGATTTCAGGTCCTTTTGTAGTTTTTCCTCCTTGTCGTCTTTGCACCTGTTTTCCAGTTGGCAGCTCAGCGGGTCTTCGACCTCGCTGGGGTACTTTTTCCCCCCATGGCTACCAGTGATTTTAAAAAGTGTGATCAGTGTGCCAAGATCATGTCTTTGACCGACACACACGATTGCTGCCTTCGCTGTCTTGGGTTGCACCACGACCCCGCACATGCGGTCTCTGCAAAAAGATGTCCAACAAGGCCCTCAATAGCCGCCAGCAGCAGAACGAAGACCAGGGCCTCATCTGAAGCCATGGCAACTCAAAGCGGCTCCACAGAACCCGAGAGGCACCATGGTTCTTCGGAGAGGGGGTCGCCCTTAAGGAAACCCAAGAAGAAGAAAAAGAAGACCTTGAAGGCAGCATCCCTGGATGAATCTGACAGGCTGGGTGCATCCTAAACTAGGTCCTGCAGTCCGAGACGCTCATCCGAGGGATCGGAGAGGAAGCAGTCTGCAAAGGTCCGCCGAAAGGACTCGACCTCGGATCGGTCTCGGTCGCCAGACACCATCCTCATTAAGGATCGCGCCACCTAGATAAGGTCTTAGATAGTGCTGGGGAGGAATCTGCTGTCTTGGTACATGTCGGTACCAATGACATAGGAAAATGTGGTAGGGAGGTTCTGGAGGCAAAATTTAGGCTTTTAGGTAGGAAGTTGAAATCCAGAACTTCCATGGTAGCGTTCTCCGAAATGCTTCCTGTTCCACGCGCAGGACCCAAAAGGCAGGCAGAGCTCTGGAGTCTCAATGCGTGGATGAGACAATGGTGCAGAGATGAGGGTTTTGGATTTGTTAGGAACTGGGGAACATTCTGGGGAAAGGAGGGGCTCTTCCAAAGGGATGTGCTTCACCTTAACCGGGATGGAACCAGGCTGCTGGCATTAACCTTTAAAAAGGAGATAGAGCAGCTTTTAAACTAGATATTAGGGGAAAGCCGACAGTTGCCCAAGAGCGGATGGTTCAGAAGAATGTATCCTTGAAGGATATTACCAAAAGCAGAGAGGTTCCACAAAAGAGTAAAGTAGCCCAAATGCCCTCAAGTATGGAGCAGACAGAGCTTAAAGATCCCAATTTACCCATGTCTAACAATAGCCAAATTAACATGAATAAAATACATTCTCTAAAATGCTTGTATGCAAATGCTAGAAGTCTAAAGAATAAGATGGGAGAGTTAGAATATATAGCACTAAATGAAAGGTTAGATATGATTGGAATATCAGAGACATGGTGGAAGGAGGACAACCAGTGGGACACTGTGATACCTGGGTACAAACTATATCGTAATGATAGAGCTGATCAAATTGGTGGAGGGGTTGCGCTCTGTGTTAGAGAGGGCATTGACTCAGCAAGGATTAAAGTTTTGCAGGAAACAAAATCTGCTGTAGAATCTATATGGATTGAAATTCCATATAAAAGGGGGAAGGCAATGGCAGTGGGGGTGTACTATCGAGCACCTGGCCAGAATGACCAAATGGATGATGAAATGCTCAAAGAAATCAAGGAAGCTAACAAAAGTTACAGCGCAGTAATAATAATGGGTGATTTCAATTACCCCGGTATCGTCTGGGTCAGTGTCACCTCAGGACATGCTAGGGAGATAAAGTTCCTAGATGAAATAAATGACTGCTTCTTGGAGCAGCTGGTTCATGAACCAACCAGAGGGGAAGCCATATTAGACCTAGTCCTTAGTGGAACACCAGATCTAGTGCAAGAGATAAGGGTGTTGGGGCCACTTGGCAATAGTGATCATAGCATGATCGCCTTTGATTTAATTAGTGGAGGAGGGATAGTAAGGAAATCCACAGTACTACCTTTTAACTTTAACCTTTTAAAGGGAGACTATGATAAAATGAGGAAAACAGTTAAGAAAAAACTAAAAGGAGCAGTTGCAAAGGTTAAAGACGTACATCAAGCTTGGGTGTTGTTGAAAAATACTATCTTGGAAGCCCAGACCAGCTGTATTTCACGCTTTAAGAAAAGTGGAAGGAAGTCCAAAAAAACTGCCAGCATGGTTTAAAGGTGAGGTCAGAGAGGCTGTTGTTGCCAAAAAAGCATTTTTCAGGAAATGGAAAAAAGAGCCAAACGACGAAACCTGGAAACAGCACAAGCACTGGCAAGTCAAATGCAAGGCATTGATAAGGCAGGCAAAGAGAGAATTTGAGAAGAAGCTTGCTGCGGAAGCAAAAACGCGAAATAAAGACCTTTTCAAGCACATTCGTAGCAAAAATCCTGTGAGAGAGTCAGTTGGTCCATTAGATGATAAAGGGGTTAAAGGAGCACTAAGAGGCGACAAGGCGATAGCGGAGAGACTGAATTAATTCTTTGCTTCGGTCTTTACTGAGGAAGATGTAGGGATGTTACCCATGACTGAAGTGGTATTTAAAGGTGCGGAAGAATTGAAGGAAATATCGATACATCGGGAAGATGTCTTACAACTATTAGATAAACTGAAGAGTAGCAAATCACCTGGGCCGGATGGTATACATCCAAGGGTGTTGAAAGAACTGAAATATGAGATTGCAGACCTACTATCAGTAATCTGTGAACTATCATTAAAATCATCTCTAATACCTGAAGTTTGGAGGATCGCCAATGTAACACCAATTTTTAAAAAGGGTTCCAGGGGTGATCCGGGAAACTACAGACCAGGAAAAATGGTAGAAACCATCATAAAGAATAAAATTACTCAGCATGTAGATAGTCACAACCTAATGGGAGACAGCCAACATGGCTTTAGACAAGGAAGATCTTGTTTTACTAATCTGTTATGTTTTTTTGAAGGAGTGAATAAACAGGTGGACAAAGGTGAGTCGGTTGATATTGTGTATCTGGACTTTCAGAAAGCCTTTGACAAGGTCCCTCCTCAGAGACTTTTGGCAAAACTAAAGAGTCAAGGGATAGGAGGCAGTGTACTATTGTGGATCAGGAACTGGTTAAAAGATAGAAAGCAGAGGGTAGGGCTAAATGGCCAATTTTCCCAATGGAGAAAGGTGAATAGTGGTGTACCCCAGGGATCTGTGCTGGGTCCGCTGCTTTTTGACATATTCATAAATGACCTGGAAAGTGGAATAACGAGTGAGGTGATCAAATTTGCAGATGACACAAAACTATTTAAAGTTGTTAAAACCTAAGAGGATTGTGAAAAATTGCAAGAGGATATTGATACATTGGAAGACTGGGCATCAAAATGGCAGATGAAATTTAATGTGGACAAGTGCAAGGTTATGCACCTAGGGAAGAACAACCCAAACTATGGTTACACGATGCAAGGTTCCACATTAGGAACCACCACCCAGGAAAAAGATTTAGGCGTCATTGTGGATATCATGTTAAAACCCTCGGCCCAGTGTGCAGCGGCGGCGAAGAGAGCAAATAGAATGCTAGGTATGATAAGGAAAGGAATGGAAAATAAAACAAAAGATATTATAATGCCTCTATATCGTTCCATGGTGAGACCGCACCTTGAATATTGTGTGCAATTCTGGTCGCCGTATCTTAAAAAGGATATAGCGATTTTAGAAAAGGTTCTGAGAAGAGCCACCAAAATGGTAAAGGGGATGGAAGGATACTCCTATGAAGAAAGGCTAAAAAGGTTAGGGCTCTTTAACCTGGAAAAGAGACGGCTGAGGGGAGATATGATAGAAGTCTATAAATTAATGAACGGAGTGGAACAGGTAAACGTAGATCGATTGTTTACGATCTCCAGGAACAAGCAGGAATGAGTCTTCACATATGGGTACGTCGGTACCGACGGAGCCTGCGCGGGAACGCTCCCCAGCTTCCCAAAAAAGGAAAGCTTTTGAGAGCATCCCACAGCGCCTGTGCGCTGCCTTCCCGCCTTTCCTAACTGCCTCTCCCCAGTTCTTCTTTTCCGCGGAGCCAGCAGGTCGTGTTCCTGTCACCGCTGGTCGCGCGTCTGCCTTCTCCGATGTCGGACCGGTACCGCCGGTCTTTCTTTCTTTTCTTTAAAAAAAAAAAAAAAAGAACCTATTTTTCCCTCACTTAGTGTGTTTTTCCTCTTTTGGGCCTTAGGCCTCACGAAAAACTTTCCTCATGGAAAAGCCAGCCTCCGGGTTTAAAAAATGCACTAAGTGCAGCGGTACTATTTCTGTTACCGACACCCATGAATGGTGTCTCAAATGTTTGGGTCCTGACCACTCCATTTTGGATTGTTCGTCCTGCTCCTTGATGTCCAAACGAGGTTTACAGAACCGAGCAGCCAAGCTCCATGTTCTGTTTCCCTCTGATGCAGCTTCAGTGGCATCGACGTCTTCCAGGGCTTCTTCTTCCTCCCATGGATCTCAGGTAACCAAACATAAAACCAGCCGGTCCTCGAAGGGTAGATCTCCTTCCAAGCATCGAGATGCCTCCGGGCTTGCCCTCGAGGATCCTGCACCGGCAAAACTACCCCGGCGGGAAGCTCCAGTTTCCAAAGCTCCACCTATGGGGTTACAGGTTGACATCGATGGCACGGCCTCGACCGATCACCTGTTAGAATGCTCTGGGGTACCGGCACAACCTTCCGGTACCGAATTCCAGGCATTCATGGCGTCGATGGATCAGAATGTTCTATCCATGCAGCAGGCTATCACGGCCTTCATTCAAGCTGCGACGCCGCTGATACCACAACAAACTCCGTTGTCGGTATCGGCCCAGGTACCGGCACCAATGCCGGTACCGGTACCGGTACCGACTGCATCGACATCGGCCATGGTGTCGTCTGCAGCGGTTCCCTGCCTAGGGATGCCCATCGGTACCGAATCGGTACCGATAACGCCCGATGTCGATACGGCTCGGTACGCGTATCGAACTTTGAAAGAGCACCCTGACAGTCGATACTTTGATTCCTCCGAAGATTCTGATGCATCGGAGGCTTCTGCTGAAGTATCCATAGCCCTTCCTGAAGAGCCTTTTTCTCCAAAAAGAAGAATGTCTCCTCCAGAAGACTTGTCCTTTCAAGACTTCATAAGAGAAGTGGCTAAAGGGCTTTCTATTTCAGTAACCTCTGAATCAGAGCCTAGAGCTAAAAAATTAGATATTTTAGGTTATTCTAAGGCTCCTAAGGAGGCATTCACCTTGCCAATTCATGAGATTCTTTATGATCATATGATTGACTTATGGGAGACTCCTCTCACTATCTCTCCTCATTCTCGTAGATTGAACACCATGTACCGTGTCCCTCCTTGTCCTGGTTTTCATAAAACACAGCTTCCTCACCATTCTATTGTGGTGGAGTCAGCTATGAAAAAGATAAAGAGTGCAAAAAGACACTCCTCTGCTCCTCCAGGAAGAGAATGCAGGACCTTGGATGCTTTTGGTAGGAAAATCTTCCAAGTCAGTATGCTCATTGCCAGAATCAACTCCTATAGTCTTTATATGGGAATGTTTCTGAAAGAAGTCGCAGATAAGCTGCACACTTTCCTCCCTTTTCTTCCAGAGGATAAAAGGGAAGAATTTCTTATTTGGCTTAAGCATACTCAAGATATCTCAAAGTTTTCCAACCGTGCAGCTTTTGACTACTTTGAGGGTGCCAGCAGAGCTTCGGCCATTGCCATAGCTGCACGCAGAATTGCTTGGCTCCAAGCTTCTGATCTAGAATCTTGGGTCCAGGATGGCTTGGGAAATCTTCCCTGTACAGGAGAGAACCTGTTTGGCAAAGATTGTCAAATAAAAGCCACTCAAATGGATGCAGAAAATTCTGCTTTGGATAGACTTTCAAAGTCAACCTCCATTCCTGCCAAGAAAAACCTTTCAAGAAGTCTTTTTTCCTCAAGAAAGGCAGATTCCATCCTGCTTCTGGCCAACAATCATCTACAGGTCGTTTTGCTGCTAAGCGTCAGCAACCTAAACAAGCCAGGCCTAAGCCTACAGGGGCTGCTGCAACTCAGCAGACCCAGCCTCCTCAGGGCTTTTGACTTGATACTAGAGAACTTAGCCTTTCTGGCTCTGAAACAGCCAGAGCCTCTCACCATTCCAGGAAGGTTAGCTCATTTTGCTCCCAGATGGGAGCAAATTACAACAGAGCAGTGGACCCTCTCCATCATAAGGGAGGGCTACAAGCTTCATTTCTCCAACCTTCCTCCTCACACCATGGTGAGACATTTCAATTCTCCAACATCTCTCCTCGACCTTCTAGGTCAGGAGGTGGCTGCCCTTCTTGCCCAAGGGGCAATAGAAGAAGTACCTCTTCTTCAACAAGGGTCAGGATTTTACTCCCCCTACTTTTTGATCCCAAAGAAAACAGGGGGCTACAGACCCATATTAGATCTCAGAGAATTGAACAAATTTCTATGCAAGGAGAAATTCAAGATGCTTTCTCTGGGCACTCTCCTTCCATACCTTCAGAATCAGGATTGGCTTTGTTCTCTAGATCTCAAGGATGCGTACACCCATGTCCTCATCCATCCATCTCACAGAAGGTTCCTCCGTTTCCTTTTCCAAGGAAAGCATTACCAATACAGGGAGCTTCCCTTCCGTCTGGCCTCTGCTCCAAGAGTGTTCACCAAATGCATGGCAGTAGTAGCTGCATTTCTACGCACTCTGGGAATATTTGTATTCCCATACCTGGACGACTGACTCATCCGAGCTCCATCTCAGTCAGAGGCCCAGACTTCCCTGGACTTCACAAGGCGCATTCTGCAGTATCTGGGACTTGTGGTAAACCTCTGAAAGTCCCAGCTCACCCCTACTCAGTCCCTAGAGTTTATAGGGGCCTGGCTAGATACTACCACTGCAAGGGCCTATCTTCCTCAGGCCCGTTGCCTACGCCTAGTGCAGTTAGCCTCCCAGATTCAGTCAAAGAGCCATTTAACTGCCCGGGAGATGCTACAACTCCTAGGCCACACGGCATCCACAGTGCATGTGGTCCCCTGTGATCGCCTTCACATGAGAGCAGCTCAATGGACTTTGTCCACCCAGTGGACTCAAGCATCAGGGGGTCTGTCAGACAAAATAGCAACCTCCAGGTGCCTCTTTTGGTCTCTCCAGTAGTGGAAGTCCACCCCAAATCTGTTGCTGGGGTCCCCCTTCCAACAGTTGTTGCCCCAAGCAACCCTCACAACAGATGCCTCCCCAACAGGTTGGGGAGCTCATCTACAAGACCTCTCCACTCAGGGCACTTGGTCTCCACAGGAGACTTCTCTACATATCAACCACTTGGAGCTCCGAGCAGTTTTTCTAGCTCTCAAGGTCTTTCATACCCTGCTCAGCTACAAGACAGTCCTCATTCATACGGACAATCAGGTAGCCATGTTTTACATAAACAAGCAAGGAGGAACTGGCTCTCTGTCGCTTTGCAACGAAGCTTTAAGATTGTGGGCCTTCGCCAGAGAGCATCAAATCCATCTCCTGGCCATATACCTTCCAGGAATCCAAAACTCTTGGGCAGACAGACTCAGTTTGTACTTGTTCAAAGAACTCATCGACTCCTTCCTTTTTTGCAGCTGTTGTTAGGGCATATACTTGAATAATATTTGTGTTGATGGGCATTCCACATAGATGAATAGAAATTAAGCTTTCACTGATTGCATTGTATTTCATTACAATTGTTACAAGTTTTTTCTTAAATTATAAATTGTGAGACTATGCCGGTCTTAGGCGGTTGCCTAGACCTGGGCATAGCCTGAAGTTGTGGAAATAATGACACTGCAGTCGTGTCCAGAGTGAAAATTAAGGTTGGGTTTTATTCCCTTTCCCTTGAGGATGTCATAGAATAAGGACAACATAAAAGAACGGTTGCTTCACCGGTGCAGAGGATTCTTAACAAATAATAATTATGCTTCTTTCCAGCAAATAAAGTCCATCACATTTCCAATGTGCAAAAATACAGTTTCTTTCTTGCTCCTTTTCTTAACAGAGAGACTCTATGTTATCAGCCACACATAAAGCACATTCCATGGGCTCAGGGATGTTTTCTGGGCTATAGCTCTCCCACTGCATAGGGCCAGGACCGGGTCCTGTGTAAGGACACTGAGCCCCTGTGCAGCTGCTCTCCGAGCCTTGCCCAGGGGAAACCTCAGTTGCTGTGAGTTGGAGCTGCTTTTGGGTGTCCCAGATAGCAGGAGCTGTGCTAGGGATTTCTTCCCACGGCTTAGGCCAATAAGAGTTCACTAGCCTGTTGTAAGCCTGGCTTTTCCCATGGAGACCCCCTTGTCTCCCTTTACCAAAGATAGGGTACTTATCTCTTCCTGTGGAGAAGATGGTTTCAAACTCTTCTGCTTCTAGCCAAGGCTTTCTCTCTGCCCTGCAGCCTGCTCTTCTTTGGGAACACCGGTTACTGTGCTTAGCTGAAGGAAACTCACTTCCTGCCTTCAGTGAGCTTCCCTGGACGTGACCTCTGCCCTCTGTTGGCTTGGCTGTTTGCCTCGGTACGAGGACCCCTCTGGCTGGGAAGACTTTTCTACTGTCTTTCTTAGCTCTCCCAGGTTTATCAGCCTGCCTTTCTTCAGCCCTGGTTCTCCAAGGCAACGTGTCTTTCTGTAACTGCTTTGGAGTTCTGGTCTCACCTTCTCTCCAAGCCTGCCTGGAACTGCAGTCAGACTTCCTTTGGTCTCTGCTTTCCTCCTCAAACTCAAACCCCTGCTCCAGCCCTAGTCCAGGCTCCAGCTTCCTTCCTTCCTTCCCTCCTTCCTAGTTCCAGCTCGCCTCCTCTCTGTGGGATTTCCTACCTGTTTTTATCTCTCTGCTCATCTAACGTAGAACGTGAGTCTGGGTCCAGGTGAGCCTGATTGGAACCCTCAATTCTTACTGTGTCACTAAAACCATGTGGAAAGTTTGTTTTCCTTTTCCCTGCCTCTCTGCATTGTGAATGCTGCAACTGCACCTATGGCTGCAAGGTAAGCTCTTCTTTCTTATTATCTCTTAATATTTCAGGGTCTGTGCTGTCTACCTCATGACAAAATGCAACACCATTTCTTCTTTGTCTTTCATTTCCAGCATAGTATACCATGTGATCATCAGATGCAAAGTGTCCGATGCCAGTCCATTTCAATTTGCAGACACCCAACAGATTGAGCTGTACACCTTCCATTTCATTCTTGACCACCTCTAACTTCCTTTGGTTCATGCCTTGTGCATGTCATGTCCCAATATGTAAGATCTCTTTTCAGCTTGTAACTCTCATTTTATGCGTAGGTACATCAGTAGTCAGATGTCTTGAGGGCTTTATATCTCGGGCAGCTTATGATGGTGTCGAGTCGGTGGCTCGAGCAGTGGCGGCAATGGGCATCTGTGCCCGACGCCAGGCTTGGTTACAGCCTTCCAATCTCAAGCAATGGGTTCACAACAAATTGGTCGATGTCCCATGCCAAGGAGAGAACCTCTTTGGCAAACCCATGACTGACAAGGCTTCTGAGCTGGAGACCGAGTTCATGACGAGGACCAGACTCTCTAAAAAGACCGCTGCCCCTCCACGATGGAAGTGCTCAGGTAAAACGCCCTTCTACCCGAGAAAAAGAGCTGCTTACAGAAACTACCCACCTTTCCAGACTTCCCTGGCTCCACAGCAGGGTCAGCAGGCGAAGGGACATGGGCATGGCCCTCATAAGCAGAAGGCTCCCAAGCCCCGGGTGTCATCCCCTGCCCAGCCAGGGGGAAGTTTTTGACTCCTTGGGCATAGCCTCTCCACCCCAAGGAGGTCAGCAGCCCACAGGGGGACGTCTGATCCACTATGCCCAAAGGTGGCTAACTATCACCACCAATTCCTGGGTACTTAGGGTTGTCAGGGAGGGCTACCTCCTCCATCTGACTCAGACACTTCCCCTTTACTTTCTGGGAGAGCCCCTCAGGTCTCCCCTTCACTGGGACCTTTGACTGAAAGAGCTCACAGGTCTTCTCGAAGACAGAGCGGTGGAACCAGTTCCCCGCCATCTCAAGGGCAAAGGGGTTCTACTCCAGGTACTTCCTCATGCCAAAAAGGACTGGAGGTCTAAGGCCCATCCTCGACCTGCGCAACCTGAACAAGTTCCTGGTGAGGGAGAAGTTTAAGAGGCTCTCCCTTGGAACTTTGCTGCCTTACCTCCAACAGGGAGATTGGCTATGCTCATTGGATCTGCAGGATGCTTACACCCACATCCTCATTCACCCCAATCACAGGCAGTACCTGCAGTTCAGGGTGGGGGGGCACTACCAATACAGGGTTCTGCCTTTTGGCTTGGCCTCTGCCCCATGGGTCTTCACAAAATGCCTGGCAGTCATAACCACCTTCCTCCACCTCCAAGGGGTCTTTGTCTTCCCCTATCTGGATGACTGGCTCATAAAAGTAGGCATGGCCTCAAAGGTGCAGCAGGCAACTGCATGCACCTTCCAGGCCCTGCAACACTTGGGATTTGTGATAAACTACCCTAAGTCCCACCTCCTCCTGAAGCAGTCTCTGCAGTTCATAGGGGCAAGACTGGACACCCTCCAGGCAAAGGCCTTTCTGCCAAGAGACTGAGATGACCATTTTAGGGCCCTGGCCATACAGCACCACTCCTTGGTATCCGCCCAGCTCCTCCTGTGCCTACTTGGGCATATGGCCTCCACGATCTACGTCACCCCAGATGCCCGCCTCCACATGAGGGAAGCGCAGTGGTGCCTTCGCTACCAGTGGACACAGGCCACGGGACGCCTCCAGGACAGGTTATCAGTGACCCGCCAGTTGGCAGACTCCCTGACCTGGTAGAAGACTCCCCAAAACCTCAAGGCAGTGATGCCCTTCCAAGCCCCAAGCCCCGTAAGGGTCCTCACCACAAACGCCTCCTTGCTCGGCTGGGAGCTCACTGCAAGGAACTCTGCATCCAGAGCAGCTGGTCGCTGGACAAGAGCAACTAGCAGATCAATCTCCTGGAGCTGTGGACCAAATATGTAGCCCTCCGAGCCTTTTGTCACCGCCTATGGCACCAGCCGGTGTTGGTCTAGACTGACAACCAGGTGGCAATGTTCTTTGTGAACAAACAGGGGGGGGGGCACAACATCTGAGCGGCAGTGGTCCTCTGCTCCTATGCACTCCGGCAGGGTATACTCCTGTGGGCAGTATAACTGCCAGGCCAGAACAATTCGCTGGCACACAGGCTGAGCAGGGTCATTCAGTTGCATGAGTGTCAGCTGGACCTCAGTGTGGCCTACTTGCTCTTTCAACTCTGGGGGAAACCCGAGATAGACATGTTCACCAGCCGGACAACTACCAGTTGCTCTGCTTCTGCTCCCCTCAAGCCCGCCCCTCCAGGGTGGTGGCAGATGTGTTCCTCATCTCGTGGTCGAGAGGCCTCATGTATGCCTTCCCACCCACTCCAATAATTGCCAAGACATTGTTTAGGACCCTCCTCAATAAAGCATCGCTCATCCTGATAGCCCCTCAATGGCCCAGGCAACCATGGTTCCCGCTACTCCTCTGGCTATTGGTGGAGACTCCCATTCTGTTGGGGAACTCTCCAGGACTCCTGTCCAAGGAGGGGGGCTCTCTTCTGCACCCCAACCTGGGGTCCCTGTCACTAACAGCATGGCTGCTGAAAGGGTGACCCTAGCCCCTTTCAGCCGCTCGGGTGAAGTAGAGGAGATCCTGCTGGCCTTTCGTAAGACTTCCACCAGGAAAGTGTACACCCTCAAATAGCATAGGTTTTCAGTTTGGTGTGCAGAGCATGGGACTGACCCATTCTCCTGCCTGGTGGGAATGGTGATATAGTACCTTCTCCACCTCTTGCAATCTGGGCTTAAATTGAACTCTGTCAGGGTGCACCTTGGTGCCCTGGCAGCGCACTACCACCTGGTGGATGGCAAACCCCTCTCGGTCCAGAACTCTAGTGACCCACTTCCTAGTGGGTCTGCTCTTATCAAAGTCCCCGGTTCGCCCTCTGGCGACTGAGCGGGACCTCAATGTGGTATTGGGGCAGCTCACTGGCCCGCCCTTTGAGTCTCTGGCTACCTGCCACCTATGATACCTCTCGTGGAAGGTGGCATTCATGGTTGTGCTCACCTCCTCTTGTAGGGTTAGCGAGTTTCAGGACTTAGTGGTGGAGGCGCCATATACCAGGTTCTACAAGAATGGGGTAGTGCTCTGCACACACCCTAAATTCCTTCCGAAGGTGGTATCGTCTTTCCACCTCAATCAGGAGGTGGTGCTTCCCACCTTCTTCCCAAGACCTCACTCCAGTAGGGGGGAGACGGTCCTCCATACCCTGGACTGTAAGAGGACCTTGTCCTTCTACATCTAATATACTCAAGGCCACAGCAAAGCTGCTCAACGTTTCATCTTGTACAACCCCAGTAGATTGGGGGAAGCGATGACCAAATGTACACTCTCTACCTGGGTGGCAGACTGTATCGCCCTCACCTATGAGCAGGCAGGGCTCCTTGTGGAAGGCTGAGTCATGGTGCACCGTGTCAGGGCCTTGGCGGCCTCAGTGGTAAACCTGTGCTCTGTCCAAGTGGTGGACATGTGCCAGGCCGCCACTTGGTCATCAGTCTATACCTTCGCAGCCCATTACTGCCTGGAAAGAGAGTCCTGAATGGGACAGTGCCTTCAGCCAGGCTGTGCTCTAATCTTTTCAGGATTTAGGCAGCTGTTACCCTCCGACCCTTCTGTGTTCAGGCTACTGGAGTGCTGGTTTCCATCGGACACAGGGGTCCTACTGTAGTCTGTAGTTATGGACTTAATTGCTGCTGCTCATGGCTCCCCTTGAGGCCAACCCTGCTTTTCACTATGGGCTTTTGGTAGCCTGTAGCTGGGGAGTCCCATATGTGAGGACTGACTTCCTGCTTGTTCCCAGAGAAAGTGTAGTTACTGACTTGTAACAGGTGTTCTCCAGGGACAGCAGGAATCAGTCCTCATAACCCTCCCTCCTCCCCTTGGAGTTGCTTCTTTACCATCTTTTGTTTATTTTTGCTGTCTTTTAGCTATGTCATCTGACTGAACAAGATGACACCCTTGGGTGGGAAGGGGACCTGCATGTGTGGCACCATCTCCCAAAGGCTTTCTTTGAAAGCTGGGAGGTTGCTTCTACGAGGGTTCCATTGATGCCAACATCACCCATATGTGAGGACTGATTCTTGTTGTTGCCAGAGAGCACCTGTTACAGGTGAGTAACTGTGCTTTTCCTCCAAGTTGTACATGTCTTCACATAGGATGGCAGTGCTAAAAGGATACCTTTAAGGCTAATACAGACATAATATTTATGATAAAAAAAGTATGCCTCCAATCTTCTGTGTATATGATTCCATGTAGTATGTTTTGTAAATAGTTACCCCGGTTATCCAAGTTATTTATACCCTGTTACCTGTAAACTCATACGTGTTAAATGTACTGAGCATTTTGTTCCATGTGAACCGCGCTGATGATGAATAGTGCGGTATATAAGAGACTGTAAATAAATAAATAAATAAATAAACACATATTCTGGTGAGCTATTTTCCAAACAAATATAAAAACACAGGACGTGCCATAGTAGATCAGATCAATAGTCCATCAATCCCAATATCGCAGAGATACCTAACAGACTCTAATGGAGAGATTCATTCCCTCTTACTCACTCCCAGAAATAAGAGGTCACCTTCAAGTGTATCTGATTTAATGTTTATTCATTTCATTGACTGCCTTTCATCAGAAATATCAACTTTGAAGGGATTACAGAAAAACTAGGAGAAACACAGAATAAGCAACTAACTTAGATTGTCAGCCTTCCAAGGACAAGAAAATATCCCCTGTATCTGAATGTCACTGGCCTTCAGCTACTGCTGGAAAATACAAATACAAGAGGTAGAAGAAAAGTAAGATTACTATAGATCAAAAACAAAAAAAAGGGGGTGGGAACAGAGTAAATCCACAATAACTGGAATTGTAAATAGACTATTAAGTCACAAAAGGGAGCAAACTACAGGAGTAGAGGAGAGGGGGATAGAAGAGGAACACAGAGAAGATGACTGCTAGTCCCAAGAGCACTGAGACCAGAAAAAGAGAATTTTAAATCCTAGCCCAGGTCTTGACAAATTTTCTTTGAAATTTTAAGAGCAGGCTTTCGGGGTTGGTCTGGGCCCCGAAGTTGACCTGATGGTGTCCACCCAACTTCTTTTCTCTTGCTTTCCTGTTTCTAGTAAGGAGTTCCTTTGCTTCATATTCTGTGGAGACCATTGGGCTAGGGTCCCAGCGGCCAGAGGGTAACTGGGCAATCGGTTTTGGGGCCCTTTTCCACCTACAGGAGAGGATTATTGGGACTGTTAGTTGTGATGGAGGGGGGAGATAGACACAGCAGGGTGGGGTTGCAGGAGCCAGAAAAGGGAGATGGGGGCAGGAATGGCAGTTAGTGGGTTGAGGAGGGGGATGGGGGAACTTCAAAGTTAAGGAGGGATAAGTTTTAATTGGCTTAGAGAGAGTGATGTGGGGGCAGGTGAGGGGCAGCCAGGCGGCAGAGGCTTATCCAATGCTGTTACTGGGGGGCCTCACTTCCACTGCTTCACTGCGCTACAGGACAGAGTTGTTTTATTTGCTTGACCCATGCACTCTTTCCATGGATTTCTTTGCATGTTTGTGAGTTTTTTGTAGCAGTTTTTTCATTGCAGCTGGCAGGGGTGGGGGGGGGGGAGTAGTTACCAGAGCCAATACGTTATGCAGAGGGTTTCTGGTTTCTGTGAGATCCATACTGTTGGGCTGGGATCAGGTTATTTGTGCCTGGAAGTGATTGGATATGAACATTAAGGGCCCGATATTCAGTTGCATAGCCCTGCCCACTAGCCTCTAAACTCGAATATTCAATGCCGTGGTGACAGCACTGAATATCCGGGTTAGGCAAGGAGGGGATTCACCTGCAGAGCCTAACTGGGTAGCGGCGATATTGGACTGCTACCTGGTTAGCCATCCACGGCTAGAACCTATATGTGATATTCTTAGAAAATTCAAGGTCCACTTCCATGTATATGCTGATGACATTATGTTTTACTACTCCTTCCACACACGAGCCCCTGATTACTCAATCATTTCAGACTGTTTCTGTGCCATCACTGAATGCCTTGCAAACCTAAACCTGGTAGTAAATAACAATAAATCCGAAGTGCTGCTACTTTATCCCTCCACCTAAGTTAAGAATACATCACACAGAGATCTCAGTAAAAAACAAAATCAAATATTTGGGTATCACATTAGACCAAAGTCTTAACATGCTGTCACATATAAAGAAAGCAGCCAACACAGCATACTGTAAGATGCGATCTCTTCAAAACCTACGCCCGCTACTTGAGCACAATGACTTCAGAACAGTCTTTCAGGCTATCATCAGACCCTACCTAGATTATGGCAACATTCTCTAGCAAGGCCTACCAAAGTACGTACTGTACCTCCTGCCAATGGTGCAAAACCCCGCTGCTAGAATAATCACTGGGACTTCTAGATTTCAGCACATCACACCTACTCTTAAGAGCCTCCATTGGTTACCAATAGAACTGAGAACTAAGCACAAAGTTGTTACCACAATATTCAAGATACTTCATAACCAATCAGCCCTCTGCCTTGAGTTTCTTATCATGAATAAATATAAGATTAATAGGTGAAACTGCCAAAAATATCCAAAACCAAAAGTGTGACCTTAAATACCCCCTCCAAACTTTCTTCACCTGATTAGATACAGCTTCTTGATTTATGTTCTTTGGTTTTGTGGGACCGTTTGCCTTGAAAGGGTACAAGCCTCTCTTGTGGCAAACTTTCCATTTTACTATTTAAATATGGCAAATAATTGCCAAAAGACGTATGTAGACATCACCATAGCATATCATACTTAAAGAAACTTTAAAACCTATCTGATTGCAGAAGTTGTCACACTGGAACAGTCCCACTATCACTCCAGCGGTAAATGCCCATTCTGTTCAGCACACCTCCATTGAAAGGGCAGTACACCGGAAAAGGGAAACCAGTGAAATCAGGAATCGCCATGGAAACACAACACAGAACTGTGTTTCGAGCTCTCTTTTACTCTCAAGCGAAAGTCTTTATTATAGCGATTCCTCTCACAGGTGGCATGTCCCAACCATAGCGTACCTAAACTATGAAGAAAATGGGAGCACTTTTATGGCATGATCTCAGCTCCACCCCAAAACATTATCAGACCCTGTTACACTCCTTAAAGTAAACTCTACCAGTCCAGTTCTTGGTTCAACTCTGTTGGTGAAACTGATTTCAAACAGTAGATCCAAGCTTGTTCTAAATACGGAAGACTTGAAAGTCTATCCACGTCCCAAGGTTTAAATGGCACATGATCTAAAATGTGTCAAGTAATGTATTGTATGCAATGAGAAACTATGGGTGCTGTAATCACCCTGGTGTTAAGAATTCCAGGGTGATTACAGCACCCATAGTTTCTCATTGCATACAATACATTACTTGACGCATTTTGGATCATGTGCCATTTAATCCTCGGGGAGGGGACAGACTTTCAAGTCTTCATTGATCTAGTGGTTCTACCGACATATTTGAGTTGACAGGGACAGACCAGCAAGTAAACTATGTAAGTGGTTAAACAAGTAGTATAAGTTTTCCCAGTAGAGATATCCAACCATTCTTTGCCCTCTAAAGTGGTAGAACAAAAGTCACAACTAGAACAAGAGAAGGGACCTCTCACAAGACCCGATTGATTACCTGGGCGGTCGGCTACAGTAGATGTATGGACCACATAATTGCAAATATCTCGACCATGATTATACTCGTATGCTATCATCAGCAGGCCTTGGAAACATTGGTGCAAAGATAACATATTCCAATGTTTCTTCAATATAGAGGCAGTCACTGAAGATTTTACCATGTAAGGTAAAATGGCCACTGTGGTGGAAGTCTGATCCTCCATTGATGGCAATTCTGCAGTAGGAGACTACCATTCAGGGTGGTTATGAGAAGCGCTTTTATAAGCTTGTTGAATAATATGATAAGGGTATCCATGTGCCCACAACCTATGGAAAAGGTCATGAGAATGTCTTATGAATTCCAATTTAGTAGTGCATATTGTCACACCCCAGCCCCCGGCCACATGCCTGAAGAGCTAGGGTGGACATTATGTCCTTCATAAATGGCTTGAAAAACTATCTTCAGCACTGAGGCATGCTGGGAGTTGTAGTTTCCCTTTTTAAAGTATAGCCATGACAAACCAGTATGAACGTAAATGATATAGATTTATTTCCCCAATGTCACAAGGTTCAACATAAAGCATCAGGATATTCTCTCCAGTTAGTATTTCCAAAGATATTTACAAAACTCATGTTGCATGTGTTTCACAGTCATTACTTCTGTGCAGGGGTTTTAATCCAAAACATAGCAGATTTAATTTAATTTAATTTAATTAGCGAGTTTTTATATACCGCACCTTCCATTTATCAGTTGCGGTTTACATGGAACAACAGTAAACAGGCAAAGCTGCTTTTACAGATAACATTGTGAAACTACAAAGAAATTCAATTTTACAATTAACAGTTTGAAACTATATACAAAGAACCAGATATTAACTATGTACAGGTATGTATGTTTTTGAGATCGTCGGTTTGGGGTTTTCTCATTTATTCCAGTTCAAGGATGGGATAAGTCAGCTGGTGAAGCTATTCTTTTTCCTGTTGAATAGGTGAGTTCGACACGGATCCGTAGTATGTTGAGAATAAGTGAGTTTTGAGTTTTTTCCTGAACTCCGTGATTTGAGGTAAGGATCTTAATTCCGATGGAGTGTTGTTCCAAATTATAGGGGCAGCATGAGAGAATGCTTTCTTGTTTGTTGATTTTTTGGCCTTTATAAATTCCTTTGGTGTTATAAGTTTGTTTAGTTGGTCTCGCCTTTGGAGATTATGATTGGGTTCTTTGTTAAAGAGGTTGTTTAGAGTAAGAGGTGCTGTGTTGTTCAAGACTTTATAAGTAGTTAAAAGAGTTTTATAATGTATCCGGCATTGAATCGGGAGCCAGTGTAGATTCTCTAAAATAGGTGTTATGTGTTGGAATGGTGGGGCATTCATGATAGTCCTTGCTGCTGCATTTGTGCTAGTTGGAGTTTTTTTAGATTTTGTTTTGTTATGCCTAGTAGGGTTAAATTCGCAAAATCGAAATGGGAGTTATTATAGCTTGTATTATACGTTGAAAATCCTGTAGATGCATTAGGGGCGGAGTTGTTTTAAGACTTTTAGTTTAAAATAAACTTTTTTGTTATATTTCTTATATGTGTGTCCATACTGAGGTGTTTGTCTAGTATTACTCCTAGGTAGCGTATTTCAGTTTTTATATTGATATCATTATTCTGCAGTGTGATGTGTGAAGGGGGAATGAATGTTGTGTTTTTAGTTACTATTAGGGCTTCGGTTTTTGCATGGTTAATGAATAAGTTGTTTTCATTTAGCCAATTGTTTATTTCATTGAGGCAGGTATTAATAAGTAGTGTAGGAATATTAGGTATTGTGAATGGGACATACATCATTATGTCGTCCGCGTAAAGGTGATAGTTCACATTGAATTTTTTAAATATTTGACAGATGTGTTTTAAGTAAATATTAAATAGTAGCGCTGACAGTGCAGAGCCCTGGGGGAGGCCTAGTTCCTGATTGTAAGTTTTTGAGGTAAGGTTGCCAATTCGTACCGTTTGAGTTCGGTCACTTAGGTATGATGAAAACCAGTTAAGAACCATGGATTTTATACCTATTTGTCTTAGTTTATTAATCATTGTTGAGTGGTGAACACTGTTAAAGGCGGCAGAGATATCAATGAATATGAGTAGGAATGCCTGTTTTGAATTATCAATTCCTCTTACAAGGGTATCAATAAGAACTGTTAGTAGTGACTCCACCCTGTGATAAGGGCGAAACCCATACTGTTGGTCATCCAGGGGGGCTGAGCTATCAATGTATTCTTGGGTCTGGATTTGTACTGATTTTTCGATTAATTTAGCCAGAAACGGGATGCTTGATATGGGTCTGTAGGATTTACGAGATGTTTTGTCAAGGGTGGAGTTTTTTAAGATTGGGCGAATCTGTGCATGTTTTAGTGCTGGGGGTAAGTACCCAGTTTTTAGCGAAAGATTTATTATGGGGAGTATGAATTGTGAGAGGATAGGTAGAGAATTCTTTATCCATGTTACTGGACAAAGGTCAAGGAGTGAGGTTGTTGTATTAATGTTTGTTATGATGTTCTTGAGTGCAATGTTAGATAGGGGTTGGAAGTCAGTCCATTCATCTGCATAATGGGTTTGAGAGAGGTAATTAGATTTTGGTAAGTGGGGGTGGGACGTGATTTTGTTCATGTAGTAGTTTGCCAGGTCCTGTGGGGAGATTTCTGTAATTTCATTACTGGAGTTGTGGGTGTTATTCGTTAGCTTATGAGCTATTGCAAATAGTTCTCTAGGTCTATTTATTGCATTGTTTAGTATTGAGGCATGGTAATTTTTCTTGGCATTGTTAATTGCATCCTTATATGAGTTAAGGAGAGTGATATATGAATCTTTATTAATGGGGTTTTTATTTTTTCTCCATTTGCATTCAGCTTTTCTTAGATTTCTTTTCATTATGTTTAGTGTGTTATTGTACCAGGGGGCTTGATCAGATTTAGAGTGAGTGTTTTTCTTAGTTGCTTGGTTATTGGCAGCTGCATTGTTAATGACTTCGTGCCAGTTGGATACCGCTACATCAAGATTTTGTGGGGCAATAGATAATTTGGGAATTATCATGTCTAGGAACTCCTCTTCGTTATATTTTTTAAATCTGTAAGGTGGAGCATTAATTGGGATTCGTTTAACTATTGAGTTATTGATTGTAATTTTAAAGTTAATGAGATGGTGGTCTGACCAAGGGGTTGAGGTATATTTGAGGGAGTTGGGGTTATAAGACCTGTAGATTACATCTGGCATTAGGACCAAGTCAAGTATATTTCCTTTATTGTGTGTGCTGGCATTTACTATTTGGTGAAAGTCCATATCTGCGGTGGATTCTAAAAAGAGGGAGGCATAGGACGCTGGTAAGGAGGAGAGGTTGAAGTCACCAAGCATTAGTATTGGATTTTGGTCAGTGGAGGAGCTTAAGAATTAAGTTAAGGGGTCCAGGTTCTCTGATTATTGGTCTGGTGGTCTATAAATTAGACAGATTTTTATGTTGCCAATTTTCATAATGATTGTGTCGATGTTTGTGGGTAAGTGTGATTGTAGTTTTTTTGCTTTTAGTTCTTTTTTTATCATTATTAGGACTCCACCACCTTTTTTGTGAGTTCTATGTGTATAAAAGGTATCATAATCATTATTGCTTAGTTGGTTTAAGTATACATTATCTGAATCTGTTAGCCATGTCTCTGTTACACATAGTATGTCTGGTGTTTGATTGTCTAGTATATCTGTGAATATTGGCAACTTATTTTTCATTGATCTAGCATTAGTTAGAATTATTGATAAGGAATCTGTGCTATTAAATGGATTAAGGGTTTTGGGTTGCGGGAGTGAAATGTAGTTTATATGAATTAATCTATGGTGGTTTACTTTGGGATGAGGTTCTATGTAAGGTTGCCATGCTGAGAGACTGCTTCTTGTTAGGTTGTGTATGATCGGGATGTTTTTAAAGTTATTATTATTTAGGCTGTGGGCAAGAATAGGATAGAAATGGTGAGGAAGATTAATGGTATTCTGGGTGTTGGTGAGTTAGGTAATGGCATTTTGACTGAGGGGTATATTCTACTGTTAAAGGTAACAGTATAAGGGTTGATGAAGGGGAAAGCTACTGACAACAGATAAAATAAAACACAAGCTTCTTCATTCGGCTTAGTAAAAATGTTCTCTTTTATCCTTTCATTCCTTAGTAACACCAAACACAGGTGATAGGCAATATTCCTTTGATTAAACAAGCTCTTACCTTCAACATGGTCAGACTTCTTTACTCTGTTACTCAAAAATCGCACATCCTGAAAGCTATTCCTCAGTTAAGGACTCCCTGCTTCCAGCCAAACATAATGTTCAATACATGGGAAACTCAGGTAGCAAGGAATCCTGTTCGCTAGGATCTATCTGCATTTCTTCCTTGCTCTGAGCTTTCCCCATGTTTCCCAGGATACACTTTCTCTGGGGATCTCTGTAATTCCCTCCAGTAGTGGTCTACCTGGTATGGAAGACAAGTATCTGGAGTTTGAGCTATTACTTTCTGGCTAGGCTCACAAACCTCTCTCCAGCTGTGGTTAAACAGTTCCTGGCCTCCTTGCTTAAGTTCCTCTCTGGTGTTAATCGATGGCTCCCTGTTCCAGGCTGGGTTCTTCTGCCTCCTAGCTTGAGCCTTGGGCACCCACCTCTGAACACGTTGAGACTGCCAGTCTAGCATAGACGTGGGAAGACTTTTATGCTCTCTCTCTCTGAGCTGTGCTTTCCTGGTACCTCTCCTGACGGCTTCTCCTTGGAGCTCTCGACCTTGGGTCTGCTGGCCTCTTTGGAACTTTTTCTTATCCTGCAACGACAGCCACTCTAGCTGCCTTGCTTGGTGCTGCTTCGTCACCTTCTCCCTTTTCTCTCCTTCTAAGCAAGGCTTATAAAGCTGCTTCTCTGTCAGGGTCTCTCTCACTTCCCCCATTTGTGTGTGATTGTGTGATCATCCGCTAAGTTTGTAACTACGTCAGGATAGCTTGGGTGTGGCAACCTAACTTCAGACTCTGTGCTTACTCCCTCTAGCTGCACTCTGCAGTGTGTGTATTACAGATCTGTCACATTCTTTAAAGGTACATTCACTAGTTTTTCCTATCTCCATAGGCTCACTAGCATCTTCTTCATCACAATATGCGCCTCAAGCATAGAAATTGACCTAAAGGAAGTCCCCTCCGTAGAGGACCAGGGTAAAAACTATGATAATGTAAAACATTATTTCAATGTACAGGTTTTCTATATAGAGTGATGCAAAATCTTTCCTGATCTTTATAGATTAGTAAATCCAAAACCTCTAAATGAGACTGATGATATTTAGCAGTGAATTGTATATTAGCCTTTAGAGAATTTATCCAATGGAGAAACTCTGCCGTATTTAAATAATAAAATGGAAAGTTTGCCACGAGAGAGGCTTGTACCCTTTCAAGGCAAACGATCTGACAAAAACAAAGAACATTAGTCAAGAAGCTATGTATAATCAGATGAAGAAAGTTTGGATGGGGTATTTAAGATCATACTTTTGGTTTTGAGTTTCTTATCAGCAAAGCATCTGAAACAAGATCAAGAAGATGTATAAACAAGAATATGTTATTAATCCCACTACTCAAGACAAAATGTACACAACATACTAGCAACAGAGCCTTTACCCTTTTTGCTCCAATAATTTGGAATTCCCTCCCAGAACCTATAAGATCAGCCCAGACCATACAAAACCTGAGAAAGAACTAAAGACTCACCTCTTCATAGAATACTACCAGATTGATACAATCACCTAACACCAAACTTCCAAAAAGTCCATCAACCTACAGTAACATGCGCAGAACAAGTTTACTCCCCCCCCTTTTTGTTAAATCCTAGTTTCATGTACCCCCTTATGTTCCAAGTAAATCTTTGTCTTTGACCATAACTTACTCAAATTCGTTCATTACTGTTCCTTGTAAACCGCTTTGATTATAGAAAAAACGGTATATAACACTTGTTAAAGATGGGAGTGTTTGGACAAACAATGAATTTTTTGAGACCTTTTACAATGTTGAAAGCACTGCTTAGATTGTTGTTTCAGTATGTAACCAGCTCTTCCAAAGGTTGGGTAGAAGGACTTACGGTGTTCATCCAAAGTCAAAATCAAGATTTTTAAGCTTATGTTAGCAGTAGTCAGGGAGAAACACAATATAAGAACTGCAAGGCCCTTCCAGTCTACCCAATTTCATTCTTGATACACAAAACCTCATTCTTGATACACAAAACCTCAGATGTGCACTCATAAATGCACGCTCAATTCGAAAAAAGTGGCCTGTAATCCTAGACATAATTACCCTTCACAATCTGGATGCACTCATGATCACCGAAACCTGGCTAACTAGAGAAGACAATGTCCTCATCAACCAACTCATTCCACCTAACTTCTCCATACACACAACCCATAGAGAAAACAAGAAGGGAGGAGGAGCACTAATACTCACCAAGTCTGAACTCCTTTTTAACATGACCAGCTCGCTTAGCACAAGCAACCTAGACATAATCACCATAGTAAACAAACAATGCTCCATCAACCTAGTCTACAGAGCCCCCTCAAGCGCACCGGATGACCTTCCCACCATTTTAGACCTGGCTGCCAATACCAGCAACCCCCACACTCCTAACTGGATAATGGGAGACCTCAATCTCCCATCATTACAGCAAAACCAGTCATCCTCGCTCCTCAACGCCATTGAAGACCTTGGATATCAACAGCTTATCACGGAGCCCACACACACTAAAGGAAATGTGCTTGATATGGTTTTCGCTCCCCAAGCTGTATCCGAGCAGAAATGCAACATTGTAAAATCGATCACCAATGTACCATGGTCAGATCACAAGCTTATAAACCTACTAATTCCTCTGAGCAACGATCATCTTCTTAACAATAGAAAACCGGTCAACACATCTAGAACAACGAGAGGCTTCCGACCTTTCAATAGAGAACTCATACTATCAAGCACCCAACCACTACTAAACAACACAGTACACAACCTTGATGAGTCTGTTAACGCATGGTTCAACAACCTCAATACCATTGCCCAACTACCACCCAAAAAGAACGTAACACAAAGAAAAAGAAACTCTGCTCCATGGTTTTCCCCTGAATTACAGTCCTCCCTTTCCCATCTACGAAGACTGGAAAAACGCTGGCGCCGATCACTCTCCAGCGATGATCACACAGCCTACAATCAACACCTTACAGCTCACCGCAATGCAATCACAACCATAAGGAAACAATACCACACCGATATGCTCAAAAGATCTTTGAACAAACCGCGTGACCTTTTCAACCTGGTCAAATCACTATCAAAGGAACCATCCTCTGAACAAAAAGAAGATATCCACCCACAGGAATATGCCGATTACTTACAATCGAAACTTCTACAAACAGATGAGCTTTCCAAAACCACTGTACGCGAAACAACCTGCATAACACCCCTAACTGCACTCACTACTCCCTCAGATAAACACATTGAAGACACAATTGCCTCACTCAACACCTCGACTGCACAAACCGACCCATGCCCAGCCTTTTGGATAAAGGATCTCCGAAGCTCATTTAGCCCTTTCATTGCTAGACTAATTAACCTCTCCTTTACATCTGGCTCCTTCCCATCTGCTTTAAAGCTCACATCCATTAGACCTCTACTAAAAAACGCGAAACTAGACCCTAAACGGCCCGATTCATACAGACCAATAGCCAGCATCCCCCTGCTAGCTAAAATCTTTGAGAAAGAAGCACAAAGGCAAATTCAAGACCATATAGATTCTGCAGCCCCCCTGGACCATGCTCAACACGGTTTCAGAGAATTCCATGGTGTTGAGACACTGCTTACTACTCTTTTCAACGATGTTCTCACCACCATAGACAACTTACAGCAAGGCGTTGTACTAATCTTCCTGGATATAGCTGCAGCGTTCGACTCAGTAAACCACGAGATCCTCCTCGGTCGACTGATGGAAAAAGGCATCTGCAACTCAGCACTTGAATGGTGCAAATCATACCTCGACACCAGGATGCAATTTGTAAAATCCGCAACAGGAGAATCCAAACTCTTCCATCAAAAACAAGGCGTCCCACAAGGGTCCTCTCTCTCTTCCCTCATGTTCAATATCTACATGCAGCCGATCTGCAATATCATCAGATCCTTCAATGTGAAATGTATGATATATGCAGACGATATCCTTCTCTACATGCCATTTTCCACAAAGCAAATGGATCTAACACCTATAACGAATTGCTTCAATACAGTCTCTGACTGGCTCCTGTCACAGAACCTCCGCATTCAGCACAAAAAAACTGAGGTTCTCTTTATCTCCAGAGACTCCAACTTCACTCCACCATCACACATAAACGTCAAGGGCGCTGAACTATACACCAAGGAAACAATAAAATACCTCGGAGTAACAATTGACCATCGGCTCAACATGATACCACACTTAAACAATATCGTAAAAGCTGTGTACTTCAAGATACGCACGCTCAAGCACCTACGTTCCCTACTTGACCCAGAAGACCTCAGAACCATTTACCAAGCATTAATCTTACCACATTTTGACTTCACCAACTCAATTCTTCAAGGGCTCCCACAATCCACCTTGAGCCCATTACAGCTCGCTATGAATACTGCTGCAAGGATTCTTCAAGGAGTTTCCAAAAGTGAACATATCACTCCTATTCTCAAACAGCTCCATTAGCTCCCCATACAAGGAAGGCTAATGTTCAAAACCCTGATTCTTACATTCAAGGCCATCAAGGGTATATCCTCAAACTCACTTTCTGAGCTCATCCAACTAGTCCCATCAAACAGAACTAGAAGACAGGCAGCACTAAACTCCTTAGCAGTACCAAAGGCCATAATAACATGCAATCTATCTACAGCGAACAGAGCTTTCTTATTTTGCACACCAAAATGTTGGAACTCCCTCCCTTCCGACATCCGTGCCATAACCGACCTAACCCAATTCAGAAAGGCCATTAAATTCATCCTATTCACCAAATACTACCCCACATAAAACATAGCTTAACAGTCCCACCACTTATCCTTCCATTTTTTCTTTCTCTCTTATTCTCTTCATTCTCGCCCAACAACCATGCTAAATCATGTACATAGTTCGATTATGCTATCTATTTAACAGACTACATATTCCATGTATATAGTTCTCCCAGTTTGATCCAAGTTCTTACCCCTGTTATATGTAATACCGAACAGCCTGTTGTTCTGGTTTTGTTATTGTTCCCTGTGAACCGCGCTGATCCTAAAAAGTGCGGTATATAAGAAACTAAAATAAATAAATAAATAAATAAATACAGTACCATAGATACGAAGCCTGGCTTTTCCTTTTTTCTTCAGTTTCATAAAATGTTAGCACATCAGACAATAAAACAGTAAAATCTAGACAAACTAATAACAGCACTGAGTTTAGTTGAATACTGATCTTTGAGGACCAGATGGAGGTTGCATCAAGATATGAAAATACATGTGATAGACCAGCTTCTTGAGTTGAAAATACATGTGATAGACCAGCTTCTTGAGTTGAATGGCAAAATAATGGTTCTTTTTTAGATTTGTTGAGATATGAACTGGGATACTAATGACACAATTTTAGAAGCCTTTTTCAGACTTTCCATGTGTAAAATCATGTATTGAAATGCATCAGTATGCAAATGATGATTTTAGAGAGGGCTGAAATTGCATGTGAATATGCTTATTGCATAGAAATTGCAAGGAGGCATGTCAGGAGTGTGGATAAAGAATGGCCTGGTTGGGTCAAAAATCTACATATATATTCCCTGTTTCATATAGGAATGCCTGTGTATGACTGTAGTTGTCCACATCGGGATTTGCAGATGCTCCCTGGCACATATAGGTTTTTAATAAGTGCTTGTTTTTTCCAGTCTTTACAGGAGGGATTAAGGGGGATATCCTCCTTAGTCCCCCTTTGTCTGTTTCCCCCTCCAAATTTGAATTAAAGATAGTGGCACCTGTAGTTAATTGGCAGCATATATATATATATATGTAGGTTTGCAAAGTGGCCAACCTAATGGCTGTAGGTGTCAGCACTTACCAGTGGAAGTTATGAAATACCATCGTCCCATGTGTAGATTTGCAAAATAGGTCCTCTGGCTCCATGTATCAGAAATACATGTGCACTCCTGCAATATTTTAAAACAGGCTCCACGTTAGCAGGGCCTTTTCTAAAACATTGCCAGAACTATACATATCGCAACCTCAATGTTTCAATTCTGATCGCCAAATGCTGTTTAAAATATGTCTTTTAATCTTCTGGTGGGCAGGAAAAGATTGTTCAGGTTTTGTTTTGTTTTTTTTACTGAGATGATCCCCTCCCCCTCCTCTCCTCTCCCCACATTCTTGCAAATGCCCCTTTTTTCCTATAGCTAAGTCTTGCCGCCTTGTGAAACAGAGTTTGCTGCTAGATGGGGAAAAGAGAAATCTTAAACCCCATGAATTATCCCAGACAATTCCCTAATTACATGGGTTTTTCCTTTTGGAAACTGTTTTTATTATCAGAAATTAGACATTTTTTAACAATTGCTTTAACAAAGTGGTTAACTTATCCTCACTATCAAAGTAGAAAATAGTGCTATTGTAGTTCATTTCTAGTGAGCTAGTAAAACTGAGGGGAAATATTTTGTGATACACATTTTGTATACTTTTTTTACAGCTTGGTTTTTCAATACGTTCTACTTCTGATAACATCCTAGCTGTCAACACACAAGCACACACATAGTCATTAGTGCTATTGAAAGATGGTCTATAGAAGGTCAAATAATGGTCCATGACAATGCAATTATGTTTCTTGCAAGAAAGGTCATTCTTACCCATCATACTAATTATCTTGACAAGGCTACATTTATTTTTACCAATTTCATACAGAAACTTTTGAGAGGACTTGGGCTTTGTACTTTTGAGTCCGGTATTCTATTCTTTCATCAGGATATAATTCTTAAAGGAAGATACATATTCAAAAGGTAAACAAAATATTTGCAATTTTATACGAAAAAGTATTTTCTTTGACACAGATTCGATAACATGCATGTCCGGCCCACCGACACATCTACATTGAAAACAGGCCCTGTTTGAACCTAATCCTGCATCCGCTGGTCTAGACATGCATGCAGGTCTGGAATCGGGGAGATAGACGTGTCTGGCGCGGCACGGGTAAAGTGCTATTCAGCCAGCCCATGCATGCATCCGGCACGCCCTTGCTGCTCCTTATGCCTGGAACAAACTACCTGAGTCGCTACATCAGGCATCTCTGTCCCTTCGCAAATCCAGGCCGAACACTCACCTCTTTGTTGCCGCTTTATGAGATTAGGAGATTTGCCTAATCTCCTTGTGTTTCCTACTATTCCCCCTAGATGTGTCTTGACCACAGCTGCTATGTTGTCTGTCTTGACTAGAATGTAGGCGCTGCTGAGCAGGGGCCATCTTTTACATGTGTCTGTACAGCGCTGTGTATGCCTAGTAATCCTATACAAATGATCAGTGGTAGTAGGAGTAGTAATAATATGGCTTTCTGGCTACGGCACCTGATTCCCACATATCTGGGTACTGGCATTTCTCACAGCAGCTATACCCGTCCTATCGTGGCGTATGTTGGTCTGTATACATCCACTATCTGTGGGGCAACCTGTCTGCCTTCCCACAGTCTGCTTTGCGGCACTGCTTCCCTGGTCAGGCCTTCTTTATCTTTATCTTTCTATCTCCAGGAACAAGCAGGAATGTAGTCTTCACATATGGGTATCGTCGGTACTGATGGAGCCTGCGCAGGAACGCTCCCCAGCATCCAATAGGAATGCTTTTGGGAGCATCCCTCAGCACATGCACACTGCCTTCCCGCCTTTCCAACTGTCCCTCTTCAGTTCTTTGTTTTCTGCGGTGCCGACAGGACATATTTCCTGTCACCGCAGAAAATTTCTTCTTTAAACTTGTTTTCTTGTGGTTGTGCCTGCGTCCGCACGACACCTACCGGTACCGCTGGTTCTTTCTTTCTTCTTTCTTAAAAAAATTTTTTATATATATATATATATATTTTTTTTTTTTTTAACTGTTTCTCTTCAGAAACGTTTTCTTTTGGTGCTAGGCGCCATTTTGGACATTAGGCCCCATTTTTTTTTTCTAAAAGATGGAACAAACAGCTAGTGGTTTTAAAAAATGTACTAAGTGTGGCGGTACCATCTCCGTCACCAACACCCATGACTGGTGTCTAAAATGTTTAGGCCCTGACCATTCTCCATCTGAGTGTTCCTCCTGTATGGGGATGACTAAAAGAAGAAGACAGAACTGAGCTGCAAAGCTCGGTACCCTCTTTTCTTCGGATACCAGGTCCATTGCATCGACGTCTTCAAGAGCCTCATCTTCCTCCCATGGATCTCAGGTAACTAAACATAAGATCCGGTCCTCAAAGGGTAGCTCTCCTTCAAAGCATCGAGAGGCCATTGGCATTGCCCTTGAGGAAACTACACCGGCAAAACAGCCCCGGCGGGAGGCTTCGACCTCCAAAGCATTAACGGGGTTCTAGGATATTCTCGAGGCTTCGACCTCAGCAGAACTACTGGTGCCATGCTCAGGGGTTCCGGCCGTTTTTACCGGTACCGATACCCAGGCATCGGCAGTGTCGATAAACCAGAGATTCCTCGCTATCGAACACTGTCTTGCAGCTCTTCTTACATTTGCGGTACCGTTGACACCGGTGGTTCAATGGGCACCGGTACCGACACCGGTACCAATGCCGGTACCAGCACCGGTACCAATGCCGGTACCAGCACCGGTACAGATACCGGTATCATCACCGACGGTACCGGCTCCAGTCGGAATCCTTCCCATGCAGACTTTTTCTGGCATTGACAGATCGGTACCGGATCAATTCGGTACCGACTTTGATCGATATCAAGACCGTGCTTTGCATGAACATCGGGATCAGAGATACTTTGAATCCTCCGATTCCAATGACTCTGATAATTCTGCCGGTACCAGAGTGTTTCTCTCGGAAGACTCCTCTTCTCCCCAACGCAGAATGTCTCCTCCGGAAGACATGTCTTTTCAGGATTTTATTCGTGATGTGGCCCAAGGCCCTTCAATCACGGTAGCTCCTGAAAAAGAACCTAGAGCAAAGGAATTGGAAATTCTCCAATACCCTAAGGCTCCCAAGAAGGCAGCCACTCTGCCCATTCATGAAATTCTTCATGATTTGATGCTCAGAATGTGGGAGACACCTTTGACCATATCTCCTCATTCTAGTTGAAGATACCATGTATCGAGTTCCACCATGTCCTGATTTTCAAAAGACTCAGCTGCCACACCATTCAATGGTAGTGGAGTCAGCCATGCGTAGGATGAAAAGTGCAAAGAGACATGCATCCAATCCTCCAGGTCGTGAATGCAGGACTCTTGACGTTTTTGGGCGTTAAACTTTTCAGGCTTCCATGCTTTCAGCTAGGATCAGCTCATATATTTTATATATTGGAATGTTCCTCAAAGAGGTCACAGGAGATTTGGAGCTTATGAGCCCCCTTCTCCCTGAGTACAAACGACAGGACTTTCTCACTCTGGTCAAGCATACTCAAGATGTCTCCAAGTTTGTAAACCATGCGGCCTTTGACTGCTTTGAATGCATCAGCAGAACTTCTGCTATTGCCATTGGTGCACATCGGATTGCCTGGCTTCAGGCATCAGACTTGGCGATTTGGGTACAGGATAAATTGGGAAACATCCCTTGCACAGGAGAAAACCTCTTTGGCAAGAATTGGCAGGAGAAGGCTAATGAGATAGATACTGACAATCTCACTTTAGACAGATTGTCAAAATCTACAGCCACTCCAGCCAAAAAGAAACCCTATAAAAAAACCTTTTTCAGCAAAAAGAGGAAGTCAGAAGGGTCAACAACAACAATCCAGACAAAAGAAGCCAAAAGGCCTTAGAGCTCAACCAGCTCCACAGGCCCAGCCCCCTCAAGGGCTTTGACTTCTTCATAGAGAACCTAGCCTTCCTGCCTCTGAAGGGTCCAGAACCCCTAAATATTCCAGGCAGGTTCTGTCATTTTGCCAACAGATGGCACCAAATAACAACAGAAAACTGGACTCTGTCCATTCTGGGAGAGGGGTACAAACTTCATTTTCACAGTATGCCCCCTCCTACAATCGTAAGACAGTTCAATTCCCAAACCTCTACAGGCAATCTACTGGATCAAGAGGTCTCAACACTCCTTGCTCAAGGAGCAATAGAGGAGGTGCCCATTCTTCAGCAGGGTGCAGGGTTATACTCCCCCTATTTTTTATTCCAGAGAAAACAGGAGGACACAGACCCATTCTAGACCTCAGAGAATTGAACAAATATCTGTTCCGAGAAAAGTTCAAAAAGATTTCTCTGGGAACTCTTCAGCTATACCTTCAAAGTCAGGATTGGCTATGTTCTCTAGATCTAAAGGATGTATATACTCACATTCTGATTCATCCAGATCATAGGACATTCTTACGATTCCTTTTCAAGGGAATACATTTCCAATACAGGGTTCTTCCCTTTGGTCTGGCTTTGGCACCAAGAGTATTCACGAAATGCATGGCAGTAGTAGCTGCATTTCTGCGAACCCTGGGATATTCGTCTTCCCTTACTTGGGCGACTGGCTCATACGAGCCCCCACGGTTCCAGAAGCCAGCTCTGCACTGTCTCGCACAATGTGAATCCTTCAATACTTGAGATTGGTCATAAACCTCCCAAAATCCCAACTTGCTCCGTCTCAGTCCCTAGAGTTCAGAGGAGCTCGTCTAGATACCAGACAGTCAAGGGCTTTTCTCCCACAACCCCGCTGTCTTCATATAATGCAGCTAGCTTCTCAAGCAGCGGTGAAGTCCTCCCTAACTGCTTGAGAACTATTACAACTATTGGGACATATGGCATCCACGGTTCATGTGGTTCCCTACGCTCGCCTTCATATGCGAGCAGCCCAGTGGACCCTATCCACACAGTGGACACAGGCCACAGGACATCTGTCGGACAAGATATCAAACTCACAATGACTGATCTTGTCCCTACAATGGTGGCAATCACTGGAAAATCTTCTAGTGGGGTCTCCTTTCCAGCAACCCCTATTCCAGGCCACCCTAACAACATATGCATCACAGGTGGGATGGGGAACACACCTGCATCATCTCTCTACCCAGGGTACCTGGACTCCACAGGAGGCTTGTCTTCACATAAATCTCCTGGAACTCAGAGCAATCTATCTAGCTCTTTGAGTATTCCATGCCCAGCTCAGCTACAAGACAGTCCTAGTCCAAACGGACAATCAAGTAGCTATGTTCTACATGAACAAGCAGGGCGGAACAGGCTCTCTGTCGTTATGCAACGAAGCTTTACGACTATGGGCCCTTGCCAGAGAGCATCAAATTCACCTTCTTGTGGTATATCTTCCAGGCATTCAAAACCTTTGGGCAGACAAACTCAGCCGAGTACTGCTGCCTCACGAATGGTCTCTCCACCTAGACCAGGTGGCCAAGATATTTCAGATCTGGGGAACTCCAGACATAGACCTATTTGCAAGTCCACTGAATGCCAAACTGCCCCGGTTCTGTTCCAGGATTCCGGCTCAGAATTGCCAGGCAAAGGACGCCTTCCTTCTTCACTGGGGTCACGACTTCCTCTATGCCTTCCCACCCATTCCCCTCCTCTCCAAAACACTCTTCAAGCTTCAGAGAGACAGAGGTCGTATGAATCTCATAGCGCCACGGTGGCCACGCCAAATGCGGTATCCCCTGCTTCTACATCTCTCTCAAGCTGCACCTCTGGAGTTAGGCTATGCTCCAGATCTCCTCTCCAGGAGAACGGGATGCTATGGCACCCGAATCCCCAGTCCCTGCATCTCAGGACCTGGTTGCTGAAAGCTTAGACCTTCAGGATCTCATCCTTTCCCAACAGGTAAAGGATATCCTTCAGGCTTCTAGAAAACCTTCCACAAGATGCTCTTAAGCCTTCAAGTGGAAACATTTTACTATATGGTGTTCACAGAAAGGGTTAAACCTCCTTATGATACCTTTGGAATTGATACTAGAGTATCTACTTCATTTATCAAATTCTGGTCTAAAGACCAATTCAGCGAAATGGACAATCAATTTCCTCTCATCCACTCATATCAAGATTTATGAGAGGTCTTCTATTAACAAAGCCTCCCATCAGGCCACCACCAGTGGCATGGGATTTAAACCTAGTTCTCGGGCAGCTCATGAAACCACCTTTTGAACCTTTAGCCACTACTACTCTAAAGCTTTTGTCCTGGAAGGTCATCTTCCTGATTGTAATCACCTCTGCACGTCGCATTAGTGAATTGCAAGCTTTAGTGGCTGATCCTCCTTATACTAGGTTTCACCATAATAAGGTTGTTCTCAGAACTCATCCACACTTTATGCCAAAGGTGGTTTCGCCTTTTCATTTAAAATCAATCAATCTTTCCGAGGCCTCATGCCTCTAATGCAGAAAGGAACCTTCATACTTTGGATTGTAAAAGAACCTTGGCTTTTTACCTACAAAGAACACAGCAACATAGAAAGTCTTCTCAACTTTTTATTGCTTTTGATTCTAGTCATTTGGGACTTCCAGTCTCCAAGAGAACTCTATCCAAATGGATTGCACAACGCATATCCTTTGCTTATGAGAGTAAGAGTCTTCCTCTTCAAGGCCATGTCACAGCTCACAATGTGAGAGCCATGGCAACCTCTATGGCTAACCTTCACTCTGTGTCTATTGATGACATTTGTCGAGGAGCCACCTGGGCTTCGGTACACACCTTTACAGCCCACTACTGCCTAGATAAAGCCTCCCGTCGGGATGCCTTCTTTGGCCAAGCTGTTCTTCAAAATCTCTTTCAGACCTAATTCAACTCCTACCCACCAACCCTGGTGGGATGCCAGAGATCCATGGGAGGAAGCATGGCCCACCTTACTATAGGTGGCAGCTTCCTGGGGCTATCTCCCTGGCATCTTCAGCTAGGGAGTCCCCATATGTGAAGACTACATTCCTGCTTGTTCCTGGAGATAGCGTAGTTACTCACCTGTAACAGGTGATCTCCGGGAACAGCAGGAATTTAGTCTTCACAACCCACCCACCTCCCCTAGGATTTGTCTCTCTATCTCTCTGTCTCTTTCCTCTCTCCCTCTATCCTTTCACTCAGCTATAAACTTCACTGAAGAGGGACAGTTGGAAAGGCAGGAAGGCAGCGCGCATGTGCTGAGGGATGCTCACATGGTCCTGCCCACACACAATAAATCACGGCTCACATACAATAAAGCACGGCTCGCACCTTTACTCGTCGGTGGAAAACCACCTGCCTATCATCTTTTGTTGTTTACATCTTGCAGTGCCCATGTGATTTATTGTATGTGGGCAGGACCATACGCCCAATAAAGAAACGGCTTGCTGAGCATGCTTCATGACTACGTCAAGAGTTGCAATCAGCAAAGATAGTTGATCATTGTGTAACCCACCATCATCACTTTAAAGAGCTCCGTTGGACGATTGTTGACCATACTCCTTTTGATCCGCGAGGAGGTGACAGGATTTCCAAACTTCAATGGCTAGAACAGCGTTGGATTTTTACTCTTAATACTATGTATCCGAATGGACTGAATCGTGAGATTGATTGGGTCAGCTTATTATAACACGTGTTGGGATCAATTTGACGGTCTTCTGTCAAGATCGGCCAATCTCTTCAGGGATTCCCCTGTCAGTGGGGAGTGCTCTGTCGTTATTGGCTGGTTCTCCTTTTAAATGCAACCTATCAGTCTACGTTGATAAAGGAATAGTCCTGAGCTGCGGGACGGCGTTGTGACACAGTTGCTTGAGAACTTGGTTGAGAGAAGCACTTGAGACAGGGAATTATCCCGAAACGTGCACATCGTGTGAAACAATCTTTTACCTGGGCAACGGTGTAAATGATTTGCACTGAAATTTTGGGACATGTTCAGATAAGTGACGTTTTTTTATTACACTATGTAGGTGGGGAACCTATTTTGAATAAATGAAGTTTGCCATCTGGTGTGGGTGGATATTTAATTCCCTCCCTCCTTCGGCATACTCCGACAAAAAACAATTAGATTTTGGGGACTTTTTCACCGGTGAATTTAAACTTCATGGTATTATTCCGTTCACTGTGCTGGGTATAGGTGATTTTATTCCAAGTTTCAGCAGGAATAACGGGGACATCCATGAGGATATCGCAGAACATACATGGGCCTTTCCAGAATTCGCTATGCATATCTCTATGGTTGACCATGCCCCCGTTCCGCCCCTTTTGGGCACAATCTGAGATCTCCATGCTAGCGCCGTGGACATGCATTACAGCAGTGTTTCGCGCTTCCTGCACGCTGTGCAGAGGTTTAAAAGAAAGCACCTCCTGGCGCCAACATCATCGCGCTCCCTGCACGCTGTGTGGAGGTTTAAAAGGAAGCGCCTCCCGGCGCCAACACCCTATTTTACAGGGATAGTAAAATAGTAAAATAGTTATCTCCAAGTTATAATGCCCTGTTCAATGTAATTTCAGTTTGTTCAATGTAAACCGCACTGATGCAGAATAGCGCAGTATATAAGAGAATGTAAATAAAAAAAATAAAATTCACGCTCCCTGCATGCTGTGCAGAGGTTTAAAAGGAAGCGCCTCCCGGCACCAACACCATCGCGCTCCCTGCACGCTGTGCAGAGATTTAAAAGGAAGCGCCTCCCAGCGCCAACACCATCGCGGTCCCTGCACGCTGTGCAGAGGTTTAAAAGGAAGCGCCTCCCAGGCGACTGTACCTGACGGGACTGCGCTGGAGGGCCTCACCAGAGGGTCCTTAGGCATGGCCCTTTGGCGGGGACCAAGGTGCTTTAGCGTGCTACCCCTTGCCGCCTGAAACTATCTTACTTCTTCATACGAGGAGGTATGTTTGTGGAAAGTGGCAGGGCCCCTTCTTAGTGGTTATTCTGTTAAGCAACTTTCTGCTCGTCTCACACCCCACTGCTGGCACCGATCTCCCTTCCATCATCCTCCTGGTACTTGCTGCCCACTCCTTGCATAGAACTGCTACTCCTTGCATAGAACTGCTACCCATTACCTGCATAGAACTGCTACCCATTGCTGCATTGAACTGCTACTCATTGTTGCTTAGAACTGTTACTCATTGCCTGTGTAGATCTGCTACCCATTGCCTGTGTAGATCTGCTACCCACTGCCTGCGTAGTTCTGCTACCCATTGCCCCATTGAACTGCTACTCATTGCCTGCATAGAACTGCTACTCATTCTTGCATAGAATTGCTACTCACTGTCTGTGTAGAACTGCTACCCATTGCCTGTGTAGAACTGCTACCCACTGCCTGTGTAGAACTGCTACCCACTACTATGGCCCTACATCTCATTGTCCTTCTCTTCCTCATCCTCCCCAACTGCCTACCCTCCTATCAACACCCTCCCTCCTCTCCCCCCAACCCCCCTACCTTCCTCACTTCTCCCTCCACTCTGCCCCCTAGCCTAGCACCTGCTTTTGAGCCTCTCCACACTTTCCCCCACATTCAACCAGCCCCCTCTCTACCTTCCTCACTTCTCCCTCCATTCTGCCCCCTAGCCTAGCACCTGCTCCAGAGCTTCTTCACACCATCCCCCGCATTCAACCAGCCCCCCTCTCATTAAGGCAACCCCACCCTCGCTTCCGCCGTACTATGGAGTACTATGGTGGAATGGAGGAGTGGCCTAGTGGGTTGGGGCAAGGTACTTCAGGCCAGAAGGTCGGGGGTTCAAATCCCACTAGAGGACAGCAACCTTGGGCCGGAAGGACTGGGGTTTCTAGTCCCACAGGTGCTCCTTGTGGTCTTGGGCAAGCCACTTAACCCTCCATAGTCCATGTTCCCTGTAAAATAGTTATCTCCAAGTTATAATGCCCTGTTCAATGTAACTTCAGTTTATTCAATGTAAACCGCACTGATGCAGAATAGCACGGTATATAAGAGAATGTAAATAAAAAAAATAAAAAAATTAAACTATCTACACTTTACCTCGCTCTCTAATACTCATTCTCCTTCTCTCATCAGGTAATATCAACCCCAACCTTGCCCCCTCCCCCATTTTCCTTCTCACAATAAAGAAATTTCCTCATGTACACGATCTAATCTCATCCACATCCCGCTCCTCCCTTCTTCCGCCCTCCCCCATTTTTTCCACAATCACTCATTCATAGATACCAACTCTAACCCTATCCCCAAAAATAATCTCTCATACAACCTACCTGATACCATCAATTTACCCCTCATTTCCCCTCCCTCATGTCCCTCTCGGAGAGCACACACACACCCAGACATACCCACCCACACCCTGCTCCCTCTAAATCTCGGTACTACCCTAGAAATAGACCCCCATGCTACTCTGTTAAGAAATCTACACGTAACTTATCCAACCTTATCCATTTCCCTCTCCTCCCCCTTCCGCTTTCCCGTTTACTTGCGCCTTATGGAATGCTTGCTCAGTCACTAAAAAAAAAACACTTTTATTCACAATCTTTTCATCTCTAATGCCCTTCACCTTCTTGCCTTGACCGAGACCTGGCTCCCCTCAGACGACACCGCATCCATTGCCTCTCTCTGCTATGGGGGTTACCAATTCTCCCATACACCTTGATCTACTGGTCACGGTGGTGGCGTTGGCCTCCTACTCTCTCCCTCCTGCCAATTCCAACTCCTCCTGTCACTCCAATCACACCCCCCCTTTCTTTTGAAGTCCACTCCATTCGCCTCCTCATACCACTTCCCCTCCGAGTAGCTGTTATTTATCGCCCACCCGACAACTCCAAATCAACCTTCCTCACTGACTTTGACTCCTGGCTTTCTGCCTTTATGGATCCCTCCTCCCCCACTCTTATTCTTGGCGATTTCAACATTCACATTGACAACCCCTTCGATCCCCATGCCTCAAAGTTCCTCGCTCTTACCTCTTCGTTCGACCTCCAACCTTGCTCCACTGCCCCCACACACCTACACGGCCACTGCCTTGACCTAATACTCTTATCCAATTCCTCTCCCTTAAACTTACGCAATTCAATCCTTCCCTCATCTGACCATCACCTCCTAACATTCACTCTTCAGCTCCCGTCATCCCTACCTCGTCCTGTCTCCCCCGTCCTATTTAGAAACCTTCATAACATTGATCCCCTGACTCTCTCCTCCACCATTTCTCCATCTCTTTCCTCCATTTTATCCTCCGAGTTCATCGACGAGGCATTATCCTCATATAATGCTACACTATCCTCGGCCCTTGACACTCTTGCCGCTCCCACCCCTCGTCCTGTTAAGCGATCTACTCCCCAACCTTGGCTTTCACCCACAATCCGTGACCTATGCATCTGCGCCCATTCTGCCGAATGAGCCTGGTCCAAATCCCGCTCCCCAGAAGACCTTCTACACTTCACATTTATGCTTGGCTCCTTCCAGTCAGCCTTAACACTTGCCAAAGAAGATTACTACATCCATCTGACTAATTCCCTTGCCTCTGATCCTCGCTGTCTCTTTAACACCCTCAATTCTCTCCTCAAGGTCCCCCACCCCCGATCCCGCCCTCCCTTTCTGCCCAAACCCTAGCTGACTACTTCCACGACAAAATCCACAAAATTACCTTCCAATTCCCTACCCCCTCATCTACCTCCCCTCCTCCCCAATTCTCCTCCCCATCCTTACTCCTCCTGCCACCCTCTCCTCCTTCCCTCCGATCTCTGAAGAAGAAACCATACTTCTTCTTTCCTCCTCCAAACCCACCACCTGTTCATCAGACCCTATCCTCACCCATCTCCTACGTTCCATTTACCTCACTATTGCTCCCTCCATCACTCATATCCTCAACCTTTCACTCTCCACTGCAACTGTCCTCGCTGACTTCAAACATGCTGTTGTCACACCCCTCCTCAAAAACCCTTCACTTGACCCCACATGCCCTTCTAACTATCGACCCATCTCCCTCCTTCCCTTCATATCCAAACTATTAGAACGAGCAGTCCACCGTCGCTGCCTCGACTTCCTCACCTCCCAGGTGCTCCTGGACCCTGGACCACTACAATCTGGCTTCCGTCCCCTACACTTCACTGAAACGGCACTCACAAAAGTCACCAATGACCTGTTCCTGGCTAAATCTAATGGCCTCTATTCTATCCTCATCCTTCTTGACCTTTCTGCTACCTTTGACACCGTTCACCACGACCTTCTCCTCACCACCCTCTCCTCGCTTGGCTTCAAGAACTCCGTACTATCCTGGTTCTCCTCCTACCTCTCCCAACGCTCATTCAGTGTATACTCCGGCAGCCTCTCCTTTTTCCCTACTCCGCTCCATGTAGGTGTACCCCAGGGATCTGTCTTGGGCCCCCTCCTTTTCTCTCTCTATACCAAGGCCTTGGCGCACTTATCTCCTCCCATGGCTTTCAATACCATCTCTGTGCTGATGACTCCCAAATCTACCTCTCTACACCCGATATCTCTCTGCCAACCCAGCCCAAGATCTCTGCCTGTCTCTCGGGCATCGCTGCCTCAATGTCTCATCGCTGATTGAAACTGAACATGACCAAGACTGACTCTTTATCTTTCCACCCAACTCCTCCACCCCACTTCCCCCTCTCTCAGTCCATGTGGTTGGATCTACTATCCTTCCTGTTCCCTCGGCCCGCAATCTAGGGGTCATCTTCGACACCTCTCTCTCCTTCTCTGCTCATATCCAGCTTGAAACTAAGTCCTGCCGCTTTTTCCTCTACAACATCAGCAAGATCCGCCCCCTCCTCTCTGAACACACTACCAAAACGCTTATCCACTCCTTAATCTCCTCTCGCCTCGATTACTGCAACCTACTCCTCGCTGGTCTCCCCGTGAACCATCTCCTTCCCCTTCAATCTATACAAAATCATGCTGCTCGACTAATCTTCCGCCAGCCTCGCCATGCCCACATTACTCCTCTCCTTATGTCACTTCACTGGCTCCCTGTCCAATTCCGCATCCAATTCAAGCTTCTCCTGCTGACCTATAAATGCATTCACTCTATGGCCCCTCAATACCTCCTATCTCTTATCTCTCCCTATGTCCCCACTCGAAATTTGCGCTCTGCTAACAAATCGCTTCTTTCAATGCCTTTCACCCGCACCGCGAACTCCCGACTGCGCCCCTTTCACCTTGCTGCACCACACGCCTGGAACAGCCTACCTGCGTCTGTGCGCCAGGCGTCCACCCTGGCCCTCTTCAAATCCAGGTTGAAGACCCACCTCTTCACCGTCGCATTCAGATCCTGACTTCCATTCTCATCTTACCCCATCCCCCATTAACGTTTATGACCTTACCCCCGTTAACGTTTATGACCAAACTATATAGACCAACTGTACCAAACTACCACACCGTACTGCAGAATTGACTAATGCTCTGTACTGTTCTAACTAGATTGTAAGCTCCGATGAGCATGACTCTGACGGGCAGAGACTGTCTCTTGTCCAATGAGCATGACTCTGACGGGCAGGGACCGTCCCTTGTATGTTAGCTACCTTTTATAGGTTGCTGTGCAGTGCTGCATGCGTGGTGCTCTATAAGTGCTAAATAGTAGTAGTAGTAGTAGAATATGGTCGGGGATGTTTTCAGCACATAAACATTCCTGCTGCATGCACAAACCCCTTATTCTAGTTCTGGAATGACCTCCTTTGCAGTCACTGTATAGCTCACAAAAGAATGATTTATCAAAGTTACTAATATTTCTGCCAAGGTAACCAGTTAAAAAGAGGAAGGATGGGAGGCATTCTGTGATCATGGAGATTTTATAATCGAATAGCACCAATATTCAGTGCTATCCAGTTGAAGACAAATGGTTAAAGGGCATGTATGCTAAAGTGTACTAAGCAGTTAGGGTGGGATTTGGCGCATGTAACCATTTACATAAGCCCACGCTAATGGCTAAAGACAGCCAGCATGCTAAAAATCTCATGCTAACAACTTCGTATTAGCCATGGGATGGGAAAGGTTGGGCATAGACTGCATATTGTAGTTAGTAGGCAGTAATCATCAAACAATGTTACTTTTACAGTTAGCGTGGATGTACTTAAGACCTCCTGAAGAAGAGGCATTAAGTGCATCTGCGCTAATTTTTAATAAATTTAGCATATGAAAGGGAAATTTTTTTGGAGGCAACTTCTGCAAATGGGTTAGTTTTGCACATACTATGAGAGTAATGAGCCTGATTCCTAAGCTAGGGTATGTGCAGTATGATCTCAGTCTCTCAGATTTACTGCCAATGCTTTCTGTAGTTCTTGCATTATGCCAGAGAACGTCCTTCTGGTGTTCATAAGATGTAAGTGGAAACGGCAGACTAGCAGCCAAGAAGGCACAGATGAAGGGTACCACGAAACTGGCAGGAAAAGGCAAGGAAAACAGGAGCGCGGATGGAGGGTCCAGGAGGGTAAGTGGCAACAACAAGGAGAAGTAGAGCAATGCACAATGGCAGATGGAGCCCGCGCACAGGAGGGATGACTTGAGGAGCAACACCCAATAGTCCACCCCAGCTGTGAGACGGGGACAGGCAGGAGATGGAGGCTCTGGGTGTGTGTCACCTCGTGAACCTGGTCAGGGTCATAGCTGCTTTACACGGTGTGGGATGTGTCCAGGCTCTCCTGAGTTTGCTTGATGGAGTGCCACCCAGGGGCGGGACAGCTACAGAAGAAGCGGGTGCAGGCTGTGTGGCAGCACCCATCAGAGCCGGCCGGACAGGTGAATATGAACAATTGTCTTATTTTTATAATGGGGCCGGAGGAGAAAGAGGGATGGCAGTGGAAACGGGGAGGGAAATGCGGGACGGGAAGGACTGGGCGAGGGAGCGGGGGAGGAAGCCCAGGGACATGGGAATAGCACAGATGGTAGTGAGGCGGCTTCTGCAGCGGTCCAAGTTCTGGGGGGTTGGGGGCACAGTGGCCAGTGACTGCCAGGGTGTTGAGGGACTCCTACAGGCACTTGTACAGGTGCTTGCCAGGCACAGCAGGACATCGAGGGGACCCACAGCGGCATAGGGCATGTCAGGAATGGAATGCTGGGTATGCAGTTCAGGGGGTGGTACTATGTGGAAAAATACCTCCCAATGGGATGTTCAATATCATGTGCATACTTTGACGAGTTCAGCTCGGCTCTCCAATGGATGGCCAAGAGGGGGTCACGCCAGGGAAGGATCATACATTACTTGGATGATTTTCTGCTCATGTCCTGGGACAGGCAGGGCTGCCAGGGCCTCTTGGGCGCCTTCCAGGAGAAGGCGGGGGAGTTGGGGGTGCCGCTAGCCCCTAACAAGAATGAAGAGCCAGCGCAGTGCCTCTCTTTTCTAGGGATAGAAATAGACACTAAAGAAATGGTGACGTGGCTACCAGCTGATAAGGTAGCAGCCTTGAAGGCAGTGGTTACGGCAGTGGTGGCCGCAAAGAAGGTCATGCTGGGGCAGATGCAATTCTCGATGGGCCACCTGAATTTCACGTGCCGGGTGAAGCCTATGGGGCAGGCATTTATATGGCAGCTGGCAGATGCCACCAAGGGCATCTGCCGGAAACACCACTTCCTTAGGTTTACCGTACCCCTGAGGAAGAGCCTGGCCATGTGGTAATGGTTCCTGTTGCACTACAATGGCAGGAACATATGGAAGGCACTGGCCACATGCAATAGGGAACTGGAGTTATTCATTGATGCATCCAGAGGAGTGAAGAGCAGCAGATCAACACTACAGCAGGCAGCTCAGTTTCCACCCTGACAGCATCTGTATACAGTGGATGGGACAGAGGGGGATGCAGTGGGATCAGCTGAGACCTCCCTTCACCAGCTGGAGAAGGGTCAGCTGCCAACCCGTAGTCCTCCACCTGGGTGGTAATGATCTGGTGGCCCAGAAGGGAATCAATCTTATCATCGGGATCAAGGTAGACGTGGCCTGAATATGAGCTGAGCTGAGGGTGGAGGTCATTTGTCTCCCATCATCCTGCGATAGCGGTGGAGAGGTGCAGATCACCCAAAAGGTACTGAAAAAAGTCGGAGGTAGCTGAATAAAGAGGTCAGAATTTTTGCGCAAGCAGTGGGAGGGCTGGTAATGGATCACCGGAGCATCTTGGAGGGAGGGAAGACAGTGTACTCAGGGGATGGGGTTCACTTGAATGAAATTGGCATGAGCTGTTCATAGAAAGTTTTTGGTGGGCTATCGGTTCGGTTCTCATTATGGGGTGGGTCGGGCTGTGGGCCCTCCTGGTGGCGGAACCTCACCGATAGAAGAGGAATGGAGAGGCACCCCGGGAAAAAAAAAGGGGGCCCAGATACTGGGCTGGGGGTGCCTGAGCCTGGCAAAGAGCAGGGGCCAGGTACCAGGGGATGGGGCGCCTGGCCTCAAATTACTGGAAGCCGAGACCACCCGAGCACCAACACAGGGCGGTTGGTGATAGGGAGGTAGAAGGAGGCAGCAACCCTGGCCATGGGGTGGGCCGGGGCTGCGAAACCTGGCAATAGGGATGGCGGTGCCCCTCCACATTAGTTAGCCCAAGGTCAGGGTATTCATTGTTTATTCATTGTTGTTATACATGATATACATATGGTTGCTATGATTCTGTGTATCTGTGTATACATAAGCTGTGGCCTAAAAGACCCACTAATAAAGCAGTTCAAGAAACAAACAAGGGGTCAGGCCTTATTTGCGGGAAGGGAAAAGGGGTGAGGGGAGTGGGAGGGGGTAAGGGAATAACGAATGAGCCCGAAGCCAGTCCAGTGTGCTGGGAGTCATCTATATGTGTAAGCCCCTGCCCCGGGAGGGAATCCTTTTCTATAGCACTACTTAGTTTCACATTATACCTCTGAGTCAGTGCCTTCTACAGAGACAGGGCCCTGGTGCTGAGCTGCAGATTCTGAAATGTTGTGTTACTCCTCGGGATCCTCTCTCCTTCCCTACTGGAGTAGGAGGCTCTCTTCTTCTTCTTCTCTACCCCTTCCCTTCACAGACAGAGCTGCTGTCTTTCTGAGCAAGTTGGGTGCTTGTAGCCTAATTTACTGTCCTACTGCTGTGCTCTTTCCTGCTCCTTGGCCTATGGCTCCCTCTAGATCAGGGGTTCTGAACCCAGTCTTCAGGATATATCTAGGCAGTCATGTTTTCAGCATAATCATAAAAAATATGCATGAGAGAGATTCACATACAGTAGAGGCAGTGCATTAAAATCTCTCTCATGCATATTCATTTTTGTTATCCAGAAAACCTGACTGGCTAGATGTATCCCGAGGACTGTATTGAGAAGCACTACTCTAGACAGAGTAAGGAGCTGGGGATACCCACACCTAAGATTCACCACCACTACCATCACCATAGACATCTGCTCTTGGTTTAGTGGCTTACTGTCAAAGAGGGGGTCCTGCCTTTGGACGTGGTTTATATATGAGTTGGATTTTCCCTCACAGAGGAGCCGCCTCCTAGCATCATGTAAGTGATGGGGATAACAACACCCCCCCCCCCCCTCTTCTAGACAATTTCTTAGTTCTTCTCCAGGTTACATTGTAGTAATTTAGTACGGCCACTGGAGATCTCGGCTGCTCAAAGCAGCGATATCAAAGGGGTTGCTATATATGATATCTCCTTATATTTATCAATTTTGTATTAAAAATCTTTGCAAAAATGTAACCAGCATTTTTATTATTTATTTATTTAAAAGGTTTAGTATGCCGCCATCCAATTTTTTACAACATAGTAGTTTACAGCAAAGAGGAGTAAAGAGCCTAAAGACATAACAAGACATAGAATGCAAGTGTTGTCAGTTTTACATGAGGAGGGGATGAGTGGCTCAATCTTTCTCCAGTAGACACAAAGTTATCATCAAATTAAAACTATAATGAGGCAGCTAGGATAGGAGAAGTCCCTAATAAAGAACCGGGGGTGGGGAGGTGGAGGGGCAGTTCTAAGGCATTTACACGGTTTGCAAACCTGCAAACCGTGTAAATGCCGCTGAACAGGATATTCAGCAGCACTAACATGGTTAGCGCCACTGATATCCGTGGGGGCTGCTGCTACATGGTTAGCATTGGGGCATGTCATGGGCATTCCGCGCTGGAGCAGAGGCGGCACCCATCGCTTAACCAGGCAGTGGTGATAGTGAGCTGCTGCCCGGTTAGCAACAAGTGGGTAAAGTCACGGGGCGGTAAAGACTTGTCTAACGTTACCCACAGGAACGACCAGGAAATTCAATGCTGGTGGCTGGACATAGCCCGGGCATTGAATATCCAGGGTTAGAATTCAGCGGGGACAGCTAGGCACTATCCAAGTGCTAGCCTCTGCCACTGAATATCCTCCCAGGTTTTTAGGCCCCGTTTTTTACTTTTTTGTATAAATTATTTTGTCATTGTTCCTGCTGTGCATTCCAGAGTTGTGGAGCTTGATACATAGCTAACTGCGCTAGCTTTGTTTTAGAAGGCAGTGACAGGTACCTTGCTTGTGAGGATCTTAATGTCCTATTTGGAGTGTAGGGAATCAAAAGAGTAAGATAAATTGTGAGTCCACTAAAATAAGCACGATGAGGGAGAGCTAGTGATCCCTTTTCTTTGCACCATCGAGGAGCTTTATGGTCATGTTCGTAGGTTTAACTGTAGGCACTGAGGTTAGAAATACAGATGAGTAGATCATTCTTTCTGACCTTCACTTTGATGCAGGGCTTCAAAATCTCTGCCCCCCCCCCCCCCAAAAAAAAAATCAATCAGGTTTTTTTTTACCTCTTACCATAATGATCTTCTATAGTAACCATTCTGTCCAATCAATATTTTTGTAATAATATGTGAAAGAGCTAAGTAAGTTTCCTAGATCTTGGTTTTTACATTCATATTGACTTATGTTTCAGCTTCTTCAGGCATACTAATTGGATATGAATGCCATAATATTCTGTGGAATCAATTTTTTTATGCAAATACATTTTTCTAAACCTAGAATTCCAAATCTCCTTTAAGCAGTATTTTGTACTCCGTGCAGTCAATGGCTTTTGCTTTGGAAATAAACAGACACAGTTCAACACCTAACAACCGTACTTTTGAACACAGCGGGATGTATAGTAAGATAGTAATGGGTGGCCTGGTCATAGTGTTCGTAATAATGGACTACAGAGTGGTCAATTAAATTTAAATAGAGATATACCGAGCCCTACATACTATGCAATTTTCTCATAGACACATGGGAGCTTAATTTTATCACAGGGCACTTATGTCAAAACTGAGGAAAGACGCCTTTTTGAAGCCCATTTGTTAAAAGCAATATACTACCTATGTGCAAAATAGGCACCCAGAACCAGTGCTAGTAGTATACAAATTTACACTTGCACCAATGAAGGTGTAAATTTTTGCACACACTCTATGCACATGCCGAATACATGCATACACGTGAACTCCACCCAGGTCTGGCCTCAGAGTTGGTTCAGCCCTCCCCCCCCCCCCCGGCTGTCAGAATCTGTTTAGCTTTGAATGCCTTGTTCTTCCCCTCCTCCCCCCCCCCCCCAAGAAGCTGCCACCCTAGTTTGCCCAATGGTTGGGCCAGCCCTGACTCCACCCCAGCTATACTATACTCAAACTACACTCCTAGGAAAGCCTATGCAGAGCTCATTTAAATGTAGGGCATGCGGATGTGTGCCTTTGTTTTACACCTCTATACTCCAGGGCAGTTTTATAAGAGACCATCTGTGCATGTAAACTATGCGTTATGCATGGAAAATGTTTTATGAAATGACTCCCAAAATGTGTGAGGACTTGTATTTAGTACATCAGGCACGTCAGTGTGGTTGTTATACCAAACTAGTGCAAAACCTCTCACTGTTTTCAGAAACTTTATTACTCTATTTGCGACTAACCCTCTGACCATAAGAATACAGATACCAAATATTTAACCCTGGATCTCAAACGCAGGCTGTCTAGAAACCAGGATATATTTATGACTTCACTCGTAGTGCAGCCAGTCTTGGGAAATATTTGTTAGCGATATACATTCTAAAATAGAATTATGTCTTCTTTAGATATAAAATTATTTCAGACCAGCTGAACTTTGCTATGATGTACTTAGCTGCTCTTTGACTAAGCTTCTATAGGGAAGATATTTCATTTAATCTTGCAGTCAACACCAACACCTAACTTGCTTATGAAAGATCTAGATTTGCTATTACTGCAAAATATGCTGTAGCTTGACATCCTTCTGGAAGAATACTATGGGAGGAATCTGTGCTGCAAAACCCTTGGGAAACGAGAGGGGTAAGAATGGAGTTTAGGGTAGAGGAAGGGGAACTGGAAGGATAAAAGGGTTGGGGAAAAAGAGCATGTTTTCCAGTAACTATGCCTGAATTTCTAATTAAGTTACCGAGACAGCAAGCTTGAAAGCACATCCATAATTACAGTCGACCTTTAAGACTGAAGGAGAAGTCAGGTTAGGAGAGAAGGAATCTTGGTTGGCTATGAATAAAAGAGATAATTAAATGGTAAAAATAGATTATTCATGTTACATGCTTTAATTATATTAAAAAAGTATGTGGTACAAGAACCATTAAATAAATTATGAGAATAATGCAGTATTATGGTAGATGAACAAAGCAATGAGTTTCAAAGTGCATTGGGATGAGATTTGAGTCCCTCTAATGAACTCTAAGCCTGGGAGTAAAATAGCATGCAATCACTGTTGTAAAAGCAGAGATCAACCGAATCAGATATACCTGATTTTGCCCACAAATTTCCTTGGAAGATAACTTCAAGGCCAAGCACATTAAAAAAAATCCTTTCTTAGAACCACTTTTGGGTAGATTCTGAGGTCCGAATGGCGGGGTTGTATGTCCAGCTTGGACGTAAAACCCACGAACAGGGCTAGGACGAAATTCCAGTTCCATTGCTCCCCGAATTTATAGAAAGTCTGTGTGGGGAGCGCTGGACGAGGGTGGGAGGAGGAGGGATGGAGACGGAGCGGGGGCAGACCGGTGCCCAGACGTACTGAGGCCATTCAAGTCTGTATATCTGGTGGCACCTACTTGGACACCCACAACGGTGGAATAAGTGCCAGGCGTCCCAGCTATTGCGGCCTGTAGCACCATCGTGCTGCTGCGAGAGAGTGTCAGCTGCCCGATCCCAGCCATGGGGTCCCACAGCAGGAGTTGGGCGGCGGGGTGATGGGGTCGCTCGGGGTCATGCAATTCTTAGCCTCCGGCTGGATGTGTGGGTACCATGGCAACAGGATACCACAGCTTCAGCACACCAGCTGGAGCGTTGTACAGGCTGGCCGGGCAAATCCCTGGACGTCTCTCTCTTAGGAATAGGCTGCACGCTGGGCCGTCCAAGTGCTCTGATTCTGCAACCATGGGAACGTATAGCTCCCGCATTGCAGAATCGGATACAAATAATCCCAGTTCATTTTCTGGATGTCCAGACTTCTGAATCGGCCTCCAGATGAAAATGTATTCACTTTGAGGACTTTTATGCCTTTTCAAATTGTATGTTTTGTTTTTCTAAGAACATTTTCGCCTTCATTTTCTCTGATTCTAATTTTGAAAACCACAAAACCACTTTCTCCAAACTTACGACCCCAAAGGGAGACTTACAGTATTGTATTTGTAACTAGGGGTGTACAAGGTTTTAATTTTTTTTTTCTGTTTCATTTTGTTGATGGGATATTTGTTGTTTTGTGGGTTTTTTTTAGCTTTTTAAAGCATATTTCACTTCAGTGATAGCACCTATTGGAGAGGGTTTATCCATCTGTCCATCCATATACATTTGTTTATGCATGAGCAAACAAACAGATAGATATGATATTCAGCCGTGATTAGTAGCAGCATTGATGAGATGATGGGGGGTCCTTAGGTCCCACCATTAGAGAAGGAGGGAGCTGTGGAGTACCCAGGTCCTACTGGCATTAGGCAGGAAGCAGGAGCAGTGTGGGGAAGGAAGAGGTGAGTGAGGAAGCGGAGCATAAATTAAGTGGCAGACAGAGAGAGAAAAAAAGAAGGGAGTGGAGAGGCAGAGTATGAGGGAAGGGGTAGGCTTACAGAGCAGGAGGAGAAAAGTGAGGGAAGGGGCAGAATTAGGGGAGGAAAGGGGAAGAGGGGAGGAACTTGAAGAATGGGATTTCAGAAGACAGGGTGAGTGCAAGAAGGGAGAGGGGAAGGGAGGGGTTTGGTGGCAGGAAACAATAGAGAGAGAGTGCAAAGTTGAAGGAAGGAAGAAGAGTGCATGGATGGGTAGAAAAGAAGGAGCGTGCAAGAGGAGAGAAGGTGCTAAAGGGTAGGAAAAGGGTTCAGCGAGGTGCATTTTAGTGAGCAGAAACTAGCTACAGTGAACCCTAATGTGTGGGCATGCTATGCCAGCTAAAAACTGCTGAAATCAAGGGCGGCTGAAGACAATCTGCTGCCTGAGGCAAGAGATGAGCTGCGCTGCCCCCCCCCTCCCCCAGCAGTTAAAATGGAGGGGCCATCTCAGAGCTCTAGTCAGGAAAAATGGGATCCCCTCATTCAGGATACCAGTCAAGTGGTGGTCCCAAGAATAAGGAAAGTAAGGCTATATAATTTTCTTTTTTAAACTTTGTAATGATGTTTATATGCAGCCAAAATTGTAGCAGTTTAATTATCTAGCCTGAGAATTTAATATAAAATACATTGAATTCTGACACTACATACTGAACCAGCATGGTTTTTAATGTAAATATATATTCTGCAAAAGACAAAGGAGATGCAAGTTGATCACATTCCAAGCAGCAAAACCAAAAAACGAGAACCATACAGCAGTTTATAACACCAAAATAAGATTATTATAACTATTTTTATTTTGGTGTTTTAAACTGCTGCAGTTCTCAAGTTTTCTTTTTGAGCTTATATTCTGCATCCAAACAGGGGTGGCCCAAGGGGGGTGTGGGGCCTCATTTGCATACATATTTGCATAATGTTGCCATACACTAACTTTTAGTAAACATGCCTTTTAATGAGTGTATGGATAAAGACAGACTAAAAGATTTCTACATTACTATAATCCAGTGCCAACCGCCAGGCACATTAGGAACTACTACAAACACTGCTCTTTTAGAACCCATAGCAAACCCGCCGTATCCTAACAGCACTACCAAGACTCAAAAAGCACCATACTCTACTTATCAAAAGGCAACACTGCAAATATTAAACCAATACATTTCATAGAATAACAATACATGACCTAATGGGGAAAGAGAACAAGTGGCAATATCAAATAGGAATTACATAAACAGAATACCTCAGCTCAGTTACACATTCAGAACACTGACCATCACCAAACAAGGAATCACAATTTAGAAACAGGAAGACAATTAAACTGGGAACCCCAAAAGCCAAACTTGGAATGTACAACACTGTAGAAATAAGACTATAAATTAATTTCCTCTTGTACTAAACAAAGCGCAGACGTTAATGATGCACATTTCCCAGAGCTGACATATTTCAGTTAATAAATTCAAAATAAAGAGATATTTTTCTACCTTTTGTGCATTTTTTTTCCAGTTGCAATAGCTCCAGCCACTTTCTTCTGGTTTCTTTGCGTCTTCTGCTAAAAATCCACTGACCACGAGAAGTAGGATCTTTTCTCAGCGATCCCAACAGACGGAGCTGGTGATTTTCGAATAAGGGCTAATTCAATTTGTTAAGAAGATTAATTCTCCTCTGATGAAAGCAATTTTGATATTTCCCAGAAAGCAATTTTGCTTAAAAGTTCCCCTGAAGAATCCCGTGTGGGAGAAACGCGCAGGAGTGCGACTAGGACAGCGTTGGGAAAAACTCAGATGACACATATTGAGACTGGGAACATTTCTTTAGATTCAGAGAGTTTATATCGAGATCTTAAAGTTAATATTGTAGATTTATCTAAGAGGCATTTTCATAACGTGCATTTTTAAAGAATAATATGTTACACTTTTTGGTAAGGTGGTGGTTAAGATAATTGATATGATTTTTTATGATCATTTGTTTCAAACATTTTGGAAAGCTATTATCATCTGTTTACATAGTTTGGAAAATTGTTAATAGAATTGTAAAACTGGTCACGAATCTGGCAGGTCGTTGATGCTAGTTGGCGCGGCTCTGTTGGTTTACTGACAGATAGCCAAGATAGCGCCAGGAAGTCTGAGACCTTGCCAGTTTGATGTTGAACAGTTTTGATTGAGAAGAGGTTTTAAGGTATAGGGGTACAATGTTTTAGAGCGCAAGCGTGATTCATAGTCACATTAGTATACGCTCTGTAAATACGCCTTCTACATTACGTTGAGTAACTCTCCATCGTCTGCTGTCCATTTGTCCTTTCTTCTCTCTTCTAGTTTTTTTCCATTCTCTCTCTACATCTGCTTTAACATACTAATCTTTCTCCTTTTGCTCTTTCCTCATTCCTATTTCATCCACTCAAATTTTACCCCTCCATTCTCAATCCCCACTTACTCTCCCAATGCCCGGCCAATTGTAGATTTGTCTTCCCTCCCACACAAAATATTTTTCCCCTCTCCATTTCACTCTCCCAGCTCCATCCCATTCTAATCCTCCCCCAAAATCAGCTCCCTTCTAGTTCCAGGCCCACTCAGCATCCGCTCCCTTCTGGTCCCTGCATCAGCTCATTTCCAGTCCTAGCTCCCCATCAGCCCATTTCCAGTCCTAGCCCCCCCATCCATTTCCAGTCCTATCCTAGCCCCTCCATCAGCCCATTTCTTGTCCTAGCTCCCCCCCACTCAGCCCATTTCTAGTCCTAGTCCCTCCCCTCACAGCCCATTTCCATTCCAAGCCCCCCTTCCCATCAGCTATTTGCAGTTCAAGCCCCCTTCCACTCAGCCCATTTCCAGTCCTAGCAACCCCCCAGGCCATTACCAGTCCTAGCCCCCCATAGCCCATTACCAGTCCTAACCCCCCATCAGCCCACCTCCAGTCCTAATCCCCCATCAGTCCATGTCCAGTCCTAGCCCCCCGTAGCCCATTACCAGTCCTAACCCCCCCATCAGCTCACCTCCAGTCCTAATCCCCCATCAGTCCATGTCCAGTCCTAGCCTCCCCCATAGCCCATTACTAGTCCTAACCCCCCATCAGCCCACTTCCAGTCTTAGCCCCCCATAGCCCATTACCAGTCCTAACCCCCCTCCCCATCAGCCCAGGTAGATTCCATAAAAAAAAAGTCTGCCGCTGCCGCCATGGCAGCAGCAGAATCAAGTGTCCAGCGGGGGCCCCCTGCCCAGCAGAGCCTTCCCTGCAGCATCAGCTCCCAAAGCATGGGCTTTTCAGAGGCACAAATGGAGAGTTACTCTCTCACGGCTCTGTTAAGCCCGCCGGGGCTGATGGGACTTCCTGTTTCCCATCAGCCCCGGTGGGCTTAACAGAGCCGCAAGAAAGAACTCTCCCTTCATGGCTCTGAAAAGCCCACACTTTTGGAACTGATGTATCCTCTTCAGCTAATTCCACCCGTCAACTCTATCATGTTCTTCATTCTCTTTCTGCTACATCCTCATTCCCCAGCTCAGCACCCTCTCTTCCACTGTCCTCTTCTAGCCCCACTCCGACTGCACCTTGGCTTCTTACTTTTCTGACAAGGTACTCTCTATCCGTCAGCATTTCCCCTCCTGTCCTTCCCCTCTCTCTTCCCCTCCCCCCCTTTCCCCAGTTTCCGTCTGTCTCCCTGTCCCCTTCTCTTACCCCTCCTCTTTCGCACCGTTGGTCTGTTTTTTTTCCCGTCCAATTACCCTCTCTGAGCTATCCCATGCTCTTTCTAACGGCTCGCAAAACCACTTGTCCCTCTGATCCTATTCCCCTCACAAGGCTGTCTGAACCCTCTCTGACCCTGCTTCCTTTAGTTCTCTCTCTTTTCAATACGTGCCTGTCCTCTGGTTCTTTTCCCCTCACCTTGGAAGCATGCTTTGATCCGCCCTCTCTATTGAAAAAACCCTCTTTTGGATCCTTCCACCTTATCTAATTGGCGTCCTGTCTCTAATCTTCCTTTTCTTCTAAACTTCTTGAACGACTGGTTTTTTCTCAACTTTCTGCACATCTAGAGGATTCTTTGGTTCTTCACCCCCGCCAATCTGGTTTTCCGTCCTGGGCATAGCACCGAATCTATTCTTATATCTTTCTGTTCTTAATGAGTTGCATGTCGCTCACGATAGGGGTTCTATTTCTGTTGCTGTTGCACTTGATCTTTCTGCGGCTTTTGATGTTGTCGATCATCACACTCTTCTTCTTCGTCTCAACTCTATTGGTCTCTCTGCATCAGTTCTCCGTTGGTTTCCACTCTTTTCTCTGTAATCGTTCTTTCTCTGTTCTTGTTGGTTCTGACTCGTATTACCCCATGCCTCTTCACAGTGTTGTTACTAAGTGTTCTGTATTGTCTCCTTTGCTGTTCAAAATCTTCCTGCTCCTATTTCTTTACTTATACAGCAGAATGGTATCAACGGCATATTTCTATGCCGATGATATTCTTCTTCTTTTTCATACCTGTTCACTTACCCCAGATATTGGTCCTCTCGATGCCTGTCTTTCTGCAGTTTCCCACCTGGTTTGCGGATAACTTCTTGCACTTAATTTGGCTAAGACTTCGGCGATTTGGTTCACTGCAGGTGCCTCTATTCCCTCCCTGTCCCCTTCCCTTCCTGCTGGACCTATTCCCCTAGTCACTTCTCTTCGTTATCCTCGGGGTCACTACTTGGGATTCTGCCTTAACTTTTAGAGATCATATCTCCTCCGTTGTGCAACGTTCTTTTCACACTCTGCGACAACTTCGAGCAATTCGGGCCTTTTCTTTCCCCCACTTCTATGACTACACTTCTCCTTGCTTTGGTGGTTTCTCGTTTGGACTATTGCAATGCATCTTTAGCCGGTCTTCCACTTACCCAGCTTCGTCGTCTTCAACTAGTTCATCACACTGCTGCCCGGTCTTCTGACCCACTCTCCCCGATCAGCTCACGTCACACTCCTTTGCTTCTTCGCCTTCACTGGTTGCCCGTTCCTTTTCGCATACAGTATAAGATCCTGATGTTTCGTGCACCGTCCCTGCACACTGGTATCCCCCACTTTATCTTTCCGATCTGGTTCACTTTTCTTGTCCTTCTAGAGTACTTAGATCTTTCCATTTGAATCGTCTTTTTCTCCCATCCCCTTCTCAGGCCCATCGTTGAATCCACACGTTCTTCTGCTTTCTTTTTCCTTGGGCCCCGTCTTTGGAACTCACTGCCACTTTCGCTACGGTTAGAAAATCCTCTTTCTCCCACTTTCAAAGCTTGTCTTAAAACCTACCTTTTTCTGCTCAGCCTTCGACCTTCCTTTTCCCCCTCCTTCTGTGTCTACCTGATAACCTGTCTGTCTTTATTATTTTTCTACTTTGTTGGCTTATTTCTTTTCTATCTTTACCCTACATGAATGGCGTTCTTTTCTGTTTCTCTCTCAGTAGCTCCGCTTTTGTTTTTATTGTAAACCGCTGTATGCCAAATGGTTCAGGCGGTATATTAAATTTTTAATAAAGATAAAGATAAAGATGCTGCAGGGAAGGCTCTGCCGAGCAGGGGGGCCCCCACGGGACGCTTGATTCTGCCGCTGCCACGGCGGCAGCAGCAGACTTTTTTTTTTTTAATGTACTTGGGCTGATGAGAATGTTTTTTGCGCGGGGCCCCCTGATATGCGGGGCCCTGTGCAAAAAACATTCTTGCTTAATGGACGGGCCGGCCCTGCATCCAAAGGAACTCCTCTCCCAACATTGGGTGCAGAGCAGAACTAGGACATTTCCCACAGAACCCAACATAGCAAAAATAATTTCTAATTCTGGTGTCAACTTAGTAACAGCAATATAAACACTCACCAGTACTGGGCATCTGGTGAAGTAATACAAAACCTTACAAAAATTACTTAGGACCTATAATGAAATTCACACAAGAGACTTAACCAGAAAAGAGCAGCAGTATAAAAATTGCGATGAACTCTAGAATGTCCATATACCTATTCAGAAAAGTGAATAAACTGGACTACTACCAATCCCTACCTAGAATACTTGGCTTTCATCACACTATCAGAAAATAGATCCTCACCAAGTAGGGTTGCCAACTGGACGGTTTTTCCATGGCCAGGCTGGCTGCCGGCACAGATATAAAACCGGCTCTTGAAAAGCCGTTTTTTTCCTCTGGGAGCGGCCAGAGCAAAAAACGGCTTTTCTCCCGCAGTCCACGGCGCGAACGCGATCCCCGATTGATCCTCTGTGCAGCCACTGCTTCTGCTTTTCACAGAGCAGCGGCTGCAATAAAGTTAATTTGAAAAGGAAAAGAAACCTGTGAGAAACCCGCCCCCTCTGACATCACTTCCTCAGGCGCTGCAGAAGGACAACCGGAGGGCTGCTCACAGGTTGTCTTTCCTTTTCAAATTAAGTTTATTGCAGCCGCTGCTCTGTAAAAAGCAGAAACAGCGGCTGCACGGGGGCGAAGCAGAAGCAGCACTAAGTGGGGTGGAAGAAGCACTAAGTGGGAGGTGAAGCAGTACTAGAGGGGGTGAAGCTGCACTAAGTGGAGGGGTGAAGCTGCACTGGGGGGGGGCAAAGCTGCTCTAAGGGGGGGGGGAAGCTGCTCTAAAGGGAGGGGGAGAAGCTACACTGGGAGAGGGGGGTGAGGAAGGCTCCTCATAGGTTTTCTCTTCTTTTTAACTTAACTTTATTGCACCCGCTGCTCTGTAAGAAGCAGGAGCAGTGGCTGCAAGGGAGGGGGAGTGAAGCTGCACTATGGGGGGAGATGTACTAGGGGGGAGGTGAAGCTGCACAAGGGGGGGGGGGCGTGGAAGGCACCACACTGGTTTAATTTTCTTTTTAACTTGATTTCAGCTACTGCTCTGTAAAAAGCAGGAGCAGCAGCTGCAAGGGGAAAGAGGTGGCAGAAGGAACTGACAGGTGGAAGGTGAGGGCTGGAAGAGAGCTTAAAGAGGGGGGAAGGAAGTGGCAGGAAGGAATGGATAGGGTGAAGGAGGTGACTGGAAGAGAGCTGAAAGGGAGGAAGGAGGTGGCTGGAAACGAGCTGACAGAGGAGGTAAGGAGGGGGCTCAAAGGGAGCTGACACCTGGGAATGGTACTGGTAAGTGACTGGGTAATGGGGAGGTGGCACTGGGACTGGAAATAGGCTGATAGAAGGAAGTGAAGAAAAGAAAAGAAGAGACAAGAAATGGCAGATGGACTATATAGACCATAGAAAATTAGCTAAGAGAAGATGGGAAAACGGAAGCCTCAGATAGGAACCAGCATGATCAAAGAATAAAATGGTCAGACAACAAAGGTAGAAACAATAATTTTATTTTCAATTTAATGATTGGACTTTGTACTATCTTTATATTTTACACAGTATGGGGGACTGCATCTCTTATTTATCTGATATTGCACTGCATGCAGGGTCTGTCTTCTTGGGGTTTCAGTTTAATTTTTGTCTATATATTTCTCTTTTTGGTTTTTGCTCATTTATTGATGAAGGCCTGTCTGTATTGTGTGTGTGTGTGTGTGTCTACAACCAATGCTGCGTATTCTGTCAGTATAGAATTTCTGCTTAAGAATTTGTAGAAGTCTTGCTTTTTCAGTTTGCACATTGCCCTCTCTGCAATTTTTTGAGGGACAGGAGGTGGAGTAAGGGTGGGGTGGGGCAGAGGCGGGAAAGGGCAGGGTAGGGGTGGGCATGGGTGGAGCATGACTATCCACAGGTGGCGGGTTTTTATCTTTCAAAAAGTTGGCAACCCTATCACCAAGTACACAAGAACATAAGAACATAAGATATGCCATACTGCGTCAGACCAAAGTCCATCAAGCCCAGTATCCTGTTTCCAACAGTAGCCAATCTAGGTCATATGTACCTAGCAGTTTCCCCAAAAGACACAGGTTCCACAATGCTTGTACTAGGTCAAGCATTGATATCCTGGGTCCCTTCTTAATAATGGTTTATAGACCTTTCCTCCAGGAACTTGTCCAAACCTTTTTTAAACCCAGCTACACTAACAGCCTTTACTAAATCCTCCGGTAACAAATTCCAGAGTTTGATTACACGTTGAGTGAAAAAATATTTTAGTAAGGACTAAACTACCATAAACTAAAAATAGACATATGTAGCCAAAACTAAAACTGAAACCAAAAGAAGATGGGCTCTGCATCAGTGGCACAGCCATGGCAAACTAGGTAGTTGCCTAGGATAACAGTTTTTTTTTTGACGGGGGAGGGAGGGGTCACAGCAAATAGTAGGGCATTCAAAGCTAAACTCTCTCTAAAGGCATTGCCTTTAACCTTTCCCGGCATTCGCGGCTTCACTGAAACAGCCGCCAGTGTGAAGGAAAAGGCTCTTCACGCTGGCGGCTGTGTAGAGGGAGCCGGGGCCTCGCTTGGGCTTCTCGGGCTCCCTCTGAAGTCCCTTAGACATCTGCAGGGCTGTTCAGAGAAGGAGCGGGCTAGGACTGGATGTGCTGTGATCAGGGAGGAACGTGGACTGGAAATGGGCTGTGATGGTGGGGGGGGGGGACAGACTGCAAATGGGCTATGATGGTGGGGGGGGGCTAGGACTGCAAATGGGCTGTGATGGTGGGGGGCAGATTGGACTGCAAATGGGCTGTGATGGTGGTTGGGGCTAGGACTGCAAATGGGCTGTGATGGTGGGGGGGGGTGTGATTGGACTGGAAATGGGCTGTGATGGGAGGGCTGAAATTGGAATTATATTTATTTAATATTTCGTATATACCGCCTTTCATGATATCAAGATGGTTTACATTGAACAAACAAATTACATTGAACAGGGCATTATAACTTGGAGATAACTATTTTACAGGGAACATGGGCAATGGAGGGTTAAGTGGCTTGCCCAAGACCACAAGGAGCACCTGTGGGACTAGAAACCCCAGTCTTTCTGGCCCAAGATTGCTGTTCTCTAGTGGGATTTGAACTCCCGAACCTCTGGCCTGAGGTACCTTGCCCAAACCACTAGGTCACTCCTCCCTCCGGGGGCTGATGAAGAGCTGGATTAGGACTGGAAATGGGCTGATGGGGGCTGGAATAGGACTGAAAGTGGGCTGATGAGGGGGCTAGGATTGGAAATTGGCTGATAGGGGAGCTTGGAGTGGAAATGGGCTGATGCAAGACTGGAATGGAACTGGAAAAGAATATATGGGGGGCTAGGACTGGAAATGGGCTGATGAGGAGCTGGAATAGGACTAGAAATGGGCTGATGGGATGAACTTGGACTGCAAATGGGCGATGGGCTGGAATAGGACTGGAAATGGGCTGATGGGGGCTGGAATAGGACTGGAAGTGGGCTGATGGGAGTTGGAATAGGGCTGGAAATGAGCTGATGGGGGAGCTTGGAGTGGAAATGGGCTGATGGGAGGCTGGAATGGAACTGGAAAAGAGCATATGGGGGGCTAGGACTGGAAATGGGCTGATGTGGAGGCTTGAGAGAATGGGACTAGAAGGGGGAGGATGCTGGGTGGGTCTAGAACTATAAGGGAGTTGATTTTGGGGGAGGACTAGATGGGGATGGGGAATGAGAATGGAGAGAGGAAAAGATATTTTGTGTGGGAGGGAAGAAAAGTCTACGATGGGCCAGGTATTGGGAAAGTAAGTGGGGATTGAGAATGGAAGGGTGAAATTTGAGTGGATGATAAAGGAATAAGGAAAGAAATGGGGGAAAGAGCAAAAGGGGAAAGATCAGTATGTTAAAGCAGATAAAGAGAAAAAATGGGAAAAGTCTAAAAGAGAAGAAAGGACAAATGGATAGCTCGCAGAACACACGAAGAAACCAGAAGAAAGTGACTGGAGTAATTGCAACTGGAAAAGAAAATATGCAAACAACAAAAGGTAGAAAAATACTTTTTATTTTGAATTTATTAACTGGAATATGTCAGCTCTGGGAAATGTACATCGTTAACGTCTTTTGTGTTTTGTTTAGTACAAGAGGAAATTAATTTATAGTTTTATTTCTCCAGTGTTGTTGTACATCCCAATTTTGGCTTTTGGGGTTCCCAGTTTAATTATTGTCTTCCTATTTCTAAATTGTGATCCCTTGTTCTTTGGTGACGGTCTATGTTCTGCATTTTAACGAAGTTGAGGTATTCTGTTCATGTAGTTTCTATTTGACAGCGCCACTTGTTCTCTTTCCCTAGTAGGAGATGTATTGGTATTCTCTGAGATATATTGGTTTAATATCTGCAGTGTTGCCTTTTGATAGGTAGGGTTTGATGCTTTGTGAGTCCTGGCAGTGCTGTTATGATATGGTGGATTAGCTATGAGTTCTAAAAGGTCAGTGTTTATAATACTTCCTAATGGACCTGGCGGTTGGCACTGGAATATAGTAACGTAGAAATCTGTTAGTCTTTCTTTATCCAGACACTCATTAAAAGGCATGTTTACTAAAAATGCATGTTGATATTATGCAAATATTTATGCAAATGAGGCCCCTTTTGCAAATGTGGCCCCACAATTAATCTCCGTACATGGCCCCACACCCACCTTGGGTTGCCCCTGCCTGCATCCACTCCTCTGTGCAGGGTTTCTTACCTTTCTCTCCTTCATCCAGCTCCTCACCCCCATTTTCTCACCTCACTCTACCATATCCATGGTTCACCTTCTGTGTTCCTGTCCCGTGTCCAATATATCTCCCTTTTTCTCCATTCCTGTGTCCAGCATCACCCTACACCTCATGTCCAGCATTTCACCTCTTTCTGCCCTTCTCCCTCCTCTCTAGCACTTTCTCCTATCTCTCTTCTCTATCCCTCTCCAGATGTCTACCATCTTTCCTCTTTCTCCACCCCCCTTGTGCCCTGCATCTTTTCCCTCTCCCTCCTCCTGTTTCCAGCATATCATCTCTCTCATTCCTCTCCCTCAATGCCCAGCATTTCTCGTCTCTTCTTCCACCCTCCCCCCCCCAGTGTCCAGCATTTGCCCTGTTTCCCCTATCTTCCCCCTATGCCTATCATCTGCCCTCCATGCTCCTATGTCCAACATATGCCCTTTTCCCTATTTCTCCCCCCCATGCCCCGCATCTGCTCTCCAGTGTTAGCATCCGCTGTCCATGCCCCCATGTCCAGATTCTGCCCTTTCTCACATGGCCAGCAACTGACTTTTCTCCTCATCTCCCCCCATGCCTATCATCAGTCCTCCCATGTTTTGCATCTGCCTTTCTCCTCTATGACCCCATCATGTCCAGTATCTTCTCTTTTCCCCTATGTTCCCCCACCATCTGTGCTTTTCCCCTATCCCCTCCCCCCTATGCCTAGCATTTGCTGTCTATCCTTCCTGTGGCTACCATCTGCTCACCCTCTCCCCTCCCCCTACAGTAAGGCCAGCATGTGTCCCTTGCCCCCCATCTAGCATCTTTTTCCTGCCCCCGGTGTCCAGCATCTGTCCCCCATCTATCCTTCACTTTTGGCACCCGCCTCGCCAATGCCCACTGTGGTCTCTTTCCCTTCCTATCCCCAAGCTGCCACCACTGCTGCATCTTTCATCATCGGTGATGGTGGCAGCGGCAGCAGAAGCTTAAACAAAAAAAAGCAAGCAAAAGCACAGATTCCTGACTCCAGCATACTTGTAAATCTCTGCTGGGCTCTAAATAAAAGCTTTGTGCTTCCCCCGAAAGGGCATATATGAAGCCATCTCCAGGGGAACCTTAAATTCCTTGGGTTCTAGCAAGCCCTAAACTTCCCTCCCCTAGATCTATACAAAGTTTCAAAGATCTAATGCAAGCCCCAGTCACTTGAATCCCTGCCCTTCAAAAATGAATCCCCTTTTTCGGGGTCCCTTCTACTATCTCTCAGTCCCCACTCATCAAAAAAGGATTCCCTCCAGTAGAGGGATATCTGCTAGTCACTGCCTCAGTGTCACCATCTGAAAATAAGAGCACCTGGCTTCTAGAATTTTGGAACATACCAATAGGGGTCAGATTTCCAAATAAAGGAGTGTTTCAGGCTCTTTCAAAAATAAACATGCAGTTCTTCATTTCCCCATAGATTTTAATGGTCACCTGACTTGAATGGAACATGAAATGAATGAAAAATAAACAATTTGATATCTTTATTTCATTTCATTAATGAGACAAACAGAAGAGTATTTTTTATTTCATATTCATACAAATACACTTCTCTATTAGCCAGATAAAATTTAAAAGGTGGGGGACTGTTGGATGAGTGCCAAAGGCCTCCTTGCTTTTACCAGTCCCCACTAAAGAACCCTGGTATGATAAAATTCATGCATTTTAGAGAGAGACTAGATAGAAAGCTCCCTTGTCTACCAAGCAGTTGGTGAAGTAACTGCAAGAAATATGTAAAAAGGAGGGTTACGCCTATAACTTAATCCTTGTTCTAACATATTACCAACAGCCATAGACCAGTCATTATTTTTGATGCTCATCAGGCCACATCGAATTTTATCAGAATGCTACTTCCAGCCATGTTTCAGAGATGGTGCTGTAACTTACCTATGCAATAATAGTGAATGCTGTGTGTCAGGTCACTTTCAGTGACCTAGCATTGATGAACAGCTAATGGATGACATGTAGGAAGAGTCATAAATAATGCATAGAAGACTGTATGGTAGGCTGCAAATACGAGATGTGTCCTGCTAATTTTAATATATTGAAAGATATGAACAGCAGTGACACAGGTTACCAGGGCAGATTTCATGGTTCTATAATACCATGGGATGTTGTGTTCCTTACAATCTCATAGCTCAGAAAGCCTAGAGCAAGGCCATTTTTTTTAATTTCCCTTCTCCCCCATCCTCTGTAAGCAAATATTATATTATCCAGAATAGTTAAGATGATAAGTAGCACAAGAAGTAGTTAGAAAGAAGAAATGAGTGAGAAAAAAATATAAAAAATGTGTGGCGAGTCTCCTGACAAGAGATGGTGGCACATATAGTAATTTGCGACCATTTGCCTCAACAGCAAGTGTCATCTTCTGTCAAAGTCAGTTATCTTGCCAAACAGCAGAAGGCATGATAATGCAAAAAGGGAAAACTGAGGTTGCCAAAGAGCTCTATGACACAAGGGACAGATTCAACTGTCCTGGTTTTACCCCATTGCATATACAGAATGCAGTTGCACTTTCTCCAAGTAACTAGGAGGATCTTCAACACTCTCTCTTGCACACATATAGTACTATGCTGAGTACTAAAGCAATTTAGTTCATCACTAGGCTGGATGGTAAGAGAGTAATTGTCATGCTACATCAGGTGAGATCATTTTAGCCACTGCCAGTTGCCATGAAGACGTGGAGAAGGGAGCAATTAAAACCTAAAAATGAATTCTCTTGATCCATGTGTTTAAGATGGTCACCATCTAAGAAATATCAATCTAGCCCAGAAAGATCATTACCAATGTCATTTTAAGAGATACAAACAGATCTAGTTTGCTTTGAAATGCCGCGAACATATTCTCTCTCATAGCTATTCTACAGTATCTATGGGCTTGATATTCAAAAGGGGTCTATTCTGTTAACTGGAGCTGCCAACTGGATAAACCCCGCTAAGAGAGATATTTGGCAGCATTACGTGAACAGTGTCACTGAACATCCCCTCGAAACCGCCACTGCACTGTCCAAACAGTGCCAGCATGATCCATGGGCAGGGTGAAGGCGATCACAATACTTATCTGGTTAGTGGTGATTTTTTAGGCCCCTAACCAGATAAGTGCCTGCATAAACTTGCGTCATTTCAATAGCTATCCTAACCTTATATGTTCAGCTACCAGCAGAGCAACTGAATAACCCCACCGTCCAGATAGCTGCACCAGTCAGGGGTGAAACTGGATATTCAACACCAGAAGATATCCAGATTCCAGCAATGAATAGCCAGTCTTAGTTTTGACCATGGTATCCAGGCATTTTAAAAATGCTGACCACCTTGGGCTGAATATTGGGCCCTATGATTCTATTTCAATCTCCACGCAGCACTGAAGATACACAGCCCCGGTGTCTTGCGCAATCTAGAGCAGCTCTGAGCAGGTTAAACTGGACTGAACAGCTTCTGGTGAGTTGAGAGGGTGTGGGAACAGACAGAGATCCTAATTTACTAAGCTTATTTACCATAGACACAGAAAGGGCAATTATCCCTATTATACCGCTCTATACTGTTGCTCTGTTATACTGATTAATTACTCTGTACCTCACTCGAAGCATTTACTGCTGAAGTGAGTTTCAGATCCATGTAGTGAATAATTAAAAGCATTTCCTTGGGTAGAACAGTGTTTTACCAGCAAAAAGAGGGGCTTTGATCATTCTCAAAACCAGAGCGAAGATATAATGAATATACACAATTTTACAAAATAAGCTAAAGAATTTATAAACACAATAATGTAAACCATACAGACATTTTCATTGCAGGACCCATTTTATGCACTGGACCCTGTAGTCAGGGTCATTGCAAAGATATGAGGCACCCTAGATAAACCTCAATCCTGCCGCTCCCCCTTCTCCCACCCCCGCCGGCACTGCCACCCCTGTCTGGGAGCTGCAGCAGCAGCAATGCCATTAAAACAGCATGCAGCATTTACCCTAAGCCTCTGATGCTGCACAGCTGTCGGCGCTCACTTTGACCTGCTGCTTCAGCCCCCTTTAACACAGACTTCCTGTTTGCATGGGGGCGCTTTCCCAAGAAACATTGGCGCTCTAGGGAACTGCCTAGCTTGACTAAGGAGTAACACTACAACTAAGGTCAGTTGCCAGAGGGTTTTAGCTAGCAAACATACAATGAATACCCTCTAAAGGTATTGAGAATGTGCCTGATGAACTCTGCACTCCAATTATGTGGCAAAAAATCAGCATCGGCAATGCTTAGAACATTCAAAAGCAATATGCCTTATCGCATCAACGACCACAGATATTCACAATTGTCTTGAAGATGTTGTGCCTTTATATATTCATCAGATCTTTCTCTAATCTTTAAACATTTCATGAAACAAATTTTATGTATGAAGATTGTGCTTATCTCAGAATTGCTGATATAATTCCCCGACGCCACCATTCAGGTACCGTTATTGCGTTTCGCATGCTTCTTCAGGGGGGTAAAGTTTAACTCAGCACGATCTATAAAACAATAAGGAGTTTATAGCATAGAATAAACCATAGTCCCAACTGCACATTGTAGATCTTATGAAACCATCCACCCTACCTTGTTACAATGCAGCCAAATTTTGCACTCCGATCCAGCTTATAGCAGATCACATATTCATTCAAACTTGTTCAAACTTGTTCTGTGGCTTGCGCGACTTCCTCGTTAGATTCAGCCACGGATAAACATAACCGGACGTGTAGTCTCCATAGTCGCGTTTTAATTTTTTCATTTTAATTTGTTCTAATTTTAATTAGATTAGAATTAATGAGCATCGCAGCAGATTAAAATGCAAGACATTAGAAGCCCCATTAGTGGCACACTGTATCTTTAAACACCGCACTTTTGAAGAGTTACGCTGTTTTGTGATTGAGTGGGTAGTAGCAGGCAGGAACGGCAAGTCCAGAGCACAAACGTTACTGATCCAAGAACAAAAATGGATCTTTAGATTAAAAACAGTGGGTCCGACTGGCCTTAACAGTTCTATTGACTGGAGGGCCTGTATTTAAATCAGTAACAGTTCCGTTCACCTGCAAGAAAACTCCCGTATAGAAAAGGTATTGAACGCTGATTGGGTGTCAGAACATTGCAACATCCATTTAAATCCTGACTGAGTTTGCGGTCCGCATGTGCGGCGTTCGACTGCACACCGAACAAGTTTGAATGAATATGTGATCTGCTATAAGCTGGATCGGAGTGCAAAATTTGGCTGCATTGTAACAAGGTAGGGTGGATGGTTTCATAAGATCTACAATGTGCAGTTGGGACTATGGTTTATTCTATGCTATAAACTCCTTATTGTTTTATAGATCGTGCTGAGTTAAACTTTACCCCCCTGAAGAAGCATTTGAAACGCAATAATAGTACCTGAATGGTGGCGTCGGGGAATTATATCAGCAATTCTGAGATAAGCACAATCTTCATACATAAAATTTGTTTCATGAAATGTTTAAAGATTAGAGAAAGATCTGATGAATATATAAAGGCACAACATCTTCAAGACAATTGTGAATATCTGTGGTCGTTGATGAGATAAGGCATATTGCTTTTGAATGTTCTAAGCATTGCCGATGTGAGTCTGAGACCAGTATTCACATTAATGTGAGTTGATTTTTTGCCACATAATTGGAGTGCAGAGTTCATCAGGCACATTCTCAATACCTTTAGAGGGTATTCATTGTATGTTTGTTGACTAAGGAGTAAGACCGGTCCTCCCTTTGGTAAATGTTCAGCATTCACAGCATTCGGTTGTGCTGTTAGTAAATAGTCTACCATAATTCAATAGTGGTCTAACAAACTTTAAAAACACCGAACATGGCCATGCATTAGTCGTTTCTTATCGTAGGTTGGTTATTTTTCTAAGACATTTGATAACAAAGTCAGACGCAGTGTGCAAAACTTTTAAACCACCAGGGGTAAGTAGATATGTATTAACTATGTGTTCCTTTGTCTGGCAGTCCCCACAAGGACAGTTCAGATCATCTCATAAGCACACTGGCCACAGTCAGACTGAAACCAGTTTAGACGTATCCACAAGTGACGTGAAAGGTTGAAGCCCTGATTGTGACTCAGTGAGTCTTGCACAAGCCCAGATTTGTGTATGTTCGTGGTCAACCATCTCTTATGTTTACAGCTGGGTTTCTTCATAGCATGCAACTATATTGAAGCCGTGGACATTTTCACCTTCTCAGAAGCTGGTATAAATATACGCACACAAAATACAAACAACCACATGTATTTTAAAAAGTATGCACATAAATGGCAACTTTGTGCATGCTTCACTCAAATTCCATCTCTGAATACACCTGCATTTGAGTATGCACAAGTACACGTAGGGTAATTTTATAGACAGCATTATCACATGCATATTTTGGCATAGGACTGGTATAAGTGCCCATGCCTAGATTTCTACAGAGCACACATAAGTCACAGTATTTCATACTATATGTGAGTAAATTTGTGCTCTGCTGAAGCTCTGGCCATGTTACACGCACAGAGACATTCATGCGCTTAAATCCTTGAAAAAAGGCGACTTACGCATGTAAATAGCTGATATCTTTATGTGGCTCCTTATAAAATTGTCCTGATAGAGTACAAATGCAAATTGTATACCTTCTTTGGAGCGGTATAAATTTGTGTGAGAGAATTTTGGACTTCTGAGCCTGATCTGTGTGCCTGTTTAAGTGCTCATGTTACCTTCATAAAATGAGCTAAAAATAAGCACCTTTTCCCAACTTTGACATATGCAACTCATTAGAAAAATAAGTTCTTTACCTACATTTACACCACTGATGCATCTACATCATGCAAATGCAGCAAAAAAACTTTCTCTCTAACGAGTCGCCTTGAATTCTCCACAGGTTCACCTTCACCTCCCCGCCCCCTCACCTTCTATCATCCTTTTCCTTTTCTGAAAATCACTGAGGAGGAAACTGCAAATCTTTTCTCCTCCTCCAAATTGACTACCTGCTCTCTGATCCCATCCCCACCTGTCTACTAAGCTCTGTCTTGTCCACCCTCATCCCTTCCATCTGTCATATCCTTAACCTATCGCTTTCCACTGCAACTGTTCCTGTGGCCTTCAAGCATGCTCTGGTCACACCTCTCCTCAAAGAGTCCTCACTAGACTTTGCCTGTCCTTTCAGTTATCGGCCGCTCTCTCTCCTCCTCTTTGCTTCAAAACTACTAGAACGAGTGTCTTGACTTTCTTTCCTCTCAAGCCCTTCTGGATCCACTGCAGTCTGGCATTTGTACTCTACATTCCACAGAAATGGCTCTTTGCAAAGTCTCCAGTGACTTGTTATTTGCCAAATCCAAGGGTCTTTGCTTGATTCTCATCCTTCTTGGCCTTTCTGCTGCCTTTCAAACTGTTGATCACCACTTTCTACTTGATATCATGTCCTCGTTTGGATTTAGGGACTCTGTTCTGCTCTGCTTTTCTTCTTCTTTTTTTTTTTTTATTTAACTATTTTTTTATACCGCCCCTTCCAGAGATCAAGGGCGGTTTACATGTAACAGCTTAACAGTATTGTACACATCTGTACACATTTACAATGAACAGTAGAATTCAACTATTTACATTGAACAATAAAATTTAACTTTGTAAGGTATTAAAGTGAAACGATCGTCAAACTATTTACAATAGATATTTACAGTGGCTGTGTGTGGTGAGTAGGGCAAGTGTAGGAGTTGGAATTTATTTCCTTTTATGCATAATTTCCTTTTATGTCGTAAATGAAGGGTGCGTGTGGAGGGGGGCCGACAGGGAGTTAGTTAACGGGGGTTAGGGGGTTTGTGTATGTGTGTCCATGTTTGTTGTGGAGCAGGTTTTGGGGGAGTAGGGGATTTCAAAGTGCTCAGTGAATAGGTAGGTTTTTAATTCTTTCCTGAATTGGGAGAGGTCTTTTATGATGCGAATGTCTATTGGGAGGTCGTTCCAGAGCGTTGGAGCGGCGAATGTGAATGCTCTGGAGCTAGTGGTTTTCTTAGTCTTCCGGATAGCTTTTGGTGTGATGAGGGAGTGGGCTGCGTTTTGTCTGTGGGATCTGGTTGTGGTTGGAGAGTGCAGTAGTGTAGATAGGTGTGAGAGGGCTATGTCATTTATGAGTTTAAAGGCCGTTAGGACAATTTTGTATCTAATTCGGCTGTTTATAGGGAGCCAGTGTAGTTCCCGTAGTATTGGGGTTACGTGATCTGTTAGGCGAGCTTTAGCAATTACTTTTGCACAGATGTTCTGAGCTCTTTGTAGAAGGTATGTGCTTTTTTGAGGAAGGCCTATAAGGAGACTATTGCAATAGTCGAAGTGAGGGGTGATCAGTGTGCTTACTACAGATCTAAAGTCCTGTGTCTCGAGGAGTGGCCTTAGGTGTTGAATAGTTTTAAGTTTATAGAAAATGGTTTTTACTGTTTGTTTTATGTGTGGTAGCATAGTAAGTGTGTGGTCTATTATTACACCTAAGTATTTTACCTGTTTTCTAACAGGTATGGTGGTTTTGTTGATTGTAATTGTTTTTGGGTAAGTGTTCTCAGTCATAGATGACCTTGTTACGAACATTGCTTCCATTTTTCTGAGGTTGATGCTGAGGTAGTTAGATTCCATCCAGGAGGACGTCTCTGCCATGCATTCGGCTAGTGTGTCATAAGTGGGGTTTTTAGTGTTTATGGGGATAGCAAGCATGATGTCGTCAGCGTATATAAAATGCTTAATCCTGTGTTTTTTAAATATGTTTGTTATAGGTTGCAGGTACAGGTTAAATAGGAGGGCTGAGAGGGCCGATCCTTGGGGTATTCCCTGTCCCTGGGGGAATGTTTCTGATGCTTGTTGGTCAATTTGGACGCATATTAGTCTATGTGTGATGTAGGACTTGAACCATTTAAGGACAGTCCCGCCTATTCCTAAGTTCTCTAGTCTGTTGAACAATGTATGGTGGTTGATGTTGTCGAAGGCGGCTGAAATATCTAAGAAGAGGAGTAGGAAGCCTTGGTTGTTGTCATCTGTACCCCAGATGAGGAAGTCCATTAGGGTGATTAAGAGAGTTTCTACTCCATGGAAGGGGCGGAATCCAAATTGGTGTGAGTCAAGTGGTTTGTGTTCATCAATGTGTTCTTGTAACTGTAGTTGAATTGTTTTCTCTATTATTTTAGCTATAAATGGAATGCTGGCTATTGGTCTGTATGAGTTTGGGTCTTTTGAGTCAAGCTTACTATTCTTTATTATTGGATGGAGTGTTGTGAGTTTTAAGGCATCAGGCATGGTGCCTTGTGAAAGGGATTGGTTGACTATGTGTTGTAAGTATTCAGCCAGTTCATCCTTTGCACATTTAATCCAAGACACAGGGCATGGATCGAGTGGGGAGGTTGTGGTGTTGATCATTGTTATGATCTTAAGGAGTTGTTTTTGATCTTTCAAATGAAAACTTGTCCATTCGTTAATGGTTTTGGTGCTTGTTGATAGTGATGTAGGGGTAGTGGTTTTGATTTTTAGTTTTTCTGCAAAATGTGTTGCTAGTGTTTGTACACTTATTGCTTGTTGTTTAGGCTCAGTGTTATTTGTTTTAGTTAGTGTTTTTACAATTGCGAATAACTCTCTAGGGTGGTTGATGGCTGAGTTTATTACTTTAGAATGGTAGTCTCTTTTTGATTTGTTGATTGCATTTTTGTATCCAATAAGTAAAAGCATGTATTGGGATTTGTTTTCATCTGATTTTGTTTTTCTCCATCTCTTTTCTTGTTTCCTCAGTTGCTTTTTTAGTTTTGTTAGCTCTTTCGTGAACCATTTTTCCATCTTTTTTATTTGTTTATGTAAGACTTGTGTGGGGACAGCTGCATTATCTCTCCCAGTACACTTTTAATGTATGTTCTAGTGGATCCTCCTCTACTGCCATCCCACTTTCAGTTGGTGTACCTCATGGCTCTGTCTTGAGACCTCTACTTTTCTCTCTACACTCAGTCCCTTGGTGCACTTATTTCCTCCCATGGTTTTCAGTACCATCGTTATGCTAACTACTCTCAGATCTATCTCTCTGCGCCTGAAATCTCTCTAGGAATCCAGGCCTTGATCTCTGCCTACTTAACTGACATTGCGGCCTGGATGTCTCACCAATATCTGAAACTGAACATGGCCAAAACTGAGCTCCTTATCTTTCCCCCTAAACCCACCTCCCCCCTTCCTCCCTTCTCTATTTCTGTGGATGGCACTACACTCCTCCCCATTTCCTCAGCTCGCACCCCTAAGGTCATCTTTGACACTACTCTTTTTCTCTGGGCACATCCAATAGATGACTAAGACCTGTCACTTCTTTCTCTATAACATCAGCAAAATTCGTCCCTTCCTTTCTATTCACACTGCTAAGACCCTTTTCCATTCACTAGTCATCTCTTGCCTAGACTATTGTAACCTTCTCCTCATTGGCCTCCCTGTGAATAATATCTTCCCTTCAGTCTGTTCAAAACTCTGCTGTATGGCTTATCTTCCACCAGTGTCGCTATGCTCATGTAACCCCTCTTCTTAAGTCACTTCACTGGCTCCCTATCGGTTTTCACATCCAGTTCAAACTTCTCCTAATGACCTATAAGTGCATTCATTCTGTGGCTCCTCACTACCTTTCCTCTCTTATCTCGCTCTACATCCCTCCTTGGGAACTCTTCTCCTCTGGCACTCCCTTTTATCTGTGCCCTTCTCTGCCACTGCCAACCTAGTGGGACGTGCAGCCCCGCTAGCCGTCCTGCCTGAATTCTGGCAGCCTTTCTCCCCGTATACACAGAAACACTGTATGAGGAGAGCAGGATGGGGGTGGCACAGGGGCAGGGCATGAGCAGGCTTGCCACTTGGACATACAGGGCCAATTCAGGTCATGGCCCTGCACATCCAGGGAGCACCAGGGTTATGCACAGTTTATTCCACATTGGAGTTGGAATAAGTGCTGGGCAGAAGTGCACCCCGGACCATGCACCTCTCCCAATGCAATGGGACCACTATAGGTAATGTCCTGCCACCCGATCCCAACCCTGGCAGAACCGCGGGTGTCAGGAGAGCTGGTCGGGGGGGAGGGGTTCCAGCACAGCAGCAGGAGCGGGAGGAGGCCTGGCCATCTTACCAGCCGTACGTCCCCCCGTGGCTGCTGAAGGGGCACGCCGGGCCGCCCCATTGCCAATCCTGCTACCACGGAAGTGTCTTGCTCCCGCGGTGCAGAAACGGATACAACGTGGCCCGGATGTGCCCCTTCCTGGATTGGGCTCCACATGTTTTGTATTGATTAGCTTGTAAGCTCTGATGAGCAGAGACAGTGCTGTGTATGCCTTGTAGCACTATACAAATGATCAGCAGTAGTAGTAGCAGTAGATCAAAGACTGGCTTGAACCAAATCCACTATACTCTGGGGTTATTTTAGCTCACACCCTCACTTTTAAAAAGCACTTATCAAAGATGGCAGTTAAACTAAAATCAGCATAGCATACTGATCTCAAAGTTAGCTGGAACAAACTGGGGAGCATTTGCGATGACTCTGAGATTGAGCTCTCTGGTGCTATTTTTCTCCATGGTGAAGTACTGTGCACCATTCTAGGCCCAATCCGCATTTATGCATTTGATGAGGACACAGCTAAATTCCAGAGTGCAAATCATTAGTGATATACAGTGCCCTACTGATACCCAGTGGCTATCAGTGCTGAATAATTATCGTCCCACCACATCTTCATCGCCAGAGCATTCCAGCAAATGTATTTGCTTGGATTGAAGAAGAGATGCCTATCTTCCCTTCACACAAAGATGACCTGTTATAAAATTACTCTCCACCTGTGTGCCTATTTTTTTATGCTTGTATACCCTCGAGGAATTATGAGACCTTTTACATGTGTAAAACATGCTTTACATGTGGAAAATATTATCTCCAGGAACAAGCAGGAATGAGTCTTCACACATGGGTACGTCGGTACCGACGGAGCCTGCACGGGAACGCTCCCCAGCATCCAAAAAGAAAGCCTTTGGGAGCATCCCACACGCATGTGCGCTGCCTTCCCGCCCATTCACTTCCCTCTCATCAGTTTTCCGTTTTCCGCGGAGCCGGCAGGACGTATTCCTGTCACCGCAGAAAAGTCTTCTTTTTTATTCTTGTTTTTTGTGGTCACGTCTGCCTTCCCTCGACGCCACTGGTACCGCTGGTGCTTTTCTTCTTTTTACTAAAAATTTCTTCTTTTTTCTAAGGAATTTTTTCCTGTTTAGTCCCTGACGGTTTCTAGGCCACTAGGCCTCTATCCTTTCCATTATGGAAAAGCCAGCCACTATTCTTAAGAAATGCTCATAGTGTGGCAATACAAATATATTTTTAGACACTCATACTTGGTGTCTAAAATGTTTAGGTCCTGACCATTGTCCACTGGAGTGTCTCTCCTGCAGGAGCTCAAATAGAAGAAGTCTTCAGGATTGAGCACAACTCGATATCCGGTTCACATCAGACTCGATGTCACCAGCCAGAATATCTTCTTTTTCACAGGATCAAGTAACCAAACAAAAGTCTGTTAAGACTAGCCAGTCCTCGAGTGGTAGATCTCCTTCTAAGCATCGAGATGCCTCTGGCGTTGCCCTTGAGGACATTTTGGCAATAAAGCCCCGGCGGGAGTCTTCGGGCTCCAAAGCATTAACGGGGCTTCAGGTTGTTCCCGAGGTTCTTACCTCCATGGACATACCTGAGCCATGCTCGGTGGTTGTGGCCGCTTCGAGAGGAACCGACACCCCGGCATCGGCTATGGTGATGGATGAGATATTCCTCACCGATGAACGTAGTCTGGCGAATCTCTCAGCTACTTCGGTACCACTGGAGTACATATATATCTGACTATCGGTATCGGCTTCGGTACCAGTACCAGTATCGACATCGGCACCGGTGTCAGTACTGTCAATGCTTGCTTCGACGGACTTACTTCCTTCGATGCCGAGCCTGGAATCACTCTCTAGCATGGAGGATTCGGTACCGACTCGTCTCGGTACCGACCTCGGGCGGTACCGAAGATATCTCTTTAAAGAAAATCCAATGCTTCATCCTTTCAAGTCTCCTGATCCTGATGACTGGGATGAATCCATCTGTACCAAGGCTGAATTTTCAACAATTCCAGCCTTTACCCCTCATTTCAGAGGGTCCTCCTCAGGAGAGATTTCTTTTCAAGCTTTTCTGCTTGATATGGCAAAGTTACTTGCCATTTCTATACCTGGTAAAGAATCTATACCAGGGGATTCAGAAACTCTGCAATTCCCCTGGATTCCAAAGGAGGTGATCATGCTTCCTTCGCATCAGATCTTACAGGATCTACTATTAAGAATGTGGGAAACTCCTTTAACATTATCCCCAACTTCTAAAACACTTGACACTATGTTCAAGGTGCCACCTTCTCCAGGTTTTCAAAAGACTCAACTTCCTCATCATTCTATTGTTGTAGAATCAGCAATGAGGCGTATTAAGAGTGCAAAGAAGCACTCCTCTTATCCGCCTGGTCGTGAGTCTAGGATTTTAGATGCCTTTGGACGTCGATGCTTCCAGGCATCTATGCTTTCAGCAAGAATTATCTCATATATTTTCTATATGGGATTATCTCTTGAAGAGGTCACAAAGAATTTAAAGCTTTTGAACCCTTTTCTTCAAGAACATAATAGAGCAGACTATTTCTTATTAGTCAGTCATGCTCAAAATGTCTCTAAGTTCCCTTAATCGTGCTTCCCTGGACTGTTTTGAGTCTATTAGCAGAACCTCTGCTATAGCCATAGGGGCATGACGCATGGCCTGGCTCCAAGCTTCAGACTTGGACAAATGGGTACAAGAAAGGCTGACAAATACTCCTTGTACTGGTGAAAATCTCTTTAACAAGGATGCTTTATTCCAAGCTAATCAGTTAAACACTGATATTGTTGCTTTCAGAGGATTGTCAAAACTTTCCTCTATTCCAGCTAGTAAAAAATCTCCTAAAAAACTTTATCCCCCTAGGGGAAAAAGTTTTATCCATCTTCTACCCATCATGCAGATGTTTCCAAAGAAGGGCAACATCAAACCAGGCTAAGAAAATCAAAACCTCAACAGGCTCAGCAAACCCAGCAGTCGCAGGGTTTATGATATTTTATTCATTAAATCTCTTTTTCCTGTTTGAGGTTTAGAACCGCTAACCTACTTATCAACAGAAGCATCTACAGTTCATCTCATCCTTACTGAGAGATCAGTGATACACTGACTCAATCCTCGACTCTAGGCATGAATCTCTTGCCACAAGAGAAATCCATTCTTTTAGCACCTAGAGCTATTGAGGATAATCATGCCCTACAGGTAACAGGTTTCTCCTCTCCTTTTTGAAGGAAAAAGAGGAGTAACAACTAATAACAAGGTAGGCTATGCCCTTCACCTTGACAGTTTTCCTGTACGAGGATATCTCATAGTTTTGACTGCAGGGGGGCTTTACCTTTTTCAGAGACTTACCAAATTGTAAGTCTTCACAACTCTGTATTACTTTCTATCCCTCTTAGTCGAGACATTCTGTCTAAGAGTGATACTATTCAACTGGAGGGCTTACTTTTTAAGCCCATAGGATTTTCTTCAATACCTACTCCAGTAAGTGGTTTCCATACAGTGCTTTCTTCCCCTTTGCAATCTTCTCAAATATTTCTTTTAAGACAGCTTATCAGACCATAATTGAGTTTTACCACTCCTAATTATGTCTGTCGGTCCTTTTCCAATCTATAGGACCTAACTTTTTCTGCTGCCTTAATAACAAATATAATTCCAAGAGAGGTTCCAAAACCTACTTGGACAATTTATCATTGCAGGCAACCGGCCTGTCTACTATTCTTAGCCATTTTCAATTGTTTTTTGCTCCAACAGAATAGATTAGGTTGCACACTGGCAGTTAAACAGCCAGATCTCACCTAAGCAACCTACAACATGCTCTCTGCAATTATACAAAAAAGCTCTACAACTATGGGCCTTTGCCAGAGAGCATCAGAGCCATTCCTAGTAGGTAACTCCCAGATGGTTAAAAAGGCTTTGCCCAGTCATGATCCTACATGACTGGGTTTTCCTACTCTTACCATCTTCCTTAAAATGTCCTTTTAAGGAAAAGGAACCAGGGCTTAGACCACGTGATAGCATAAAGAATTGCTCATTTCCCTGGGTTGTTCCACATCTCCTGTGGAACTCTTACAACAGGGATGCATTCCTTTTCACTGCAGTCGGTCCTTGTCTAGTGCATTCCTTCTAATTCCCAATACTTCATTGAAGCTTATGCTGAACAAAGAACGCATGATACTCATATTGCCCTCATAGAGGGGCAAACCTGGTATCCCCTTATATTGCGTCTTCTTCTCCACACTGAAGTTATAGAAGGATCCAGACTTGTCTTAAGACTAAGGATCTCCTCTGCACTCCTTCACATAGGTCTCTATTTCTGGTTATTCAAAGGCTAGAATTTTTAAAGAAATATAGACCTCTCCTTCTAAGTAAGAACATTCCACTGGTTTCCATGTAACCTTCTCCATGGTTCTTCCACGTGTAACCAGAAAGAGATTCTCTATCTATATTCTCAAGCAGGTCTTACCCCTTCTTGTTATTAAGTGAATCTCTCTCTCTCTCTCTCTCTCTCTCTATATATATATATATATATATATATACATATATATCTGACTCTGAAAGATTTGTTACTGTCCATATTAATGCTGTTCCAGCATACCATAGCGTTTTAAATGGACAGCCAATTTCTATGGTAATTAGAAACTACCTTCTTTTACCGTAACCTTTCCGATTACGTTACATCTGAAGCTCTCCATGTAAAGTCATTATCCTCAGTGACATCACTTAGGGAGGACATTACTGATCTTCAAGAAATTGGAGGCTACACCGCCTACTACAAATGTTTCTTTCTTTCATTTAGATAGCGGGGTCTTAAAGACCCATCCTTTTTCTGAAAACCAGTCCGATTTATCTCCTCTCTTTCCTAGAGCCTTATTCTGCTCCAAGGACAAAGAGCTTCAAACTTTGGCCTACAGAAGCATTAGCTTCTCCTCCAAAGTCCAACCTCATTAAACTCCCCCAGTTTTTTCTTCTGGGATTAGTTCTAGCCATTAAGGCTTCTGACCTCTGCCTGTATTGCAAATCTATTTTCCTCTACTTCACAGTGAGGTATTTTCTTTGAGGATAATGTACTGGCTCTTAGCACCAGACCCATATTAACTTCAACAAATACTTTCACAATATTTTTGAGTAAGGTCCACATTAGCAAATTGGAATTCAATACGATTTACTAACATTTATGATCTACACAAGGACTCCCCTCTAGACCCCTTGTTTAGATGCCTTCCACAGCACACCCTTTTTAATTCAACTCCTACCCTCCATCCCTTGGATGCCTGAGGTTCTGGGAAATAGCATGGCCCATCTATTAGATTTGCAACATGCTGGGACCTCCTCTAGGCATCTCTAGCTTGGGAGTCCCCATATGTGAAGACTCATTCCTGCTTCTTCCTGGAGATAGCACAGTTACTTACCTGTAACAGGTGATCTCTGGGAACAGCAGGAATAAGTCTTCACAACCCACCCACCTCCCCTAGGAGTTGTTCTCTCTCTCTCTCTCTCTCTAATTTGTCTACTTCCCTCCTTCGGTCTCAGCTACAAACCCAACTGATGAGAGGGAAGTGAGTGGGTGGGAAGGCAGCGCGCATGTGTGTGGGATGCTCCCAAAGGCTTTCTTTTTGGACGCTGAGGAGTGTTCCCGCGCAGGCTCTGTCGATACCGACGTACCCATATGTGAAGACTTATTTCTGCTGTTCCCAGAGATCACCTGTTACAGGTAAGTAACTGTGCTTTATAAATTTATGTCCTAAATGTTCTGCATCAAAAAAGAAGGAATGAAAAGAGGAAGAAAGCAAAAGAAAAAGGGGGAAAGGATAAAAGGGAGTCAAACGCCAATCTGCTTTCTGCTTCCTTGCCACATCACTATGCAATTCACTTCCAATTTACCTCCACACAGAGTTCAATAGTATAAATTCAAAACAGGTCTTAAGACCCTTTTCTTTAACCAGGCTTTTGAAGAACTAATAGGTAGTGATATCCCCCCTCCCCATGATTGGCTTTCCTCCTCCTCGCTCCTTCTCACTAACCGCTCCTCTCTTCTTGTTTCTCCAATGTTATCCTCTCTTTGCACCACAACCTTTTCTGCCCTTTTATAATTCTCACTGTGTTAGTCTTCTTTTATTTTTTTTAGAAGTTTTATCATTGTAAACTTTGACTACTCAAAAGTGTGATGTTACATGCCAATAAATAAATAAATAAATAAATCTCAATGTAAAAATGCATACATAAACCATTATTATCAGACAAGCATCAAAGATGATAAATCAAAAGAGTGAATGAAAACGTAGCACACATTAAAAACTAAAAGAAGTCCCAAATGGCCATGACAGGAACTATTACCTACCAACCATAAAAAAACAGGTCACATACACATAAATTGTAACTCTAACAACCAACTTAAAAAAAAAAACTATTAGGGTAGAAACTTATACTCCCAAATACAAAGCAACTTCAATGTTCTACCTGAACAGCCACCCTAATATAAGGTATACTTCTAACAATCCTACTAAACCTGCAAGAAAGTTTTAGAAAGATTTTATTAGACAAATTTATAAATAGAGAGAAAAGGCCTCAGTAGTTCTATCATATTCCCTCTATATGGCAGAAACCTGCCCATAGGGGATACGTTTGCTCACTATCACCAGCCAGAAAAACTCTCCAAAATCTTTTTTATCATTAAATTTATAAACCAAATGTTTATCAATTATATGCAAGGCTATTCATACTTATCTTCAAAATCCTTCAATCAGAAACACCAAACCAGCTAAAGTCGTTTATTCTAACCTATCCAGAAAACAGACCACGTGGAAGCAGAAATAACAATTCTCTCGTGGTACCTAATGAATACAGGACATGCAAATACTCCACTACAAAAACAGCCTTCTCTCTCTACTCACCAATCCTATGGGATTCTCTGCCTCAAGTCTTAAAGGACACTAAGGACCCAAACTCTTTCCGCAGACTACTAAAGACTCATTTGTTCAAGGAACATTTTGGGGAGACAATTACTTAATCGGTCTTTAATTATTTCAATATTCATGAATCCCAATACCACTGTCCCCTGTACAAAGTTTAAAAGAATTAATAGGTTAAAGCTTTTAAATTAGATAACTTTGTGATTTTGGTTTACTGTATATGCACTATACCTATCTTCGTTCAATGTAAACTTCTGTTTCTGTTTTTGAGTTTAATGTAAACCGCTTTGATTCCTGCAAAGCAGTAAATAAGCACAAATAAAAAAAAAAAATATATTTCATACACTTTTTAATAAAATGAGTTAACTCCAACAAAACAGAGCGTTTTCACAAAAAAAGGGAACACAGCCACTCTACCATCACTCGACAGTACCGTTTGTCCTGCAACGGAAACCAACAGACTTAACTGTAGGAGGCAACGAACGGCCACAAACAATTGCTGAAAGTTAGCCTGCACTGGTCAGCTTTTCAAGCAGAGCAATTACCCACAGTCACCCAACAAAGCTCTCTGTTTCGCCGTTCCTGGCTTCATCGGGGGGTGATTCTCACAAAACGTTTTTTTTTTTTCAGCATTCATTCCTGCTGGATTTGCCTTCTCCTGCAGCCACCATGCCCATTGCCATTGCTGTCACTTCTCTCTGGGACATGCGGTGGCACCATTACTTTGAGAATGGCACCACAGTGCTTACCTTCACCTCCAGCACTGCAGTGCCATTTGTGTAACTACTCCCTCCACCAGATTCCATTTCCTATTTGCATGGGGGCAGAAGCAAAAATGGCACCGTAGCACCAGAGGTGAATTAACTCTGGTACCACAGTGCCATTTTAAAAGTATTGCTGCTGTTGCACGTCCCAGAGAGGAGCAGCGGCAATGGATGTCCTTGGTTATTGGTACTCTAAGCAACTGCCTAGTTAACCTAATGTTAGTGCCGGCCCCGGCTGTAGCCCAGGATGCCCTCCTTCCCCTCTGTTCTCTCCTTAGCTGCTTCTGGACCTGTGGTTCCCTCTGGATGGTAAAAGGAACTGGGGACTAGCTGCCAATACCTGCCCCCCAAGGAAGAGTGTTCACTCCCTCCTCATGCTACAGTGGTTGGTTGCCAAAGACAAAGCTATGCCTTTGGGAGTGGTTAATATATGACTTGGATTTACCCTCCCAAAAGAATCTCCGTCCAGGCTGATGTAAGTGGGCAGAAGGTAATCTCCCCTGTCCTGGAAAATGCTAGATAATTTCCAAATTAAATTGTTGTAACACTGCTGCTCAAAGAAATTACATTCAAATAGTCTCTACACATAGGTGCATTTACCATGACTGTAGCACCCCCATCCTCCTGACATGCCCCAGGCAGCATCCGTACACACACGCACCTCACAAGCAGCATTCCTGGCAGTATCTCTGATCCTTTTTCTTCCCTTCCTGATTAGATTCCAGATACCCCAATCCTTCCTCCCTTAGCACTTACCAGGGATGTCCCCATTGGTTTAGTGGCAGGGCAGACTTGATCTCCAAACATTCCTATGTGGTTCAAAATGGTGGCTCTGAGGACTAATACTAGACTCATGGTGCTACCAGTAGAGGTCAAGCTGCGAAATAAAGGCATACTTCTTGAGGAGATATTAAGTGTACCCACGCTGTTGGCAGCCATGAGAGTTAGCACCCATTCTCTGCTCATTACCTACCTAGTTTCTGTCCCATTTCATGGCATTGGAATTAATGTGCATGAACTATCTTGTCTGCGCTGTAACACTTGCCAAACCTTTGCACTATTAGTACATTCTAATTTGTGTAATAACTGCTCAACGTATTGTAGTGAACAGGCCCCCAAGTGTCTTCAGCTTTTGTAATAAATTAGTGTTATTGGAGCTATTATTAAAATAGATCATATATTCAGAGTTATATGTGGCCAGTACTCTTTCCTTTTTTATAAACAGTATTTATCCTTTGCTGTTATGCTAAGTTTGGTGATTTTGATAGTATTTAATAATCTCTATAATGCACCTGGACTTTAAGCTGAATGAAATGATCATTTCTGTGGAAATGAATCTGCATAGTAATTTTTTTTTATTCCTTATCCCTGAGGAGGTGAGAGGATCATTCCATTGGTTTTAAAATTCCAGTGTGATTCTTAGCTGTCATGCTGTTAATCAACAGCATTTGGCTTCATTCTTCCAAATTTGACACAAGAAACCTTCCACGTTCTACAAGGGGGCAGAAGGTCCACTGCTTCCTCCATGTGAAAGATTAGCTGATCAGCTTTTTAATACAGGTTTCACACCATGTTCACAAAAGGACTTCTAAAGTTAATGCATCTATTGTTCCCCAGGACAATAAGACCTGCTTGACTTCCGAACACTCTGATGTCATAAGCATTATTAGCAATTTATTTTGAAACCGTACCGAGCATAAATGGTTTTCCAGATGATAGCTTGCTTTCCCCACGAGGTGAGGTAGGTGTAAACTTTCCATTCACATGCATGCCTTCATGGAGATAATAGTTATTCCAGCCTTTGTCCCTGCAATAAATTGGATAGCATTAGATGTGCGAGCATGTTTGCAATTGTAACTTGGCTATGTGAACAATAAATGGACTCCTAGTAAGTTAACTATATATGTTAAGTTATATGTAATGATGCAAATTTCTTATTACTAAATGCAAACCACTTTGATTTCAAGATAAAGCAGGCTATGAAAACCAAAACAAATAAATAAATAAATACTACTTTTCCTTACTTGATCAGGAAAATACGAAACACTAGTTTCTTGTAAAGAACATAGGCTCAGACAGTATTACTTATGACTATTCTTCTGACTTTTCTTTGGCTAGTATGGAACGGTTTAATATTTATGTGCTTTTGCACAGGCGAAATAACTGACTATTCCTCCAGTAGCATGCCATTTTATGACCCACTGGGCTCATTCTGGGGGTAAATTTTATAAAGGACTTGAGCAGTAGAACAGCATTTTACACACTCATACACCCTTACCAAATTCCAAATGTGCATGTAAAAGTAGTCACACAGAAACATAACAACCACTTTTATACAATATATATGCAGATGGTCCCAGGGGCAGAGAACTGGAGGAATGAGGATGTGGTTGTCATCAATGCACATATTTCTCTTATTCTTACTGGCACATGCATGGACAAAATTATACCTGCCTTGGAGAAAGTAGAAATGTGAGCGCCTACTTTTTGTGGGATAATTTTATACAGCCACTTAAGTGCATATGTTGCCTTTATAAAATAGGATCAATGCACGTGCCCACTTTGCTAGAATTTTACTAATATACATGCGTCTGTGGCCACATACTTGTGCTAATAGTCTCGTATAAAATACAGACCAGTGTAAAAGTATGCACATTCACACAATGGTGTATACTTTGCTGGTGGGTGTACATATGGGCAGAGTTTGGAGCACATAAGTATGCATGTAGATTATAAAATACTATAATTTATGCGCATAATAGAAAATTTTAGGCAAGGAAACTTATACCATCTCTTAGGCGCAGACGTTTACACCATTCCAATTTAAGGTGTAATCTCTGTTGCTAATGCTAGTATTTTATAAAGATAGTAGGTGCCTCAAAATTCATGCTAATCATAGTTTAAATGTAAGCATGGTGACATCTGCATGCAAACATGGGCAACAGAGTGTGGGTAACAGGGATGTGCATTCATTAGTGAGGGTGTTGGATAGCATGCCTTAGAAATTCAGTGCACACAAAATCAATTTAATACCCATTAATCTATGAATTAATGAACATAAAGTCAGCTTGTACAGGTACAAAAGTTCTAATGCATATCCAATTTTTTTATAAACATAATGTATGAAACAAACGGAAAAACATCTTTAAAAGACTTCATATACTTAAAATGTAGTTAAATATTTTCCCTTCTGCATATTTATAGGGGGTAAACCAGAAATGTATTGTGCTCAGAGTGAGTTTTTCATGCTAGCAAACATAGCTGACACCTCCTCCTTGATTCATTTTAAGTATTCATTCACCGTTAGTGCAGATTAAAATATTAACGTTTAATAATCTTCTGTTGGTATTGGCAAATAAGGTAATGACAAGGGAATACTAGAAAAAAAGGTAAAACAATTAAGATAAAAGTATTTGAGATAGAGAGCTTCTCTGAGGACAAGCAGGATGAGTCAGCCACACCTGGTGATGTCATCCAACGGCACCATAGACAGAAGTGCTCTCCAGAGCTCAGAAAGGCAAAGCCTTTTTGATCATGTGTCCAATAGCCCTAAGGACTGGCCCACTCCTAGCTGGCCCAGTTTCAGTTCTTCTGTCTTTCCAGCAAGATGGACTCTCACCGCTCTGCAAAAAGATAAATAAATAAAATGAAAATAAATAAATAAATAAATGTAATTGAAAGAGAAGAGAGGAATCCATAGAGGAAAATCCATAAGAAGAGAAGATTCCAACACTCCAGCAGAAGATGCAGGGGATGCATTCAGCAAATCCTCCCCCTCCAGGGAGATCTGCGACCACAGAGCCCTTCTGCCTACCAGCCATGTGCTCAGGCCCAACATGAGAGAAGCCCAGTCCCTCAGCAGGTTCAATTCTCCAGCGATGGTGGCAGGACGGTAGAGGCTGGGCCTGAACCTTGATGCACTTAACTTCAGCCCACAGCCCCCTGCTTGAAGGGGTAGAAGGGCTCTGATCAGGAACTGTGTGCGATTTTGGGAGATCTCACATGCAGCCCATCCGACAAGGCAGAAGTGCATGACTGGATCACAATGGCGCCATAAACCCACATGTCACTGCCCACGGAATGGCATCATGACAACAAGGAAGCTCTTGTCACATCATAGCGCTGACGGGGGAATCGCTTTTGGCATGAGCAGCATGCTGCCATCAGTTCAGTTTCTCCCTCCTCCCTTCACCGGCACACACAGCATGAAAGCATGCATGCCTTCTCAGTGCTGAGCCACCACACGGAAGGAGGAGAGATGCGGATCACAGCACCATCACTCTGACTCCTCGCTCCTCCTCCTCCCCAGTGGCCAGGATTTATCAGCACTCTTTCCTTCAGCTGGACTACTTGCACTGCCTACTGCAGTACTTTGGATGAGCTGATCCCAAGGACGAGCTGATCCGGACATTAGGATCTTTCCTAGGTGGGGCAGCAATTCCGCAGCCACTGCAACTCAAAGATTGCACCGAGCAAACCACGCTGTAATCTCGGGGGCACGCTGAAGCACCACCTTCTATCTTCAGGCATTGATGCGGCTGTAAGGGTTATCCCACAAAGGTGGGCCTTGTACATGCGATGGGAGGGCATAGCTACTATGGAAGACAGCGAGCACTCGCCAGGAGGCCAACAACTCTCTTGCCCCAATACCGATTGTCATGGCTTTGCTGATTGCACCGACACTGAGGGACAGCCAAGGAGCGATGAGCCGCCATGATGCAGAGAGCCCTGTGCATGGCTCTTGTCATGCAAAAAAACAAAAACAATAAAAAAATACCCCACCAAAGTGTGGCTGATCTCCCTGCAGCTGCTCTATGAAGACCTGCAGTGCTGAGTGCACCGCAGCATGTATTCCCCTAGGAAGGCAGTGCACAAGGGGAGTTGAGAGGGGACACTGCTCCCTGTGAGCACCACAGGTGGATGTGTAGCCCAGTGGTTACAGCATTAACCCAGTACCCAAGAGTCCAGGATTCAACTCCTTTCTGGTCATACCTTGCCAAGGAGACCCAGGAATCACCTGAAGTTAGCACTGAGTTGGCAGCCAGAGAAAAAAAAGGGGGAGGGGGACCCAAGTGTTTTTTGTCTCACTCTGAGTCGCTTCCTTATGGTGAGGGCTAGGCAGCCAGCTGATCCACATCAATCTGGTCCAAGGAGATGTGCACCATGGGCAAAGCGCTGATCGGAAGTCCTGCAATACATTGGTGTTAATTCCACGTTTTCAGCCCTGAAGGCTCCTCTGCCTTGTGACAGACAGGTGCATAACACTCATAGTGTACTGGAGAATCCCCATTGTTGCCCTTGGGGGCAGTCTCCCCCAACTGTAAAATTCTATGCATACCTGTCCATAGCCTGGACAGCCTATTATAATCTGCTATATATTTTTAAAGGTGTGACTAAACAATTAGATAAAGGTGAGCTGATTGATATAGTGTATCTTGATTTTCAGGAAGCCTTTGACAAGGTCCCTCATGAGACTCTTGGCAAAATTAAAAAGTCATGGGATTGGAGGCAATGTAGTATTGTGGATCAGGAACTGGTTAAAAAATAAAAAGCAGAGAGTAGGGCTAAATGGCCAGTTTTCTCAATGGAGAAGAGTAAATAGTGGAGTACTGCAGAAATCTGTGCTGGGTCCACTGCTTTTTAACATATTCGTAAATGACCTGGAAATGGGAATAACAAGTGAAGTGATCAAATTTGCAGATGACACAAAATTATTCAAAGCTGTTAAAACTCAAGAGACTGTGAAAAATTGCAAGAGGACCTAGATAAATTGGAAGATTGGGCATGCAAATGGCAGATGAAATTTAATGTGGACAAGTGCAAAGTTATGCAGCTAGGAAAGTACAACCCAAACTTTGGCTACACGATGCAAGATACCACCTTAGAAACTACCACCCAGGAAAAAGATTTAGGCATTATTATGGGTAACATGTTGAAACCCTCTGCCCAGCATGCAGCAATGGCCAAGAAAGCAAATAGAATGCTAGGAATCATAAGGAAAGGAATGGAGAATAAAACCAAGGATATTATAATGACTCTGTATCGTTCCATGGTACAACTGCACCTTGAATATTGTGTGCAATTCTGATCGCCGTATCTTTAAAAGGATATAGAGGAATTATAAAAGATACAGAGAAGAGCCACCAAATTGGTAAAGTGGATGGAAGGATACCCCATGAGGAAAGGCTTAAAAGGTTAGAGCTCTTCAACTTGGAAAAGAGACGGCTGAGGGGAGATATGATAGAGGTCTATAAATTAATCAATGGAATGGAAGGGGTTAACATAGATCGGTTGTTGTTTACGCCATCAAAAAATAAAAAGATTAGAGGGCACACAATGAAGCTACAATGTAACCTATTTAAGATTAATAAGAGGAGTGTGATTTCTCATCGGGGGAGCAGACGCGGCTGTCTTTGGAGCTGCGGGAGCAGTGCAACAGGTGTCCGGAGGTACTGCTGTGATCGGGCAGGCACACGGAGGACAGCTGCGGTGTGAAGGACCCCTCCCTCTGCCTCTATATCATTCGGAATCTGCCTTACGCGGCCGTGTGTCGCGGCCTGCGTGGTGTGTCCTAAGGGGCGTGTCACAAAGGACAGGATACGCCCCTTCGGCGCATCTGAGGAGCTGAGGTCTGAGTTTTGTCTTCATGAGTAAAAGGAAAGTAAAATTGACTGCAAAATCTGGAACCAAGGAGCAAGGAGGTAAGATGGTGGGTCCCATGGACAAACATTTGACTTTCCTGCTGCCTACTGTATCATCACCAGAAGGGGCTTCTTTGAGCTCACATTCTCGGTCACCACCACCGTTTCCTCAGCCTCCTTTTTCATCTACCCTTTTGGATTTGTCCCCAGAAGCTTGTCCTCCAATCCCTAAGCCTGTGTCCCCGGTTGTATCTGATGCTTTGGCCTCTACTCCGCAGGTTGGGGAAGTAACTCTTATGGATATTTGGTCTGCTATTCATAATATTGATAGGAGATTGTCCTCTACTGTGTCTTCCCTCTGTCAGTTTACTTATGATGTTGTTGGTAAAATGCAATTTACTGATAAACAATTAAATTCTTTGGCCAAGATCTTGGCCTGTACTGATTCTCAGCTCCAGTCCTGTTCTGATAATGATACAGCTTTAATGCGAGATTCCTTAGCTTTTTTCTATCGGTTAGAGGTTCTTGAGAATCAATTGCGGGCCAAAAACTTGCGTTTCCTGAATTTTCCTGTAACACATTTGTTATCTCCTGATATTTTGTTAAAGAAATATTTTACTGAAGTGCTAAAGTTAGAGGGAAACTTAGACATTATCCACATGAATTACTTTTCTCCAAGATCTTTTCCTTCAGATAAGGATAAGGATCTTTCCTCTGAGTTAGATTTCTCGGTAGGGCAGGATCTTACTGCTTTTCTTGAAGATTCTGTGGATGTCATTTCCAAACACACTACTCTTGTGGTGACCTTTGGTTCTGAATCCATTAAGTTACTTGTCCTGTGGGCTTATTTCAAATACTGGGAAATCTCATTTTGTGGCCAAAAAATTCAAGTTTTTCCGGATGTTGGCAGGGCTACCCAGATCAGGCGTAAACTTTATCTGGCATTGAAAGATCGGGTAGTGGCATTGGGGCTTCTTTCTTTTTAAAATTTCCCTGTCGCTGTATACTTACTTTTGAGGGACAAACTTTTGTTTATACGGATGTTTCTCAATTATAGTTATTTTTGTCTGAAAAGGAAGTTGCTGAGGGTTAGGGTGGTGAGATAAATGTCCCCCATTGTGAAGCTTATTGCTCCTGTTTTCCTATATTATTTTGATTTGCTTTAAACTTGAAATCGCTCTTCCTTGATGTGGGTTTTGATATGTTACTTTTTTGCTTGAATCATTTTGATATGTTTATTCTGAATATGTTGCCTATAAGTGTGTCTGTATTCAAGAAAACTTAAATAAAAATTAAAAAAAGAAATATTTTTTCACTCAACGCTAATCAAACTCTGGAATTCATTACTGGAGGATGTAGCAAAAGCTGTTAGTGTAGCTGGATTTAAAAAAAGGTTTGGACAAGTTCCTGGAGGAAAGGTCCATAAACCATTATTAAAAAGGACCCAGGAAATCCACTGTGTACCCCAGGATACTGTTTCTTTTGGGAACCTGCCAGGTACTTGTGATCTGGATTGGCCACTGCTGGAAACAGGATACTGGGCTTGATGGACCTTAGTCTGACCCAGTATGGCATTTCTTATGTTCTTATGTTCTCAGTGGAGATGCAACAGCCCTCAAAACCAGACTGGGGATCATTTCTCTAACTGCCCACCAACAACTGTACCATGGGCACCGGGCCCATGAACTGGTTTGGTATCGGGAACCGGATCCAGTGAGTAGACATTTTCTTGTTTGATAGTTAGTGAGGCCTGGGGAAAAGTCTTGCATGAGTACGCGAGACAAATTTGGTATAGACTAACTGGGAAAGTCTTGCATAAGTGCGCAATGACGAGAGAGCCTGATCGCCTCTCATAAGGGCGGTCCTAGTACGCTCCGCATAAGAGTTAGCGGAAGCCGAAGCCACCGACCCTTTGGGTTGAGTTAGTCAGAAAAACCTTGGGCATTTGAAAAATAATTTCTTGTTGCTGGCATGACTGTCTGTGTGACTGAGAGGTCTTGAAATATAGACCAAGTGAGAGCGGACTCCTGAGTAGCACAGTTCCTGGCCGGGCGACCGCGCCCAGGTCGCAAAAAGGAGGAAGCATGTGGTGTTTGTCCCCCCCCCCATTGTTCTGTGGGCTGTACGGACCCCTTACCTGCAGCCATACTACCTACCCTTACTGTCTGTTGTCGTGTACGTCATTACGATTATGGGAGGGGCGGAGTCTACGCAAACTCCGTTGGAATGTATGATCAAGAATTTCCGTAAGGGATTTTCCGGAGACTACGGAATAAGAATGTCTCCATCTCGATTAGAAATGCTCTGTGAGAGGGAGTGGCCGGTGCTAGCTACTTCATGGCCCTGTGAGGGCACCTTTGATGTGGGAGTAGTCTCCCGTGTTCATCAGATTGTACAAAAAACGTTCCCTGATCAGTTCCCCTACGTAGACTCCTGGCTGGGTATTTGTGAGAGGCAGCCCTTGTGGATGAAGCGTTGCTATGAGGAACAGTGTAGAATATTAGTAGCAACCACCAGGGGGACCCGGAAGTTTGAGGAGGGGAAGCCACCTGTGTATTCCGCCTCTGAGTCCCCAGAAATCCTGGCCCGTTTACCCCAGTATCCATATAGGTTAGTTCCACCAGCTCCACCACCTGAAGCAGAACCTGATGAGGTAACCCAGCAATTACCGCTGCAGCAGCAAAAGAAGCCAACTTCCCCGAGTGATAGCCCCGAGTCTGGCCCAAGTACATCAGGAGGACCAGGGTCCTCCGATGATACTGGGAGTGGAGGCTCTCCTGCCAGTTCAGGGTCACCTGCCAAGGAAGCCTATACCCGGGAACCGTATGATTTAAGAAGTGTAACCCCAAAGAAGAAGGAAAAAGCAGGGCGCCTAATGCCATTGCGTCAAGTACCTGGTTTACCTATCCTAAATGAACAGGGCCAGATGGTGCCAGGACCAACAAGTCTAATCTACGTGCCTTTTTCCACTACTGATTTATTGAACTGGAAAACGCATTATGCGTCCTATACTGAAAAACCCCAAGAATTGACGGAGTTAATGTCTAGTATAATGCAAACTCATCAGTCCACCTGGACTGATTGTCGCCAGCTCCTGTCCACTCTTTACTACAGAGGAGCGAGCGTGAATTGTGCAAGCAGCCATCCGCTGGTTAGAAGAGAATCCCGTAGAGGGGGGGGGGGAAATGATTCTCCCACAAGCAGCCGCCGCAGCTTTCCCAAATGAAGATCCTAGATGGGATCCAAATGACGAAAGGGGGGCGGCAGCCCTAACTCGATTTCGCCAGGCCTTGTTGCAGGGCCTGAGGAAGGGAGGCCAGAGGGCCATGAATATCGGGAAGGTATCAGAAGTTATCCAGGGTCCGGATGAGAGCCCAGCGGCCTTTTATGAGTGGTTGTCTGAAGCCTATAGATTGTATACCCCATACGATCCAGCCGCTCAGGAAAATTTGCGTATGGTGAACGCAGCCTTTGCCAGTCAATCCCAGAGAGATATAAAACGAAAGTTACAGAAACTGGATGGATTTGCGGGCATGAATACAGCCCAGTTAATGGAAGTTGCTCAGAAAGTGTTTGTCAATCGTGAAAATGAACGTAACAGAGAAAGTGAACGTAAGATGAAGAAGAAAGCAGATCTTCTTGCTGCCGCTTTAGTTGAATGACGTGAAGGAGGTTTTCCTAATCGAAGGAGCAGAGGACGTGGAAAGGGTCGTGAAAACAATTGGATCCCACTGGGTGCGAATCAGTGCGTCCATTGCAGAGAAGAAGGACATTGGAGAAGTGAATGTCCGCATCTCGACTCCACCCCCAGGAGGTGAGGAGGGAGCCCCTGGAGAACAGGAAGTCGATTTCAGAGTCGTGGAGGCGTGACCAGAGCACAATTCCAGCGAGAGAGGGAAGAAGCTATTGAGGGAGTGGCAGTTGCAACAGGCTATGACATGGATGAAGACTAGGCCAGACCAGGTTCCAAGTTCACCCTGGGTCCCCAGGAGCCTATGATCAGTTTGAAAATAGGGGACTAATATATGGACTTTATGGTGGATACAGGAGCCGAACATTCAGTGGTGGCAAAGCCAGTGGCCCCTCTTTCCTCTCGATCTGTCACTATTATTGGAGCTACTGGGGCTAGGGCCACTAAGCCTTTCCTGCAGAACCGCATGTGTGAACTAGGGGGACAGAAAATAACGCACCAGTTTCTGTATATGCCTGAGTGCCCTATTCCACTTTTGGGCTGAGATATGCTTGCCAAGCTTCAGGCGCAAATATCTTTCGCTAAAGGAGGAGAAATGCAGATGACTGTAAAGCCTGCTGGATTGATGGTGCTGACTGTTCCCCGGGAAGAAGAATGGCGATTCTACAGTGTAGCCCCAACCAAATCAGTTAGTTCCTGTATACTCCCCAACCTTTTAGCCCCGCCTGAAGTATGGGCAGAAGATAATTCACCTGGCCTAGTGAAGAACATAGCCCCTGTCATTGTCGCCCTCAAGCCAGGAGCGGAACCAGTGCATGTGAAGCAGTATCCTCTTCCTTGACCAGCTATTGAAGGTATCCACTGCCATCTGATGAAACTACTGAAGTATGGACTTCTCAAGGAGTGCCAGTCACCTTGGAATACCCCCTTCTCACAGTCAAGAAACCTGGGACAGGGGATTACCGCCCAGTACAAGATCTGAGGTGGGTAAATGATGCAGTTGAAACTATACACCCAGTGGTACCAAATCCTTATACTCTCTTGGGACTGATCCCCGCTGAGGCTACTCATTTCACCATCCTGGACCTGAAAGATGCCTTCTTCTGCATACGCCTAGCCCCCACCAGTCAGCTTTTGTTTGCCTTTGAATGGCAAGACCCTACAACAGGAAGGCGGGGCCAACTCACCTGGACTCGACTACCCCAAGGATTCAAGAATTCACCTACTCTCTTCAGTGCTGCTCTAAATCAAGATCTCTCAAACTATTCTCTGAACTCAGGCAAAGGGTTCTTCTTCAGTATGTGGACGACCTGCTCATAGCCACAAATTCAGAAAGTGAATGTCTACAAGCCACCAGTGAACTCTTGCGCCTTCTAAACAAGGCTGGATACAAAGTCTCAAGAGCCAAGGCACAATTATGTCAAACTGAAGTAAAATATCTAGGATTTCAGTTGTCTAGCGGAATTCGACGCTTGGGACCTGAACGCAAAGAAGCTGTATGTAGTATTCCCACTCCAACCACCAGGAGGCAAGTAAGAGCCTTCCTGGGGGCCACAGGGTACTGTCATATATGGATCCCCAATTTCGCTCTGCTGGCAAAACCATTGTATCAAGCTACCAAAGGAATGGAAAAGTCTCCATTGGAGTGGGGACCTGAACAGGATGCAGCCTTTCGATCTCTAAAAAAACGCTCTGATGTCATTACCAGTTCTAGATCTACCAGATGTCCAGAAACCTTTCCATCTCTATGTTCATGAGTCACAAGGAAATGCTCTAGGGGTGCTGACTCAATCTCTTGGATCTTGGCAACGGCCAGTAGCCTATTTGTCAAAACAGTTGGATGTGTTTGCAAAAGGTTGGCCCCCTTGTTTGAAAGCTGTTGCAGCTACAGCCCTTCTAGTGAGCGAAGCAGACAAGCTCACTCTGGGACAGAATCTTCAAGTTACTGTACCACATTCTGTTCTGACCCTCATGGAACACAAAGGGAGTTTCTGGCTTACAAATTCACAAATGTTGAAGTATCAGAGTATGCTGTGTGAAAACCCCCGGATACAATTGAAGGTCAGTCAAGCTCTGAATCCTGCTACGTTGCTCCCAGTTGGTCCTGGCCCCCCCCCCCCCCCGATCATGACTGTTTAGAAATTATGGACATTGTATTTTCAAGTCACCCGGATTTGACTGATGTCCCTTTGGAGGACCCTGAACGGACTTTCTTTGTGGATGGAAGCAGTCTCGTCATCAATGGGCATCGTTGTGCCGGGTATGCAGTGGTGACCCTTGATCTGGTAGTTGAGTCCTCAGCTCTGGCCCCAGGAACTTCAGCACAGAAGGCTGAACTGATAGCTCTCACTAGAGCACTGACATTAGGAGAAGGGCTCCGTCTAAATGTGTACACAGATTCCAAGTATGCCTTCACAACTTTGCATGCACAAGGAGCCCTGTATAAAGAACGAGGGTTGATCACCTCAGGAGGCAAGTCCATTAGGTATGGGCCCGAGATATTGATATTATTAGACGCCGTGTGGGCCCCTAAGCAAGTTGCAGTCATGCACTGTCGAGGTCATCAAACAGGAATAGGAGAAGTTGCCCGAGGGAATAGGTTTGCTGATGCCACTGCCCAAAAAGCAGCCACAACTGGACGAGTTTTGGCCCAAAATACTTCGGTGCAGGCAGCCTTATTTCCTGTGCCCCTTAGCTCATGGGCCCCCCGATACACTACAAGAGAGTTAGATTACTTCTGTGAGAAGGAGGGGGGTGTCCTAACAGAAAAGGGTTGGATAGTGCTGCCACCTCCAGCGGGTAGCGCACCTCCAGGTCCCACAGTAATCCCTGAAGCATTAGGACCGGCCTTTGTTCGTGCTTTTCATCAAGCCACACATTATGGGAAGACTGCCATGGAAAGAGCCCTAAAACCCATTTCTGTATTTCACTATTAGGACCCCTGTCCGCCTCAGTGGCTCATCAATGTTTGACATGTGCTAAGAATAATGCTAAGCAGGGTCCCAATCCACCCCCAAGAGTTCAGTCAGTAGGAGTTACCCCTATGAGTGATATTCAGGTGGATTTTACTGAGATGCCACGAGCAAATGGATATCACTATCTGTTGGTCTTAGTTTGCACCTTTTCTGGGTGGGTAGAAGCTTTTCCCACCCGAACTGAAAAAGCCCGAGAAGTCACTAGAATTCTGCTCCATGAAATTATTCCCCGATTTGGAATACCATTGACTATAGGATCAGATAATGGACCCTCATTTGTGTCCCAAGTGACCCAACAGTTAGCCCGAGCTCTACAGATACAATGGAAGTTGCACACTGCCTATAGACCCCAGAGTTCGGGGAAAGTAGAACGTATGAATAGGACCCTGAAATCTCAGTTGTCCAAACTTTGTCAAGAAGCACACTTGAAGTGGCTCCAGGTTCTCCCTATAGCCCTTCTTAGGATACGTTCTGCTCCAACCAAGTCTTTAGGAGTTTCCCCTTTTGAGATTTTGTATGGGCGACCTCCACCCATTGTACAGGGAATAAAAGGAGATATGAAACAGATTGGATCTGAAATTACTAAACAAGAACTATTGGCTTTAGGTTCTGTTTTGCAGAGTCTTCACACCTGGGTACAAGATCGATTGCCCATCAATCTGACGGAACCTCTGCATCCCTTCAAGCCTGGAGTGTCAGTGTGGATCAAAGAGTGGAGAAAGACACCATTGGCACCGCATTGGAAGGGACCTTATGTTGTCATTCTATCAACCCCAACTGCAGTAAAAGTTGCAGAGCTTGAACCCTGGATCCATCATAGTCGAGTAAAGCCGGCAGCCGCTCCTGAACTTGGTCAATGGACTTCAGTAGATGACCCTGAAACTCCATTGCGGAGACAACCGGCGTTATAAGAGTCTTTATTTATTTATTTATTTATTTACATTTCTTATATACCGCACTATTTGCGATCAGCGCGGTTTACATAGAACAAACAGTATCCGACAATAAACAAGAGTCAGGTCATTACAATGAACAGGAGCAGTAAACTTGGATAACAGGGGAAACTATCTACATGTGTGGAACATTGAAAAAGGTAACTGTATATATGTGAGATGGAGTTATTGTGTGTTGCTCATACATGGTGGCTGGGGTTCGGGGGAGGCTGTGAGGTATTTAATGAAGAGGAAGTGTTTTAAGGCCTTCCTAAACTGGCTCAAATTGGGGATAGCTCTGATGTGTGGTGGTAGGGAGTTCCAGAGGCTTGGGGCACTCAGACTGAAGGCTCTGTTTGAAGTTGATATGGCGCATCTTGTCATAGCTTTTGGTATTGCTAGCATGTTGGCTGCAGAGGTTCTTCTTATCCTGTTGGGTGTGGGTGGTTGTATGAGGTCACATATTGAAGAGGCGGATAACCCGTTGATGGCTTTGAATGTCATCACTAAGGTCTTGAAGCTAATCCTGGCTTGGATGGGGAGCCAGTGCAGCTGCATCAGGAGGAGTGTGATGTGCTCTCTCCTTGGTGCTCCAAAGAGGATTCGCGCAGCGCAGTTCATGGCGAGTTGTAAGGGATGTAAGGTTGTCTGGGGGAGTCCTTGTAGGATGGCGTTTGCATAGTCAAAATGAGGGATGATGAGGGCTTGGTAGATGGTACGGAAGTCGCTCAGCTCGAGTAGAGGGCGTATGTGTCTGAGGGATCTGATCTTGAAGTAGATTGCTCTTACTATTTTTGCTATGTGCTGCTTCATGTTGAGGTTCTGATCCAATGTGACTCCGAGATACCGTATGGCTGATTTTACTTGTAGCTTGGCGTTGTCTACTTCCAAGTGGTTAGGTGGAGTGAATTCCGGATTTCTAGAGATGAAGAGGACCTCAGTTTTCTTATGTTGGATGCGCAGATTTTGGGAGAGGAGCCATTCTGATATTGCATTGAAGCACTTGGTTAGTGGGGTGAGGTCCGGGCAATCCAGTGATATTGGCAGGTACAGTAGGACATCGTCTGCGTAAATCATGCAACTCACGTTGAAGGATCTGATGATGTTATAGATGGGTTGGATATAGGATCTACAATCCTACCCCTGTCACACAAGTGTGACAGTCGATAGGTCTACATACAGCGGAAGCAGAAAAGAAGAAGAAGAAAAAGACTCTACAAGTTCATCGTTCTCAATATTTCAGTTAATCTTTAAAGACTGTAGTCATGATGTTCCTCTACTACTGTCTTATGGGGGCGGTAGCCCTGGGATCTCTGGAAAAGACTTTTGCCTTACCCCCTTGTGCAGCTTGTATAACTACCACCCGAACTGGGATAAAGATCACTCAGACTTTACTTTATCATTCCTACTATACTTGCACTGGTATAGTTAGCCGATGTGTGTATAATGGTACAGAATTAAATATCTGTATGAAAGGGAAGAGTAAAACTTGCTTCAACCCTCGGCAGAACCCCTCTTATTATGTACTGGAGTTGCGCTGGAATGATGAGGAGGGGGTCCTCATAAATGCCACACGTCAACTCTCCGATCCCACGAGACCCATTATCCTGAATTTTGATGCCTGCGATGTAATAAACAGAAATGCTTACTACAAGTGTGGGTCTTGGGAACAAGCCTACAACTATGATGATAAATATATGTGTCCTAAAGGAGCATACGGATGGAGACGGTGTACTGGAAAGCATTCCCCAACTGTCTACAGCAAGTCATCTAAAGATGCCTACTTCTGTCCAAAGTGGGAATGCGTGTATTATGCCACTTGGTCTGGTGGGCCTACTGGACGAGATGGAGATAATAGTAAAGCCAGCTTGGAAAGATTATCATTACCTGAGCCTCAGAAGTGCAAGAAAGGTGCCTGTAATCCTCTACAGCTCCTCATACTTAACCCTAGCCAGTGGAAGCATGGGTTCAGATATGGGTTACGTATAGCGGGAGGAGTCATAGATCCTGGAACCTTTATATATATACAGCTAAATACTAAGACCCATGTATCCGCACTTTATCGAATACATCACTCCTTTTATGAGGCCATGAAGGCGGAATTCGAAATCCCTCACACCTCCCAGAACTTGTTCATTGAACTCGCTGGGGCAGTAGCATCTAGCCTCCACATCTCCGATTGTTTCTTCTGTGGCGGAACTAAGATGGGAGACCAATGGCCTTGGGAGGCACAAGAAGTGAACTATTCCATTCCTTATAATCAGACTGCTTTACATAACACTACTAGTGAGTGGGTACTGGCTCCACCCTATTGTTGGTAACTTGTGTTTTGCTCATACAGGACCACAGTTTACTATGCTAGTCAGACATCTGGTCTGTCTCAATGAGAAGTTTTACAACAGTACCACTAAGAAGACGTCCTGGTAGTCGGGGGTAAACACTCCAGAGCCCTCCAACCCTTTAGTCCTCTTTCCTACTCTTGCCAAAATCTGGACTAATCTGGCATTTCATAGTACCTGGCAAGCTCCACCCGGATTATATTGGATTTGTGGAACTCGAGCATATGCTAAGCTTCCTCACCATTGGGGAGGAGCATATGTATTGGGAACTATACAACCCTCTTTCTTTCTTCTGCCCATTTCCCATGGAGAACAATTGGGTTTCCCTGTGTACAAGAGTCGACAGAAACGAGAGGTCTTGAAAATAGGCCAATGGGACAAATGGGATGATGAGGAGTGGCCACCTGAGAGAATCATTTCATACTACGGACCCGCCACTTGGACACAAGATGGGACATGTTGATACTGCACTCCTGTATACATGATAAATCGTATTATACGCTTACAAGCTGTTGTTGAAATAATAACAAATGAAACTAGTAAAGCACTAACTCTTTTAGCTAAGCAAAGTACACAAATGTGCACAGCTATTTATCAGAATTGTTTAGCTCTAGATTATTTGTTAGCAGCTGAAGGTGGAGTATGTGGGAATTGAATTTAACTAACTGTTTACAGATTGACAATAATGGACAAGTTGTTGAAGATATAGCTACTCAAATGTGAAGACAAACATATGTGCCAATGCAGACCTGGCATGGTCTGAAGCTTGATGGGTGGTTTGGTTCAGCGTTTTCATGGTTAGGAGGTCTGAAGACCCTTGTGTTTATTGTATTAATCATGCTAACTGTATGCTTGTTGCTCCCATGCCTATTACCCCTTTGCTTACGTATGATAACCTCAGTTATCGATAGGACTGTAGAACGGAAGGCAGCTACGAAAGTTTTAGCTATGTGGCAATATTACCCTATACCCCAACATGATGATGTGATGCGAGTATAATGTGTGATTTAATTCTCACCCTTTTTAATTTGCGGGTGAGAATAATCAAAGGGGTGAATGTGGTAGGCTATGGCCTATAATAGCCTGAAAACGTATGAGAGGCCTGTAAGCTAGGCCTGAGTCCCCACCCCCACCAGAGATTAATAGAGCTGAGAAAAACCAAGGATCTGTAAAAGTTTCAGAAAATTGCTTAACAAGAAGTTTTTCATGAATTCATAAATCCTTCATTATTCTCTTGTGTTCTGATGATAGAAATGTTTCAATACTTGCATTCCTAGAGCTAGAAACGACCTCTCAGTAGAATTGTATCAATACTTAGAAAGTGTACCATTGTTAGAACAATCCTAGAGGAGGGAACCGGGTGCTAGGCCCAGGAAGGGTCTCCGATTGGACAAATGCAGGGGGCGTTGGGACCAATAGAACGTCTGCATGTATCAAACTGAAAAGAAATGTATAAAATGAATATGTTTCTGTAAGAACTTTGCTCAGTCCTTTTTGACGCTTGACTGTCTGAGCCTTGTGCACAATAAATTGACTTGGACCTTGCAATTGACTTCTGGATTTATTCATTGTTTGTTTGCACTTTGCTGCTTCAGCTGGCCCCTGTATCACCTATGCCCTGGTCCCTCTGAGCTATGCATCAGCCCATATCTGGAGCACTCAATCCCCGTGAATCAATTAGAGTGAAAGAGAAGCTCTACAGTAATAAGATAAAATATGCCATACTGCATCAGGCCAGACATCCTGTTCACAACAATGGCCCAGTGACATCACAAATACTGCAAGTTACCAAGTGATTAAAGCAGTGGATTAGAAACCATCACAGCTAGACCCAAATATCACTGCTGCCCCACTACCCACCAATCCCTGCAAATGGCCACTATGGGGAATCCATACAGGGCTCCTTTTGGAGCTGATACTCTATCTCAGCCCCTGCAACAGGAAACCTGGACAACCTAGGATTCATCCAGGGGTGCCAGATGGCTCAACTGGCTAGGGTTCGGAAACTGCATGCTTGGTGCTCAAGTGGTCAGTGGTTCAGGCCCAAGCCCAGGCTTGCCTTTCCCATTTACATTTACCATGTGACACTACTTCTCATAACAGGCCCCATTCCAATATATTCTGTATCTGTGAGAAATAAGAAAACTTGTTTTAAAATGCTTAATAAGAAGTTTTTATGAATTCATAAGTCTTTCATTATTCTCTTGTGTGTGAAAGAAAAGAAAAGAAAAGAAATGTTTCAATACATGCATTCCTGGAGCTAGGGATAACCTTGCAGTAGAGAAGTATCAAAATCAAGAACTGCACCATTGTTAGAACAATCCTAAGGGAGGGGGCTGGTTGCTAGGCTCCGGAGGGATTTCTAATTGGACAGGTGCAGGGAACGTGAAACCAATGAGAAGTATGCATGTATCGAGCTAGAACCAATAGAAAGTTCTCATGTATCAAACTGAAAAAGAGGTATAACTGGTTATGTCTCTGTAAAAACGTTTGCTCAGTTCCTTTTGAAGCTTTGACTGACTGGGCCTGTGCACAATAAACTGGCTTGGACCCTGTAAATTGACTCCTGGATTTATTCATTGATTGCACTTTGCTACAGCATATTCTTGGTGCGTTGGCCGGGAAGTGCGAGTGGTAAATGGTATTCAAGTGAATAATCCACGCAATTCGCCTTGAGGTTTGGCCCGGTTGGAACCGTGTCTGTCCGACCGCGGGGGAAACCTCAGGCACCGCTGGCCCCTTTGTGCCAGAGAGGGTTCCGCCTGCCTCGGCGGGCCATCGGGTCCAGCTGGCCAACACCTCCGACCCGGGGGAGTAAAGGTTCCAACTCAGGAGCTGGTGTGGTATCGGGGACCGGATCCGGTGAGTAGACATTTTTGTGATTCGATAGTCAGAAAGAACAGCCTGGGACAACGTCTTGCGTGCGCAGGACTGATTTGGTATATTTGGTATAGACTAACTGGGAAATCTCGCATGAGTGTGTGTGAGACAAGGGAGCCTGATCACCTCCCATAAGGGCGGTCCTAGTAAGCTCCACGTAAGAGAAAGCGGAAGCCGAAGCCATCGACCCTTCTTGGGTCACCTAGTCAGTTAGTCAGAAAACCTGGGCACTTGAAATATGATTTCCTGTTGAAATATGATAGTTGGTGTGAGTGAGAGGTCTTGAAATACAGACCGAGCGAGAGCGGACTCCTAAGTAGCGCAGTTCCTGGCCGGGCGACCGCGCCCAGGTCGCAAAAAGGAGGAAGCGAGTGGTGTTTGTCCCCCCCAGTGTTCTGTGGGCTGTACGAACCCCTTATCTACAGCCATACTACCTATCCTTATTGTTCGTTGTCTTGTACGTCATTACGTGTACGTAGAGTACGTAGAGTATGTAGTTAGTAGAGTACTTAGTCAGTGTACGCAGTTACGTTCAGATTATGGGAGGGGCGGAGTCCACGCAAACTCCGTTGGAATGTATGATCAAGAATTTCCGTAAAGGATTTTCGAGTGATTATGGTATGAAAATGACTCCTTCCAGATTAAAAATGTTATGTGAAAGGGAGTGGCCCGTGCTAGCTGCTTCATGGCCCCGTGGGGGCACCTTTGATTTAGAAACAGTTTTTCGAGTTCATTAGCTTATACAAAGAGTGTATTCTGACCAGTTCCCCTATATAGATTCCTGGTTAAGTGCTTGTGAACAGCAGCCCTCATGGATGAAGCGCTGCTATGAGGAGCGCTGTAAAATATTTGTAGCTACTACTTGGGGAACCAGAAAAGTTAAGGAGGAGAAGCCACCTGTGTATTCTGCCCCAGAGTCCCCAGATATCCTGGCTAGGTTACCCCAGTACCCACAGAAGTTAGTTCCCCCAGCACCACGGCCTGAGGTGGAGCCAGATGAGGAGCCCCAGAAAATACCGCTGCAGCAGCCTAAGAAGCACCCTACCCCAAGTGATAGTCCCGAGTCAGGCCCAAGCACGTCGGGGGGACTCGAGTCCTCTGACGAGACAGAAAGCGGAGGCTCTCCTGCCAGTTCAGGGTCACCCACCAAAGAGACTTGTGCCCGGGAGCCTTATGATTTAAGAAGCGTAACTCCCAAGAAGAAGAAGGAGAAAGCAGGGCACCTAATGCCATTACGCCAAGTGCCTGGAATACCTGTTTTAAATGATCAGGGCCAGATGGTGCCAGGACCAACCAGCTTAGTTTATGTACCCTTTTCCACCACAGATTTATTAAACTGGAAAATGCATTATGCATCCTATACAGCCAAGCCTCAGGAATTAACAGAATTAATGTCTAGCATTATGTAAACCCATCAGCCTACCTGGGCCGATTGTCGCCAGCTCCTGTCCACCCTCTTTACTACTGAGGAGCGAGGGCGAATCGGGCAAGCAGCCCTCCGTTGGTTAGAAGAAAACCCTGTAGAAGGGGGAGGAATAAACCCCCCGCAAGCAGCTGTTGCAGAATATCCCAATGAAGATCCCGGGTGGTACCCGAATGATGAAAGGGGGGCGGAGGCCCTAACCAGATTTCATCAGGCCTTATTGCAGGGCCTGAAGAAGGGAGGCCAGAGGGCCATGAATATCGGGAAAGTATCGGAAGTTCTCCAGGGTCCAGATGAGAGCCCAGCGGCCTTTTATGAGCGGTTGTCTGAAGCTTATAGATTGTATACCCCATATGATCCCGCCGCCCAGGAAAATTTACGCATGGTAAATGCGGCCTTTGTTAGTCAGTCCCAGAGAGACATAAAACGAAAATTGCAGAAATTGGATGGATTTGCGGGCATGAATACAGCACAGTTAATGGAAGTCGCTCAGAAAGTATTTGTGAATCGTGAAAATGAACGAGACAAAGAAAGTGAACGAAAGATGAAGAAGAAGGCAGATCTTCTTGCTGCTGCTATAACCGAACGACGTTGAGGAGGTTTTCCTAATCAAAGGACCAGAGGACGTGGAAGAGGCCGCGGAAGTGAAAGGCCTCAATTGGGTGCAAATCAGTGCGCCTACTGGAAGGAAGAAGAACATTGGAGAAATGAATGCCTGCATCTGGACTCCGCCCCCGCGAGGGGAGGAGGGAGTCCCTGGAGGCCAGGAGGACGATTTCGAAGGAGGGGAGGAATGAACTGAACACAGTTCCAGCAGGAGAGGGAGGAAGCCATTGAGGGAGTGGCAGTAGCAACGGGCTATGACCTGGATGACATGGATGAAGACTAGGCCAGACCGGGCTCCAAGTTCACCCTGGGTCCCCAGGAGCCTATGGTCAGTTTGAAGATAGGGGACCAATACATGGAATTTATGGTAGATACAGGAGCAGAACATTCAGTAGTAGCCAAGCCAGTAGCTCCTCTTTCCTCACGATCTGTCACTATTGTTGGAGCCACTGGAAATAAAGCCACAAAGTCATTCTTACAGAACCGCATGTGTGAACTAGAGGGACAGAAAATAACGCACCAGTTCTTGTATATGCCTGAGTGCCCTATTCCACTACTGGGCCGAGACATGCTTGCTAAGCTCCAGGCACAAATATCTTTTGCTGAAGGGGGAGAAATGAAAATGACTGTGAACCCAAAGCCTGCTGGATTGATGGTGCTGACTGTTCCCCGAGAAGAAGAGTGGCGGTTCTATAGTGCACCTCCAATAAAGTCAACTAGTCCCTGTATACCTACCAACCTCATAGCCCCACCTGAAGTATGGGCAGAAGATAATCCATCTGGCCTAGCGAAGAACATAGCCCCTGTCATTGTCACCCTCAAGCCAGGAGTGGAACCAGTGCATGTGAAGCAGTATCCTCTCCCTCGACTAGCCATTGAAGGAATCCATTGCCATTTGATGAAACTGCTGAAGTATGGACTTCTCAAGGAATGCCAGTCTCCTTGGAACACCCCCCTTCTCCCAGTAAAGAAACCCGGGACAGGGGACTACCGCCCAGTACAAGACCTAAGGCGAGTGAATGATGCAGTTGAAGCTATACACCCTGTAGTACCAAACCCTTATACTCTCTTGGGACTGATCCCCGCTGAGGCTACTCATTTCACCGTCCTGGACCTGAAAGATGCCTTTTTCTGAGTACGCCAAGCCCCCACCAGTCAACTTTTATTCGCTTTTGAATGGAAAGACCCCACAACAGGAAGGCGGGGCCAACTCACCTGGACCAGATTACCCCAAGGATTCAAGAATTCACCTACTCTCTTCAGTGCTGCCCTGAATCAAGATCTCTCAAGTTACCCAGTAGACCCAGGAAAGAGGGTTCTTCTTCAGTATGTAGATGATTTGCTCATAGCCACCAACTCAGAAAGTGAATGCCTACAAGCCACTAGTGAACTCTTGTACCTTCTCAAAGAGGCTGGATACAAAGTCTCAAGAGCCAAAGCACAACTATGCCAAACTGAAGTCAAGTATCTAGGATTCCAGTTGTCCAGTGGGATCCGACATCTGGGACCAGAACGCAAAGAAGCTGTATGCAGTATCCCCATTCCAACCACTAGGAGGCAAGTAAGAGCCTTCCTGGGGGCCGCGGGATACTGTCGCATATGGATCCCCAACTTTGCGCTGATTGCAAAACCACTGTACCAAGTCACCAGAGGAATGGAAAAATCTTCACTAGAATGGGGACCTGAACAAGATGCAGCATTCCAGTCCCTGAAAAATGCCCTCATGTCATCCCCAGCTTTAGGTCTTCCAGATGTTCAGAAGCCTTTCCATCTTTTTGTCCATGAGTCACAAGAAAACGCATTGGGAGTATTGACTCAATCTCTTGGATCTTGGCAACGACCAGTAGCCTATCTGTCAAAACAATTGGATGTAGTTGCAAAAGGATGGCCCCCTTGTTTGAGAGCTGTTGCAGCAACAGCCCTCCTAGTGGGCGAAGCAGATAAACTCACACTGGGACAAACCCTTCAAGTCACCGTGCCACACTCTGTTCTGACTCTCATGGAACACAAAGGAAACTTCTGGCTGACAAATGCACGAATGTTGAAATATCAGAGCATGCTGTGAGAAAACCCCCAGATACAGTTGAAAGTCAGTCAAGCTTTGAACCCTGCTACGTTGTTCCCAATTGGTCCTGGGCCCCCTGATCATAATTGCTTAGAAACCATGGACACTGTATTTTCAAGTCACTCTGATTTGACCGATGTCCCTCTAGAGGACCCTGAACGGACTTTCTTTGTGGATGGAAGCGGTTTGGTCATCAATGGACATCGTTGTGCTGGATATGCAGTGGTGACCCTTGATCTGGTAGTTGAGTCCTCAGCCCTGACTCCAGGAACTTCTGCACAGAAAGCTGAATTGATAGCCCTTACCAGAGCCTTGACATTAGGAGAAGGACTCCGCTTAAATGTGTACACAGATTCCAAATATGCTTTCACCACTTTGCATGCACATGGAGCCTTGTATAAAGAGCTAGGGTTGATCACCTCAGGGGGTAAGGCCATTAGGTATGGGCCCGAGATATTGATGTTATTAGATGCTGTGTGGGCCCCCAAACAAGTGGCAGTTATGCACTGCCGAGGTCATCAGGCAGGAGCAGGAGAAGTCACCCGAGGGAATAGATTTGCAGATGCCACAGGCCGGAAGGCAGCCACCACAGGACAAGTTAGGACCCAAGATACTGTAATGCAAGCAGCTCTATTCCCTGTGCCCCTCAGTTCCTGGGCACCCCGATACACTATAAGAGAGTTAGACTATTATTGTGAAAAGGAGGGAGGAGTCTTGATAGAACAAGGTTGGATAGTGTTGCCACCCCCAGAAGGTAGTCCACCTCCAGGTCCTACAGTCATCCCTGAAGCATTAGGGCCAGCCTTTGTTCAAGCTTTTCACCAAGCCACACACTATGGAAAAACAGCTATGGAAAAAGCCCTGAGACCCCATTTCTGTATTTCACTGTTAGGATCCCTGACCGCCTCGGTGGCACAACAATGTTTTATATGTGCCAAAAATAATGCCAAGCAAGGTCCCATTCCACCCCCAAGAGTTCAGTCAGTAGGGGTGACCCCGATGAGTGATATACAGGTAGACTTTGCTGAAATGCCCCGTGCAAATGGATATCACTATATGTTAGTGTTAGTCTGTACATTTTCGGGATGGGTGGAAGCCTACCCCACTCGAACTGAGAAAGCCCGAGAAGTCACTAGGGTATTGCTTCATGAGATCATTCCGCGATTCGGAATACCATCAACTATAGGGTCAGATAATGGTCCATCATTTGTATCCCAAGTGACCCAACAGTTAGCTCGAGCTCTGCAAATACAATGGAAGTTACACACTGCTTACAGACCCCAGAGCTCAGGAAAAGTGGAACGTATGAATAGAACCTTGAAAACTCAGTTATCCAAGCTTTGCCAAGAAACACACCTGAAGTGGCTCCAAGTTCTCCCTATAGCCCTTCTTAGGATACATTCAGCTCCCACCAGATCCCTAGGAGTCTCCCCTTTTGAGATTTTGTATGGGCGACCTCCACCCATAGTGCAGGGAATAAAGGGAGACATGAAACAGATAGGATCTGAAATAACTAGACAAGAACTATTAGCTTTAGGTTCTGTCTTGCAGAATCTCCAAACGTGGATGCAAGATCGACTACCCATCAACCTGACCGAGCCTCTGCATCCCTTCAAGCCAGGAACGTCCGTGTGGGTGAAAGAGTGGAGAAAGACCCCGCTGGTGCCGCATTGGAAGGGACCATATGTTGTCATCCTGTCAACCCCCACTGCAGTGAAAGTTGCAGAATTTGAACCCTGGATCCACCACAGTCGAGTGAAGCCGGCAGCTACTCCTGATCCTGACCAATGGACGTCAGTAAATGATCCTGAGACTCCATTGCGACTCACATTGAGAAGACTGCCGGCGTTATAGAGAATCTTCAGAATCTACCTTCATCACGCGAGAGTGACCATCACAGTAGAAACAGAAGAAGACTCAACAAGTTCATCATACCCAACTTTACAGTTAACCTCCAAAAATCTGAAATCACAATGTTCTTCCACTATTGCCTTGTGGGAGTGGTGATTCTGGGAATCCTGGAAAAGACCTTTGCCCTACCCCCTTGTGCAGCCTGCATAACCACCACTCGAACAGGACAGAAGATTACTCAGACTTTACTCTATCATTCCTACTATACTTGCACTGGTACAGTCAGCCAGTGTATATTGTCACGGAGACCCTGAGTAGAGCCTCTGTGGACCCAATAGGCCAATGCCTAGGGTATTGTGGTTTTAATAAACTGCTTCTCTCCTTTAAACAGAGTCAGTCAGTCAAGTGATTAAAGCAAAAATTAGGGTTTTATTCCCTCTCCCGGACAGAAAACATTCTTTGCAAAAGCACACAGGACAAAACAGCAACTGAACGAAAATAGCTAGAACATCTCTTCTTCTTTCCTTGTTCATGTCACAAGGTCACATTGGCTGAAGTTAACACAAAGAGGTTATGTCATCTGATAGACAAATCGTGCAGTCCATTGGCTCAGGGTCTGTACAACTGTTAACACTCTCCCACTGCATTAAGCCTGGACCACTCCCAATATTCTCTGTATCACATTCCTTACATGTGCTGGAGAATGGCTTATTCTCTTGTGGCTGATAAACCACTTTTCTTCCAAGGTACTTATCAAAGTCAGGGTTATAGAAACCTGGTACAGATAATGTCTCTTTCTGGTTTGCCTCTCTTGGCTCTCTTAGTAGGAAGTCTGAGTATCTTTCTGAGTTAAAACCCTGCTCAGGGCTGTGCCCATTAAAACTTCCAGCCTCTTCTCTATAAAAATAAGGCTTTAAGCTTGTTACCTTACTGCAGGCTTTGAAGTTAGCCTTGGGCGTTCTTTTCCCTGGCCCAGTTCCTCCAGCTTGAGCTAGGCTCCTCCGTGGCTCATGCAATCCCTCAGAGACACTGGCCACTTCCTGCTCGTGTGGGAATCCTCCCTAGGACTGTCGTTCCAGAGACCAGCTGCTCTACTGCTCCCTTGGTCTCTCCTGGAACTTCCTCTGAGAGCTTTGGGTCCTCCCAGACCTCCAAGACCTCCCCTGGAACTGGAACTTCGTCTGGGACTCTCAGCTCCTCTCCAAGTCTTTCTCTCGTACTCCTTGCTCTTGCTGTTCTCACCCCTTCCTGGTTCTGACCAGGAACTTATATACCTCCTCTCTCTGCACGTTACGTCAGATTCTGAGGCCAGGTGATCCTGATGAGTTTCTCTAATTCTATCTGCGTCACTACTAGAGAAGGGAAACTTCATTTTAAACCCTTTCTGCTTTACTTGTGCTGACGGCACTGGCTGCTCAGCTGTTTTCACACACGCTGAGTCTTCCTGTCCAGCCAAGTTTGAGGTAAGCTCTTCCTTTTTACTAGCCCCTACAGGCTTTCTATAGTCTACTGCATCACAATATATAATGGCACCGAACTGAATATTTGCACAAAGGGGAAAAGTAAGACTTGTTATAACCCCCGACAAAACCCCTCATATTATACATTTGAGATACATTGGAATGATGAAGATGGAGCCATCCTAAATGTGACAAAACCTCTTGCAAACCCCACAAAACCTATTATCTTGAACTTTGACGCTTGTGATGCAATCAACAGAAATGCTTACCAGAGATGTGGATCATGGGAGCGAGCATACTACCATGATGATAAATATATGTGTCCAGAAGGAGCCTATGGATGGGGACGGTGTACAGGAAAGAAATCTGCAGCCACCATTTACACTACTACATCTAAACATGATTACGTTTGCCCAAAATGGGACTGTTTATATTTTGCTACCTGGAAGAATGCATCTGTGGCACAAGATGGTGATAATCGCAAAGGCAGCTTGACAAAGATCAGACTACCAGAGCCCAAGAAATGCCAGAAAGGTGCCTGTAGGGGGGCGGAGCCAGCCAGGGACCTGCATGGACGTCTAGCGGAGAGCTCCCGAGGACCTAGCTAATAATCCTGCCTCAGCCCTAGCCAAAGGGCAGCCAGACGCCTGCAATTGCTTCATCTATCTCCCAGAGATGGCGAGCAGCAAGCAAACAAAGTTAGAATTTTCTAGCCCTCAAGCCTCCGGAGTTAAGCGCTCTAAAGCGGATCCACCTTCTCTGCTCAAAATGGCATCGCAGCGTGAGCACGATGAGGGGCTCAGAGAAATCCTCACTGAACTGCGGGCTGTTTGGACCCGGGTGGATACCAACGGTATGTGTTTATGCGAACTTCAGGCGGATTCGAAGGAGCTCAAGGAGCAGTTTGCGTCGCTGGTTGCTAGAGTGGAAAATATGGAAATAAAGGTTCTAGCGCACGAGGAAAAATTAGTCCACTGTGGGAAGGCTATAAGGAAAATGTATTATTTGCAAAAGACCCTGGAGGACATGAACAACAGGGCGCGTAGGAATAATATTCGGATTATTGGGCTCCCGGAAGGTGCGGAGGGCTCAGATCCGATTGCGTTTCTGGAGGATGCAGTCCCAAAGTGGCTGAAATTAAGTCTGGCTTGCCCGTTTGAAATTGAGAGGACGCACCGCATCCCAACAACATTAACTCAACAATCGAATAGGCCGCGGCCTTTAATTTTCTGTGTGTTATGGTATCAGCAAGCAGCTCAGGTCTTGAATGCCGCGAGGGCCTGCAAGGAGCTACAATTTGAAGGCCACAAACTTTTTTTCTTTCCAGACCTTAGCAAGCCCACAGTGGCGAAGCGGAAGCAGTTCCTAGCGCTCAGGGGAAGACTTCAGCGTCTTCAAGCGCGCTACGGTCTATTCTACCCTTCTTGATTTCGAGTTACGCTCAACAATGTTACCAAGAACTTTGAAGACCCTGAGGTTCTGGAGAGATTTATCTCAGAGCAAGAGGCGCTCCTGATGCAGTGACTGTATGACTTGAGCATAGTTTTGTGAACTATTTTTCCGGACTTGCCTGGAAAGGTCTGGTGGCCTGGCGGGGTCAACCCAGGCTACGGGCCAGGCTCAGGATAGTTACGGATTTTATCTCCTGATGCTGTTTTGGTCGATGTGCCTGAATGGGTTATTATGTGTGGGCTGGGGCAAACAAATAAATGTATGCTGGGATTGATTTTTCTCTGTTCGGGGGGGTCCGCCTGGCTAAGTGCTCGGTTCTAGCTGGCTTACCCGATTTGGGATATGTGGGTGGGGGGGGGGGGGGATAGTTGTTTGGGGTGTTTTGTGGATCTCTGGGGAATGTGTGTATGTTAAGATTCAAACGGGAGGGCGCATAGTTTGTGTGGGGCAAGCTTTGTCATATATATTTTTGTTTGAATATGGGTAAAGATGTGCACTTGCTGTCCCTGAACGTGAAAGGAATCAATAACCCGATTAAAAGGAAGAAAATTTATTTATTTATTTATTACAATTTCTTATATACCGCACTATTGTCAGCGCGGTTTACATACAACAAAATGACCATAACAAACTGCTTGGCTTCACATAGAACAGGAGTAACAACTTGGATAACATGTTTATGCTTTACAGAGAACAGGAGTTACAACTTGGATAACACAGGGAATGCAAACTGAACTAATTACATATGTACAATGAGATTGAGTGCTGAGAATTTAGGGTGTACATGTGTACGATAGGGTTGATATGTTAACTTGAGGGGGTAAGGGGAGAGGCAATTATGTAGGGGTTGCCGTATTGCCGACACCAGAAGGCAGATTTGATCTTATTACAGGAGACCCATTTAAATGTAACGGAGACCAAGAAATTAGAAGACAGGCACTTTGCAGTGTTAGGAGCTTCACCTTCAGTGCAAAAGAAGAATGGGGTGGTGATAATGGGGAAGAAATCTTTAAATTATAAGATTGCTGAAGTGCGAGCAGATGCGGCGAGTCGTTGGGTGGTCGTTTTGGTAGTGATCGGGGAAGTGGAGGTTGTTATTATCAATGTTTACGGTCCAAATTCGGATGATCCCATATTTTTCACGGAATTGCTAGCTGTGGTGCAGGAGCACTCTGCTCGGCCAATAATAATTGGGGGGGGGGGGATTATAATGTTACGCTAGATCCGTTGCTGGACAAGCGTCCCGTCAGGGTGGAGAGGGTTGCCCGAGCGCGAGTGGTTCTCCAGGCTCTCCTCAATTCCTTAGGGTTGGTGGATATATGGAGACTTTTATATCCTAAAGAGATGGACTTTACTTTTTTTTCCCCTCCCCACCAATCTTGGTCAAGATTGGACTACTTTTTGATCTCCAAAAGTTTGGTCCCTGGAGTGCGGAGTGCAGAAATCTTAGGTGTCCACATTTCGGATCATGCTGCCATTTCTTTACAGGTAGAGTGGGGAGAGGGATATAATCAATCACGGGCCTGGTCTTTTAATAGGTCATTGTTAGCTGATCCTCTTTTTCAGGAAGAAATTAGAGCATTTGTTAAGGAATATTTTGAAGTAAACGTTGTAGGGGATACGTCGATTTGGGCATGGTGGGAGGCTTTCAAGGCCTCTCTGCGAGCAGCAATCACCAGCTTTTCCATTAAAGAGTATAGAAAGAGGAAGGCCAAATTGCAGATCTTGGAGGATCAAATTAAGGCTGGGGAGAGACTACTACTTAAACACGCAGATGCAGGCATTTTACAGTGGCTGCAAAGGCTTCGTTTTCAGTACAACGCGATGCTGAGTTCTGAGATCGAACATGTACTCCTGAAGCAGCAGGCTCGGTTTTATGGGGAAAATAATAAAGGGGGTAAACTTCTAGCTAACTCTTTAAAGAGAAGGCAGGAAAAAGCGAGGGTGGCGGTCATCGTAGATCAAATCCGTGGAGCTGTGCGTAGTACCGAGCAGATCTTTGAGGCCTTTGCTGAATACTATCAAAGCCTGTATGCTTCCAATGGCCCTGCGGAAGATGGGGCAAATGAAGTTTTTTTGCAACAGCTTGAGCACCCTCACCTCTCGTCGCAGGCGGCGGATGAGATGGACAAGCCTTTCTCAAGTGAGGAACTCGGCAGGGCCATCGCTGGCTTGCCGTCGGGTAAGGCAGTAGGCCCCGATGGTATTCCCGGTGAATTTTATAAAGTGTTTCGGAATGACCTGCTCCCTTACTTACTGATATATTATGAGGCAATAGGCAGTTCCTCGTCGCAAGTAGGTAACTTTGGGGAGGCTACGGTTGTTGTCCTAGAGAAGCCGGGGAGAGACCCCACACAAGTAGTGAACTATAGGCCCATTTCTTTACTAAATGCTGATTATAAGATATACGCTACAGTCCTGGCGAGTAGACTTGCTAATGTAGTGGGAGGGCTGATCCACCCTGATCAGTGCGGTTTTATCCCGGGGAGAGCCACGTCTGACAACGCCAGGCTCCTATGCAATCTATTGGAGAGAACGAAACATTTACAGGATCCTTATGTTGGGGTTTCATTAGATGCTGAAAAGGCCTTTGACAGGCTGGAGTGGCCTTTTTTGTTCAAATCATTGGAATGGTTTGGGATCGGGCAAAAATGTATTACTATGACTCGATCCTTGTATTTAAACCCCAAGGCTCGGATTTATGCGAATGGGGCTCTCTCTAGTTCCTTCTCGTTGCACAGGGGCACTCGGCAGGGCTGCCCCCTTTCCCCTTTGCTTTTCAACCTAGCTTTAGAACCGCTAATTCTTGCCATTCGGCAAAATAAGGATATTAGAGGTTTTGTGGTGGGGGTTGGCAAGTCAAAGTGTCAGCGTATGCGGACGATCTTTTACTTTTTACGCAACCTCTAGCGATCCCCACGATTTTAAATTTAGTGGATTATTACTCTGGGTTATCTGGTTACAAAATAAATTGGTCCAAATCAGTTGTTTTCCCGATGAATGGTTTGGCTACAGCGGACCAATTAGAGACTTTTCCGTTCCGGTGGGCATCAGGAAATATTAAGTATCTGGGTGTCAAGTACGGTTTTCCCTTGGAGCATGCTGCTCAGGAGAACGTGGACGATCTTATACGGTCCATCAAGCAGTCTGTGTTAGCCTGGTCTCCCCTATATCTTACCTGGTGGGGAAGGCTGGAGGCTATAAAAATGACCCTAATGCCCAAAATCAATTACATGTTAGGCATGCTCCCAATACCATTGGCTCCGGGCGTTTATGTTGAAGTGGAACGACTTCTTTCACAATTCCTCTGGGGAGGTCGGCAGCCTAGGATTGCGTTAAAAAAATTGAAAGCTCCCAAGGACAAAGGGGGAGTCCATTTTCCTGATTTTCGGTCCTATCACCTGGCTTTTCTCCTGAAAAAAAGCACATTGTGGGCTTGTGAAGAGGATTTGGAGGTTAAGCCGGTGTGGTTAGAACTTGAGAAGCGGGTAGCTGACCCCTGTCCGCTGAGGTGGCTTTTGGGTGCGAAATATCCTGAGAAGTCCCGATTAGGCATGGTGGTTTCTGCCACTGAGGAGGCCTACTTGTCGTTAGTTAGTCAGATGAAACCTGATAGTTCTCTTTGTAGAAGGTCTCCTCTGTGGTGGAACCCTAAATTTAAAATTAATGGTAAGATGTTCTCATGGAAGAAATGGCAAGTGTGTGGTATCTGGTCATTGGATCAGCTATTAGGGCCTACAGAGTGGAAAGATTTCTGCACTTTGCAATATGACCACTCTCTTCCTGACTCCGCGCGGTTTTATTGGTTTCAGCTTCGTCATTGTTTACAGGCAGCGAACATTTCCCCTGTAGTGATTCGTCCTGACAATCACGTAACTCAAGGGCTGGTGGAGATAGCAGGTCAGGCGGGAGCTGCATCTAAAATTTATGCCTTGTTGAGAGACTGTATCCCGCCTCAGCTGCTTGGGCTTGAAAAAATCTGGGAGGTGGAGGTGTTAAGACCAGTTTCGAGCAAGGTTTGGAGAACTGCTTGGGGGTCCATCACGAGGGTCTCCAGGTCAGCTGCAATTACTCAGTCTCTTTTCTTCCTTCTACATAGGGCTTACATTACTCCAGTCAGATTAGCCAAGTGGGATAAAGCCTCGCCGGCTAAATTCTGGTCATGCTTGGCGGATTCTGGCACATTTAAGCACATGGTCTTTGATTGTTTTCACGTTCAGAGATATTGGCAGCTTGTTTGGAATAGGATACAGGACATATTGCAAATTTCAGTCATTTTGTCCTGGGGTATAGTTTGTTTGAGATCTATCTTTGATGAACCCGGTCTCACTAAGGAAAATCGTTTTTTGTTCAACTTTATGATTGCTTTAGCTCTAAAAGTTATTTTTGTAAATTGGAAGGATTCACGTAAGTTATGTTTGGACATGTGGTGGAACCTTGTTTGTCAATCTGCCAAATTCGAGAAGCTATATAGTAAAATCCACCATCCAGATAAGGATGGTATTAATGTTGGCAGATGGCGGGTGCTGGATGATTTCATGGGCCAGTCACATATTCAAAGTGTGCTCCCCGAGTAGCAGGCCAGGGTTACGAGGGACATTAGGCCTTATTCCCTGTATGTCTAAGACTGGTGCTTGCTAATTCCTTTTTTTTGAAATTCTTTTTCTGCTCCCTCCTTGTTTTGACTCATGATTTTTGACTTTTCCATGTTGATGCCTCGGAGAGTCGGGGGGGGGGGGGTTGGTGGGTTGGGGGGGTTTGGGTAGGTGGGGTGTTGCTGTCTGCTTGTGGTGTTTTTGTTGTTCTGTTAAATTTATAAATAAAGACTTAAAAAAAAAAAGAAAGGTGCCTGTAATCCCCTGCAACTCCTCATAGTCAACCCCAGCCAATGGAAGCAAGGATACAAATTTGGGTTGCGTATAGCAGGAGGAGGTATAGATCCTAGGACTATCTTATATCTGCAATTAAACACCAAGACCCATGTATCCTCACCCTATCGTATACATCACTCCTTCTACGAGGCCATGAAAGCAGAGTTTGAAATTCCTCCTGCCTCCCAGAACTTGTTTCTTGAGCTAGCAGGAGCAGTTGCATCTAGTCTCCATGTTTCAGACTGTTTATTTTGTGGAGGAACTATGATGGGAGACCAATGGCCTTGGGAGGCACAAGAACTGAACTATTCTGTTCCATATAATCAGACTAATATACACAATACCACGAGTGAATGGGTATTGGCCCACTCCATTGTGGGTAACTTATGTTTTTCTCGCTATGGACCATTGTTTAATATGGAAGTGGGGCAGCTGGTCTGTCTCAATCAGAAGTTCTACAACAGTACCACTAAGAAGACGTCTTGGTGATCAGGAGTCAACGCTACTGAACCTTCCAATCCTCTAGTTCAGTTTCCCAAACTTGCCAGTATCTGGACTAACTTAGCAGCATATAATTCTTGGCAAGCACCACCTGGACTGTACTGGATTTGCGGAACCCGAGCATATGCTAGGCTCCCTCACCACTGGGGAGGCGCATGTGTATTGGGAACCATACGACCTTCCTTTTTCCTTTTGCCTACATCCCAGGGGGAACAACTGGGATATCCTGTGTACAGAAGTCGACAGCTGAAGGAGGCCTTGAAGATAGGCCAATGGGACAATTGGGATGCGACATCTGAAGAATGGCCACCTGAGAGAATTCTCATACTATGGACCTGCTACTTGGGAGCAGGATGGGACATGGGGATATCGTACCCCTGTTTATATCATTAATCGAATAATACGTTTGCAAGCTGTTGTTGAAATAATAACTAATGAAACTAGTAAATCATTAACCCTTTTGGCAAAGCAAAGTACACAAATGCGCACAGCCATTTATCAAAATCGATTAGCTTTAGATTTGTTAGCAGCTGAAGGTGGGGTATGTGGAAAATTGAATTTAAGTAATTGTTGTTTACAGATTGATAATAATGGGCATGTAGTTGAAGATCTAGCCACCCAGATGAGAGAGCAGACATTTGTGCCTGTCCAGACCTGGCACAGTTTGAAAATGGATGGATGGTTTGGGTCATTATTTTCATGGATTGGTGGTCTAAAAGCCCTTATGTTTATTGTACTATTCATATTAGCTATGTGCTTATTGCTCCCTTGTCTCCTACCCCTTTGCTTACGCATGGTAACTTCAGCAATTGATAACACTATAGAGCAGAAGGCAGCTGCGAAGGTATTAGCTATGTGGCAATATTACCCTATACCCCACGATGATGCTATTACACCAGTATAATGTGTTAAATGACTAATGAGTGATTTAATTCTCACCCTTTCTCACTTGCGGGTGAGAATAATCAAAGGGGGGAATGTGGTAAGCTATGACCTAGCATGGCCTGCTACTATGAAAGGCCTGTAAGTTAGGCCTGGATCCTAACTCCCATTATAGCTAGAAAAGAACCAAAAATCTGTGAGAAATAAGAAAACTGTTTTAAAATGCTTAATAAGAAGTTTTTATGAATTCATAAGTCTTTCATTATTCTCTTGTGTGTGAAAGAAAATAAATGTTTCAATACATGCATTCCTGGAGCTAGGGATATCCTTGCAGTAGAGAAGTATCATAATCAAGAACTGCACCATTGTTAGAACAATCCTAAGGGAGGGGGCTGGTTGCTAGGCTCCGGAGGGATTTCTAATTGGACAGGTGCAGGGAACGTGAAACCAATGAGAAGTATGCAAGTATCGAGCTAGAACCAATATAAAGTTCTCATGTATCAAACTGAAAAAGAGGTATAAATGGTTATGTCTCTGTAAAAACCTTTGCTCAGTTCCTTTTGAAGCTTTGACTGACTGGGCCTGTGCACAATAAACTGGCTTGGACCCTGTCAATTGACTCCTGGATTTATTCATTGATTGCACTTTGCTACAGCACCCTAGGTGATGGCCTAACATCAAGGGCTCCTGATCCACACTATAACAAGACTAAGCCATTCAGCCAACCTACGGGACCTTCGGCACCCTCCTTTCTTCAACCAGTAATCAGGGTTTTGAACTTCTACTAGTTCTCCCACTGTTCTATTGGTTCATCCACTGCACCTCGAGGTCAGCTTATCCCTGACATAAGCTTACCCCCCAGCCAGCAGAGACCATATTCCACAACAGGCAAGCACATTGAGACTAATTAATACATACATGCGAATATTCAACCAAGGACATAGCATTTGGGTAGCATGCCACCAACAGCCAAAGCATAAGCTTCACGTATGCTGTCCTACAAGTCATATTGGGCAATGGGAAGGGGGAGGGGCCCTGCACTCCTCCTAACAGCTCCCCTCTCCGAGCCAAGCAAAAGGACATAATCCAAGGAAATTATTCTACCACCCACTATCGTGCCATATCTTACCCAATGATGATATTATGCAATTGACAAGCACCAACAGAAGGTCATATCTTCCCAAAAATACCTCATTGCCCCCCATTGACCCAAACAGATGGAGTTCTCCTGCCTCCACTGTCTAGTTTGAGACTCCCCACACGCTTACCATTGAGACCAAATCTCATCTCCCAGGATGGCGTAAATCCTATTTGGAAGCAAGATGGCAATACGTAAAGTCTGGATCTGAGGAATCAAAACACTTCCATCAAAAACAAGGTGTACCTCAAGGCTCCTCCTTGTCCTCCCTACTATTCAATATTTACATGCAGCCCATCTGCAACATCATAAGATCATTTAATGTGAGCTGTTTGATATATGCAGATGACATTCTTTTATACATGCCGTTCTCCACAGCCCAAATGGACCTAACACCAGCAATAGACTGTTTCAATGCTGTCTCAGCGTGGCTTCAATCACAGAATCTACGCATTCAACATAAAAAGACAGAGGTTCTTTTCATCTCCAGAGACCCCAACTTTACTCCTCCACCCCATGTCAGTGTTAATGAAGCGGACTTACTAACCAAAGAAACAATAAGATACCTCGGAGTTACGTTGGACCAACGCCTGGATATGAAACACCACATAAACAACATTGTCAAAGCTGTATACTTCAAAATCCGCACAATCAGGCATCTGCGCTCCCTACTGGACCCAGATGACTTCCGGACCATATACCAAGCGCTAATACTGCCGCACTTCGACTTTGCAAACGCCATCTTTCAAGGGCTCCCCCACTCCACGCTGGCCCCTTTACAGCTGGCCATGAATGCTGCAGCAAGGGTCCTACACGGAGCCGCCAAAAGTGACCACGTGACCCCCATTCTCAAACAACTTCACTGGTTACCTATTCATGGAAGAATCATCTTTAAAACCCTTCTCCTAGCGTTCAAAACAATCAAAGGTATTTCATCCCCTTCACTCACAGATCTTATTCACATGGTGCCCCCCAACAGATCCAGAAGAGCAATAGCCATAAACCTACTAGTAAAACCAAAGGAATCATCAAAGTGCAACATATCAACCACAAACAGGGCGTTCCGCTACTATGTACCTAAATGCTGGAATGCCCTACCCCCTGACATTAGGGCGATTGCCGACCTATCACAGTTCAGAAAGGCACTCAAATACCATTTATTCCTCCAATGCTACCCAAACTCCAATGACACCCCTCTGAAGAGATGACCCACTCTAAGAAAGAACCCTCACGTTCATTATGTTATTTCACCCACTCATTGCCATGTAAATATCTCATGTATATAATCAACCCTGTTATCCAAGCTACTCTTTACTATGTAAAAATCTCATGTATATAGTTACCCCTGTTATCCAAGTTTGGACCCCTGTTCGATGTAAAACCAAACAGCATGTTGTTATGGTTGTTGTGTTATAATGTAAACCGCGCTGATGCCAAATAGCGCGATATATAAGAATTTGTAATAAATAAATAAATAAATAAATAAATGGCATGAGGATGCTCCATCCCATCACTCGCTCCAACAGTGTGGAAATTGAGAGGCTGCCCCTGTTGTCCCTTATTTATTTATTTTATTTTTTTAATCCTTTACTTAAAATTTTCAACTTACATACAAAAACCACAACAAAAAAGAACAATAGCAACAACCTTCCCAACCTTCCCCCCCCCCACCATACCGATATCCCGTCTCCATGGGAGGAGTCCAACCCCACCGCCAACCCAACAGGATATCCCTCATACAAACAAAGCAAGGCGGTTAAATACAGAACTGGACAAAACAGGTCCAAAAATCCCACAGTACAAACCCCGCCTCTTACACTCTTAATCGAGCTTTTGCAACGTAGTCATCTAAACACATCCACTTGTCCGGAACTGTCTCTCCCAGAAATCCACCCTTACTCCCCAGTAGAGCAGCAACATGATCCTGCGCCTTCTCATAGCTGGCGTAAAGACACACCATGTTCCACCACTGATGGACATCTAATTTACTAGAGTCTTTCCAGCAGACCAGAATATGCTTTAAAGCTATGGCTACGAAAAAGTCCAGTAAAAAACGCTTTCCTTTCATGTCCGGAAGGCCACTCATTGAAGAGCGCAGGATCACCACTTGCCAAGTGAGGGAAAACAGAAAACACAGAATCTTTTGTATCAAGTCCCAGACAGAGAGCCAAAAGGAATGAACGTAAAGGCAATCAAAAAACATATGCTTGAACGTTCCTGGTGCAAGAGAGCAAGACCAACATAAGTTACCAGATCCGGAGTTCCACCTTGAGAGCCGATTTGGAGTAATAAAAGCACGATGTAATAAGAAAAATAAGGATTGTGTTATAGCAGCTGCTTTAGAAACCCTGCTGACCCTGGACCACAATAACGACCAGTCATGAGAGGAGATTTCAGTCCCTAAGTCAACCTCCCAGCTCCTACGACACACCGATGGGGAGGAGGCCCCTTCTCGCAAATAAGCATAAAACTTGGACGCTACCCCAGGCTTGCCAGAAAATGTAAGGGCCAACTCATGTATACCCCAAGTCGGTGCCAGTTCCCCACGTAGCACCCCAGCATCAGAGAGACAACTCTTTAACTGGATCCACTGAAAATACCATGTCGACGGCAACGCGAACTCCTGTTGCAACCTGTCCCAGGATTTCCACCTCCCTGCCTGGAGCAATTGACCAACTGTCCAAATACCCTTAGCCTGCCACTGCCGCCACCCTATAGTTTTACGTCCAATTTTAAATATGGGGTTCAACCAGATTGGCATCAAAGAGGATACCGGGTTCTCGGAGGCCATAACTCTCGCCAAGGCTTGATAGGCCGATTGAGTTGCCGCAACTATTGCCAGAGCAGGAGAGGAGACCGGGCACACCATTCCAACCAGTATATCTAAGGGAATTGGCTCAACTATCCATCTTTCTACCTCAACCCAGACCGGGCACGAACCCCGCTTCTCCCGTGGACACCACAGCGCACCTTGCTTCAGCATGAACGCCTGATGATACCGACAGAAATCCGGAAAATTCACCCCACCCATAGCTTTACCTGCTTTTAACTTACCGAGAGCTATCCTGAGGGGCTTCCCTTGCCACAGAAAAGAGACTAATATCCTCTCCCACCCCTTATATACAGATTGGGGAAGAGCGATCGGCAACATTTCCAAGATATAATTTATTTTGGGCGCAAGAACCATTTTAATGGACTCCATACGCCCCCACCATGATAAATGCAGGGGGGACCATTTAATCGAGAAGGTCTGTAGCAACTCCTCGATATGCGCTCGATTAAGCTGAAGGGTCTCATCAATAGAACAACAGAATCGTACACCAAGATACTTAATCACCTTCGTTTCCCAAAAAAAAGGAAAATCCTTCACATCCTCCGAATAAGTGACCCTAATTTATTTTTTTTTAAATTTATTTACATTCTCTTATATACTGTGCTATTCTGCATCAGTGCAGTTTACATTGAACAAACTGAAATTACATTGAACAGGGCATTATAACTTGGAGATAACTATTTTACAGGGAACATGGGCAATGGAGGGTTAAGTGGCTTGCCCAAGACCACAAGGAGAACCTGTGGGACTAGAAACCCCAGTCCTCCTGGCCCAAGGTTGCTGTTCTCTAGTGGCATTTGAACCCCCGACCTTCCAGCCTGAAGTACCTTGCCCCAACACTAGGCCACTCCTCCACTCCAATCTACCCTCAGAGGTACAGCGAGTGATACTAGTGGTTAGACACCCGTCCACAAGAAATTCCTACAAGTTGAAGTGGAGACGCTTCAATGAATGGTGCACATCACATGGACTGGCCCCCCTTTTCATGCCTGGTACTGCAGGTCCTTCAGTACCTTACCTCACTCTTTGAACAGGGCCTCAAAATGCAATCCATCAGAGTCCACCTCTCTGTGATTGCAGCCTTCCACGACCGCACAGGTGATGGCTTCATTGCCACACTCTTGCTTGTCGCCTAATTTCATGAAAGGGCTGGCCAACCTTCAACCCACAATTTGGGCCCCACTACCTCCCTGGGACCTGAACATTGTTTTCCACCAGCTAACGCAAGAGCCATTTGAACCCCTGTAAGCAGTGATGCTGAAGTATGCCTCCTGGAAGACCTTGTTCCTGATAGTAATCACATCTGCAAATGTGAGCTACAAGCCTTCATTGTTCAGCCACCATACACACAGATTAGCCACGACTTCATCACCCTTTGCACCCACCCAAACATCATCCCAAAGGTATCATCGGCCTTCCACATCAACCAGGTCCTTGCACTGCTTACGTTCTACCTGGAGCCCCATGCTCTCCAGAGGAGCAAGACTCCGCACCATAGACTGCGTCAGGGCCCCGAGTATCTATCTACACAGGACAGTGCCCCAAAGGTAAAGGTTCCAACTGTTCATCTCCTTCGAACCCAACAGACCAGATCACCTGGTCACAAAGAGAATATTGTCACAGTGGAGCTCGAACTGCATCGCCTTCTGCCTGGAACAGGTGGGGGCCCAAGACATGCTGAGTGTCAATGCCCACCAGCTCCAGGCACTGGCCGCCACCATCACCAATTTATACTCTGTACCGATGACTGACATCTGCAAAGCTGCCACCTTGCCCTCCGTGCACACATTCCAGAGCCACCACTGCCCCGATCTCAAGGCAAGGACAAGCAGTTCCTTTGGCTGAGTGGTCTTGGACTCCGCAGTGCCCCCCGCACAGACCAATCTGGGCACCCCACTGACCAGTACTGACTGATTCCAGTACCCACCCTCCGGCCTTGCTCGGCCTACCAGGCTGCATGCAGATATAGCAGCATCCCTGTCACTGACTGCTCTGCCATTCTGGGGCTTGTTTCCTTGTTTGCACTTTCAACTATGTACCTCAACTGGGGCTTGTTCTTGTTTTGCACCTTGCCCATGTATCTTGCTCCTGGAGCTTGTTCTGGTTGTTTGCACTTGTGTTCACGTAATTGACACTGCTATCATTGGTTACCAGTCAGTTGACAGTTGACCTGTTCAGTTAATAAAGCAAAGCAAGGTCTCTGCATCTTCTCCTCATCCACGACAGCACACATGCGCAACTAGGGAGGCAACAGGTGTGGCTAGCTCATCTTGCTTGTCCTCATAGAAAATGAGGTTACTTAACCGCAACAAGTCACTTAACCCTCCATTGCCTCGGAAGAAAGGCCTGGCAATCTACTTCCGGTGACTCTGCCAAGAAAACCCAGGAGCTTCTGGGTCACCAGGAGTCAGGACTGACTCGAAGGCACACATTGCATTGCAACCGCAACAAGGGTTTTCCATGGACAGCAGGATAAGTCAGCCACACATACTCACCCAGGTCCCCTGGATGAGGTCAGCCTCACCATCAGGTGCCTGCTTACCTAGCGGCAAGGACACAGCTTGGAACATACTGGGCCAGCTAGGGGCGGGCCAGTGGGTAGGGCTACTGGACACATGCTTAGAAAGGCTTTTCATTTACCATTAGTGCAGATTAAAATATTAATGCCTATTAATCCTCTGTTGGTATTTACAAATAAGGTAATGACCAGGGAACACTAGAAAAAAAGGTAAAGGCAATTAAGATAAAAGTATTTGAGACAGAGAGCATCTCACAACAGGTCAACATAGATCGATTGTTTACACCATCAAAATATAGAAAGACCAGGGCATGCAATGAAATTACAGGGTAACCTATTTAAGACTAATAAGAGAAAATATTTTTTCCCTCAATGTGTAAACAAACTCTGGAATTTGCTATCGAAGGATGTGGTAAAAGCTATTAGTGTAGCCGAGTTTAAAAAATATTTGGACAAATTCCTGGAGGAAAGGTCCATAAACCATTATTAAATTGAACCCAGAATATCCACTGCTTGCCCCAATATAAGCATTGTGGAACCTGTGTCTTTTGGGGAAATTGCTAGATACCTGTGACCTAGATTGGTCACTGTTGGGAACAGGATACTGGGCTTGATGGCATATCTTATGTTCTTAAGTAATGCTAGCTTCAGGTTACCATCAAAGTTACCTGTTGCCAAAACGGAAGCCCAGGATTGGTCAGAAGTCTGAAGTATTTACTTTAGCCCAGGTATTCTCAGCCCATTGTGTACATTCCCTTTGGGCTATGCCTGCCATAAGAAGCCACATAGCAATCATCTCCAGGAAGGGGGCCAGGGGAGTTATTTTCGAGGCAGTTTCTCCAAATGGGTGAGTTTTGCGCATACCATGGCAGTCATGAACCTCACTTCTAAGCCAGGGTATGTGGAGTTTGTAGTGTGCAGTGTGAGGTGATTCATATTTTCTGTGCCTCTTTCCTCTCATAGTGCCTTTCCTGGTGAAAAGAGCTGATCTCATAGTTGCTCTTCCACTGCCCTAAGCCTGCAGCAGTCATTACTGCCCTTGGGCTGTGCCTCCATGCTTTCCATAAAAGAAGTGGGAGGTGGATCTGCCACTGATTTATTTTTTTGTTTGCCTGTAATATGGAAGGGAGAAATAGAGGAGAGTGGATGGATGGGTGGAAAATCTGTTGCTGGGACCTGGATAGAGGTTGGGAGGGAAAAGAGAGGGGAAACACTTGAGGTAAGGGAGGTGAGGCTGAGAGAAGAGCTTGAGGGACACCATTGTGAAAGGGAAGGGAAGGAGGCAAAGAGAGATGACTGAGAGCAGAAAAAGGGATGTACTGGATAGGGTCAAGATGGGATGAGAGCGGAATGGAAGACTAAATGGGAAAGAGAGAAGGAAGTATGCTTGAGGGAATGGGAGACGTCAGTACTGGGAAAAATGGCAGAAACCATAATAAAGAACAAAATTACTGAACATGTAGATAGTCATGGCTTAATGGGAGACAGCCAGCATGGCTTTAGACAAGGAAGATCTTGTCTTACTAATCTGTTATGTTTTTTTGAAGGTGTGAATAAACAGGTAGAAAAAGGTGAATTGGTTGATATAGTGTATCTGGACTTTCAGAAAGCCTTTGACAAGGTACCACATCAGAGACTTTTGGAAAACTAAAAAGTCATTGGATAGGAGACAGTGTACTATTGTGGATCAGGAACTGGTTAAAAGATAGAAAGCCAGAGGGTAGGGCTAAATGGCCAAGTTTCCCAATGGAGAAAGGTGAATAGTGAAGTACCCCAGGGATCTGTGCTGGGTCCTTTGTTTTCTGGCATATTCATAAATGACCTGGAAAAGGGAATAACGAGTGAGGTTATCAAATTTGCAGATGACACGAAACTATTTAAAGTTGTTAAAACCCATGAGGATTGTGGAAAATTGCAAGAGGATCTTGATAAATTGGAAGACTGAGCATCCAAATGGCAGATGAAATTTAATGTGGACAAGTGCAAAGTTAAGCACCTAGGAAAGAAAAACCCAAACAATGGTTACACTATGCAAGGTTCCACATTGGGAGCCACCACCCAGGAAAAAGATTTAGGCGTCATCATGGATAACATGTTGAAACCCTCCGCCCAATTCGCAGCAGCGTCCAAAAGAGCAAATAGAATGCTAGGTATGATAAGGAAAGGAATGGAAAATAAAGCAAACAATATTATAATGCCTCTGTATCATTCCATGGTGCGAACAAGCTTTGAATATTGTGTGAAATTCTGGTTGCCCTATCTTAAAAAGGATAAAGCGTTAGCTCAACTTAAAGTAGACAAAGCGATGGGACCGGATGGGATACACCCTATAATACTGAGGGAACTTGGGGACGTTCTATCAGCTCCACTGACTGACCTTTTCAATGCCTCATTGGAGTCGGGAGTGGTGCCAAAGGACTGGAGAGAGGCTCATGTGGTGCTTTTACACAAAACTTCAGGCCAGTTAGTTTAACTTCGGTGGTGAGTAAATTATTGGAAACACTGCTGAAAGAGAAAATAGTGAGGTTTCTGGAGTCCAGCGGATTATAGGATCTGAGGCAGCATGGATTCACCAGAGGCAGGTCTTGTCAGACAAATCTTATTGATTTCTTTGACTGGGTGACCAGGGAGTTGGACCGAGGGAGAGCTCTAGATGTGGTGTATTTAGATTTCAGTAAAGCCTTTGACATTGTTCCTCACAGGTGACTTATAAACAAACTGAGCACCCTAGGGATGGACCCTAAAGTTACTGCTTGGGTTAGAAATTGGTTGGGTGGGAGGCGACAAAGAGTACAAGGAAATGGAGCACACTCTGAGGAGAAGTATGTTACCAGTGGTGTGCCCCAGGGATCTGTCCTTGGTCCGATTCTTTTTAACATCTTTGTTAGTGATATAGCAGAAGGGCTGTCGGGTAAGGTTTGCCTCTTTGTAGATGATACCAAAATCTACAATAGAGTAGACACCCAGGAAGGTGTAGATAACATGAGGAGGGATCTAGCTAAGCTTGAAGAATGGTCTAGAATTTGGCAGCTGGGATTTAATGTTAAAAAATGTAAGATCATGCATTTGGGCTGCAGCAATCCAAGGGAGCAATATAGTATAGGAGGTAAAATACTTTTGTCCACAAAAGAAGAGCGGGACCTAGGCGTGGTTGTGTCTGATGATCTTAAAGTAGCTAAACAGGTAGAAAAGGCGACGGCAAAAGCTAGAAGGATGCTTGGGTGCATACGGAGAGGAATGGCTAGCAGAAAAAAGGAGGTGATAATGCCTCTGTATAAGTCTTTGGTGCGACCTCATTTGGAGTATAGTGTGCAATTCTGGAGACCGCACCTTCAAAAGGATGTGAACAGGATTGATTCGGTGCAGAGGGTGGCTATTAAAATGATTAGTGGTCTTCATTATAAAGCATATGAGGACAGACTGAAGGATCTTAATATGTACATCTTAGAGGAAAGGCGGGATAGAGGTGATATGATTGAGATGTTTAAATACCTCCGTGGCATAAATGTTCAGAGAGAGAGCCTCTTTCAATTCAAAGCAAGTTCTGCTACGAGGGGACATGGGATGAGGGTGAAGGGAGATAGATTCAGGAGTGATATGCGGAAATATTTCTTTACTGAAAGAGTAGTGGATCCGTTGAATAGTCTCCCAGTGGAGGTGGTAGAGATGAGGACAGTAACTGAATTCAAAAAAGCATGGGACAAACACAGAGGATCTCTAAAGGTAAAAAGGGGACTGTTGTACTTGTTGATATGAAAGGACAAATGTAACGTTATGTCACTTCTCAGAGCTGTAAAAACTATCAAGTTAAATATATAATGCAGCTCTACCCTTCACCCATAAGATGATCTATATTGTAGGACTCCCTAACATGTACCACATCTTTAGCTTTTCAAGCAACTGGGTCTCAGAATCAGAATGGGGCGACTTATGAAACACACTTTTTCATGTGAAAACTGCGCCCAAACCTTACATCAACGACCCTTCTTAGTTGCTCAATTTTATATTAAGGCTAAAATAGATGTTGTGAATGTTATGACTTCCATGTTGTTAAATTCAATATTATCAGCGTGACTTTAATCTAAGGATGCTTATCTGTAACACGGTGAGCTTTTTCTCCCAACGCTTGAATTATAGCGCCATAGCGTTTCACATACGAACGTTTTTTCAGGGGATACTCAGCAGCTTTACTCCAACTTAATAGCAATCCTTATCAGCGCGGCATTTTTTGATGAGAACAGCAACAGCCGACACGGGATTTTTGATAAGGATCGCTATTAAGTTGGAGCAAAGCTGCTGAGTATCCCCTGAAGAAACGTTCGTATGTGAAACGCTATGGCGCTATAATTCAAGCGTTGGGAGAAAAAGCTCACCGTGTTACAGATAAGCATCCTTAGATTAAAGTCACGCTGATAATATTGAATTTAACAACATGGAAGTCATAACATTCACAACATCTATTTTAGCCTTAATATAAAATTGAGCAACTAAGAAGGGTCGTTGATGTAAGGTTTGGGCGCAGTTTTCACATGAAAAAGTGTGTTTCATAAGTCGCCCCATTCTGATTCTGAGACCCAGTTGCTTGAAAAGCTAAAGATGTGGTACATGTTAGGGAGTCCTACAATATAGATCATCTTATGGGTGAAGGGTAGAGCTGCATTATATATTTAACTTGATATGAAAGGACAGACTAGATAGGCCATGTGGTCTTTTTCTGTCATCATATTTCTATGTTTCTATGTTATTATAAAAGGTCCAGAAGCGAGCCACCAAAATGGTAAAGGGGATGGAAGGATACCCCTATGAAGAGAGACTAAAAAGGTTAGGGCTCTTCAACCTGGAAAAGAGATGGCTGAGGGGAGATATGATAGAGGTCTATAAATTAATGAATGGAGTGAAACAGGTAAACGTAGATCGATTATGTCATCAGAATATAGAAAGACTAGGGGACATGCAATGAATCTACAGGGTAAACTATTTAAGACTAATAACGTGTAATCAAACTCTGGAATTTGTTACCCGAAGATGTAGTAAAAGCTGCTAGTGTAGCTGGTTTTAAAAAAGGTTTGGACAAGATCCTTGAGGAAAGGTCCATAAACCATTATTAAAAGGGTCCCAGGATATCACTGCTTGACCCTATACAAGCATTGTGGAACCTGTGTCTTTTGGGGAAACTGCTAGGTACTTATAACCTAGATTGGCCACTGTTGGAAACAGGATACTGGACTTGATAGACCTTGGTCTGACCCAGTATCTTATGTTCTAATTTAAGGGCAAGAGGAGAAGACAGAAGGGATGAAGTAGAGGGGAGGTGTGAGTGAGAGGGCAGTGTGGGGTGAGGAGATAGATTTGGGGAGATAGAAAAATGATGGATGTCTTGAGGCAAGTTGGTTATAAGAGGAGGGGGCTAGGATGAGAAAGTGGGGTGTGAGGTGGGGCAGGTGAAAAGAGAACAAGAAGTTTGTGTAGGGAAGTACAAAGAGAGTGAGAGGGAGGTATGGGTGGGATTAAGAGGAGAGTATGAGAGAACTGGGTAGGTAGGGGTAAAGCATGAGAGTAGTGATATCACTGGTTGTTTCAGGGGAAAATTATGAGCAGAAAAGTCTCCTGACTGACATATCAGTAATTGAGTGAGTGCGTGGAGGGGTGCCAGAAGGGGGAGAAGAGTGAGGGGGTTCAACCTGTCTACTGGGAGGAGGGGTGAGAGACAAAGAAGGGCTCTTTCTTTTTCCTATCTCCTCCTCCCAAAAGACAGGCTGCATGCTCTTTTTTCCCCCCAGGTGCTTGGCATCAGTCCTGAAGACACAGAAGAGGGCTAATTCTGGGCCCCTAGGAAAAGCAAGAGGGGAGGCAAGCTGACTGCTGTGAGGGGGCAATGTGATGCGAGAGAAGGTAGGATAGTTTCTGCTGAGCCACAGATCTTCCATCATTCTTTTGTGCATGCTTGGGAGCCTCCAAGCAGAGATGAAGACAGAATGAAGGTAAAGGTGGGTTTTTTTTGTGGTCAAGCAGTAGCTGGGAGAGGGGCTAGGCAGGGATGTAAGGCTAGAGAGACAGGGTGGGGTAGAACAGGAGAGAAGCAGAGATGCGAGGGGCAGCGCGGCCAAGCGAGAAGCCATTAAACAGTGATGGTATGGGGAAAGAGGATGGTGGACAGGAGGGAAATGGGGAGGGGGCAGGAAGTAAAGAAGGGGTGATAAGCAGGAGAATGAAAGAGTGAAGTGGGGAAGCAAATGGTCTACATTTGGAAAGAGGATTTATGAGAGGTAGAGAGAGGGACAGGAAAGGAAGAGAAAGTAAAGCGCGAGACAAAAACTTGGCAGTCAGGGGGAAGTGGGGGGGGGGGAGGGGAGGGCAGGGGAGAAGAAGAGTGGGGTGTAACCCCTGTCAGTGTGTGAGCCTTCATAGTATCTTTGTCAGTCTTCAGAAGACTGGGGGCAGAATTTCCAGGAACCAGCACTTCCCCCGTGAGTATAAATTCCAGGATTTTAAGGTGGGTCTTGGTGTTTTACAATTTTGCCAATCAAAGATGCTGTGGTTTCACTCAAATACATGCAAAAACATAGCAATTCAACTTCCTATTATCATTGCTGCTAGCTGAAACCCTCCTGCTTGATTCATCCGCTCTTTGCCAGAACTTTTCTTCCAAAGATTAGAACAGTCCCAAGAACAGCTTCTGCCACTTTAAATTTCAGCTTTTTATCCACGAGTTCAAAAAAATTTGTCAATGCCTTTTTTTAAGTGCTGCTGTCAAGCCCTGTGTTGTTGCCATTTTTGTAACCCCTTCTGCTTGGGTGCAGTTGTTTCAGGATCTGCTCCTGCTGCTTGTCACAGTGGTCACAGCCATCCAAGAGCAATGCAGTCTTTCATTCTCTACGCTTGGGAAAATTTAATGGGTTCCTTGGCACTTTGCCACTGGGATCCTATGGCACTGCAAACCTCTTCTCTTCTCTTCTCAAAATAACTGAGTACAGACCAAAATGTATGTTCTGAACCAAAGAGTTTACTTGAAGAACTTTAGGGTCACTGAGAATAGCAAAAATACAAATGGCAGAGAACAAAAACAGTTAAGTTTTCCCTTCTCTCAAAATATGTTACAAACAGATTAATTCTTTCTCCTCTCACTCTGTTTATGTTTATGTTTATCGAATTTGATATACCGCTCAGACCCTAAGGCATAGAGCGGTTTACAATAATACATCATTTAAGGAAAGAAGAAAGGAACGCCATTTATATGATAGGATAGGGTAGAGGAGAGAGATAGTTAAATAGGCAAGAGGAAGAGAAGGACATAGAACAGCAAATTACCCCGATACATAGGTAGTATATCAAACATCATCAGGGACTCCAGATGCAGATGCCACGGACCAACGCCTAAGGGCCACGCCAAAGGGCCCTCTGGCGCGGGCCCGCAAGGCGCGGGCGCGCCTCAGCAATGGCGGTTTTAAAGCCGTTGGGCCCCGATGGAGGTAGGTGGGCTCAGGGAGGAAGGGGGAGCTCCTGCTCACACCCCCGGCACAAGCGCTGTTCTTCTGCGCGCCTCAGCAACGGCGGTTTTAAAGCCGTTGGGCCCCGATGGAGGTAGGTGGGCTCAGGGAGGAAGGGGGAGCTCCTGCTCACACCCCCGGCACAAGCGCTGTTCTTCTGCGCGCCTCAGCAACGGCGGTTTTAAAGCCGTTGGGCCCCGATGGAGGTAGGTGGGCTCAGGGAGGAAGGGGGAGCTCCTGCTCACACCCCCGGCACAAGCGCTGTTCTTCTGCGCGCCTCAGCAACGGCGATTTTAAAGCCGTTGGGCCCCGATGGAGGTAGGTGAGCTCAGGGAGGAAGGGGGAGCTCCTGCTCACACCCCCGGCACAAGCGCTGTTCTCCTTCCCAGGTACTGAAATGTTACTCTAAGTTTCTCCACTTCTGTTACTCCTTGCGGTTATCCTGAGTGGGAATCATCCTCTGGCTTTTAGTAAATTTTCTCAGTGTACCTTGAGTTAGTAGCTGTACAGATACTGCCCTAAGGTCCTTCCTGGCTGTGGTGTCACTTTTGGTCTTCTGTAGTTCCTCTCCTTTTTGGACTAGATGGCGTCCCAAGGTAGTTGCCTTGTTTCTTCATCAATGGCTGTACTTCTCTCCTCTTGAGTTAGTGGACCTGCTGGAAGGGTTTGCAAAGGCACAGAGGAATGTTGGTGTAGGACTGAGCCCAAAACACCTTTTAACCCTGCTACTCTCTCCTCATGCAACGTTTGTCTCATGGCTCCCTCCAGATGGACTGGGGACAGGGATAGCCACAGCCAGGGACATACCAAGCCATAAATGTGCCCTGTGCAACTTGAACATCTAGTGCACCCCCTCCCCCCATCACAGGTTTGTCATTTGCGCCATGCATCTCCCCATCTTACCTCCATAGCCAACCGGCTCTCTGCTACACTGCCTGCCCTTGCCCAGCCGTCGCTGTCGCTTTTAGTGTTGCCTCGGTGGCAGCGGTGGCAGTAGTGACATCTAATATTAAAAAAACATCTGCGGGTCTTTCTGACCCCATGCTGTCATGCAGATCTGATTCCTCCCTTCTCTGATGTATGCTTGCATCAGAGGAAGGAAGAACCAGACCAGCTATTCAAATGTGGGTCTTTGCAAATCCGCACTTGAATGACTGGTCTGGTCCCTCCCTCCCTCCTCTGGTGTGAACATTCGTCAAAGGAGGGAGGGCTCAGGCCAACATGCAAGCGTGGAGTTGGAAAACCCACAGGTTTCTTTTTCAACTGCCACTGCCAAGGTTGCCACTGCCCAAGGCCTTCTGTTTGCTTTGTCTCCCTGCAGGTCTCCTGGTATATTGCTGCCTTGGACTGTCTCCTCGCTCACTTTCCTGTGAAACCCCGCCTCCCGGACGTGACGCGGACGCATGCAACGCGTCCGCGTCATCATCCAGGTCTCCCGGTATATTGCTGCCTTGGACTGTCTCCAAGCCCACTTTCCTGTGAAGCCCCGCCTCCCGGACGTGACGCGGACGCGTGCAACACGTCCACATCATCAACCAGGTACTCAGCACCATTTAAAGTCCCTCGAATCAGCGCCTCACGCTGCTGCTACTCCCTGCTGCTGTTGCTGTTCTGGTGTCTGCTGTATGCTGCCTTCTGTTTGCTTTGTCTCCCTGCAGGTCTCCCGGTATATTGCTGCCTTGGACTGTCTCCTCGCTCACTTTCCTTTGAAGCCCCGCCTCCCGGACGTGACATGGACGCGTGCAACGCATCCGCGTCATCATCCAGGTACCCAGCACCATTTAAAGTCCCTCGGATTGGCGCCTCGCACCGCGGTGGCATGCGCACAAGGAGCAGGACATGCTCCTTGGGCGAGCTTCTTGGGGCGACGACTGGGGCGACCAGCGCCTTCATTTCTCTCCTAGACCCTTCTTCCTTTGGTTGTGCCTCCTTCCGTTATTGCTTTCTATCATCTTGCCTTTTGGCCTAGACTCTGCCCCATCTGCTACCGTATCCTCTCCACCTGTGTCGGCCTGCCTCGCCTCGCTGAGCATGGTTGCTATCCCTGTCTTTTGGGGCCACCGCCCATTGTCACTGGCTCCCTCTTCCCCCCGGTGCTGTAGCACGTAACCCCTTCAATCTCCTCCCTTGTTGTTCTCGTCCGGCTCCCTCTACCTCTGCTCCCTCCACGTCCTTTTCTTCCCCAGTTGTCCCCCCTCATTACCTTCTCTCCGGCCCTTCTAAACTGTCGTTCCATCCGCTTGAAGACCCACCTAGTTCACGATCTCCTGATCCAGCACTCTTTGGACGCCCTCTTCATCTCTTTGGACGCCCTCCTTCACCAATGCCTTCCTCCTGGCTATTCTGCCTTTCATACTCCCCGTCTCCGCCGCTCTGGTGGGGGGGTGGCACTAATCTTCAGGTCCACCCTCTCACTTTCGCTAGTATCGCCCCCCTCCCGCCTATCCCGAATCTCTCCTATTTCATTCTGACTCTCCCACCCCCATTTATTTCCTCCTTCTTTACGTCCCCCCTTCTCTATGCCCCGGTCTCTGGGACTCTCTTTTGCTCACTTTATCTGACTCTGTCCTCTTGTCCCCCCATCTAGTTATCTTGGGCGATCTCAATGCTCATCTGCACTCTCCACTGCGTCCTCGTGACAAGGCCCTCTCCTCCCTTTTCTCAGACTTGTCCCTTCTCCAACATGTAGTCTGCCCAACCCATGCCTCCGGCCGAACTTTGGACCTCATCCTTACACTCGATCCCTCCCCCTATCTCCCTTCCAATATTCATTCTCTTCCCATGCCTTGGTCTGACCACCTTTGTCTCTTTTTTATCCTTCCTCCTTCCCCTCTCTGGGACAGTAGGTCCTTCTTCTGCTATCCCCCCAGCCCCGTCCCTCAGACGGCATCTTACCCCACACACCCTACACTCCTTCCCCCCAGCTAGCTCCCTCTTCCCCCCTGAATTTCCCTCCCTCTCTGTTAATCAACAGGCTGACTCCTGGTCCTCTACTCTCTCTGCTGCCCTCGACACCATAGCCCCTCTTCGTCCTGTGTCTCTCCGTCCCTCCTCCCACCATCCCAGGTATCACCCCGGCCTTTTCCTCCATCGGGCTCACCTTCGCCGCGCGGAGCGCCTCTGGAGGAAGCATCAATCCACTGCTTCCTACTCAGCTTTCCGCCAGGCTCACCTCTCTTACCGTTCCATGATAACCTCGGTCAAGCATTCCTATTACTCGCGCCTTATAGCTTCCTCATCTAATTCCTCTAGACGTCTTTTTCACGTCCTCAAGTCCCTCTCCTCCACATCCACTCTTCCTCCCCGCTCCTCCCATCCCTCTCCCAGCCCTTCCACTCTTGCCTCCTTTTTTTGCTGATAAAGTTCTCTCCCTTCGTTCCTCCTTCCCTGCCTGCCCTCCTCCCCTCTCCCCTCCCCCTCTATTTCCCCCGTTGCCATTTCCCCACCCCCTTCTCATGCATTTCCCCACATCTGGCATTCCTTTTTGCCTGTCTCCTCATCTGCTCTTTTTAAGGCCATTTCATCCGCCCATCAGACTACTTGTCCCCTTGATCCCCTGCCCTCCTCTTGGCTGCTCCACCCGGATCTTGCCCTTGTCCCCTACATTCTCTCCATCTTTAACCCTAGTGTTTCCTCTGGCCTTTTCCCCTCCAGCTGGAAAAATGCCATTGCCCGCCCTCTCCTGAAGAAGCCCACCCTCGATCCCGCCTCCCCCGCCTCCCCCGCCCACTGGCGGCCAGTCGCCAGTCTCTCTTTTCTATCCAAAGTCCTCGAGAAACGTGTCTTTTCCCAACTGGCCACTCACCTCGATTCCACTTTTGCCCTCCACCCTCGTCAATCCGGCTTCCGTGCAGGCCATAGTACCGAAACCATCCTCACAGCACTGCTTTATGAACTTCACCGTGCACACGATCGTGGTGATTTCTCTCTTGTGGTGTCTCTGGATCTGTCCTCTGCTTTTGATGTTGTGGACCACCGCACTCTCTTATCCCGTCTGTCTGATTTCGGTGTGCAGGGCACCGTTCTGAAGTGGTTTTGCTCCTTTCTTTCTTCCCGTACTTTCTCGGTTCACTCCAGCCCCTCCACCTCCCCCCCGTTACCCTTGATCTGTGGTGTTCCCCAGGGTTCTATCCTCGCCCCACTACTTTTCAACGTCTTCCTTGCTCCTTTAGCTTTGCTCATCCAACAGTCCAACATTTCCGTTTACATCTACGCTGATGACATTCTTTTGGTCCACCACACCTCCTCTGCTTCCCCTGATCTCGTCCCAATTAATCGTTGTCTCTCCTCCATTGCCTCCTGGTTTGAGTCAAACTTTCTACATGCTAATCCTGCCAAATCCTCTGCGATCTGGTTTTCCTTTGGTCTCCCCCCTCCCAGTTTGTCACCTGTTATGGCTTCTCACTCCATCCCCCTGACCCCGACCCTCCGTTATCTGGGCGTTACCTTAGACTCGTCCCTCTCTTTTCATGAACATATTTCCTCTGTTATACGTACCTCCTTCTTTCATCTGCGTCGTATCAGGGCCGTTCGGTCACTCCTTCCCCCATCGTCTGTTGTCACTCTCGTCCTGTCTCTGGTGATCACCCGTTTAGACTACTGTAATGCTATCTATGCAGGTCTCCCCTCTTCCCAGCTCTGCCGTCTTCAATTAGTTCAGAATGCTGCTGCACGTCTCATCACTTCTTCCCCTGCGCGTTCTCACGTGTCTCCTTGTCTTTTCACCCTTCATTGGCTTCCGATTAAATTCAGGTTTGTCTTTAAGTTGCTTATCATCACACATAGGGCTCTTCACACTAACACTCCCTAGTACCTGGCCGACATCATCCATCTTCAGCCCTCCCCACGCCTTCTTCGATCGGCACACGGTAATCGTCTCTTTCTTCCTCCCCCTGCCAAGGCCCATTTGGAACTTACCCGCAACTCCGCCTTTTTCTTCTTACGTCCCACCTTGTGGAATTCACTCCCCCTATCTCTTCGTACCGAACTGTCCTATCCCTGCTTTAAGACTCTCCTCAAAACCCATCTCTTTTGTCAGGCCTTCGACCTCCCTTCCTCTGTCAATGGTGCCTCGTCCTCCAGTCGCGCCCCCCACCCTCCATGATATCTCCCCATACGTCCCCTTTTACCTTCCTTTCTCCCTCCCTTCCCCATCCTCTTGTCCCTCTTTGGGCCTTTTCTGTCCTCTACCTGATTTTGACTGTCTCTCCCTGTCCTATTATCGTTTGGCGTTCTTTTCTGACTTTATTTTCAGTAGCCTACCCTTTTGTATTGTACACCGCCCTGACGCTTTGGCCTGGGTGGTTCATCAAATGATGCGAATAAAGATAAAGATATAATAAAAGCGGTGGCGGCTGGGCAAGGACAGGCAGTATGGGGGGGAGCTGAGGCAGACAGCCCCAAATTCGCCCCTATTTCTTTGCACCCTGTGTGGCTACACCACTCGCCCAGGGCTACATAGTAATATAGTATATCACGGCAGATAAAGACCAGTATGGTCCATCTAGTTTGCTCAGCAAGGCGGCAAGAGTAGGTGCACCTGCCGCTCCGTGCAGGTCACGCCTCCCCATGCCTTTATTTAGGGATGTACCCATCGCTCCATGTAGGTCACCCCTATTTGTTGAGATATAAGAGATAGTTATGTTTATTTTGATTTTATCCTGTTGCTATAAAGGGATTCACTGTGTCTGTCCCATGTCATTTTGAATTCTGTCACTGTATTTGCCCCCACCACTTCCATCGGGAGGGCATTCCAAGCATCTACCACCCTTTCAGTGAAAAAGTATTTCCTGACATTGCCTTTCAGTTTGCCCTCTTGCAGCTTCATGTTATGCCCTCTAGTTTTACAGTTTCCCTGTCTTTGGAAGAGGTTTGTTTGTTCATTAATACTCTAAGTATTTAAAGGTCTGAATCATATCTCCCCTGTCCCTCCTCTCCTCCAGAGTGTACATATTTAGATTTTCAAATCTCTTCTCATAAGTCTTCTGACGGAGGCTCCAAATCATTTTGGTCGTCTTTCTCTGAACCGTTTTCAGTCTTTTTATATCCTTTGTGAGATATGGTCTCCAAAACTGAATACAATATTCCAAGTGAGGCCTCATCAGTGACAATGGCATTTGTACCTCTTCCTTTCTGCTGGTAATTCTTCTTTGTATGAAACCCAAAATCCTTCTGGCTTTTGCCACCACCTTGTCACACTGTTTCGCCACCTTGAGATCCTTAGAAACAATCATGCCAAAGTCCTTCTCCTGGTCCATGCACACCAACCTCTTGTCCCCTATCATCAACAATTCCCTTGGATTTCTGCTTCCCAAGTGCATGACACTGCACTTCTTCACATTAAATTTTAACCGTCAAGCATTAGACCATTCTTCCAGCTTTGGTAGTTCTTTCCTCATGTTATCCACTTCCTCACTCAGTTGCAAATTTTCATGTCATCTGCAAAAAGACAGACTTTTCCATTCTGTCCTTCAGCAATATCACTCATGAATACATTGAACAGTACTGGGCATACTGCTAATCACCTTCCTTTCATCTGTTTACCATCACCTTCTGTTGTCTGTCAGTTGAGCAATTTCTGATCCAGTTCACCACCTTGGGACCCATTCCCAAACTGTTGAGTTAATTGATAAGCCTCCTGTGAGGAACAGTATCAAAGGCATTGCTGAAATCTAGGTAGATCACATCCATCGCATGCCCTTGATCCAGTTCTCTGGTAACCCAAAGAACTCAATCAGGCTTGTTTGGCAAGATCGTCCTTTGGTAAAACCATGTTGCCTTTGATCATGCAACCTATTGGTTTCAAGAAAGTCCACTATTCACTCTTTCAGGAGCATCTCCATTACTTTTCCCACCACTGAGGTAAGGCTTACTGGTCTGTAGTTTGTCACTTCTTCCCTATTACCACTTTTGTGAAGAGGCACCACATCAGCCCTTCTCCAGTCCTGTGGAACGTCTCCTCTCTCCAACAATCTATTAAAAATATCCTTTAACAGATCTGCAAGAACTTCTCTGAGCTCTTTCAGTATCCTGGGACATATCCCATCCGGTCGCATGGCCTTGTCCACTTTCGTTTTGCAAGCTGTTCTAACACATCATCCTCTGTGAATGATGTGGTATCTACTCCATTCGCATTTGTATTTTTGTCAAGCACTGGTGCTCCTTCTCCAGGATTTTCTTTAGTAAAAACAGAGCAGAAGTATTTATTTAGCATTTTCACTTTTTCAATATCACTTTCCAGAAATCCGTTACCAGCACTTTTGAGTCCTGCAATTCCACCTCTGATTTTCCTCCTCTCCCAAATATGTTGTTGTTGTTGTTGTTAAGTGCTGTCAAGTCGATGTTGACTCATGGTGACCCTCTGGATAGTTGTCCTAAATTGTGTTCGGTCTTCAGTCAAGTAGCTCATTGTTGACAGACTCGCACCCATAGCTGCTGTTATTGTATCAGTCCATCTCATTGCTGGTCTTCCTCTTTTGCATTGACCTTCTACCTTGCCAAGCATGATTTCTTTCTCTAATGATCTCTCTCTTCACATGATGTGTCCAAAGTATGAAAGTCAAAGTATTGTCATCTGAGCTTCTAAAGAAAGCTTAGATCGGTGGAATAGTCTCCCAGTGGTGGTGGTAGAGATGAGGACAGTAACTGAATTCAAAAAAGCATGGGACAAACACAGAGGATCTCTAAAGCTAAAAAGGGGACTGTTGCAGTTGTTGATATGGAAGGACAGACTAGATAGGCCGTGTGGTCTTTTTCTGTCGTCATGTTTCTATGTTTCTATTTGATCTCCTCTAGTACTGACTGGTTTATTTTTCGAGTATCCCATGGTATATACAGTACTGGTTTAATCTTCGGGCATCCCATGGTATACACAGTATTCGTCGCCAGCACCATAATTCAAAGGCATCAATTTTCTTCCTGTCTATCTTTTTCACTGTCCAACTTTCACATCCAAGTCAAGTCTTTGTATGGAGAGAGACATCTCTGCCCTTGAGATTCTTGGCTAGGTCCTTCATAGCCATTCTGCCAAGAGCAATGTGTCGTCTGATTTCTTGACTGCTTGTTGCTTCTTTATTGATTGTTGATCCAAGTAGGTTAAAGTTGTCAACTATTTCAATTTCTTCTCCATCAATGATGAACTTATTCATTTTGTCAGTTGTCAGGATCTTTGTTTTTGTAACATTAAGATGCAGACCCATTTTAAGATTATATTCCTTGAACTTGAGAAGCAAATGTTTCAATTCATCTTTACTTTCAGCCAGTAATGTGGTATCATCAGCATAGCAAAGGTTGTTGATGAGTCTTCCACCAATCTTCACACCTCTGTTGTCTTCATATAGTCTGCTACTCTGATGATTTGTTCTGCATTTAAATTTAAAGAGGTAGGGGGAAAGTATGCAGCCTTTTTGTACACCTTTGCTGATTTAAAACCATAAATAAATAAATAAATTCTGTTTCTTCTAGTTCCGTTAGAACTGTTGCTTCTTGATCAGTGTAAAGGTTGTGCAAGAGAACGATCAGGTGTTCTGGTATGCCCATGTTTCTTAATGTGGCCCAGAATTTCTCATGGTTTAGACAGTCAAAACCCTTGCTGTAGTCAATAAAACACATACAGATATCCTTTTGGTATTCTTTTGTCTTTTTAAGATCCATCTCATATCCGCAATAATATCTCTCGTTCCTCTCCCTTTCCTGAACCCTGCTTGCACTTCAGACACTTCTCATTCCAAGTATTGTTGTAGTCTCTGCTGAATGAACTTGAGTAGTAGCTTGCTGGCATGTGGGATCAGAGCGATTGTGCAATAATTTCCAGTCAGTCAGGTCACCTTTCTTCAGTATTAGTATAAACACAGTTCTTTTTCAGTCAGTTGGCGATGAATTTGTTTTCCAAATTGCCTGGCAGAGCCTTGTAAATATGGTAACAACTTGATCTGATTCTGTAATAACTCAATGAGAATGCCATCAATGCCTGGTGCTTTGTTCTTTGATAAGGCTTTGAATGCTGCTTCGACTTCTTTCATCACCAATGGTTCCTGATCATATGATATACTGTAGGTTGAAATGGCTGTTGGTCCACTTGATCTTTATGGTATAATGACTCTGTATATTCTTTCCACCTTTTCTTGATCTTCTCAGCATCATTCAACATGGATCCTTGAGCATCTTGTAACATTCCAATTTGAGGCTGGAATTTTTTCTTTAACTCTCGTAGCTTTAGAAAAGCCGATCTTGTTCTTCTTCTAATAGCTTCTGATTCTATTTCCTTGCATGTGTCATTGTAATACTTTTCCTTGTCCGGTCTTGCTTCACGTTGTAAATCTCTGTTGAGTTCTGCGATTGCCTCTCTTTCTCCTCTTCCTCTGGCTTAGCTTCTCTGTGTTTCTGGACAATTTTCAGAGTTTCTTCAGTCATCCTTTTGAGACGCTTTTGCTTTTTCACCTTATGTAGAGACATTGCTTTCTTCCAAAACAACCTTTTGATGTTATCTCATAACTCTTCTGGAACTCTGTCATTTGTATCTAAAGCAGCAAATTGATTTCTCAGGCAGTCTTTAAATTCCAGTAGTATATTCTCAAGGTCATATTTTGCTACATTCATGAATGACTTGCTCTTTTTCAACTTTAGCTTGAGTTTGCATTCTAGTAGTTGGTCATCTCTACCACAGTCAGCTCCAGGTTTTGTCTTTGTTGATGTTATCAAGCCTTTCCATTGTTGTCTTCCACAGATGTAGTCAATTTGATTTCTCTACAATCCATTTGGGTGAAGTCCATGTGAACAGTTGACGCTTGTGTTGCTGGAAGAAGGTGTTTGAGATGAATAAATCATTGGTTTTGCAGAATTCTATCGGTCTTTCTCAAGCTTCGTTTCTGTTGCCAAGTCCATCAATCCGATATACCTCGGACTACCAAAACAAGCTCTCAAACCACTACAGCTGGCACAAAACACTGCAGCTCGAATCATATCCGGAGCCGCAAGGCAGGAGCACATCACACCTACACTAAAGGACTTACACTGGCTCCCAATCATTGCTCGCATCAGATACAAGACTATCATAAACCTATTTAAGATAAAAGAACACACATCAGCCAACAGCCTCCACCTGCTCATACAACCGGAAACCAGCGCACGTCCCAGAAGAAGTCAAACACGCAACCGAGTCAGCACCCCAAATGAGTACAAGCACACACGCAAGGACACAACAGACAGAGCTCTCTCCATGGCTGCTCCAACAATATGGAACAATCTACCGGACGATCTAAGGGCAACTCCAGACCTCAAAGACTTCAGAAAACAACTGAAAACCATGCTGTTCATAGAGCACTATGGTCACATCACATAACCTAAGAGAATGGATAACAGCACTCCAATCCTCCCAAACAACTGAATATATAAAATATGATTCTAGCACCACTGTAAATAGCCCACCCTGTATATAGCTCAAACAAATCAAGCACCCAACACATCCCTCACACAACTAAGTTTTATCCTCACTGCATGTACAACACACACACTTTACCTGATTGCTTGCTGTGATACCACCTTGATTATTAAGATAAGGCGGTTTAGAAATACTGTTAAATAAATAAAAATATTTTCCAACCACTTTGCCGCCTTCTTTGTTGCCAACATTTGCGTTCCAGTCACCCATGACTATTAGGATATCCTTTTTTGCATGTTCTGTCAATTTCAGCTTGTACTTGTTCATATAACTCATCAATGTCTTCTTTTTCTGCAGCTGCTGTTGGGGCATATACCTGAATTATAGTTGTGTTGATGGACTTTCCTCGTAGATGAATAGAAATTAAGCATTCACTGACTGCATTGTATTTCATTACAGTTCTTGCAAGTTTCTTCTTAACTATAAATGCAACTCCATTTCTTCTTTGTCATTCATTTCCCACAAAATAAACCATATGATCATCAGATGCAAAATGCCCAAAGCCCGTCCATTTCAGTTCACTCACACCCTACAGATCGAGTTGTACACGTTCCATTTCATTCTTGACCACCTTCTACTTCCCTTGGTTCGTGCTTCTTACGTTCCATGTCCCAATGTGTAAGATATCTTTGTAACTTCTGACTCTCTTTTCATGTGCAGCTACATCACAAATATACCTGAAAAAGTTTTGTCATCACACTTCACATCTTTAGCCATCTTTTCTTCTGCCTTTGATTTTGCTATTCTTCTTTCTCTTTTCTCATTTAGTTTGATCCTGTATTCTTTTCTGTGTTCCTCTGTGAACTTCCGAATTTTGTGAAAGCTGTGTTTGTTGCCTTTATTTGTGCAGCCACTTCTTTGGAGAACCAAATAGGTTTCCTTTTCCTCTTGTTTTTTTTTTATTTATGTTTATTCACATTTACTAAATATTACATCCAAATATATAGATGAATGAAAAGAAAATGGTCAACCAAATCAGGAAAATACAATATCATACAACAACTTTGACCATTAAATATTAGTCCACAAATCCAGTGGTGGTCCCAGGAAATTAAACTCCAAGAATAAGATTAAGGCACGCCTAGGCCCCAAGCTTAAATTAACAGAAACAAAATTGCATAGCAGACAGAAAATTAGGCATCAGTTAGAAGAGATGGCCCAGGAGCTATAACCAAAACATCTTCCCTAGCAACTAAATATTCCAGAGATTGTCTAAGCTCAAAGAAGACATATATTTTTTCTTTATATAAAACACAACATTTTACAGGAAATTTTAATTGAAATGTTGCCCCCAGGGCCAACACCATGGGGCGAAAGGGCAAAAAATCCTTCCTTTTCAATTGTGTGGAACGAGACACATCAGGAAAAATCCTAACCTGTGAACCTAGAAAAACTTCACTGAAGTTCTTAAAGTACAACCTAAGAATAAAGAATTTATCAGACTCCAGAGCAAAGGTAACAAGGAGGATAGTTCTTTCCATTATAACCTCCAAGGAGCTTTCTAAAAACCCCATGAGGTCCCCAACCCCAGGAGAATCAGAAGAGCTAGCAGTACAGCGGGGCCCCATGCCCACAAACAAATACAGGGCCCTAGTCACAGGTGGAAAAAGCTCTGGGGAAATTTTTAAAACTTCCCCAAAGTATTTTCTCACCATCTCCAGTGCTGTCATAACTGAAGACCTAGGGAAATTCAGGAATCGTAGGTTACACCGACAAGCCTGATTTTCCAGATATCCTACTTCCCTAAGAGTTACAGTTCTGTCTTTAATTTGGGCGTCAACCAGATCCCGAAACTGCCCAACTTCATGTTCCATCCTGGAGATTCTCCCCACATGCTCCTCAATTCCACAAATCGTCTTCACTCCAACAAACTCAGTACTTACGAAACCCAAAAGTTGATTCAGAGAAGAGCTCAAAGACGCTAAGCCATCCCACAGCACATTCATTGTGATCACTGTGGGTCTCACCAACTGAAAAGTAACCAGAGCAGACTCCTCTCAAGCTTTTGCCACAGCTCCCTCTACCTCTGATGTCACAGACTCCACTGTTGTTCTGTGCTGAGCATTAACTCCAAGAGAGGGAACTCCTAACACTGGAGTGCCCCCCTTCACTTCCCTTCACTGGCGTACTCCACGGCAGGCCAGAGGGAAGCACGCCACCCAGCATTAAGTTGTTTCTGGGATGCGGCGGTGGGTTCTGTGGTCCAGAGAAAGCCAGACACCTGATGTGCTTAGCGTCGACGGATCCTCCGCCAGCCTCGCTGAATATGCTGTTCCGTCGTCAAGAGCGAAACCGCAAGCCTCCAGTGTCTGTTGCCCAGGTGTGCTCGGCAGAACCGGTCCCGGGGGTAGGCAAGTCTGCTTCCGTTTCTTCCGTCCCATACCTCAAAGGTAGAACAGCACTCTCTGGAACTCTGGGCACTCAGAGCAGCGACTTCACCACAAAACACCTCCTGCCTCCATCTTAGTTCCCCCCTCCTCTTGTTTTTATTTACTTTTCTTATTTATGTATCTGTTGCCCCTTTTATTGCCTCCTTTAGTTTAGCCCATTGCAATTCCACTTCCCTTATCTCCTCCTACCCTGCCAACTCTTCTTTCAGGTACTTGGCCATTTTACTGAAGTCAATGTTTTTGAAGTCTAGGAATTTGAGCTTGCTGTGATTGGACTCCTCCTTGGCTTTTATCTGAAACCACACCGTGTGATGATCGCTGCTGCTCACCATGGACACCCACCCAGATATTCAACATCCTATCTCAGTTGGTGAGCACTAAATCCAGCATCGAGCTTTCCCTGGTCTGTTCAATCACCATTTCTTTAAGTAGGCTAGGTATGGTGCTGGCCACAGCCACTTTTCCCTGTGCGAAAGACTTGCCTACTTTTTTGTGGTGCAGTGGCTTGCTGCCAATGACACCTGCCCCTAAGGGAAAATGTCTTTATTTAATTTTTTTATTTAAGTGTCTTATATACCACCCTATCATAGAGTCAGAGTGGTTTACAACAATATTACATTATAACATGGTGAAGAAAAAAGATAGAAACATAGAAAAATGACGACAGAAAAAGACCACATAGCCTATCTAGTCTGTCCTTCCATATCAACATATCAACGACTGCAACAGTCCCCTTTTTTTTCTTTAGAGATCCTCTGTGTTTGTCCCATGCTTTTTTGAAATCAGATACCATCCTCATCTCTACCATCTCCATTGGGAGACTATTCCACGGATCTACCACTCTTCCCATAAAGAAATATTTCCGCATATCACTCCTGATTCTATCCCCTTTCACCCTCATCCCATGTCCTCTCGTAGCAGAACTTGATTTCAATTGAAAGAGGCTCTCCCCCTGTGCATTTATGCCATGGAGGTATTTAAACGTCTCAATCATATCACCTCTATCCCACCTTTCCTCTAAGGTGTACATATTAAGATCCTTAAATCTGTCCTTATATGCTTTATAATGACAACCACTAACCATTTTGGTAGCCACCCTCTGTACTGACTCCATCCTGTTTATATCTTTTTGAAGGTGTGGTCTCCAGAATTGCACACAATACTCCAAATGAGGTCGCACCAAAGACGTATACAGAAGCACTATCACCTCCTTTTTTCTGCTAGCCATTCCTCTCTGTATGCACCCAAGCATCCTTTTAGCTTTTGCTGTTGCCTTTTCTACCTGTTTAGCTACTTTAAGAACATCTGACACGACCACGCCTAGGTCCCACTCTTCTTTAGAGGACAAAAGTATTTCACCCCCTATACTATATTGCTCTCTTGGATTGCTTCAGCCCAAATGCATGACCTTGCATTTTTTAACATTAAATCCCAGCTGCCAAATTCTAGACCATTCTTAAAAGCTGAGCTAGATCCCTCCTTATGTTATCTACAGGTGTAAACTCGATAAATTAAAGGTATTTACATGATTACATATATGATAATTATTGATAATTATATGATAACATTTTTACATAACTTATTTACATATTCACATGTCATAAGTTCTTAGATCTTCTTGATTATTTTTCTCCATTTGGATAAGTGAAATTATCAATTTGCAGTATGAAGCGTTATAATGGTAGAATGTGTAAGAGTAACGTTTTTTGTATGTGTTTGTGTATACTTGATTGTGGATCAATATGTGCATGAAATGTGTGTGGTGTTTAGTTTGTTATATCTGATTGTCTGTTATGTGTAGGGACGGGAGTAATAGGATTGATTTTGTCGGTTAATATTGGGGCATTAAGAGGGGGCTTGATCGCATCAGGTTATGTTAAGTCTGATTCTGTTATTTTTGAGACGGTCACTGTTTATATGTTCCTCACTGAGGCCAAAATGCTCAATGAAGAGGTATGTTTTGAGTTCAGTCCTGAAGGTCTTGTTGGTTAATATTGTGGCAGTAAGAGGGGGGCTTAATCACATCAGGTTATGTTGTTGGGTTCTGTTATTTTTGAGATGGGTCGCTCCATGGTTCAGTGATTTCCTGCCAAAAATAGGTACTGCCTTTGAGAGTGGTTTATATATGAGTTGAATTTTCCATCCCAGAAAGTGTTCTCTCAACATGATGTAACAAGCATACAACTAAGCTTCCCTGTCTTAGAAATTACCAGTTCATCTCCCAGTTACGATACATTATAGTAGTCACTGGAGGTCTCTGCTGATTAAAGCAGTGACATCTAAGGGGTCTCTTTGTTGATCTTAATTTTTATTACTTGTTGATGATGTGCTGTCTTTTCTGAATCAAAGTGTAATTTTCTTGATGATTATATTTGTGAATCCTATAAACAAAATTAAAAAGACTAAAAGTGAAAGTCATGTTTTTCAAGCAGGTTTTTAAATTATAGAGATTTGTACTGTTGATTCCTTTATCACTGGGTATAAGCGGAGCCTTTCAGGTTGGTCAGTATTGAAAGACACAGCTGCTACATAAAAATAAGTAGATGATTCATCAGCTTTTCTTTATGCTGGATATTCAGCCGCCCTGTCCATTTAGGTAAAGACCGATGAAATGTGGTCTGAACTCGCTATTATGGCTATGCAGACACATTTTTGACTCCATGCTCAAAAACTCCCTGGCCACTCCTTTTCATAAATTTGGGATGGATCCAAAATGTATCCATTTTGTGGACACTCATATAAAAAAACCATTTATGTGGTCAACACCAATGTTGTTGCAAAGCTGTGCAGGAGTCTTCCACTTGTGCTTCTGCTGGTGGGGTAAGATACTATGATATCAAGGGCAGAGGACTGCCACACAACTTGCAGAAATGTTGGTCAGCACCCACTGAATATTGACCAGCATATTTTTAGTTTAAATTATATATGTTGTTGATGGTTTCATCTGTTTTCTATGGTATTTACTGTTCATCGTTTAACAATGTATAAACTGTGTAAATGCCACTATAGAGGGATATTCAGCAGCAGTGCCACTAATTCTGCCGCTACATGCCCTGATACTATCTGTGTAGAATAGGGGCGTGCCATGGGCGGCACCCATTGCTAATCGGTCAGCCATGATATTGAATCGCTGCCCGGTTAGTGATCCATGAGTAAAGATAGGCATGGGAAAAGCTGGGAAGACCTCTAGTGATTGGGGCAAGTTACCTCAGGTCAGAGGGCCAGGGGTTCAAAGCCTGCTAGAGGACAGCAACCTTGGGATGGAAGGGCTGGAGTTTCTAGCAATACAGGTGCTCTTTGTAGTCTTGCGTAAGCCACTTAACCCTCCATTGCCTCAGGTACACAAAACATAGATTGTGAGGCTTTTGGGGATAAGAGATATATATACATACAGTACCTGAATGTACACTGCCTAAATAAATACATGTGCGAGCTAACCGGGCAGCAGCTCAATATTGCTGCTACCCAGTTAGCTTCTGCACAGCATTGTGGCGGTCATGGATATTCAATTCCAGTGGCCATGGCACTGAATATCCAGAGTTAAGGTTCAGCAGCAATAGCTATGTGCTTTAGAGGCACATAACCATCACAACTGAATTGTTTTATGTGCCTTCCTCTGGATTTTCTTGGCAAGGTATGACCTGAAGTAGATTGCCAGGTTTAGGGGTATGTTTACTAATCAGTGGTAGCAGCTCTGATATCGCATGGAAGCCACTACTGCCAATTAGTAAACATACCCCTTATTCTTCTGAGGCAATGGAGGTAAAGTGACTTGCCCAAGGCCAGAAGGAGTGCCAGTGGGAATCAAACCCAGATCTCGAGTAGCAGGTTGTTTCTCTAACCACTAGGCTACTCTTCCACTCCTACTGCATATCAGGCCCTATATATTCCTTATCAGCAAAATAGACATCAAACACACAAACAAATAAATAAAAATGTACTGTAGCCATTATTAAGAGGCCAATGTGCTAAGATGCACAAAGCTTCCATAAAAATTGCAATGCTCCATGCATACATTCTTTACCTGAATTTATATGCAAGTTAGGCCAATGGAAAAGTGCATACAGGTTTCCTATACAGAGCTGGTATTAGGAGAGGGAGAAACCAAGGTAGTTGACTTGGGCTGTCATGTCAGGAGTCGCCCCAGGCCTGTCTGAAGCTGAAGAAGATACAGCCTGCTGGTGGGCTTGGGACCTCCTCATAAATTTCTACCCTGCGTTCCAGCATGCCTAACATTAACACTGTTCCCATGAGCAGCTTCACAAAATTTCTTTGTAAAAACTGGTCTGCAAAGTTGTTTTCATTTGCAGGTTTTGCAAAATTCATTATTAAGGGCTGTTTTGCATGATTTTGCATTTCTGCAACTCATTAATATTGAATTTAAGTAAACTGTTACATTTTTACAGTACACTAGTCCAAAAGCATATTTGTCCAAAGTGGATTACACCCAGCACAGAACATTCATTGACACACATCATATTTAAAAGCAGAATAAAATAGTATAAAACCTAAGCAGAAAACATTAGATTAAATCAGTAAGATTTAACTTATTTACGAAACACTAAAAAATCCTGTTCTAGCTGGAATTCAACCAGCAATGTATTCCATAAACTTGGGCCAGCAAATAATAAAGACCGACCTTGCATGACAGCGAAATGAACTTATTGCATCGTAAGAATACATAGCAAGCCCCTATTTGTCACCTTTTATGATATATGAGAACTACAACGGCTGATTTCTGCAAGTATTTTTTGCAGCGGGCACTATGCACGTAAAAATGTTTCTACTTCTGGCTACTTTGCACATTTGTATGCATGTAGTGCCCCTGCTACAAAAATATTCACAGTTTAGCCCATCAGCTTCTTATTAAAAAATGGAGGACTTGGTATGAAAAGGTTAAAGAGAAGTGCAGCTAAAAAAACAGGACATTAATCTAATGCATTTGTTGCTTGAAATGTTTTTAAATGCCCATGACCTTGGGATTCATCTACTTGAAAACCAGATTTGATGGGTGTTAAAATATTTCAAGAGAGCAAGTCATGGGCTTAGAGCCTGCATACATCAAGTTGGCTTCTCTGTAGTAAAGTAATAAGACTGGATCCCGATAAGCCAGTTTCTCAGATTATTTTCTAGCTTTATACCATGTATCATCAAAGGCACTTGACTGAAACCAGTATGCACTGTCACTACCAAAATAATCCTTCCTTCCATAAGACCTGTGCACTTTAGATTCTTTAAGTGTCATAATTCAGAGTAATCCTTAAAGGACTTGCAGAGACTGATTTACAGTCCCTGACTTTTCTGCTAAAATAGCCGTGAATACATGAGAGCAAAGGGAAAAAAATGCTGTCAGTGTTGTGAAGACCAGATATCTCAAAAATGAATAAAGGATGTGCAACTCTGGTGCCCTTTTCCTAAGGAGCATTAAGTAGTGTGTGCTGTTAGTACATGATCACAATAACAGTTAATGAAATGCCTTGACTATTAGTGGGTGCAAGTACATGCGCAAATGGGGTTAGGTTAGTCATTTACATGTGCCAGTGCCCACCTGATTGCACAAACTTCCATTACAGACATACACAGGGGTAGAGTTTGAGTGGAGCAGGGCGGGGCACAAGGATGCACATGTAAATGATAAAATACTATAATTTACACAACTTTTTTTTAGAAATCTTGATGTGGTCATTTACACCAGCTCTAGGGCTGGTGGAAGGGATCATGCCTTAAATTTGCAAGCATTTTTGAAAAAAATAGGTGTTTACACTCTATAAAATAGGCTGTTCCTTATCAGATTATCTTGGAAGAGAGCCAGGAATGGATAGGAAATGGGAAGGGAATGGGCAAGAACATGGTAGTTTACCACGCGTTAACTGTTACTGTAGCAGATAACACCACCGCTTCAATAGATGCATCCGAGTGAAGTGGCCTTTTACTGGGACATCCAAGCCAGAACATCTAAACATCAAGCTCAAGCATGATTTCAATAGTGTGGACAGACCCGATATGGATGTCTGCAGGGGGCGTCTGCATGGATTCCTCTGGAATAATACATCAGACTCTGAACTTTTACGAACAGCATAATAGCTAGAGTAGTGGGCTAGGACCAGGGAAACTAGGGTTTCCTACTGCTTCTATGATTGTGATTGTTCAGAGTACTAGGGATGGTAGAGTGCCGTCTTTTCTATACCTCCTGGATGTTTTACAGCCACAACAAACACTTTCCCGATGCCTATTCATGCCTGGAGCAGATATAACTTTAGAAGCAACTGGAGACATCCAGGACTTTTCTGAGATCAGGCAGTGACATCCAGTCTCTTGGGAACACCTGCCATGCCTCAATCATGCGCCCGTTCAGACTTGCACATCCTCACACTAGGGACTTCCACAGACCCAGCCTGCATGTACAGACCTCTGCCCAGCTAACTCAATCAGGCTCCTTAATGGAGCCGTGGTACCAGGGTGTCCTGTTGCCATGGCACCATGACTCCATTCAGAAGCCACAATCGCCGGGCACCAACTGCAGTCTTCTTTCCCTGCAGCCCAACTTCCGATCTGACCTTCCATGGCCAGAGTCGGGCTGCGGGGAACCACTGCACCCCCTCACCTCTCTGCTGCTGCCCGGGCCTGCCATCTCCCATCTAGATCCGAGTCCCCGGATGTACAGGACTGACGTCAGAATCATCCCTATATGTCCGGGGTCACGGCCCGCCCACTGCCCACCCTCACTCCACCTGCGCAACGCCCCCTCCCACCCCATCTAAGCCTCCCCATACAAACTCCTTATTCGTATGGGGAGGCTTTTGCTGGGGATGGAAGTGGGGCAAATTGTGGGATGGATGTCCCAATGGGACGTCCATCCCCACTATTCACAGTATAGAATAGACCCCATACTAAATAATTACTTAAAATCTTTCTTCTTAGAAATGTTTTTGGTTCCATGTAAGTACGCAAAAATATATTAACCTAATTGGGGAAAAGATGAAGTACTTTGGATTAGATCTGAATCTGCCACATTCATATCTTCTTCCTCTACCTCTTCAGCATGGCTGATGTGTCTTGAATTTCTAGATAATATATATTTGACATCTCCGTGATTCTAACCCAACAAACTTGTGCATGCCTTGATGTTATGCATCACTCCCCTCTGCTGCAGAGGTGTGAGAGGCTCAGCCAGTGAGAGAAGCACTAATCAAATCAGTTTTATAGAATAGCTCAAAATAAACAATTAGCCACCATATAATTATTCCTGGGCCCTGCCTCCTGTCTCATTCACTTATTTTAAAGGAAGTGGCAGACAAAGCTATCCAATTAACGGGAGCTCTAGCTCAAGCATGCATTTTGAGCTTCTAATGGGAAGAAAATCCCTTCCCCTAATTAGAGCTAAGCAGATAATGACTAATTAGCCCACAACACAACATTTTGATTTGTTTGACTAGCAATAGCCTTAAACCAGTTAACTATTGCCTACATAAATAGATCTAAAATTGTAATACCTTATTATTGATTTTAGCCCTCATGAAACCATTAAGCACAGCTAAAGACAATAGTCAAATTTCTTTTTACATCATCAGGTCAAAGTTTTGGCAGAATGCAGAAACGTTTTAGACCCAGTGTTTAGATAAAATAAGTACATTCAGCACCACTGTCCAGATAGCTGCAGATGTTAAATAATTCCATATAACCCAGTGAGCACCGGAGTTATCTAATTCTAGATAGATGCAATATTCAGTCTACTTTATGGGTGGCTATTCAGGTAACCTTAGGACAGCTTTTTGTTATACTAAAGTTATACAGATAGTTCTATGGACAGTGGACTGAATATTTGTATTTATTTATTTAGCTGTATTTATATACCATTTTTCACAGGCTCAAGGCGGTTTACAAGGAACTGAAATGTAACTTACATTGAAACAATGGTATCGAACTATGTACAGCACGTAATCAATGAGCGTTTGGCTCTTAACTATATACAAATTTGATTATATACAACAGTAATAGTATCACTGTTAAACTGATAATTACCAAGACCAGTCACGCAGCGTTGTCGGTAATTTTAAGCAGCACCATCTGGCTAGTGCCGCTACAGCAGATAGGTTCAGCCAGTGGCCCTTGACTGGATCTATGTACTACCAAGTTTTCTTGAAAATTGGGCCATTTGGGCATTCATTTTTTAAGGAGCTGCCTAGTTTTAGGTGGTAAGAAAACTTGTAAAAAACATTTTTTCTAGTCATTTATGTGGGTAAGTAGACACTTGTTGAAATGACCTTTTATGCAATATCAGCTAGCATGTAGTGCAGGCGTAAGTTTCATGTCATGGTACTTTCAATGTGGATGCGCACAGAGATGGAATTTGGGTGGAGCATTGGCAGTCTGCATGTGTAGATTATAAAATTTCGTCATTTATGTGAGTATGTGGGGAATATACTCCAGTCCTTGATCTGGTGTAAATGCCAACGTCCAGATGTGCGTGCATTCTTTCACACTTACGCTTGTAGTTTATAAAATAGGCATAAAATAGATGTTTGAAAATACTTGTTAACTAGGCACAACCTATAAGATTACCCTCTCATTGTCCATTTTGGAGAATAATTTTATAGCTGTGGGGCCGCGGTTGCGATCGCGATCGCGAACCATTACCGCGGCTTTGTAAACAAGCCCCTTAGAGTGCATGTATCTTTATAGAATAACAGATGGCTTTTGGAGATAAGAACTCTGAGTGGTTTGATCTGAGTAGAGGAGTGTCCAGCAGGAGCAGCTCAAGGCATGCTACTGCCTAAGGCAAAGGATAAGATGGTTCCCTCTATCAGGGGCGGACCAAGGGGGGTGCGGGGCCACGTGCGGAGACTCAGTGTGGGGCCTCATTTGCATAAGGTGCCTCATTTGCATAATGCTACCATACACTAACTTTTAGTAAACATGCCTCTTAATGAGTATATGGATAAAGAAAGACTAAAAGATTTCTACATTACTATAATCCAGTACCAACCGCCAGGCACATTAGGAACTACTACAAACACTGCCCATTTAAAACCCATAGCAAACCCGCCGTATCCTAACAGCACTACCAGAACTCACAAAGCACCATACCCTACCTATCAAAAGGCAACACTGCAAATATTAAACAATACATTTCAGAGAATAACAATACGTGACCTACTGGGGAACGAGAACAAGTGACAATGTCAAATAGGAATTATATAAACATAATACCTCAGCTCAGTTACGCATGCAGAACATAGACCATCACCAAACAAGGAAATCACAATTTAGAAACAGGAAGACAATAATTAAACTGAGAACCCCAAAAGCCAAACTTGGAATGTACAACACTGTAGAAACAAAGCCAGAAATTAATTTCCTCTTGTACTAAACAAAGCGCAGACGTTAATAATGCACATTTCCCAGAGCTGACATATTCCAGTTAAAAATTTCAAAATAAAGAGAGATTTTTCTACCTTTTGTGCATTTTTTTTTTCCAGTGGCAATTGCTCCAGCCACTTTCTTCTGGTTTCTTTGTGTCTTCTGCTAACTCTCCATCGTCTGCTGTCCATTTGTCCTTTCTTCTCTCTTCTAGTTTTTTTTACCATTCTCTCTCTACATCTGCTTTAACATACTAATCTTTCTCCTTTTGCTCTTTCCTCATTCCTATTTCATCCACTCAAATTTTACACCTCCATCCTGAGTCCCCACTTACTCTCCCAATATCTGGCCAATTGTAGATTTGTCTTCCCTCCCACACGAAATAGTTTTCCCTCTCCATTTCACTATCCCAGCTCCATCCCATTCTAATCCTCCCCCAACATCAGCTCCCTTCTAGTTCCAGCCCCACCCAGCATCCGCTCCCTTCTAGTCCCTGCATTAGCCCATTTCCAGTCCTAGCCCCCCATCAGCCCATTTCCAATCCTATCCTAGCCCCACCATCAGCCCATTTACAGTCCTGGCTCCCCCATCCATTTCCAGTCCTATCCGAGTCCCTCCATCAGCTCATTTCCAATTCCGGCCCCCCCCCATCAGCTCATTTCTAGTCCTTTCCTAGCCCCACCATCAGCCCATGTCAAATCCTAGCTCCCCTCCACTCAGCCCATTTCCAATCCAAGCCCCCCATGAGCCTACTTCCAGTTATAGCCCCTCCATGAGTCCATTTCAATTCAAGCCCCCACCACAGCCCATTTCCAATCTTAGCACCCCCAACAGCCCATTTCCAGTCCTATCCTAGCCCCTCCATCAGCCCATTTCCTGTCCTAGCCCCCCCACTCAGCCCATTTCCAGTCCTCACTCCCTCCCCTCACAGCCCATTTCCATTCCAAGCCCCCCTTCCCATCAGTTATTTGCAGTTCAAGCCCCCTTCCACTCAGCCCATTTCCATTCCTAGCAACCCCCCCACCCCATTAACTGTCCTAGCCCCCCATAGCCCATTACCAGTCCTAAGACCCCCATCAGTCCACTTCTAGTCTTAACCCCTCCTTCACCCCATTTTCAGTCTTAGCCCCCAATCACTCCATTGCCAGTCCTAATCACCCCATAGCCCATTACTAGTCTAACCCCCCCATCAGCCCATTTCCATTCCTAATCCCCCCATCAGCCCATTTCCAGTCCTAGCCCCCCCATAACCCATTACCAGTCCTAAGCCCCCCATCAGCCCACTTCCAGTCCTAATCCCCCATCACCCCACTTCCAGTCTTAGCCCCCCCATAGCCCATTACCAGTCCTAACCCACCATCAGCCCACTTGTAGTCTTAGCCCCCCCCCCATAGGCCCCTCATAGCCCATTACCTGTCCTAACCCCCCATCAACCCTCTTCCAGTCTTTGCCCCCCATAGCCCATTACCAGTCCTAACCCCCCCATCAGCCCACTTGTAGTCTTAGCCCCCCCCATAGGCCCCTCATAGCCCATTACCTGTCCTAACCCCCCATCAGCCCACTTCCAGTCTTAGCCCCCCATAGCCCATTACCAGTCCTAACCCCCCATCAGCCCACTTGTAGTCTTAGCCCCCCCATAGGCCCCTCATAGCCCATTACCTGTCCTAACCCCCCATCCGCCCACTTCCACTCTTAGCCCCCCCATAGCCCATGTCCAGTCCTAACCCCCCATCAGCCCTCTTGTAGTCTTAGCCCCCCCCATAGGCTCCCCCATAGCCCATTACCTGTCCTAACCCCCTCCCCCCATCAGCCCACTTCCAGTCTTAGCCCCCCCATAGCCCATTACCAGTCCTAACCCCCTCCCCCCCATCAGCCCACTTCCAGTCTTAGCCCCCCCATAGCCCATTACCAGTCCTAACCCCCTCCCCCCCATCAGCCCAGCTAGGTTAAAAAAAACAAAAAACGGCTGCTGCTGCCGCTGCCGCCATGGCAGCAGCAGAATCGAGCATCCCGCGGGGCCCCCCTGCTCTGCAGAGTCCTCCATGCGGCCTCAGCAAATCCCATCAGTCCCGCGGCGGGATTAACAGAGCCGGCGAGAGGAGAAGCTCTCTCTCTTTGCGTGGCTCTGACAGCCAACACTGAGGCTGCATGGAAGACTCTGCAGGGCAGGGGGGCCCCGCGGGATGCTCGATTCTGCCGCTGCCACGACAGCAGCAGCGGCAGCAGCAGCAGCCGGTTTGTATTTTTTTAACCTAGCTGGGCTGATGCAAGCTGTTTTTTGCGTGGGGCCCCCTGAAACGCGGGGCCCTGTGCAAAAAACATTCTTGCTCAATGGACGGGCCGGCCCTGCCCTCTATGACGGGGTGGGGGGGGGGGGGCTTTCTCAAAACTCCAGTCAGGAACTGAACCAAACCAAAAAGCCGATTAGATTAAATGGAAGAATGCAAAAGGCTTTCACACCAAGGAACTAAAAGAGAGCGAGAACCACATTACTGTTTATAAAACTAAATTATAACTCATTTTTATTTTGTTATAAACTGCGTTATGGTTCTTGCTTTTTCTTTTTGAACATATATGTTGCATCCACAGAACCCCCTTCAACAGAGAGTGCGGAGCAGAACTAGGACATTCACACACAAAACTCCAGATCTTAAAAACAAAATCTGATTCTGATCATCTCACTAACAACAACAACAACAAACATTCTCCAGTACCAGGCATATTGTGAACTAAAACAAAACCCTACAACAAAGTCACTGAGTATCTATAGAGCAAATCCACCATACCATACCATATCAACACCAACTGCCAAAACTCACATAAGGAGCCCATCCAAAAAAGCATCCCTGTAAATACTACAGTGGGCCCTGGAACATTCAAATACCTATTTGAAAAGCTGAACAATTCAGATTACTACAGTACAGACCCCTACATACAAACTCCATGTTAACAGAACACCAGGTGTTTGTCACACACTCATAACACAAACCCTCACCAAGTACAGAATAAGTGACCAAAACCTAAAAATAAACACATGTAGATAATAATTAAACTGCAACCCCAAGAAGCCAGATTCTGCATAAAGAGCAATACCAGAGAAATAGAAAGAGATGCATTTCCATGTATTGTATAATTACATTGAAAATAAAATTCTCTTTGAACTTTATTGTCTGACCATTTTATTCCCTGATCATGTAGGTCCCAATCTGAGGTTTCTGCTTTCCTCTATCTCCCAGTGATGCAGGGCCATGTGTGGAGACTCACTGCGGCATCATGCACATAAATTTAGTATACTTTATTTTCAAATGTATATGCCACCCATCTAAAATCCTAGGTGGCTTCTAAACATACACATGCAATTTAGTATAACAGATGTTACAATAAAACAAACATAATAAAACATTAAATTTGATTAATGAAAAGACACTTATACAGCCCCCTCCCATCAAACCATTATAAGTATCTGCACATCAGATTTACTTTGCTATGACCAGATTATTGATGAGGAGGAAATATATAAAATGAGAAACTAATCCTGTAGCCATGAATTCAAATGCTGGATTGGATTGTGCTAGAGCTGGAAAAGTCCAGAATTCAGCAGCGGTGAAGCTATCAGGCTACTAAACAAAATTAAACTGAGACATTCCTTTAAAATTTGAAATTTCCTTGAACCTGAACTGACAAAATATTTTAAATTTCAGTCTGGCAGCATAAAGAACGCAAAACTGCAAATCTCAAAAACAATACATATTCTAGTACGCCCCTCCCTCCCAAACCAACACCCTACAGTTCACCTCACCAAGAACTCAGAGTAGAGGACCCATAGAGCTAATCTACTATTCCATAACAGCACTACCTTCCAAAACTCATGCAACATGGAGTGTACCCAGAAAAGGGCAGCATAATAAATATTGAGTGGGCCCTAGAACATCCATATTCCTATTCAGAAAACTGAACAAGCCAGATTACATAGAAACTCCATGCTAACAGTATATGTAGCCTCAGTCACACATATACAGAACAGAGATAGATCTCCACCAAGTAAGGAATATATAAGTACATACTAAAAACAGACATATTTAGTGAAAAATGCTTTTACTCATTACTGTTAGGTTTACAGGATTTCTTTCCCAAAATTATACTTTACTGCAGAATGAGACATGAGAAAAACTCTCTCACACAGGCGTCTGCATTGTCAGCAGAAACTAGCATAATGGCGCAGCGCACTGGCAACTGTTTTGCCACAGTGAAATGTGGTAACTGCCTGGAGGCTTACTGCCTATGACCCTGTTTAATCAAACTCTGGATTAATTACCAGAAGATGCAGTAAAGGCTGGGTTTAAAAAAAGGTTTGGACAAGTTCCTGGAGGAAAAGTCCATAAACTATTATTAAAGAGGACCTGGGAATCCACTGCTTGCCCTGGGACAAGCATTGTGGAACCTGCATGCCTTGTTGGGAACCTACCAGGTACTTGTGACCTGGATTGGCAACTGTTGGAAGCAGGATACTGGGCATGGTGGACCTTAGTGTGACCCAGTATGGCATTTCTTATGTTCATATGTTGCCAGTGCAGAGCCTAGGAAACATGCTGCTAAATATACCAAACAAGAGGGGCTGAACAGCATCCATGCTGCATCTCCCACTTCCACAAAAACAAGAGTGACTTGGTACCCCAAAACAGCACTTCCCACACTCTGAAAAACAAGAGGGACTTTGTGACCTCAACACAACACTTTCCACTCCAACATAAACACCACGAAGGGCTTAGCAACCCCACCATAACTATCAAAACTGCGCACTGGACCAGCAGGGTGTTAATGTAAATATATATTCTGTAAAAAACAAAGGAAATGCAAGATGCTCGCACATGAAGGAACTAAAAGAAAAAGTGAGAACCACAGCACAGTTTATAAGACCAAATTATAACTCATTTTATTCTGTTACAAACTGTGTTATGGTTCTCACTTTTTCTTTTTGAATATATTTTCTGCATCCACAGAAACCTCTCCCTCAACTATGGGTGCAGAGCAGAACTAAATATATATAAAAAAAATGATTCTGGTCATCTCACTAACAAACGAGCATTCTCTAGTACCAGGTATAATGGGAACTAATATAAAACCCTATAGAAGTCACCTAAGATCTAAAAGGCCAAATCTACCATACCATACCAGCATAAACTTCCAAAACTCATACAAGGGACCTACCCAGAAAAAAGCAGCACTATAAATACTGCAGCAGGGCCTAGAACATCCATACACTTATCTGAAAAGCTCAACAAGTCAAATTACTACAGTAGAGTATAGATTCCTATGTACAAACTCTATGTTAACAGAACACCTGGCCTCAGTCACACACTTAGGGATATGTTTACTAAACTGTGGTAATGTTACAGACCGCGCGTTAGGTAGCGTTGATCCAAGAAAAGAGGTTTAACACAGTGAAGGAGTCCAGCACTAATATCATTTAAGTACCAGTTGGTTGAGTAGATTGAAGCATGATATAGTTGATTAATAAGACAGGCTCAATCATTGTGAAATCCATAAGGTCATTGATGCGATAAGGTACTTTCCTTTCCAGGACATGAGTCGGAAAGCAGTACTGGATATGTCTGAGACCTTGTTTCACAACTGAGTTGAGTAAACATTTTTTTTGGAAATTTAAGTAGAAGTTGAAAGATCTTCTAAATGCTCATTCAAGTTATAGTGAACGACTTGCATTTCTAGTGAGGGCAGAGACAGGACATCCCCGCATCCATCCCTCCCCCATGTTGAAGGGACAGAATGTTGTTAGGCGGTGATGGGGGGGGGGGTGGATGTCCATGTATGCCTTCTCACCCCAGATGCCACACCCTAGGCACCTGCCTACCTGAACAGTGGATAGGCCTGGGACGGCGCACAACAAGCACCAACAGCATATGGTCATGTCAGCATAGCAGGGTAGTGTGTGTCCGTGCTGGAGGGGGCAGTGGCACTTGTCTGCAGTGGATCTAGGCCATGCCCTGTACCAATACATGGTGTGCAGTGCAACAGAAAAAGTCTGGCTGAGGAGACATAAAGGTAGGGCCAGGAACTGTTGTGCCTCTGTGGCCATACTGTGGTTCAGTACACAAGCCAGTGTGACTCAGAGCAGAGGGTCACAGGTTCAGGTCCCAGCTGCAGACCCTGCTGAACACATCCCAAAATTTTGCCCTACTATGTAGATACAACAGAAGAACAGGAAATGTCTGGCTGAGGAGAAGTAAAGGTAGCTCCAGGGACTGCTGTGCCTCTGTGGCAACACTGTGGTGAAGTACACACAGCCAGTGTGTCCAGGAGTAGAGGGTCACTGGTTCAAGTCCCAGCTGCTGGAACCTGCAGAACACATCCCAATATTTTACCCTACTAAGTAGATACAACATCAAACCGTGCAATCCCCACAGCAGCAGCCAACAGGGGTAGAAACACCCACTCACACAGGCTCCACTATCCAAATCATCCTGTACAGGCAGGCTGATGGCCCCAGCACGGAGCTGCAGGTACAATCACAGCACCACTGCTACCTCCTGCACAGTTCAGAAATGTCAGCAGTGTGGCAGGCAGGGTTGCCAAACACCCCTATCATTGCACAGTGCTGCAGAAGGAGTGTGTGTGTGTGTTGTCACGCCACCACCACTCGCCTCTAGCTTAGAGGGGCGTGTTTTTTAGAGGAACTTCCTGCTATCTGCTTTTTCTCCTTTTCAAACTATTTCCCCGCAGTGCCTTCTGGGAAATGTAGTCTTTGTGTGGCTGTATGTTTGCAGCAGGCAGAAAGCTGTAGTCAGGCTCAAAGAGGTAAGGCAAATGACAGAATTTATTTTATGCACAATGGTTCGTTCATACCACATACAGGATATTTGTTCAGGACTCTGTGAAGTAGAGCATTGACCAAAAACAAACTCAAAACCCAAAAATGGTTGTTTAAAGGTTCTCAATAACTCAGGATACACAGTCTTTAACAGCAAGGATATTTCATTCCCTTTTTAGCCTTACTGGGTAAAGCACAAAAACAAAATCATATTCACTGTCCGTGATAGTATAGCTTCTATTCAGCTTCAAATCTTTCAAGCAACAAATATAATTCAGGGGCGCAAGAAAGCTTTGTTATAATAGCTACTTTCTTACCCCAGTGTCCTCACACCAGTAGCAGGTGATTACCAAGCTCATCACAGTTTTCAGGCTTGCTCTTTATTCCCTGTGACCTTCCCCTTTACCAAAACGAGGGAATCATGGCCACCCTGCTTGTGGACTATGGGTTTCTTTTCCTGGTAAACTCTCTTTCAAGACTGGCTTGTTTTCTCTCTGTTCCCCAGGTTTAAAGCTTGGCAAAAGGAACAGTCCATGGGAGTGTCCTCCTCAATCAGCTTTACCTCAGGCTCTCCCAGCTGCATAGGCTCTGACTCCTCGTCCTGCTCACCGTGCTCAGCTACCAGCCTCCCGGGGAATCTTGGAGTCTTTTCGGTTCCCTACAAACTCTCCTGCAGGCGTGCTATATGCCAATTAGCACTCTCCTCTCTTGGAAGCTCAGTTCCTCTGCTCAGCTCAGCACCAGTTAAGCTTCCCTTGCTTGCATCTGTGCCTCGGCTCGTGGCAGTCTGGCTTCCTGTTTCTCCTCTGCTTCTTCCTCTCTCATACTCTGTCCTAGGTTTATACCTCCAGGGCTCTAGCTCCAACTCCTCCCTACTCAGGTGATGGCAATCAGCCTGACTTCAGGCACTTGAGAGCTTGGAGCATTCACTGCCTAAGGGGTTCTAGGCTCTGTATCCTCTCCCCTTCATTCCACTAGGGGGAGCATGAAATGTGGGCCATGTGGAAGTTTTCTGATTCCTGGAGGTGTTTGTGGCTTTCCTACCTGCCTCGGTGAAAAGGGGCCCTTTACTAGGGTGAATTCCCTGTCTCTTTGTCCTCCCCCAGACTCCGGATAGGGCTCCTTGCCACAGTGTATGTCTATCCATTGTTTTATGGCTGCCCACCCCGCTCTCGGCCCACATTGTCCAACTGTTACCAGTGTTAGCCTGCAAATGTGCATAATGAGGAGCAAGATAGTGTGTGTATGGGCCAGACAGGGTGAATTGGGCAGGCTGCATCTGCACAGGGAGTATTGCAATTGCTGGGATACTGTAATGTCCGAACACCACCTGCATGGACAGGGTGGCCACAGCATGTCATGCTGGGAGGTCAGTCTCACCCTGACTCAGCAGTGACCATAGCATGTCTACTGTAGGTTCCCCCATAGTGCTCTATACTATCTGTCTCCAGTGATACCTGTGTGATCCCAGTTCTGGGGCCCAATCACTGACATACCTGCTTGGTGTGTGTGCTGCTCATCCTATGTCTGGGTGCACATGTTTCCTCAGTAAGCATGCACCAGGGACTGGCCAGTGGCATGTCTGCAGTTAGTCTGTGCATGGTGAGGACACCTTGTACGCTGCTGCAGGTGCAGCCCGACAGTTTTGTCTGATGATGCATGGCAGACCATGGTATGTAGCAAGTGAGGATTTACACGCCACCCCCACATTATTGCTGGTCTGCCAATACCCCAGTCACAGATATGTCTCTTGTGCACTAGCCCTAGAGGGCTGTCTTTTGCCATCAGGACCGAGGTTGCTTGTCTCACAGCCAGTCCCGTGGGCTCAGGCACCTGTCCCTCCATGCCCTCACCTAAAATATGGGTGGTTTGGGGCCCTTGGGGGCACATAGTGTATACTACTCTGAACAGTAGGGGGCAGTGGTACATAACCCTCATAAGACACTAGACAGCCCTGCGCCCTGCTAACAGGTGGCCATGGCAGCCAGACCTTAACACTGCGTACTGTGATAAGGAAGCTTATCATAGTTCAGGAAGGAGCTGTAATAGAGGTGAATTGACTCTGAACAAGCAACCTGCCTTAGCTGGTAGAAATACTAAAACAGAATGTTTTCATAAAAGACTACCAGTCCCAGAATGCACCAGGTTTCAAACAGCCTCTAGAAGAGCTGAAGTGGGGAAACGTGTGTTCAATCAGGAGAGCTATGAGGTAATCCCCAATCACTCAACTCCAAGGGCAGGGCTTGATTCAGCACAGCTGAGCTGTGCTAGGGTGGAGTATCCCTCTAAACAAGTTAAAAGTAAAACATATTCTACACAGAATCAGATGGAGTTGAGGAACCCAGAGCTCAGGGACAGAGAGAGGAAGCAGCAGCATCAACGTGGAAGGAAGAAGAGGAAAACATCTTGGAGGTCTAAAGAAGGAGCCCATAGCAGTACGTGTGTTGGGAGTCATTCCAGAGGCAAGCATACTCCATTGGACTGGAGGAAGCCAGAGGAGTGGGGTTACAGAGCCAGGAATTCCCGGACGGCACCTGTGAAGGAGACGGCTGCATTTGGAAGGGGCCCTAAGACCAGTGCAAGAAGGTATGTGAAGAGAGACCCAGTGTCCAGGGATCTTGATTGGAAGGCTGGACATAAAAGCTGGACTACTTACTGGCCAGGATATCTGGAGAGGAAACCTAACAACAAAGGAAGCTCAGGTATGAACACTGATATATTTATTTATTTATTTATTTAACAGGTTTTTTATACCGCCTTTTCCTTAAATCAAAGCGGTTACAAAGACATACAAAGGCTAAACATAGGCAAGGGAAGTGAAAGAAGGGAAACATAACATGGTGAACAATTACAAAAAACACAATATTGAGAGATTACAATTAATATGAGTTAGTTAGGTGTCATAGCCATAGTGCTCAATGAAAAGAACAAATTTTAGTTGTTTTCGGAATTCCTTCAGTTCCTCAATTGATCGTAGGTCGGGGGGGAGAGAGTTCCATATTAGAGGGGCCGATAAGGAAAGAGCTCTTTGTGAGGTGAATTTACAGACTTTAGAGTAGCTACTTGGGGTGCTGAGGGTGTCAGTTGTGGCTTTCCTTCTAGGTCTTTTGCTGGTGTTAGAGAATAAGAGGGCTTGGAGACTGATTGCTGAAGTCTTATGTCTGATTTTGAATATATTGATGACCAACTTGTATCTAATACGGAGGCTTATTGGGAGCCAGTGGAGTTCTTTAAGGATTGGGGTGATGTGGGCTTGAGTTGAAGAGCCGGCGATTATTCTGGCAGCTGTGTTCTGAGCCATCTGAAGTGGCTTTAGTGAGTGTTTCGGGATTCCGTTGTAAATAGGGTTGCAGAAGTCAAGAATTGGAGTTATTAGAGCCTGACAGACTGAGCGGAAATGTTCTTGGGAGAGAAGAGGCTTCAGGCGTCTAATTATTTTCATTCTATAGTATATATATATAGTATAGTATATATGCCCTAGCTCTTCACTTGGAAGACAGCAGGGAAACAAGTATTGTCCTGAGAGTGCTCCATTAAGGAATTCCTCTGAGCCAGACCATGATATTGATTCTATGATAGTTGAAGAAGAAGGAGATATTTTAAATGACCAGAATGAATACATGGATTGCTCTCTGAATAAGCTGCTGTGGTAAAATACTTTCAGAAATACAACAACCATCAAAAAGGGAACTATAACTTGTTCTTTTATCTACCCAGAAAAGTTTACAAGAAAGCTTTAGGGTAGGATTTGAGCCACGTAGAGAAAGTGAACCAGCAAAGGGGTTTGCAGCTGGCTAATGATTGGTAATTAAGCCATGCACAGTTGCACGTGAGCTCTGAAAGGAAACTACTGTTTGTGTGAGAAAAATAGAAGAAAGTTATCCTTGAAAAAGAACAGTTTTTGGTTACTTTTGGGTTTTGTTTTTGCTTTTGGAGCACTGCTAAAAGGTATTAGCAGGAGCCCTCAGAAAAACCTTTTCTGTTTCCCATCAAGGTCTTTATTGTTTGATTGATTGCTTAAGAAGCTCAGTTGCTTATATCATGATTTGTTTTTCCTAAGTACAATACTGAAAGCAAGTGTCCTTTTGTGTTACCAAGTAAATCTGTGTGGGAGAATTAACCCCATAAATAAAATATATTTTTCTTTGCTTACACTCGAGCAACACAACTCATTATTTTGTGAACGGCTGATTCTGGTATGAATGGACTAGATTCCCCACAATCCTTTGCAAGTCATAATAGTATTTTGCTTTTGCCAAGACTGTGGACATTCATGCCCAGCGCCCCCGTTTACAGTTGGCGTAGTTTTTCGGATTGCTTTTGCACAAAGGATTTACATGATATAAGGATTACAACTGAAATCTGAAGGAAAAAAGAAAGTTCAAGTTAAAAGCTGGAAAAAGGATTTTCCCTTAACAACACTTTGGAGAAAAAAAGAGGTAGCTGTTCCAGGTGGCTGTCCCAGGAGGAAAAGACCCTGTGTGAGCTGGATTCATCACTGGCATAAGGTAATAAGTACCTGGGCATGTCTAGTGGTAGATGGGAGTAAGACACAGGGGTAATTGAAAAAGAAATAGGAGAAAAACACCTGTTTGGAGTGTGCTGCTCTGTGTTTTTTTTTCTTTTGTTTTCTTGCAGGGATTCAAGATGGATCCAAGGGAACTGGCCAGCTGGATGGCAGCCCAATTTAGCAGGCAACAGGAGCTAGTGCAGCAGGCTCAGGACACTGCAATTAAAGCATTAAGGGACCAGCAGAAGCCAGTGCTTGATCTGGTGGAAGCCTTAGTTGCTCTTCATAACCAAAGTGGACCGGATGCAAGTCCAGCAGTAACAACTGGTATACCATATGTGGACAATGTGGGACTCAATCAGGGAATTGGGGCATTTAGTTTTGGGAAGCTGACTCCAGATGATAATGTTGATGATTTCCTTGAATCTTTTGAGAGAGTGGCACAAGCATTAGCATGGCCAGAGACCCAGTGGGCAGTAAGGCTGGCAGCCTCATTAACTGGGGAGGCGCTTGCAGCTTATAGAGCAATGCCAGCAGCTCAGGCTTTGAATTATAAAGATGTAAAGACTGCTATAAAAGATCACCTAGGGTTGTCTATTTCAGAGTATAGGCGAATGTTTAGAGCTACTGCATTAAGAGTGGGTGAAACACCCAGGGCTCTGAGTCAGAGAATCAGAGGATTGGCTGTAAAATGGTTGGAGCCTGAGGGAAAGACTGTGGAAATGTTATTAGACATTATTATGCTTGAACAATTTATGTCTGCTGTGCCTAAAGATTTGCACACTTTCCTTATACAGCAAAATTGCCAGAATCTTGGAGAGGCAACCATGCTAGCAGAGAGATTCTTGGAAGCCACGCAGGCTTGCCATAGAATGGGTGGCCCTCTGAAGGTTGGTGCTGAGGCAAGCTGTGCTGTATCAGAAAAGAAAATGGTTAAAAATGTTTCTGAGAATAATTGTACTGTGCCAACCCAGATTACACAGTGGAGTAAAAAGAAATGTTTCAAATGTGGAAAATGTGGAAAATGGGGACATTTGGAAAGGGGATGCCAGATACACACTAGCTTGATGGGTGTTGATTTAAAACAGCCCAAAGAAGGATTCCTTTTGATGGTTGATGTGCAGGGAATTACCACAAATGCTCTGTTAGACTCTGGGGCAGACCAGAGTATGTTGTCAAAGAGGCTTTGGAAGAGGATAGAGGCCCAAGAAGGATTTGTGCCTAGAACCCCTGAAAGCCAAGTTCACATCAGATGCATTCATGGTGCTGCAACATCATATCCCACCTATAGGCTAATGGTTAAGTGCCTGGGGGAACAAGAGGAAGATTTTTTAGCAGTGGTGCCTAGGCTTCCATTTGATTTGGTTCTAGGAAGAGACTGGCCAAGATTTAAGCAGGGACTAGTGAAAGGGCTAGGAAAGAAGGAGGGAGAAGGAATGATGTTAATAGCTCCCGGGCCTTTGTTTGGAAGTCCTCAGACCCCAACTAAAAAGATGGTTAAGCGTCCAGAAGACCAAACTACCCAGAAGCAGATATTTGTCTTGAAGTACCATAGGGTCACAGAGAAGGCCCAAGCTCCTAAGCGGGCAACCCCTCAAGCTTCTGGGTTTGACCTGTGCAGTATAGAAAATGTGACTGTACCAAGCCAAGGGAGAGCCTTGGTTGACACTGAACTCCAAGTTGAAATACCCATTGGGTGCTATGGGCGAGTAGCCCCAAGGTCCGGATTAGCCCTTAAGTATTTCATCGATGTGGGAGCGGGAGTGATTGATCCCGATTACAGGGGCAATCTTAAAGTTCTTTTATTTAATTTTGGACAGAACGATTACCATGTGAAGACGGGAGACAGAATCGCTCAATTGATATGTGAGAGACTGGGTTTCCCACCTGTGGAGGAGGTCACATCCCTGTCAAATTCTGAGCGTGGAACCAAAGGCTTTGGTTCTACTGAAGACAAAGGGGTTAAAAGCCTAGTTGCCACCTGTGCCTGAGAAAGGGAGGTAAATGAAGAGGAGGATTTGGGACCCCAGGTATCTGATTGTAAAGAAAAGTCAGAGCCCCAAATAGGTGAGGACCTGACAGTGGTACAACAGGAAGAAATAAGGAAATTGCTTAAAGAATTCCCAGATGTTTTGACTCCCATACCTGGGGAGACACATTTGGTTGCCCATGAGATAATAACTCCACCTGGGAAATTAATTCGTCAAAGGCCATACCGCTTGCCTGAAGGAAAGAGACAGGAAGTAGTGGCACAAGTCCAGGAAATGTTGGACATGGGAGTAATAGAGGAGTCGAAGAGTCCCTGGAATAGCCCCATAGTCCTGGTGCCAAAGCCTGATGGCTCTTTAAGATTCTGTATTGACTTCCGGCAGGTAAACGCAATATCAGTTTTTGATGCATATCCAATGCCAAGAATTGAAGAGCTGTTGGACCATCTTGGACAAGCTCAATATTTAACCACCCTTGATATGACAAAAGGCTATGGGCAAATCCCTCTAACCAGGGAGTCGAAGCCGAAGACTGCGTTCAGCACCCCCGTTGGCCTTTTCCAGTTCAAAAGGATGCCTTTCGGACTGCATGGAGCGGCAGCTACCTGCCAAAGGTTAGTGGATCAGGTACTTCGACCCCACCAAAATTATGCCTTTGCCTATATGGATGATGTCATAATCCATAGTAACACTTGGGCGGAACATCTAAAGAGGATCAGGGCAGTCTTATGCTCCATGAAGCAAGCGGGAATCACTTTGAACCCAAAGAAGTGTGCCTTTGCTAATAGGGAGGTAAAATACCTAGGCCACCTGGTGGGAAGAGGGAAAATTAAACCTCTAATGAGCAAGGTGGATAGCATCAGGAATTTTCCCCCTCCAACAACAAAGAAACAACTGAGAAGTTTCTTGGGACTTATTGGATACTACCGCAGATTTATACCACAATTTGCAGAGAAAAGTGCAATTTTCACTGATATACTGCGGAAGAATTGCCCAAACCAGCTAAAATGGACTCCTGAAGCTGAAAAAGCATTTTCAGTCCTAAAAGGGAAGTTGTGTACAGGACCAGTACTGAAAGGGGTGGATTTCAGGAAACCCTTCCTGGTTCAAACAGATGCATCGGATGTAGGGCTAGGAGCTGTTTTATCCCAATGTCATGAAGGGGAGGAGCATCCTGTGATGTACCTGAGCAGGAAATTGTCACCGGCTGAACAAAAGTATTCCACAATAGAAAAAGAATGTTTAGCTATAAAGTGGTCAGTGGAGGCATTAAGGTTTTACCTTACAGGGAGGAAGTTCCAATTGGTCACAGACCATGCCCCACTTAAGTGGTTGCAACAAATGAAGAACCACAATGCCAGGTTGACACGCTGGTACATGGCCTTACAGGCATTTGATTTTCAAGTGGAACATCGTGCTGGGAAGTTACACAAAAATGCGGATGCCCTTTCCCGTATTACGGACTGTAAAGAGGAAGTTTCACCAGTTGCACCAGTCCGTAATAACTTAAGCAGGGGGGTATGTGATAAGGAAGCTTATCATAGTTCAGGAAGGAGCTGTAATAGAGGTGAATTGGCTCTGAACAAGCAACCTGTCTTAGCTGGTAGAAATACTAAAACAGAATGTTTTCATAAAAGACTACCAGTCCCAGAATGCACCAGGTTTCAAACAGCCTCTAGAAGAGCTGAAGTGGGGAAACGTATGTTCAATCAGGAGAGCTATGAGGTAATCCCCAATCACTCATCTCCAAGGGCAGGGCTTGATTCAGCACAGCTGAGCTGTGCTAGGGTGGAGTATCCCTCTAAACAAGTTAAAAGTAAAACATATTCTACACAGAATCAGATGGAGTTGAGGAACCCAGAGCTCAGGGACAGAGAGAGGAAGCAGCAGCATCAACGTGGAAGGAAGAAGAGGAAAACATCTTGGAGGTCTAAAGAAGGAGCCCATAGCAGTACGTGTGTTGGGAGTCATTCCAGAGGCAAGCATACTCCATTGGACTGGAGGAAGCCAGAGGAGTGGGGTTACAGAGCCAGGAATTCCCGGACGGCACCTGTGAAGGAGACGGCTGCATTTGGAAGGGGCCCTAAGACCAGTGCAAGAAGGTATGTGAAGAGAGACCCAGTGTCCAGGGATCTTGATTGGAAGGCTGAACATAAAAGCTGGACTACTTACTGGCCAGGATATCTGGAGAGGAAACCTAACAACAAAGGAAGCTCAGGTATAAACACTGATCTATGCCCTAGCTCTTCACTTGGAAGACAGCAGGGAAACAAGTATTGTCCTGAGAGTGCTCCATTAAGGAATTCCTCTGAGCCAGACCATGATATTGATTCTATAATAGTTGAAGAAGAAGGAGATATTTTAAATGACCAGAATGAATACATGGATTGCTCTCTGAATAAGCTGCTGTGGTAAAATACTTTCAGAAATACAACAACCATCAAAAAGGGAACTATAACTTGTTCTTTTATTTACCCAGAAAAGTTTACAAGAAAGCTTTAGGGTAGGATTTGAGCCACGTAGAGAAAGTGAACCAGCAAAGGGGTTTGCAGCTGGCTAATGATTGGTAATTAAGCCATGCACAGTTGCACGTGAGCTCTGAAAGGAAACTACCTCTTGTGTGTGAAAAATAGAAGAAAGTTATCCTTGAAAAAGAACAGTTTTTGGTTACTTTTGGGTTTTGTTTTTGCTTTTGGAGCACTGCTAAAATTTATTAGCAGGAGCCCTCAGAAAGACCTTTTCTGTTTCCCATCAAGGTCTTTATTGTTTGATTGATTGCTTAAGAAGCTCAGTTGCTTATATCATGATTTGTTTTTCCTAAGTACAATACTGAAAGCAAGTGTCCTTTTGTGTTACCAAGTAAATCTGTGTGGGAGAATTAACCCCATAAATAAAATATATTTTTCTTTGCTTACACTCGAGCAACACAACTCATTATTTTGTGAACGGCTGATTCTGGTATGAATGGACTACATTCCCCAGAATCCTTTGCAAGTCATAATAGTATTTTGCCTTTGCCAAGACTGTGGACATTCACGCCCAGCGCCCCCGTTTACAGTACACACTGATCTGGGTGGTGTCTGGTCCCAGAGGGACACCTGTGACTGCAGAACACAGATGGGCACAGAGGTACCTTCGGTTGCACTGCCAGGGGCGGCCCAAGGGGGGTGCGGGGCCATGTGCGGAGACTCGGTGCGGGGCCTCATTTGCATAAGGGTCCTCATTTGCATAAATATTTGCATAATGTTACCATACACGAACTTTTAGTAAACATGCCTCTTAATGAGTGTATGAATAAAGAAAGACTAAAAGACTTCTACATTACTATAATCCAGTGCCAACCGCCAGACACATTAGGAACTACTACAAACACTGCCCATTTAGAACCCATAGCAAACCCGCCGTATCCTAACAGCACTACCAGGACTCATAAAGCACCATACCCTAACTATCAAAAGGAAACGCTGCAAATATTAAACCAATACATTTCAGAGAACAACAATACATGACCTACTGGGGAAAGAGAACAAGTGGCAATGTCAAATAGGAATTACATAAACAGAATACCTCAGCTCAGTTACACATGAACAGAACATAAACCATCACCAAACAAGGAATCACAATTTAGAAACAGGAAGACAATAATTAAACTGGGAATCCCAAAAGCCAAACTTGGAATGTACAACACTGTAGAAATAAAACTATACATTAATTTGCTCTTGTACTAAACAAAGCGCAGACGTTAATGATGCACATTTCCCAGAGCTGACATATTCCAATTAATAAATTCAAAATAAAGAGATATTTTTCTACCTTTTGTGCATTTTTTTTCAGCTGCAATTGCTCCAGCCACTTTCTTCTGGTTTCTTCGTGTCTTCCGCTAATTCTTCATCGTCTGCTGTCCATTTGTCTTTTCTTCTCTCTTCTAGTTTTTTTCCATTCTCTCTCTACATCTGCTTTAACATACTAATCTTTCTCCTTTTCCTCTTTCCTCATTCCTATTTCATCCACTCAAATTTTACCCCTCCATCCTCAATCCCCACTTACTCTCCCAATATCCGGACAATTGTAGATTTGTCTTCCCTCCCACACAAAATATTTTTTCCCTCTCCATTTCACTCTCCCAGCTCCATCCCATTCTAATCCTCCCCCAACATCAGCTCCATTCTAGTTCCAGTCCCACCCAGCATCCGCTCCCTTCTAGTCCCCGCATCAGCCCATTTCCAGTCCTAGCCCCCCATAAGCCCATTTCCAGTCCTAGCTCCCCCATCTATTTGCAGTCCCATCCAAGTCCCTCCATCAGCTCATTTCCAATCCCAGCCCCCCATGAGCCCATTTCTAGTCCTTTCCTAGCCCCACCATCAGCCCATGTCAAATCCTAGCTCCCCTCCACTCAGCCCATTTCCAATCCAAGCCCCCCATGAGCCTACTTCCAGTTCTAGCCCCGTCATGAGTCCATTTCAATCCAAACCCCCACCACAGCCCATTTACAATCTTAGCACCCCCCATCAGCCAATTTCCAGTCCTATTCTAGCCCCTCCATCAGCCCATTTCCTGTCCTAGCCCCCCCCTCACCCATTTCCAGTCCTAGCTCCCTCCCCCTCACAACCCATTTCCATTCCAAGCCCCCGTCCCCATCAGCTATTTGCAGTTCAAGCCCTCCTTCCACTCAGCCCATTTCCAGTCCTAGCCTCCTCATAGCCCATTACTAGTCCTAACCCCCCATCAGCCCATTACGTCCTAACCCCCCATCACCCTATTTCCAGTCCTAGCCCCCCATCAGCATATTTCCAGTCTTAGGCCCCCTCGCATAGCCTATTACAAGTCCTACCACCCCATCAGCCGATTTACAGTAGTAGCCCCCCATATCCCATTTCCATTCCTAACCCCCCCATCACCCTATTTCCAGTCCTAGCCCCCCCATCAGCCTATTTCCAGTCTTAGCCCCCCCATAGCCAATTACCAGTCCTACCCCCCCATCAGCCCATTTCCAGTATTAGCCTCCCCCCCATGGCCCATTTCCAGTCCTTACCCCCCCCCCCATGGCCCATTACCAGTCTTTACCCTCCCCCCATCAGCCCATTACCAGTCCTAACCCCCCCCGGCCCATTACCAGTCCTAACCCCCCCCATGGCCCATTACCAGTCCTAATCCCATCAGCCCATTTCCTGTCCTAGCCCCCCCATAGCCCATTACATTGCCTTACCCCCCCCCTCAGCCCATTTCCAGTCCTACCCCCCCATAGCCCATTACCAGTCCTAACCCCCCCCCGCAGCCCATTTCCAGTCCTACCCCCCGACGTCCAGGCTTAGCCCCCTCCCCCTAGTCAATTACGAGTCTTAGCCCCCCCATCAGCCCATTTCCAGTCTTAGCCCCCCCATCAGCCCATTTCCAGTCCTACCCCCCCACTTCCAGCATTAGCCCCCTCCCCATAGCCCATTACCAGTCCTAACCCCCCCCATAAGCCCACTTAGCCCCCCCCCATAGCCCATTACCAGTCCTAACCCCCCCCCATCAGCCCATTACCAGTCCTAGCCTCCCCCCCCTGGCCCATTACCAGTCCTAACCCCCCCCAGCCCACTTAGCCCCCCCCAGCCCACTTAGCCCCCCCCCCATGGCCCATTACCAGTCCCCGCCTCCACCCCCCCTGGCCCATTACCAGCCCTAACCCCCCCCATCAGCCCACTTCGCCCCCCCCATTTGACCAGTTCGAGTCCGAACCCCCCCCCATCAGCCCACTTCCAGTCTTAGCCTCCCCCCCATGGCCCATTACCAGTCCTAACCACCACCCCCCCCCCCGGCCCATTACCAGTCCTAACCAGCCCCCCCCCGGCCCATTACCAGCCCTCACCACCCCCCCCAATCAGCCCACTTCCAGTTTCCCCACCCCACCCCTAGCCCAGAACCCGTCCAAACCACCCCCCCCCCCAATCATTCCAAATTAAAAAAAAAAAAAACCAAACTGGCTGCTTCTGCCGCGGCAGCATCAAGAGCTCGGCCGCGGCAACATCAAGAGCTCTGCCGCGGGGCCCCCCCCTGCCCGGCAGAGCCTCCGTGCATCCTCAGCAGCTTTCTTCATGTCCAAACCGCAGGCTTCTTTCAGAGCCGCGAGAGTTTCTTTTCTCGCGGCTCTCTTAATCCCGCGGGGCTGATGGGAAATCCCATCACCCTCGGCGGGATTAACAGAGCCGCGAGAAAGGAAACTCTCGCGGCTCTGAAAGAAGCCCGCGTTTTGGACATGAAGAAAGCTGCTGAGGATGCACGGAGGCTCTGCCGGGCAGGGGGGGGCCCCGCGGCAGAGCTCTTGATGCTGCCGCGGCAGAGCTCTTGCTGCTGCCGCGGCAGAAGCAGCCGGTTTTTTTTTTTTTTTTTAAAACTTGGGATGCTGAAGAATGTTTTTTGCGCGGGGCCCCCTGAAACGCGGGGCCCTGTGCAAAAAACATTCTTGCTCAATGGACGGGCCGGCCCTGTGCACTGCTAGGGACACCTGTCACACACTGCTAGTGATGGGGATGTGCAGCAGGACCCATATGTAGCACCACATGTACTGTGGACCTAGTGTTGGGCAGCCATCCTTACCCTCAGGGTGAACACAGAACCTCCACAATGGCAGAGAGTTGCAGACCCCATTTGGTGATCTGCTGTAGACCGCTGTTCCGTATGTGCAATGCATCATGGGTGCCTGTGCGGTTACCCTATCCTGGCGCACAGAGTAGACGGTTTGTGCGGTGACCTGCAGTCCCTCTGTACCGAGGCATTGCTGTACAGCAGGCCATAGAGGTATAGCCCACTGGTTCGTACAATGATGTTCCTGGGTTCGATCCCCCATTGTTTCCTCCTCCCCTGCCTGTCCAACTCAGATATTTTGCATGCCTCTAACAGTCATATCTTTGCAGATTTGTACTGCCAGCCCATAATAGCCTCGCCACAGTGGCTGACATTCCTCTGGTCCATCTATCTGCATCTGTCAGCTGTGTAGAGTCCTGACTGCCTGTGCAGGCTGCCACCACAGGTCATTCACTGTTACCCTTTCCTGCATTGTGCCTCTTCGTTGCCTGTCTCGCCTGTGCCTCATCTGCATGGTACCACCACACCTCTGTCCACCCATCATTGTAACTATCCTGGCACCCCCACTTCCCCTGGGGGACATGTATTTCCATCATCTGCCACCCACTGTTTTCCCAGTATTTTATATTGCTCACACCCTGTGCTGTGGTACAGTTGCCCACAACATGTTTGCCAACAGTACTGGCAGCCACATGGTCTGCCTACAGATATGGCACGTCCAGGAGCTTCCAGCCCTCCCCCCAGTCACTTGTGCAGTGCCATTACCCCGTGGCCAATCCAGTGTTAGGGTGACATTAGTATCAATGGCCATAGGTAATGCATGTCAACGTGAGGCACCCTGCAATCCACAGGGCAAAGTAACCTAGGGTACCGTAACATTGTTATGCCACCGTAAACAATGGCAAAATATCCCAGGGAGCCCATGAAGATGACCTGTCCAGGTGTGCCCAGTATGGTGCCCTGCCTAGGGACCCCGATAAGGTGCCTCACAAGGCACCTGACGAGCATCCTATACGGCACCTTAGAATATGGCGCCCACTAAGGCGCCGTATCACAATATACCATATAAGGAACCTTAGAACGTGCCATGTTCTGAGGGGTGTTTTTGGGCGATGTACAATGTGCCATTAGGGCTAAGGAGTCCCAGGACGCTCTCCTTAGCGTACCGTTGCCTAAGGCGTGCTCCAAAGCGCTGTAATCAACGTTCCCATAACACGCGCCTGAGGCCCAGACGGCTGAAAGCCTGACACGCTGTAACGTAATGCCTCAATGCCCACAAGAACATGGTTCGTCAGAGCAATATAGCGTGGTATGTGTAGCGCAGTGGTTAGGCAATATGTCAGACTACAATATATTGTGAGTTCAAATCCCAGAAGAGGATACCACAATGGGAAAAAGATAAGTATAGGGCATGTCACAAACAGAAAGACCAGTCGTAGTCAGATATATAAGAGGATACCTGAAACATAAACAAATAGACCAACATGCATTACAAACCTGTGCAGGCATGTTTTTACTGTGTCATACGAGGTTTGACCACCTACAGCAGACAAGATGGCTGCCAGGTCCAGAAAGCCTGCATTTACACATGCAGACCTCTACCTCCTGGCAGAACTAATATGCTTATTATTATTATTATTATTATTAAAGACTTATAAAGCACCACAACATACGAAGCGCTGTACAAACATAGAAGAGAGACAGTCCCTGCTCATCAGAGCTCACAATCTAATAAGACAAAACAAAATATGTTATATAATACAAATAACAAAAATTTACAGGACAAAGTAAGCAAATGTTGATAGAGAAATCAAGATAGGGTAAGACAGGAATGGAAAGCAATAGTGAAGAGGTGGGATTTTAGTCTGGACTTGAAAATGGCCAGGGAGAATGCCTGGCGCACAGAGATAGGAAGACTATTCCAAGCAAAGGGTCCTGCCAGTTCGAAGGAGCGAAGTCTGGAATTGGCAGTACGAGTAAAGGGCACAGATAAACTGTTTCCAGGCTCCTCCCACAGGCAGGACCTTACCAGGGTGAGGAGGCACTATAATAGGGATGCTGACTACCCACATGAGGTAAGTGCATGGGGAGAGACACGCAAACCTAGGAATGCAAAACAATAGCTGGCAACCAACACACATATCAGACATGCACAGCAAGGGAAAAGGAGGTGTCTGTGGGTCCAAATGGGATCAATGTAGACCCCCCCTGTTGATGTGTGCAGATCTGACCCGTCCCCAGGAGGCCGCAGAACTCATTACAGAGCTCAAATATTCATCCTGGTGTTATGGTACTTGCCCCTGGTGCATTTCCCAGGTCTGCCCTATCCCCAGGATGGCCCACACCTCATCAGGTCTCTCTCCCCCATCCTGGTGCTATGGTACTTGCTTCTGTTGCAGTTTCACAGATTTGCCCTATCCCCAGGATGGCCCAGGCCTCATTGCAGAGGTCTGTTACTCATCCTGGTGTTATGGTACCTGCCCCTGTTGTAGTTACACAGATGTGCCCTATCCCCAGGATGCCCCAGGCCTCATTGCAGAGGTCTATTATTCATCCTGGTGCTAAGGTACCTGCTCCTGTTGTAGTTTCACAGGCCTGCCCTATCCCCAAGATGCCCCAGGCCTCAGTACAGAGGTCTATTATCCATCCTAGTGTTATGGTACCTGCTCCAGTTGGAGTTTCACAGGTTTGCCCTATCCCCAGGATGCTCCAGGCCTCAGTATAGAGGTACATTATTCATTCTGGTGCTAAGGTACCTGCTCCTGTTGTAGTTTCACAGGTCTGCCCTATCCCCAGGATGCTCCAGACCTCAGTACCGAGGTCTACTATCCATCCTGGTTTTATGATACCTGCTTCTATTGTAGTTACACAGATGTGCCCTATCCCCAGGATGCCCCAGGCCTCATGACAGAGGTCTGTTACTCATCCTGGTGTTATGGTATCTGCTCCTGTTGTAGTTACACAGATGTGCCCTATCCCCAGGATGCCCCAGGCCTCATGACAGAGGTCTATTATCCATCCTGGTGTTATGGTACCTGCTCCTTTTGCAGTTTCACAAGTCTGCCAAATCCCCAGGATGCTCCAGGCCTCAGTACAGAGGTCTATTATCCATCCTGGTGTTTTGGTACCCGCAGGGGCGGCTCAAGGCAATCTACTGCCTGAGGCGAAGTATGAAAATGCGCCCCCCCCCCCCCACACACCTTAGAGGGGGGCGGGGATTTTTCAGAAATCCAATCAGAGACTGAACTAAACCAAAAAGCCGATTAGATTATATGGAGGAAATGCAAGATGTTTGCACACAGGGCCATATCGAGCTGCAATCGCACCCTGTGCGACTTGCAGCTCGGACGCACGCCCCCCCTCCCCCATACCTCCGTCCAGGGCTGCCTGCTCTTTCCCTGCTACTGCCACCCTCTGTTTTTTTCACGGAGGCACCGGCAGCAGGGAAAGAGCAGGCAGTGCTGGACGGAGGTATGGGGAGGAGGAAGGGGGCATGCGCCCAATCTGAAAGCCGCCAACCAGCAACCCCAGTCCTGCTGGGGAAGTAGACACCCCCCCCCCCACAGGGCAGTCCAAGCAGCTCCACACATCCATAACACAATATCAGACAGACATTAGGCCTGGATATTCATAGATGCACCCCACCACTATCTGATATTCTCCTGCAGCAAGCCATCGGCCACTGCACCCTGCAAGGCACTCCATCAAGACACATAACATCTGTGCTCAGTCTGCTGGTTGGTCCTGATGGAAATGCATGCACCCACAACTGGGGTGGCAGCATACACAAGCAGATAAGTCAGTGAAAAGGCCCCAACAGGAAACCCATATATATCACATGAGAGAAACACAATACAGCACTATGGGTGTGCCTAGCCATGCTGCCATCACTGCACACTCAGGGTGAGAGTGATCCCCCAGCAGCACATACAGAGGTCCCCCTGTCTGTGTAGGTGGTGGCCGGGCACTACCATGTCCCTGCCAGTGCCCTATGCCCTGTGCAGCTGCATCCTGGTCAGCCCACCCTGTCTGAGATATACCCATGGTCCCTTGCTACTCATTATGCACATTAGCAGGCCAATACTGGCAACAGTGCTGGCAGTGTGGGCTGTGGAAGGGGCTTGCAGCCAGCACCCACTGTATAGACAGACACACACTTCCACACCTATGCCAGCATGGTGCTACTATTGAGGAGGTAATTAGCCTTGGCCACCAAACCTGTCCTAGGCACGGCAAGGCATGGATATGGTACGCAGTACTGCTGGGGGTCACTCCCCAGGGTGGTAAACACCGTCAGAGGCCAGTCCTGGAGCACGCCCCGCAAACACCTAACAGATTGTTCTGATGGGGTCAACTAGCAGTATGTGCGTAACGTATGGATATCTATCTGCCAGTACTCCTAGCAAACGTCTCAGAGCTGTGTACGGTATACCTCAGGTGTAGGGTGACATTGCTAAGGTATGCAGGTGCTAGTATTGGGAGATGCACGCAGGGTCCACTGTTCTGCCTCTCCAGGAGACATTGGCCAATGGGCCTGTGGGTGTGGGTGTGGGTGTGTCTGCCCCTGTTGGCTGCTGCTTTACGGCAGAGATTCCCAACCCCAGTCCAGGTCTGCATCACACTGTTCGTGTTTTCCTGCTGTCCCTCATGAATATGCATGAGCTACATCTACATGCCATGGGGGTGGTGCATAGATATACAGCACAGGCATTTGTATGAGTGGCAGCATGGAACCTGACTGGTGTGTGGCACACCAGGAATGCATTTGGGAGAGTCTGCTCTAGGTACTGCCCCTGTTCATGGTGTCTGTGCTCAGTGGGGTAAAAGATAGACGTATTACCATTGCATATGTCCTTGACACGAAAGGTGTGTCCTTACTATCACTGTGTAGGTGTGGGAAAAATATGTGGTTAGGATTGGCGGTAGCCCCAGCTGGGCTTTGAACCTGTGACCTTCTGTTCTTGCATGTCTGTGTGCACTGCACCACCGTGTAGCCACAGATTGGCTGGTTTCCCTGGAACGTCCATGACTGTGGATCCGGCAGGGCCTGTCTGTTGCAGTGGACTGTGCCAGCCTGCACATGGCTAGGCCTCTGTCTTCTGTGGCTAGCAGCCACTGCCCCCTGCACCACATGTACTCGTCCGCCAACATGCTAGCATGAGCTTCTCTCAGAAACAGCAGATGACCAGATTGCAATGTGGCAGTACGGGACTGCATTTTGTGGATTTGGTTGTAGGCAATTCCCATTGTTGTGTTTTTGCAGTGTTGTGTAAAATGTGGGTATTTTCCCCATGCTTATGTTCCCTGCAATACAGGGGTGTCTGCGCTATCTTTGTTTAGTGGTGGGTAAAATATAGGGGCTGGGCTGGCATGTGCCCCAGCTGGGATTTGAACCTCTGACCCTCTGGTCCTAGAGGTACTGGCTCTGTCCGCTGCACCACACTATGGCCACAGAGACAATGCAGCCCCTGGAGGTAGTATACCTGGAAGGATGGAGTCACAAACCCTGCTCTACGCATTTTTACTGTGGGCACATGCACTCTGTCTGGTGACAAACGTGCACATAAACCCCGAAAATGACCACAGACACTGGGGGACAATATATCACCACGCTGGGCAAAAGTGATATTAATGGGCAACCATAGCAAACACTCCCAGGAAAGCTCCAAAAAGGACATTTGTTTTGGATGAGTCTCCGCTCCGTAGACCCTTCCAATATTCATTTCTTCTTTCTGGAGCTGTCCTGGGTGTTGTTTCTATATTTGCCCATTACTATAACTGTTCCCCAGCTGCATTACTATTTGTGATATTTTTGTTGTGGTCACTTTCTATTTTTATTTTCACTTTTGTGCTGTGCACATGTATCACACTGCTCACGTTTTGCAGGTTTCCCTGATTTTGCTGTACATTGCTGACGGAAATGGTTTCTCTTCCCTTTAAATGCCCTCTACCGCGAGTGTTTCACTCGCGGTAGTTTTGCTTTGGGATTCGGCCCTGATAATGTGCGGGGAGCCTCTCCCCTCCCCTTCCCCGCCCATTAAACCTGTCTCTCCGCCCCTCAGGAACCTTCCTCCGCCCTCCGTTAGCCGTTCCACGCCTCTATCGGACATTTGCGGGCCCGTACTTGTGCGGGGCCCGTTATTGTGCCGCGCACCTGTGCGGGGGTGACACGCACAATTGCGGGGCGTTTAAGTGCTCTTAAGTACCGCTTTTAGTGCGCTATTTTGCGGCGCGTAAATTAGCGGTTTTTAGTAAACATGCCCCATAGTCCAATAACTAAAATTAAATATAATTATTTTTTCTACCTTTGTTGTCTGACCATTTTATTCTCTGATCATGCTGGTCCAGATCTGAGGCTTCAGCTTTCCTTTCCTCTCTTAGCTCTCTTTCTGTGGTCTATGGTCCATCTGCCATTTCTTATCTCTTCCTTTGTTTTCTTCACTTTCTTCCATCAACACATTTCCATTTCCCCTCCCCAGTATCAGACCCTTTCCAGTCCTTCCCTCCCAGTTCCTTCCATTGTCAACCGCCTTGCATTCCCATGACTGCAAATGGTGTCCATTCCCTTCCGGTCCCCCTCCTTCCCCACTGTCAAGCCCCTTCTAGTCCAAATACCATCCCAGATATCATCTCACATCCACTCTTGGTACCCCCCCCCCCCAGTCAGCTCCCTTCCAGTCGCCCTACCCTCTGTCCATCCCCCTTCCACTGTCATTTGCATGTCAGATCCCTTCCAGCCTTCTCCCCATTACCCAACCACCTACCACTCCCATCCCCAAATGACAGCTCCCTTCCAGTCCCCCTTCAGTACATCCCAGGTGTCAACTCTTTTCCAGCCCCCTCCTTCCCCATTGTCAGCTCCCTTTGTGCCCCCTCCTTCCCTTGGCAGACCCTCTCATTATCTGCTCCCTTCCAGTCTTATTCTACCATCCTCCCTCATCAGCAGATTTGTAGCCCTAGCCATAGTTTTCTTCCTGGGCCAGCGGCACTCTCATCTCCTCCCCCATTAGCCCATTTCCAGTCCTATCCCCCTTCAGCACACTCTAGTCCTAGCCCCCCAATCAGCCCATTACCAGTCCTATCTCATTTCCAGTGTTAGCCTCCCATCTGCCCATTACCAGTCCTAACCCCACCCCAATAAGTCCATTTCCTGTCTTAGCCTCCTAATCAGCCCATTTCCAGTTCTAAACCCCCATCAGCCCATTTCCAGTTCTAGCCCCCTCCCTATCAGCCCATTTCCAGTTCTAACTCCCCCATCATCACACTTCCAGTCCTAACCCCCATCAGCCCATTTCCAGTCCTAGACCCCCCATCATCCCATTTCCAGTCCTAACCCCCCATAGCCCATTACCAGTCCTAAACTGCCCCCATCAGCCCACTTCCAGTCCTAGACCCCCCATCATCCCATTTCCAGTCCTAGCCCCCATAACCCATTACCAGTCCTAAACACCCCCCATCAGCCCACTTCCAGTCCTAACCCCCCCATCAGCCCCTTACTAGTCCTAACCCCCCCTCAGCCCATTTCCAGTCCTAGCCCCCATAACTCATTACAAGTCCTAAACACCCCCCATCAGCCCACTTCCAGTCCTAACCCCCCATCATTCCCTTTCCAGTCCTAGACCCCCCATAGCCCATTACCAGTCCTAAACCCCCCAATCAGCCCATTTCCAGTCCTAGCCCCCCATAGCCCATTACCAGTCCTAAACACCCCCCATCAGCCCACTTCCAGTCCTAGCCCCCCATAGCCCATTAGCAGTCCTAAACACCCCCCATCAGCCCACTTCCAATCCTAACCTCCCCCCATCAGCCCATTTCCAGTCCTAACCCCCCCATAAGCCCATTTTCAGTCCTAGCCCCCCATAGCCCATTACCAGTACTAAACACCTCCATCAGCCCACTTCCAGTCCTAACCCCCCATCATCCCATTTCCAGTCCTAGATCCCCCTTTAGCCCATTTCCAGTCCTAACCCCCCACTCTTCAGCCCATTTCCAGTCCTAGCCCCCCATAGCCCATTAGAGTCCTAAACACCCCCCATCAGCCCACTTCCAGCCCTACCCCCACATCATCTCATTTCCAGTCCTAGACCCCCCATACCCATTACCAGCCCTAACCCCCCCCCCAACAGCCCATTTCCAGTCCTAGCACCCCATAGCCCATTACCAGTCCTAACCCCCTCCCATCAGCCCATTTCCAGTCCTAGCCCCACATAGCCCATTACCAGTCCTAAACTCCCCCATTAGCCCACTTCCAGTCCTAACCCTCATCATCCCATTTCCAGTCCTAGCCCACCATAGCCCATTACCAGTCCTAAACACCCCCCATTAGCCCACTTACAGTCCTAACCCCCTCCCCCATCAGCCCATTTCCAGTCCTAGACCCCCCATAGCCCATTACCAGTCCTGGCCCCCAGGAAAATAAAAACGCTCAAGTTGCTGCCGCTGCCGAGTCCGCTTCTTGACAGCGGAAGACTCACCTCTCCTTCCTATAGCAGCTCCTGCTTCTTGGAACCGCGGCTGCGAGAACAGCTTAAACATAAAGCCAGCCAGTTCAGAGCCTTCCCGTGCAGCGGCATCCCGCCCCCAAAGAAAGTTGTATGCAAAGGAAGTTACTTCCTTTGGGGGCGGGATGCTGCTGCACGGGAAGGCTCCGCACTGGCTGGCTGATCTCGTTAGTACAGCCGCAGTTCCAAGAAGCAGGAGCCGTGGCTGCTATAGGAAGGAGAGGTGAGTCTACTGCTGCCGAGAAGTGGACTTGGCAGCGGAAGAAACTTGAGCGTTTGGATTTTTTTTATTTTTAACTTTTGTAGGCGAAGTGAGGCGGCTGTTTTGGGGGCATTTTTTGCCGCCTTTAAAACTTCGCCGCCTGAGGCAGTCTCCTCACTTCGCCTCATGATAGAGCCGCCCCTGGGTACCCCCCCCCCCCCCGGTGCAGTTTCATAGGTTTGCTCTATCCCCAGGATGCCCCAGACCTCAGTACAGTGGTCCATTATTCATCCTGGTGCTAAGGTACCTGCTCCTGTTGTAGTTAGACAGATGTGCCCTATTCCCAGAATGCCCCAGGCCTCATTACAGAAGACTATTATCCATCCTGGTGTTATGGTACCTGCTCCTGTTGCAGTTTCACAGGTTTTCCCTATCCCTAGAATGCTCCAGGCCTCATTACAGAGGTCTATTATCCATCTTGGTGTTATGGTTCCTGCTCCTCTTGCAGTTTCACAGGTCTTCCCTATCCCCAGGATGCCCCAGACCTCAGTACAGTGGTCCATTATTAATCCTGGTGCTAAGGTACCTGCTCCTGTTGTAGTTACACAGATGTGCCCTATCCCCAGAATGCCCCAGGCCTTATTACAGAGGTCTATTATCCATCCTGGTGTTATGGTACCTGCTCCTGTTGCAGTTTCACAGGTTTGCCCTATCCCCAGGATGCCCCAGGCCTCATTACAGAGGTCTGTTATTGATCCTGTTGCTATGGTAGGTGCACCGGCTGATGTGTGCGGGCCTCACTTATCCCCATGTTGTCACTGGACTCTGGAGGGCTCTGGCGGCACATCCTCAGGCCACACCCAGGTGTGGCTGTTGCTGTGTTCAAGGGCCACTGGTGAGTCACATGATCATTGCCCCCGCCAGTGTGTACAGTGGCACATGCCTATGCAGTCTGTGCATATGTCGGACAAGGGTTGCAGCCAGGTTGATGGGTGTAGCTGACATGCTGACACAGTGCATATGTGTGGGATGTCGCGGATGCACACCATGCATGGATGCTGACACCATGCAGCTCCACCGGCATGACAGATGTGACCCACAGCACAGCAATGGCACCTATGGCGTGGTGGTGTAGGCCCAAGGACGGATAGGCCATCGGGACGGCACAGGGTGTCAGGAGGTTTGCATGCAGGGCACATGGGGGCCAACCCAGACATGCGCAACAGCACCGCACACATGCATGTGGCAGGGGCAACAGCTAGCAGTTGACACACAGCACAGTAGAGGTAGCCACCTGCTGCACCCAGCTATGTGTGTAGTGCAGCACCAGATGGCCATGGATGCCTGTCCCCTAATGTTCCCACACCTTGCTGACCCACAGGTTGAGAACCTCCGCAAGAAGGCGCGTTAGCTGTGGGCCAGATACCCACAGTTTGTGGCGCGGCTGCAGCAGGACCAGGTGGTGTAGGCCCAATGTGATGGTGAGTGATGCAGCCCATGCCATGCTCCATGGCACGTCCCTGTGGGCCAACAGCCTGTGGTGCCACAGGACATGTTTGCATGATGTGCCAAATGTGTGACTGTAGCGGTAATGTACGTACCTCTCTCCCACAGCGGCCGCACGTGCAGACGAGGGCCCCACAGGACTGGACGCAGGACCTGAGCAACCAGTTCCGGCTGAAGACATACAAGAGGGCCTGGAGGCGGCTGATGGCAGGGAGGCCGAGGAGGAGGGGTACGCCAGAAGCAGAGAGGGGGAGGAGGAGGAGAGGGAGGGGAGCGAGGAAGGGGGGAGGGTGTGTGGGAGCCAGGGGAGGGGGAGGAGGGAGTGAGGTGGGGAGTTGTGGGGGAGGATGGAGGGAGGGGAGGAGGTGTGGGGGTAGGCTGGGGAGGGGGAGGTGGTGGGTATGTCGGGGAGTGGGAGGCTGGAGAGGGGGCGGGGGTGGCGAGCGATGGGTGGGAGGGTGTGTCCAGTCCCGAGTGGCACAGGCTGCCACAGGGCACTGGGGGCCCCAGCCACCTGTCCCACAGTGCCGGTGATGGCCCCCATCTGGCCGTGGGTCTGGCACACATCGCCGCAGGCAGACGTGCCATACATGCAGCCACACAGACAAGGGGAGATGTGTGTCTGTGCGGGTGCATGTGCAGCCTCTGCTTGGCTGCAGCGGTGCATGCTCAGGCACACATCCAGGGGGAACACACCCACATTCTGGGGTGGGTGCTGAAGACCATGTCCGTAGTGGCTGACCGGCTATGCATACTGTGTGGCAGACGCGCAGCAAGAGCAACTGATCAGCCACCTGGCGATGAGGCCCCCAGGGGGTGTGAGCTGGGGCCCCACACATGCCACCCCTGCCCTGTGCTGACCCGTGCCCTGGGACTGCCACCACTGCCGGGGACTGGGTCGGTAGGGCCCAAGCCTGCACAGGGCCCCACAGCTGTTTTCCCCCCCTAAATAAGCACTGTAAATATGTTTGCCATACTCATGATGGTCAGATGTTCCATTTTGCAACATGTCAGTGGGGTGCGAATGACAGGTGTGACATGTGTGTCTGTGTGCATGACAACGGTCCCATACATGGTACCGTACCCTTGGCAAGGGCAGGGGATGGGCATGGGTGGCGCCCGATGTAGCACCACAGGCAAACGGATATACCAATGGGTCGCTACGGTCCGCCACCATGGCAAGAACCATGGTGTCACGCACATGCCACCGGTGCACAAACCTATACGTGAACCAAATCCCTTAAGCCTATTCCCTAATATATATGTCCTAAACTATATTGTGTTGGATATGTCACCATGAGGGGACCTCTCTCTCACAGTGAATGTTCCCAATATGCACATGTGATACGAGCTAGAGGCACCAGCTCAACATGCCAGAAAAGGTACAGCACATACCTCAAGGGGAATGCATAAGCAACCACCCCCTCCAACAGCATTCCTGCAGGTACGGGGAACATCAATACCTGTGGGAGACAAACCACCTACATGCCCAAACCATCTGTCCCAAATGATGTCCATCATTTACCGGCCATACTCGGAAGAGGAGCCCCCAATAGTGCTCACATTGTAGGGGCACCCCACAGCTCTCCCACCCCCCAGCCAGACCACATATGCAACATACCACCATTGTCTGGCATAATATTCGTCAGGCCCCTTCTCCGATTGAATCCAACTCAGCATTGGATTCAGTCAGAGACAGGCCTGATGACGGGCCACGAAAGATATTATGCTGCTAACATGGCGCTATGTTGCGTATGTAGACCGGCCGGAGATTGGGTGAGCTCTGGACTGCCCCTACGAAGGGAGCAGAAGTGGAGGCACATAACTGTGATTACAAACAGAAGAAAAAGGACGCCGTATGAGAGAAACAGATTGGGCATATAGGTGTAGTGTTCCCCAAAACCGTATTGATGTCCGTCATACCTGCAGGTATGCAGTTGGAAGGGGGGGCCTGCTTACTCATGTCCCCTGAGGTAATCACAATACCGATAGGCAAGCATGTTGAGCTGGTAAGTCTAGCTCGTATAAAGCGAGTCAAAGAGTATGCCACACCGCGAGAGGGAGATCCCCCATGGTGACATATCCAACACTGAATAGTAGAAAACATTTATATGAGGGAGTAGGTATAAAGGGTGTTCCCAGGGTTTAGGTTTGTCTGTACCCCTTTAGGGGTCTAGTGACCTATACCGGAGTACACACATGGCACAGCACCTGGCATGGGTTACACACAGTACACACATGCACGGGATGGAGCCAGGACAATGCACACGTACCACTGCAGTGCATGTTGTAGACAGTGGTCGGCGTTCCAGTGGGCTCTGTGTGCCATGTCTATATGTATGTCCATGTCCCAAACTAACTGCAAATACCAGCCATATCTAGTAGCATCTGGCCAGTATGGTAACAATGGCTACAGCCATGGGGTTGCATATGATGATGGAAGGGGTCGCCATCAACACCATCACACACAGGACAGGGATGGCATGGATCAATAGAGGTGGAACATGCAAGGGTATGGCCACTAGTGGTGATAGGTAGGACACAGGGTGGACAGTTCAATGCACATAGGCGTGGGGAGAGTGGACAAGGGGGTGAGTATGGTGGTGGGCCAGAAGGGATGGAGAGGTGTCCCCATCATGGGGTGCAAGGGGCAGGGGTGGGGATGGGTAAGGGAGCCCAAACACGGAGCAGATGGGATGGGTCCCTGGTCAGTATTAGGGGTGGTCACGGGGCTTCCCGGTGGAGGGCAGGGGCGAGTGTTTGCCAGATACCAGGACCAGGGATGCAGGATGCCGAGGGACGGGTGGCGGCCAGGGGGGGAGGTGTAACACGTGCCACTGTGAGTGGAGTGGGGTGAGGGGAGTGGGGATGTACCTGGGCAGTGAGGTTGGAAGGGGTACCAGACTGACGTGCTCTGTGAACAACTATGGGAAATCCATATTGTATCCTGCAAACACTGTGGATCTGTTGCAGGCCCCATGGGAAGGGGGTGATGTGACCAGGGCGTGCAGCGTGCGTCTGACTACCTAGAGCAGCAGTGTGTACACATTGCAGTCAATGGATCTGCTCCCGTGGGGGGGGGGGGGTCACTGCCACAACACACATCACATTGACCAGGACAGATCAGAGAACGGGACAACAGCAGTGTGCTACCAGAGGTGGACGTGAGGATGGGACAGACAGCACGGATATGTCACTTGGTGAACAGGGTATGTTGTCCAACTGAGGAGATGTGGACAGCACTGCAAGGAGATGTATCCAGCGCCACACCAACAAAACATAAGCAGGTAACAGTGGGGACTGGTGGCGAGGGGAGCAGAGGGGCGGGGGGCTGCAGATACTGGCGGAGCAGGGGGGCGATAGGGGTGGGTGGGGGGTGGCGGGTCGGCAAAGGTGGCATGGGTTATGACGGGATCCATGGTTTGCCAAGCTAAGAGGGTGGGGAGGGGGTGGGGAAACAGATTGACCAAGGGGATGGAATGGGGTTGTTGGCCAGGGCGGCCACGGGTAGGACAGGACATACATGGAGCTGTCAGGAAAAACACATGACACGTGACCACAGGGAGTACCGCATGTGCAGCCATTTATTAGTCACGTGGCCTGCCGCGCCATGTGCGGCCTCTCCCCCCCCAATGGTGCGGTTGCCACAGCTGTTGCTGCTGCTGGCTGTCCTGGACGTTCCATGAGGGTCCCCCAGGCAGTCACCATCCTCTCCACACCGCCAGCCATGGCCCGTGCTGATGTGGCAAGGCCCTGCATCTCCCCGAGGATCCCCTCCACCGCCAGCCCCTGGCATTCTGCCTTGTGCCGCAGGCAACTCACCTCGTGCCACTGCCAGCGCTGCTCCCGCAAAACCGCACCCGATGCCAGCTGTATGCCTGTGGGGAAGACACAGTGTGCGCTGTGAGACAAGGGTTGCACATGCCACCTGTACACATGCCACAGCAAATACAAATGGTAGGACACTCACGCTGTGCATCGACATGTGCCACTTTGGAGTGCGCTCGTATCTCCCCTATTACCTCCGCTAAGGCAGACTGTGCGTCCCATGTGGCGTGACCCGGTGCAATAGGCTCCACCACTCTAGTGGCTGCAGCAGCTGATGACATGCTGTGTTTGGCCGGCCCCTGGCCTGCCCTGCCGTCGCCCGCCAGAGGTGGTGCTAGTCCCCCCACCTCCCCCTGTGCCGCAGCTGCCCCTCCTGTTGCCCCCACTGTAGGCCTCGCCTTGGCCAGGGGCCACAGCCCGGGAGCTTGGAGTTCCACCCCCTCCTCCTCCATGGCATGTATGTCACCTGTGGGGGAACAGGGTACACAGCTGAGGTGTGGCATGGCTGGCTACCCCTGTCACATCCTAAACCTAGAGACTGTGTGAGCCGCAGGGCACCTTGGTCAGTTTGGGGGCACCCAGGCTGCGTACATGTGGCCAGGGACAGTACCAGTGCAGGGATGTGTGTGGTACCATCCAATGTCCGTGTCCCAGGTACCTGCAGCGGCTCACCGGTGCCTACGTGTGCATGCAGCTGGGAACGCCCCACATGGCCAGGTGTGACTGTTGGGGTGGAGCTGGTGGTGCTGGGCTGCTGTAGCTGGGGACAGGTGTGCCCTGTGGTGGTGGGGATATGCATGCATGGGTGCATGGCCCGGGGTGGCGTGGGGCCCTGGCAGTGCAAGTGGTGGTGGGCTATGGGTGGCTGCATGGAGGGGGTGCATATGTGGGTGTATGGCACACAGTTCTGTGTTGGGGTCCCTGTGCTCTCCACCCACACCGCCCCTTGTATATTGGTGCCTCCTGTGTCTGGCCTCCTATGCTACCATAGCCATACCCCCCCAACACCACCACATGAAGCCACACACCCCATGGCTCCCCATTGCCTCTTGCGTCCCTGCACCCATCGCCTATGGCACACACAGGTGTGACCCATCTCTGTCTCCCCCACGTACTGACCTCTGTGGCCTTGCTGTCCTCATCACCCCTGCACTATGTCTCCACATCACATTGTCGCCCACCGCTGCTACCATGGACCTGTGACCCCCCGCCCCTGCACCCTCATGCCACGCCTCGCCCACTCCCCGTTTACCATCGCCACATCCACTTCCATTCTGTCCCCTGCACTATCAGCAGCACCTGTGCTGCACTGCCCACTGCCCCTTTGGTGGTCCCCTCCCCTCAATCTATGGCAGCCATGCCTTGCTTCTGCTGTTCCGACCCCTCTCTGCCCACCATCCCACCTCCCCTGCATCATCTCTCAGCCAGAGCTGTCACCCCAGGCACCTGCTCCCATGGACCGCTGTCACTCCCTGGGAGGGTATCGGCATGCAATGCGCCTAATGTGCATCCATGGCCCCCACCCACCCCGCCACCCACGTGCTTTCCAGTGCCATGTGGGGTGCATGCTCTGCCCTACCTGCCCCAGTTGCCAGACATGATCCCCCCATCTCTGCTGGTCTGCCCCATCCTGCGCTGCTTGACACCTGCCATCCCCCTGACGGGACAGCACCTAGTTCCGCTCTCTGTCATGGGGTCCCTGTGTTCACCCATACACCTCGTCCCTCTGGCTAGGGTGGTGGTGTTGGACCCCAGCACCCCCCCCCCCCACCTGCCAGGCCAGTCCCCTCTTCCAACCCAGTCCCGCCACTTCCCCCATTGGCTGGTCCATCGATCCATCGCCCCCCTCCGCCCCCTCCCCTGCTGGCTGTCCCATGTCGGGTACATTCTTGTTTCCCTGTTCTCAGTTGGGTGTATGGCTCTGTACTGTCCTCAGTGGCCCCCCATCCTACACAACGCTACCTCTGTGTGTGTACCTGTCACTGCACCCCCACTGCTATGCCATCTCCAGTAGTTGTACCCCATGGATCTGTTCTTGGTCTGCTTGATTCCATCTGTGTATGCAGTCCCTTGGTGCACTACCCCTGCCCATTTGTGCAGTGGCGGTCTGTGCATCTTACAGGGGTATTCTAGGCACAGGGCCATGCATGGCAGGTGGCAATGCACTGTCTGCGTCCCTGTCTGCGGTATGGCAGGCTGCCAGCCCTTGAATGGGTGGGTGGGGTACCAGGGCCTGGCCGTGGGCTTTTGCAGGGCCCTGCTGGGATCAGCCAGTGCCCTGGGATGGAGCTGCATGGTGACCAGTGTTGTGTCAGGGCCACATGGTGTGGGACTGGGGACATGGCATGGGGAGGGGGGTGTGTGGGTGGGATGGTGTCTCCACATTGGGCCAGGATTCAGACATCTGTGTGTGGGGACTGCTGGTGGCAGGTTACACTGTGCATGGCTGACAGGGGGCTATGGTCTGGGGGTAGTGTGGGGATGGTGCACCAGGTGTGACAGTTACACCATATATTTTGCTGGGACTGTCTGAGGACATGTGTCTCTATGGGTCTCCTTACATGCCCCCCCCACCCCCGTGTGTCAGTTCCTGCACTCGCTTCTTTATGGGCTGTCACCGGAATACATTTCTCCATCTTACCTGCACGTGGATGCACTGTATCGAGCGCAGGGGGCAGGCCATGGATATACATCGAGCCCAGGTGGTCCGCTAGGCACTGCTCCAGCACAGTCAGGGTGGCCCCCTGTGTAGCACCCCCACCTGTGCCCTGAGCATCATGCCTCTCCTTCGTTAGTTGGGCCCGGATGCTCCTCTTTATATCGCAATAGTGCTTGCGTAGGCTCTCAACGTCAGAGTGTGGGCCCCCTGCTTATGCCACTGCTGTCTGGATCTCTGCCCATGCCCTGGTGCACACCACGATGGTGGTGGTGGTGGAGCTTAGCCGGCCAAAGAGCACCTCGAACTTGTCGAGGATGCTAGCCAGGAGAAGGTCATTCTCCTCCTGGGTGAAGCGGACCGCCCTCCTCCTAGCTTCGTTGACCACGGGCCTCTGGCAGCGCTTAGGGCCTGGCGCACCTCCAGGCTGCTCAGGTGGGTGGTGTGTTACCCTGGATGGACCTGTCTCCTCCCCCTCTGGATTGGGGACTGCTGGTGACTGCTGGCTGATCTCCCCTCCTGCCTCAGGTTGCCTCTCCTGCTTCATCATCTGGTATGTCCTCTGTACCATACACCCTTAGCGTTATGTGCATGCTGTGCCCAGTTATGTACCTAGGGTGTGGTCCTATGTGCATTCCGCATGAGCATTGCGCGCATGCTTAGCAGCACATGTTGCTTTTGCGCGCATTCTGCAGAGATTGGGTCCGCGGACCACAGGTGGGGGGCACACAGTGCATCTACGTATACGTATGCGGATGCCAGTGCATGGGGACACCTCATCTGCCACACACGGGCACTGCTCCCATCCCGCACGCAGGTACGCACCTTACGCATGACGTATCACGTCGTGCGAGGTGTGTGCGGAAGGCGTGTTCCTAGATGTGCTACGCCCTTACTCATCCACTCTCTGCATTCAGATCTATTGTCAGCACTGCTATTGGTGTGCACCGCTGCATACACAAGTGGTTTATCTTCGGGCATTGTTCGTGGTGCGTGCCCACACATTCCGGTATTTATCATTGCTTTGTGTGCTGTCTGTTACATACGGCACATACGGCACATTTCAGCATGTGTAGGTCCCCGTGCACTAGTCATTGTCAGACATACGCGTGGATGCCCTGCCTGCGTGCATTGGAATGCGCCTTACGTTCTGTGCTCTCCAACTTGTGTGGGTGGGGCACACAGTGCATCAAGGCGTATGTTTGTGAGATGCTAGGGCACGGGGACACGCTGCATGCTCCTCCTACCTGCATTCAGTGGCGCCAATCACGGGACATGCTTTTTGGGGAACGCATGTTTCTACGCGCGCTATGGCGTTACGCTTCTGTACATGCTGGGTGTTCTCTCATGCTGCTGCTTGTGTGCGTCCCAGCATCACCAGATATGTTAGGTTTGCTCTGATTATTTGCCATACCCCACACCCTATTTAACATCTAACTGTGCTCCATCTCATGTCTGTCATGGCTCAGATCGGGAATGCGAGTTGTGCGGTGGTGGCGTTGGTGGAGCTGGCGGAGCTGCGGTTGCCTGATTGGGGAGATGGTGTCCCTGGGGCTGTGGCACTGGGCATGGGTGCAGTCCCGCTGCAACTCAGACCTGCAGCTGTGGGGTCTCCACAGGCGGAGGTGATACCAGCACGGTGCCATAGGCATGCAGAGGCGCGTCCTCACCTGCCCAGGTCCATGCTCCAGGGCATACGTGAGGACCAGGTCATCTCCCTCTACCGTCTGGACACAGGGGGGCTATTAGGGAGCTCTATGAGGATCTAAGACCTGACCTTAAGCCCCAGACTGCCCAGTCACATGCCATACCAGGATTGGCCAAGCTCCTGGCTGCCCTACATTTCTTTGCCTCTGGCTGTTTCCAATCCTTGGTGGCTGCAGTTGGCAGGATGAGCAGGCCAACCTCTCATGCTGTCTCTACCAAGTACTGCAGACCATGGTCAGCCGGGTTGGGAATTACATTGCGATTCCTAACAATAGGCAACATTGGGGGGCCCTGGGCCAGGCATTCCAGCGGCTTGCAGGGATACCACACATGATGGGAGCTATTGATTGCACACTTGTTGCCCTGGTCCCGCCACGTGACAGGGAGATTGTGTTCCGCAACCACTAACACTACTATTCCCTGAATGTGCAGGTTGTTTGCGATGCAAATATGCATATTCTGAATGTGGTTCCATGGTTCCCAGTGTCCGCCCATGACTCCTATATCCTGCAGCACTCGGCACTGTTTGGCCAATTTGAGGCCGGACAATATGAGGACTGTGTCATGCTAGGTGGGTATTTACCATATCTCACATGCACGTACGGTGTATGATATCTGGGGTCCCATTGTCACCTGTGACCTCTGCATTGCATTGTGGTTGTGGGGTGCTGCCTTGTATGGGGCTTTGTACACCGTCACACCCTGTCACCGTCACTGGGGATGTGGTCACGTACCTTTGTGGGATTTTACATGTAACTATGTCTACCATGTATGGCTCATTGCTCATCTGGGTGTCTCGGCACACATGCGGGTAACACTGTTATCTGCTACTGCTGCTCTGTTGCACAGGTCTTATGGACAGGGACACTCTGGGCACATATAGTGTGTCCCTTCTATGGTGGGGTGCGACACCTCTTGGTTGACAACGACTCCGGCACAAGGCCTCGGACATACCGCACACGCAGATGTACATGTGTGTGCCTTTGTGGTGTATCCCTCGTGGACTCGTATGCAACATGTGTGTGTGTGTTTGGTCCAGGAGGGTGTGGTTAGGTATGCCCCCAGAACCTTCCTCATGCTGTATGGTGTGTGTGGGGGCTATTCTCTGTTGTCCTTGTCTGCAGCGACATGTGGGTGGAGTTGTGGTGACACTTTACATCACACATGTATGCTGTATGTCTGTCCACATTATCTTGTCTTTACTGCCATCCTGACCTGACCCCTCAGGTATATGTTTCTGTGACAACTACTGTGTGTGCACTGTATCATGGGCATCACATGATGGTGCAGAGCCATCGTGTGCCATTCTATGTTGTTGTATGTTTGTGTCCCTGTTTATCTGTTGTCCAGTCACACATTGATGCTTCTGTGCTTTTGTGTGTCCATCATTTCCCGCTTGACCTTACCACATTTCATTCTGCAGGTGATGCGGGATATGGCTGTTGTACCTGGTTGCTGACCCCTGTGCGTCTTCCACGGACAGGTGCAGAGATGAGGTACAATGAGGCCCATGCCTCCAGCCGCTCAGTCATTGAGTGCACCTTTGGCATTCTGAAGAGTCACAGCGGTGCCTTACAATACTGACCCATGACTGTGGCACGTATCATTCTGTCTTGTTGCATCCTGCACAACAATGCTCTCAGACACAATGTCCCAGTCAAAATTAAAGAGGATCTGGAGGAGGATCCTGTGTGCCCTCCGGTATGTGGCTGTGGTGACACACATGAGGGGATGGCAGTCAGGCAACATCTGATCGAAGAGCTGTTGTCCTGTAAGTCCTGCATATGTGGGGATGTGCATATGGGTCTCCATGTATGTGCTGCCCTATGTATTTCATGGCACTATCATGACATATATATTTGTCACTCGTGTTTTTGACTCCCCAGGATAAGCTGCTGACCCTGCCCGGTGCAGTTGTGCATGTGGGAACTGTGTGTACGTCATTCAACCTGCAGGTGACTGGGGTGGGTGGACATAAAGGTAAATGTTCATTCGGAGTATCCTCTCTAATCTATGCAGATGACGTGCTGATTTTCACACCAATCAACATCACTCTGCCAGATTTCACGGTTCTAGTAGAATGTTTCGATGCAATAGCAGACTGGCTTTTCACACAGAACATGAGAATAAACTTCAAAAAAACCGAAGTTTTAATCATCACCAAGAATAAGGAATTTTCACCCCCACCTACCCTAAAAGTACGGGACGCTGAACTTCCAGTCAAAACCACCATAAAATATCTAGGTGTAACTCTGGACCATCGCCTAAACTTCAAAGAGCACATAAAACCGAACAGTAAAAACCATCTACTTTAAGATTAGGACCCTCCGACACCTCAAAAACATGCTCGATCCCGACAACTTCCGCACCATCTTTCAAGCGATAGTCACTCCCCACTTTGACTACGCAAACATAGTTCTCCACGGCCTCCCAAAAAGCACCCTAAACACGCTTCAACTAGCAATGAACACTGCTGCTCGCATCCTCCATGGGGCCTCAAGGAGTGATCATATAACCCCCATATTAAAGGAATTACACTGGCTCCCAATACCTTACAGAATTACATACAAAGCACTACTTACAACATTTAAGGCCATCAATAACTTAGCGCCCCCAGCAATCTGCACACTCCTCACTCACACCCCTAATACCAGATCCAGGAGATCGGTAGCGGCCAATACCCTAACCATCCCAACCGACTCCACAAAGCGTTCAAATGCAACCACGGAAAGAGCATTCTCATACTTCGCTCCTAGATGCTGGAACAATCTTCCTCCCTCCATAAGAGCAATCAAGGACCTCAAGCAATTTAGAAAAGCTATAAAACACCACCTGTTCCTCTTACACTTCTCCCAACACCAGTTACCATCTCCTACCCTCTCAACTTTTCCTAAGCCCCCTTTATAAACCAAAATTGATCTGATCCATCTCTTCTGTATAACAAGAAATTTACCATTGTATATAGTTGTATAATTAAGATGTACAAAGTTTTCCTAAGTTGAATCCTGTTAGATCTCCTGTTACATGTAAGCTCACGACAGCATGTTGCTATCTGTGAGCACTTTATGTTTACTGTAAACCGTGCTGATGAGAAAGAGCGCGGTATATAAGAACATTAAATAAATAAATAAATAAATAAATGTACTGTGGGGGCAGTACAGCATTACACATGTCTGTGTTTCCCTCTTCACTACACATATGTTATTGTATACCTGTTTGGCCTGTGGCTCCATCCCCCATATGTTCCGGTTGCCGCGCATATGGCTATTGGCATGTGAGCATTTCTGGTGTTTACACACTGTATTTGGGGCACATGTGACCAAGCTGTGTGTCTCCGGGCACCTCAATGGGTGACATTAAGTGCACCCGCATGCCAGTTAACACAGTGCTCACAATTGTAATGTGCTATTGGCATAGGAGTTGGAGGCATACACCTACAAACCTTAACTTGGCTTTCTGTGTTGATACTGCACAGCAGTTGCATGCTACTGGCCCAGTCTTTAGAAAACATGCCCCTTGTCTCTCTATTTGTATCTTTGCTCTTTTTGTGATGTCATTTTGGAGCTGGGGCTGCAGTTTAGAATATTATGTTGTTCCTCCCTAAGGAGGAGAAGATTAATGACACATTGGGTAAGGTGACTGCGGCAGTTCAATCTGTGCTCTTATGGCTATTAAATTATGGTCTGGCCTTGAATTTGAAGAAAGAGATCATTACCAGCATGGCAAGGAGTTAGAATAGATAATACTGAACTGCTGATTAGTTAAGAAATGCACTATATTGGTGTCGTAGTAGATGTTGAGTTAAATTTTAAAGTTCACATTTGTCAGGTGAATATATAATCTTGCTTCAAGCTGTAGCTACTACGTAGCTTGAAAACTTATTTCTTAACTGCAGATTTCTAGACAGTCTTTTTATAATGATTGGTTTTATTGCCAATGGATTATTGTAACATGGTTCTAGTGGGGCTCGCAACAGCTTCTTGGAAAGCCCTTCAGGGGATTCAGAATGCATTGCTTAGGTTAATGCAGGGAGTTTAATATTATGTCTTCCCTGTATTGATGACACTACACTGTCTCCCAATAGCTTGGAAAGCAAAATTCAAGATCTTGCTACATTTATTTTCAATGTACTATATTTTGAAGCACCATTACCTTTTTCAGTAGCCCCTACCTTTTATGAGGTAAGCAGGGTCCTGTGTTCACATAATCAAGGCTTACTGATGTTTTGCTTTTGCACATGGTACATACAGCCTAAAGTTACCAGATGTCCCTGGTTTCATGGACTAAAACCATCTCCTGTCCCCATTTTCAATGTCGATAGAAGCACAGGGCATTTCTTCTCCCATAAGCTCCTCCAAAGGAGTACAAGTGGTCTACCAAGTTGACAGCAGGAATGGCACACAATAGAATGTCAGCTTCCTGTGCAGAACCAGTATGCTCTATAAATCTGGAGGACTCCTTCCCCTCCCACTCTTCAGTCCCAAAACTCCCAGATGCTACCTTTTCTCCAAGTATCCCAGATTTACCCTCAAAAAATCAGGTAATCTCAATACAGCCATGAAATACAGGCAGGCGTATTCAGTGGAAAACTATTGTGAAATATTTTGCCTTCATACTGTACATAAGGCTTGAAAAGGATTTGCTGAAATACAGGAAACAGTTGAAAGCCTGTTTTTATCAGGAAACCTTCCTGATAAACGGCCCGTCCATTGTGCAGGTATGTTGCCCGCACATGGCCCCACACCTCGAAGGGCCCCGTGCCTGACTGGCTGCAGAAAAAGCAAGGGAGGACAAAGCCCTGTTTGACACTCAGTTTGTCGATGGGCTCCTTGATATCACAGCCATGGGAGAGAAGGCAAACACAGCTCTTTACTCCTGCAGCTGTTCAGAGGTCAGCTGGAGCTTTGGGCCACCCCAGCTCCCTCTGAAGCTGATCAGGCACGGTACCCCTTTTGGTTTATGGCTGGGGTTGGGGGAGACGGGGCTAGAATGCTTTGTGAGTCCTGGTAATGCTGTTATGATATGGGGGGTTTGCTATGGATTCTAAATGAGCAGGGTGTATAGTACTTCCTAATGTGCCTGGAGTATAGTAATGTAGAAATCTCATAGTCTCTTTATCCTCATTGCCCATGCAAATGGCATTGAGATACTCATTAAGAGGCATGTCTTCTTAAAGTTAATGCACATTCACAAATGTTAATGTGCGCTAAGTGCAGCAACACCCATTTATTTCTATTGGTGCAGTGGCACTTAACGCACATTAATATTTGGTAAACATGCCCTTAAATTATTGCCAGGACAAAAAAGAGGCTTCTGAAGGGTTCCTTTGAAAGCCGCCTAAAATTTTAGATGGGCAACATATACATTTTAAAATAAAATACATTAAATTTATGCAAATGCGGTCCAGTGGCTATAGGGGTCATTCTGGCCCATGAATAGCAGGGATGGACGTCCCATCAGGATGTCCATCCCCACTATTTGTCCCCCTGCTGGCCCCATCAATACCCTCCCCATATGTACAGCAGGTTTGTATGGGGAGGCCTAGATGGGGGCGGGAGGGGGAGTTCCGGAGGCAGAGAGAGGGTAGGGCATGGGCGGGCCGTGACCCCGGACATACAGGGCCAATTCAGATGTCAGCCCTGTAAGTCCAGGGCCTTGAATCTAGATGGAGGACTTATTCCACCTAGAAGGTGGAATAAGTCCCCCTGGATGGAGGGGGATTGTAACGCAGGACCCAGGGACACAAATGAGAGGTGCAGGGGATTCCCCACAGCCTTACCCAGGCCTTGGAAGGCTGGATTGGGGGTCCAGCTATGGAGAACAGGCATTCAGGTTCTGCAGGCCAAGATCGTGGCTCATGAATAGAGCCAAAGTGCCATGGCGATGAGACACCATGGCACCACAGCTCCATTCACAGGACCGACTGAGTTAGCCGGGTAGTTACTGGGATGTATGGCTGGACAGAATTGGGTTCAGGCCTGCACATCCAGGCGCTAGACCTGATTCTGATCCCGCGGGGGCTGTGGGATCAGAATCGGGTCTAACTTTGCATGCCCGATTCTGCCCGGCCATGCAGGGGGCTGGATGTGCATGAATAGAATTGGCCTCCATGCAAATGAAGCCCCGCAATGAGTCTCTGCACATGGCCCTACATCACCCTTGGGCCGCCCCTGGATAGAGATGGACTGTGAAGGCAATGAATTACTGTTTTGAGGAGGGATAGTTATGGGAAGATCAGAAGGAAGAGGTCGGTGGAAAGGGAAGCATTTGGGTTGGATGTGGAAAGGAACGGACATCAAAGATAAGGGGCAGTGGCATTAGTTCATTTTTAAGGGTGAGTGACTGACTCTTACATTATGTTTATATGTTTATGTAGCTGTTCTATATCTGATTATTTATGTTGGTTATAATTAGCTCAAGATGTGTAGATAGGTGCAAGATAAATGAAGGGGCTAATATTCAGAGGAACTTATCTGATTGGCAGCAACTAATATTCAGCAGCCTTAATCAAACAGTGCTATCTGGATAGCTAGCCACATAAATTTAGGACAGCAAAAAGGCTGTCTTAACTTTATATGGTTAGCTATCCAGAAAGCAGGTTGAATATCACCATTATCTAGACAGCGAACAGCACTGAATTTGAATATTCATTGTCAGCCACTATTTGGATACCAGCCCTGAATATCTGGATTTTATTTAACCGTGGTTGCCAGCATTAAAAAAAACAAAACAAAAACAAATAAGTGCATGTGAAGGCCCATTTTACATAGAACAGTGAGAACAGAATTGAGACCTCCATGGTGTTTTACAAGAGGCTGTGCTGAAAATGGAGCCTTTTGTAAAATACACATAAAGATGTCTAGGCGTGCATATGGATTTTCCAGCATGCACAAGGGGGAGGGGCATTTTACAAATCTGCATATAGGAAAAATTCACAGTGCCAACTTTGGAGCTTCCATGTGGGAATGGAGGAGTAGCCTAGTGGTTAGGGCAATAGGCTGGGACGAGAAAAAACAGCATTCAAATCCCACTGGTACGCCTTGTGGCCTCGGATAAGTCATTTAACCATTCATTGCCTCAGGCACAAACTTAAATTGTAAGCCCTCTGGCGACAGGGGAATGTCTACTGTACCTGAATGTAATTCAGCTTAACCTGCTGTAGGAAAGATGTGAGCTAAATAAAAAAATAAGTGCCAGCACTTCCGCATGTGTTCTGGCTGTTTTGCAAACCTATACATATAAGTTCCACCAATTACGTGCAGAGGCTGCAGTTTATGTTTATTTTTATTTTGGAAGAGGAACTAAACAATAGGGGATTAAGTACAATTATTCCCTTAATCCCCCGTGTAAAGCCCTGGCTGAAATGAGACTTTTTAAAAAGCTATGGGGGAGGCTGCCAAGCTGTGCTGTTAACACAGCAGATAGCAAACGCTGCTGGGCCTTGTTCTTTGTCATTTTAATATGTTATCTGCTAGGGAAATGCTGTGCACACCCCCAACAGATACCGCATGGTTTTTGCATCTAACATTTTTGCCTCATTAGCTGCAAAAACCTACTAAACATACCCCTCTGTGTGCTTCTGAGCTGTTGTAAAATCCAGTGGGAAATTTTTCTCTCAGATGTGTGTATTTCCACTGTAAAATGGGGAATACACTTGTGGATTTTTGGCCCAGCCAAGCCATACTCAAACTATGCCCCTTAAAATCTCTGCATGGTGTGGATTTTCATGGCTAAAAAGTGGCTTTCTGCAATTGCATTTGCACATTAATACCAAGCTATGCATGTACATACTACTGTTCCATGTGGAGATGCTTTTAAAAGAACCTCCATAGAACAGTCACATGGCCCTGGCCCTGGCCCTGGCTCCGGCCCCGACAGCAGCAGCGGCAGCAGTAAGACACACGGCCCCAGCCCTGGTGGCGGCAACAACAAGAATTGCACAGTCCTGGCCACCATGACAGAAAAATCGTGTGGCCTGGCCCCAGCTTAAGCACTCCTGTGGGCCAATCGGATAAAGGCTGGAAACTGGAGTGGCACAAAGTAAGAGAGTTGCCTCACTTCAAATCCAGCTTTCCTCCTCTTCCCTGCCTCCAGTAATCAAAGTTAGCACAGGCACAAGGCCTTTCCGACCTAGGCACTCTGAAGGACCTCCAAGTCCTGCCTCCTCTGATGCATAATTGTCATGTCAGAGAGGAACATGACCAGTGGGGACTTAGAGGCATGTGCATGCCTGTATTGTAAAGGTTCCGCGCCTCTCCTATTTTTGATTGCCATCGGCACGGTGGGGGGTGGGGGGGGGGAGAGGGCTGGATTTGAAAAGAAAATGCAGGTACTTTGATCAGGAGGTGGGGGTTTGGAGGATCAATGCTGGGAAAGAAAGAGAAAGAGAAGATCCAAGACATGGGGATGAAGGGAGATTGAGGAGATGCTGGACAGGGGGGGGGGGGGCATTGGGTGACAGAGGGGTGATGATAGGCAGGGGGGGAACATAGGAATACAGGGGTGATGCTGGATATAGAGCAGGAAGGACCAAGGGAAACAGAGATGCTAAGGAGAAAGAGAAGGGAGATGCTATAAATAGGGGATAGGGAGAGTGGGGGAGATGCTGGATGTGAGGGAGAGAGAGAAAGGGAAAGATGCTATACAGGGGTAGTTAGAGAGGAGGGAAGACACAAAGCAGGGAGGAGGAGAGGGCAGAGGGAAGACAATGGGCAGATAGGGGAATATTAGTAACAGTAGTAGTAAGAAAGGGGGAAGGCGCTGGGCAGGGAAGGTGAGAGGGGTGAAGATGCTACTTGAGGGCAGTTAGGAAAGACTGGAGAATAAGTGGTTGAGGGGAGAGAAAGGTGGAGAATGGGAGGATAGGATGAGGATTGGAGAGCTATAGATAGATGCAGTAAAAAGTGGGGGGATAAGGACTGTAAAGTAGGGAGGAAGAGGAGTGAAATCTAGGTGGATGGAGTGAGAAAAATATAAAGGTAAGAAAGTGCAAAAGAAAAGATGAATGTTAGATGGCAAGTGAAGAAGATAGGAGGAGAAAGAAGTGGCAGATGGCTTGCAGACTCTAGGAAAAGAGGGTTAGAAGAAGACAGAGGATGCAGAAACCAGACACTGTGACCAAGACAACTGGAAAACTTAAATAGCTAGACAACAAAAGTTGAAAAAGGATACAAGGCCATCTCCAAAGACTTTGGGATTCCTGTGTCTACAGTTCACACAATGTTATTAAGAAGTTGTCTGCTCATGGAACTGTCAAGCACGTCCTAGGATGTGGTAGGAAGAGGAAAATTAATCCAAGACGTCTTCGAAGGTTAGTGTGAACTGTTGGAAAAACACCACATACAACATTCAAAGAGCTTAAAGCTGACATGGACCAATCTGGAGTGGTGGTTTCAGCCCACACCATACAGTGCACAGTAAACAAAGAAGGACTTCATGGGCAAAGGCCATGGAGGACCCCACTGCTCAAAGACAGACAAAAAGGCACACCTGATCTTTGCACAAAACCACCTTGAGAAACCACAATTCTTCTGGGAAAATGTTCTGTGGAAAAATGAAACCAAACTTGAGCTCTTTGGCAATGTAGACCAGTGATACATTTACTGGTGAAGAAATGAAGCGTCTAAGGAAAATGAAGCTTCCTAAGGTTAAATATGGTGGAGGTCCAATAATGTTGGGGTTGTTTTGCTGTCTCAGGAACTGGAGACGTGGAACATATTGAAGGAATCATGAAGTCAGAGGACTACCAAGGTATTTTGGAGCGAATTGTGCTACCTAGTGTCAGAAAACTAGGTCTGTGTCGAAGGTCATGTATCCTCCAGCAGGACAATGACCGAAAACATATATCCAAAAGTATAAAAGAATAATTAAAAAGGAACAAATGGACTGTTTCAAACTGGCCAGCAATGAGTCCTGATCTCAATCCAATTGAGAACCTTTAGAAAGAGCTGATATCTGCCGTTGGTAAAAGGAATCCTAGAAACATTCATGAGCTGGAACAAATCACAACTGGAGTGGGAGAAACTACCAGCAGACAAATGCATGAAACTTATAGATTGCTACAGGAACTGTTTGGAGGCTTTCATCACTGCCAAGGATTGTGTAGCTAAATATTAGTGAAGGGTGCCATTAATCATGTCCAGGTAATATTTTGTTTTTTTCTCATAAATTACTATGTCTAAGTTGCACAGACATCTTTTTTGTTGTATACATTTGAACATGCTATTAAACATTGTTGTATACATTTGAACATGCTATTAAAATATTATGACAACATATAATTGGAATATTTCCAATTATTTCCCAAAATATTGTATACAACATACCTAAAATGCAAGTGTACCAATATTCTTGACCACAACTGTATTACAAGCAAGGAGAACAAGGAACTTAGTGGCAGTTGAACCGAGAGTGTAGCATTGATTTTGGTAAAATGCAACAAGCTGTGTCTGTCTCAATTAACTGCTTCAATTGGACAAATACTGACAGTATAAGTTGTGAAATTATTTAGTTAGATTCTGGAAGACATGGTATACCAAGGGCGAGGTAGTGGGTGTGACCCAACTCAGGTGCTGGACAGGAAAGGGTTAAATAAGAACATAAGATATGTCATACTGGGTCAGACCAAGGTCCATCAAGCCCAGTATCCTGTTTCCAACAGTGGCCAATCTAGGTCATATGTACCTAGCAGTTTCCCCAAAAGACACAGGTTCCACAATGCTTGTACTGGGTCAAGCATTGATATCCTGGATGCCTTCTTAATAATGGTTTATGGACCTTTCCTCCAGGAACTTGTCCAAAACTTTTTTAAACTCAGTTACACTAACAGCCTTTACTACATCCTCCGGTAACAAATTCCAGAGTTTGATTACACGTTGAGTGAAAAAATATTTCTTTTATTAGTCTTAAATAGTTTACCCTGTAGCTTCATTGCATGTCCCCTAGTCTTTCTATATTCTGATAACATAAATGATCGATCTACGTTTACCCGTTCCACTCCGTTCATTAATTTATAGACTTCTATCATATCTCCCCTCAACCGTCTCTTTTCCAGGTTAAAGAGCCCTAACCTTTTTAGCCTTTCTTCATAGGAGTATCCTTCCATCCCCTTTACCATTTTGGTGGCTCTTCTCTGAACCTTTTCTAATAACGCTATATCCTTTTAAAGATACGGCAACCAGAATTGCACACAATATTCAAGGTGCGGTCTCACCATTGAACGATATAGAGGCATTATAATATCTTTTGTTTTATTTTCCATTCCTTTCCTTATAATACCTAGCATTCTATTTGCTCTCTTGGCCACCGCTGCACACTGGACTGAGGATTTTAACATGTTATCCACAATGACGCCTAAATCTTTTTCCTGGGTGGTGGTTCCTAATGTGGAATCTTGCATCGTGTAGCCATAGTTTGGGTTGTTCTTCCCTAGGTGCATAACTTTGCACTTGTCCACATTAAATTTCATCTGCCATTTTGATGCCCAGTCTTCCAATTTATCAAGATCCTCTTGCAATTTTCCACAATCCTCTTGGGTTTTAACAACTTTAAATAGTTTTGTGTCATCTGCAAATTTGATAACCTCACTCGTTATTTCCTTTTCCAGGTCATTTATGAATATGTCAAAAAGCATCGGACCCAGCACAGATCCCTGGGGTACACCACTATTCACCTTTCTCCATTGGGAAATTGGCCATTTAGCCCTACCCTCTGCTTTCTATCTTTTAACCAGTTCCTGATCCACAATAGTACACTGCCTCCTATCCCATGACTCTTTAGTTTTGCCAGAAGTCTCTGATGAGGGACCTTGTCAAAGGCTTTCGGATACACTATATCAACCGACTCACCTTTGTCCACCTGTTTATTCACACCTTCAAAAAAACATAACAGATTAGTAAGACAAGATCTTCCTTGTCTAAAGCCATGTTGGCTGTCTCCCATTAGGCCATGACTATCTACATGCTGAGTAATTTTGTTCTTTATGATGGTTTCTACCATTTTTCCTGGTACTGACGTCAGGCTCATCGGTCTGTAGTTTCCCGGATCACCCCTGGAACCCTTTTTAAAAATAGGCGTTACATTGGCGATCCTCCAATCTTCAGGCATTACAGATGATTTTAATGAAAATTCACATATTACTAATAGCAGGTCTGAAATCTCATATTTCAGTTCTTTCAACACCCTTGGATGCATACCATCTGGCCCAGGTGATTTGCTACTCTTCAGTTTATCTAATAGTTGTAATACATCTTCCCGATGTATCGATATTTCCTTCAATTCTTCCACACCTTTAAATACCACTTCAGTCATGGGTAACATCCTTACATCTGCATGCGCCCTTCCCACACCGGGCCCACACATCTGAGGCAGTGCGGAAAACTTACCTTAAAGAAGGGTTTCTTGCTGCACTGCCTCCATTCCAAGCCTGGCAGCTCTTCTCTCCTCATTGAAGTCTCGCGAATCATGAGACTTCGGCCCAGGAGAGAAGAGCCGTCAGGCCTGGAATGGAAACAGCATGGCAAGCTACCCATCTTTAAGATAGGTTTACTGTGTTGCCTTGGATGTGTGGGTCCGGTGGGGAGAAGCGCATGACAATGCACCACAGAACGAATTGCAAGTCACAAGGGGGGAGCACCTGCTTTGGGGGACGAGGGGGCTAAGAATGCCTCTAGATGGAAGATTGTGGCAGGAGTGGATACTGGACGTTCGATGCTAAGCTACTGAAAAAGTGGATATTGAAAAATGATGAAAAGATGATGGAATTCCAGAGGCATGACTAGGGAAACAAAGCCTTGTTTTCTGCCCCAAGATGTAGATTTTTGCACTGAAGGGAGTCATACAGAGGATTACCAAAACATTTAGAAGGCTCTGAAATTGACCTATAGAGTCAAACAGGCTGATGCAGAAAGCCAGAGCTGAAGTTGCACGCTATTAACTGTGTACACATTTTCGTAGCATGCCGATAGTGCAACACTTCAGTGCCAGTATGCAGCAAAGGGTGTGTATGCAAATGATCTGCACAAAACATGGCATAAAGTTAAAAGGAGGGGAGCCAACGCATGTGCAAACAAGAGATGCGCTACAAGTGGCCATGTGTTAATGTTAAACGCTCAAGTTATATGCACAAGATGTGCAGGTCTTTTTGGCACTTACCCCATATTAACCAATACTATTTCACCCAAAAAAATTTGTTTATGAAATCACAACAAAGAGACCTAAAAGAAAAGATGAATAATATAAATGAGAGCAAATAACACACAAGGATAAGAAGCAAAAACATTTCCTCTTGAACGCCAAATTTTCCCATATACGCTGAAAAGATACACGCAGAGAATTATCACATCGAAGGTAACTAACTGTTCATTGGAACATTCCCTGAAACAGTCTTTCTCTGCACGCGCAAGACATTTAAGACATCCTAGACAAGGAGTAGAAATATTGGTACTCTTGCTGGTTGTGTATTCCTCTACGCATTTCTCTGCATTAGGCACAGACCTTATTAGCATGCCATTTTAATACGTGCCGCTCATTTGCAGATTATTTAAATATGCTTGGCGTTACTGTGTGTGCATACTTTTTCTTTGATGTATACATATGTGTCAATCTCTTTTCTGCATTTGGCATGGCGGAACTTGTGCATATAAGTTGTGCTATCTGTGCACGAATGGTATGTTAGTCTTTCTGCATCAACCCATAAAGTTGTATTCTGAGATTGAGGCTTGAGCCAGGCAGGTTGCAAGGAGACTGAAGGAAAAGAGTCATTTGCAACATTTAACTTTTAGAAGCAAGGATTGCATGAACTAGCTTAAAAGATGGTAGCTCAGTAGAAAATATAATGAAAACATGCACACACAAACTGTGGGGGAAGAACAAAAGAAGAATAAGAGGAGAAGGAATAGAAGGGGGATGGAGTAGGAGGGAAGAAAGGGAAGCAGATGACAGGAAAGGGATGCTAAAGAAAGGAGGAAGAGCTGAATCATCCCTGCCACATACTGACAACTTTCCCTCATACCCATATCCTTCCACACTCACAACCTCTGTCACTCAACCCTCCTGCACTCCTCCTCTGCACTTACACATCTTAACCACTACCATCCATTCACACACGACCCATCTGGTTACACTGGTCAACATTGAAATCGTTACTGACTTTAAAAGGCCCTAATCTGTAGTATCTTGGTGAGCTGAACACGAATATAACATTAAAAAAAATTTATTGGCTCTCGTTTTGAAGATATTGCATGTAGTTCATTTTTGACATTTCACCATGTAAATTTATCCAGTAGGACATCAACAACATCCCAAATAAGCCTTGACTGATATAATATTACATCACATTGCATAATACCAGCATGCACACATCATCCAGAGTTGATTGCATCATTTTCTGATGCAATGCAATACTACTGCCAGACGGCTGCTGAAGCCATCTGACGTCAGCAGTGTACTATACGCAGTCGGAAAGAAAAGTAATCTGGTATTCTGTTCCGATATTGAAAGCCTCATGAATGTCTTAAAAATCACTCATGACCCACAAGACTGGAGACTCTTTATAGACTCTTCGAAACAGAGTCTGAAGGCTGTGCTTTTAAACAATGGAAATCGTCTTCCATCTATTCCAGTAGCGCATGCCGTCCACATGAAAGAGACATGTGATAACTTAAAGCATCTAATGACTTCCACTCCTTTTGCACTCAGTTTAAGTTACTTACTCTAGTTCACAGGGCTCTTCACACTAGTACTCCACAATACCTGGCAGACCTTATTACATTCCACACCGTCAGACACACTCCCCGCTCCTTCCACCTTAACCTCCTTAATCTCCCTTCCCCCTCCCTCGCTCACTTTCAAGCCACCTGCTCCTCTGCTTTCTTTTTCATTGGCCCGCACTCTGGAATTCACTCCCCACCTCCCTCCGGTTAGAACCCCATCATGCCACCTTCAAGCGAGACCTAAAAACCCACCTCTTTTCCTTGGCCTATGACCTTCCCTCCCCTCTTGTCTGATCCTGTCCCCTACATATAGTCCTGTATCCTTTCTCTCGTTCTATTATAGCAACAATTGTAACTTACTTTCCTCCTTTCTGGCCCTTTGCCTGTTTTAAAATGTTTGTGAATTGTAACCCGCTCTGATTGATAAAGTAGGGCGGCATATCAAATAAATAAACATAAACATAAACATACAGCTGGCACCTCTGTGGTGACTTGAAGGTAGTTGCCCTTTTAATGGGACTGCAGCAAGGATATATAAAATACATATGTTTCTTATGTGAGTGGGATAGCCGAGCAAGGGATTGGCCCTACTTGCCGAAGGAATGGAATTGCAGACAAAATGTAACAGTTGGAGAGAAGAATATCCAGCACCCAGCTCTGGTTGAGGCTCACAAAATCCTGCTACCACCCCTTCACATCAAACTAGGTTTGATGAAAAACTTTGTGAAAGCCATGGACCGCACTTCGCCAGCTTTCCAATACCTGCATGAAAAATTCCCTTGACTCAGCAAAGCAAAGATTAAAGAGGGAATTTTTGTGGGTCCTCAGATTCGAGAGCTCTTCAAAGATGACCGGTTCAACAACTTTCTGCAGGGTGATGCAAAACAAGCATGGAATGCTTTTCGCCTAGTGCCAACAAACTTTCTCGGGAATGTTAGGGCAGAAAACTACAAGGAACTAGTGGAAGACATGCTGATGCAGTATCAGAAACTTGGCTGCAATATGTCTCTAAAGATCCATTTCCTTGATTCCCATCTCGATTTCTTTCCTGACAACTGTGGTATGGTTAGTGATGAAGAGGGCGAACATTTTGTCATGAGGCTGGTGCTAATAAAGATGCAGAGTTGAAAAGAAACCCTGTTTCTCACAGAGCTCTAGATGTGCAATTACCTCAAAGCACAACTAGAGGGGGCAGGAGTGATCATACAGAAGCTAATGAGGGTAGTAGAGCTAACCAGTTGCACCTGAAAGTGATCCCGGGAGATTCAAAGGAAAAATCCCTTTATAAACGGAAGCTTAATGCCAGCAAAGGAGGAAGAACAGCGAGAGAAGCTGAAGCAGCGGGAGAAGCAGCAGCTGGAAGAGATGGAACAGAAAGCACGGCTGAAGAAGGAAGGAGAGTCCTGAAGGAAGGATTCCTTCCTGAGCAAGCCCAAAAGGACAGAATTCACAGAGGTAGAGTTCAGAGGGGCCATGCTACGGGAGCCACTGTTCAGAGGGAGTCTGCTAAGGAAAGCAGTCAGGCTGGAGGGTGTGCCACTCCCTGCTTAAGCAATGTTCCTGAGTCCACTATACAGAGAGCCAGAGAGCCAGGCTTGGGGGAAAGCCTGCAGTCTTTGGAGTATGCTGAACAAGCTTCACCAGGTACCAGAAAAAAAGGAGTATCTAGCAAAGCTGCTTTTTCACTGAAGTATAGGGCTGGTGAATCCTCGCCAGGTTTTCCTAAGCTTTCAGGAAGTCCAGCACTCCCCAGGAGCTACCGACAGAAAACCTGTTGTCAGAGAGACATTCTTGAGAGAGAAGGCTCCAGAGCTTCAAGCTACAGGAACTCAAGGTATGGTGGCTTTATTCCTGTTAGAGAAAGCTTAACTCCTAAAAGCACTGCTAAAATTGAACCACAGTTTGTAAGAAGAGGAAAAAAATCAGAGCGGTTTAAAGAAATACCAAAAGACTTTAGAGCACAGTCTTATTGGAGCCGAGATACCAGAGACAGTCCATGTAAACTTGTAACATCCAGGGACAGCATTTGCTCTGAGGGGGAAACTAGTGAAGCAGAATCTATGGAGATAGAAGGTGCAGATACTATTCCCATTCCTCAGAAAGAGGTTATGGATTGCAGTTTGTGTATGGCTGGAATCCATAGCAACATTGTAAATAAGAAGAAGCCTTGTTTAGTTGTTTTACCCTGGAATAAATTGAATTCCTCCATTTATCCTTTGCACCTAATTGTGAAGATATCAACAGTTGGTTTGCCTGTTTATTACTGGGACCTTGATAAAAGGACATTCTTTGATTTCCATTGTCTTATTGAACCCTTGCACAGAGGGGAAATAAAAGCCTTGTTTCCCTACACTCGTGGCTTAATTATTGTGTGCTCACAAGGAGCTGAAATCCATAAGACCAATCTGCACTTGGCCTTACATACCCCACGCTCCTTGAAAAATAAGTGTGATGTGCAGCAGCCCCTTACCGCCATTGGCCACCAGGGGACGCTGTCATGACAATTTTCACCAGGATATCACAACGATGGAACAAAGATACCAGGGAAAATGGTCCACTACAATGCTGGCTGACTACTGCTGGACACTCCCCAGAAAAGCTCCCGAACAGCTGTACAAGAGACAGGCGAAAAAATCTAAGAAGTAGCCTATGACTTGGTTTTTTACAGGTATTAACCGAAGGCCTATTATATTTACTATTGACATGCATTTCATTATGTAAACATTAATTCTTGTAGATTACAAAAAAACTAGAGCCAACTTTGCAATTTCACTGTCATATTTGTGTTCAGCATATAAAAATTGATAAGAAATGACTATTTTTATTTCAGTAACATGACTTTTGTAAAAATTTGTTGACCAGTGTTATTTGTCACAATTATAATTACATACTCACCCAACAATTTATGCACGCATTTTCAACTTCTTTCATGCTGTTCTGCATTTTAATGTTTTAGTTAGCATCTGAATATATGCAGAAATGCTGGGGTCTTTAATAATTACAGGACTAGATGCAGGGCTGGCACTACCATTAGGTGAACTAGGCAGTTGCCAAGAGTGCCAGCCCTCCAGGATGCCCATTGCTGTCGCGATCGCCCTCTCCAGGACTGACTGCAGCAGCAATAGCCACTATTAAAGCTTTGGCACTATATGTAAAAACTACTATTAAAGCTTTGGAATTACAGAGCTTAAAAGGGAGAGAGGAGGCATTGTGAGTTAAACTAGAAAGAGGGAAAGAGAAATCTATTTGCATTGGTGTGATATACAGACCTCCCTCACAAGAGGAAGAGGTGGACAGAGAGTTAATTGAAGACATACGCAGCATTGCTAGGAAAGGGGAAGTGCTACTGATAGGAGATTTCAATATGCCAGATGTTGATTGGCACATTCCTGCTGCAGTATCATCTAGAAGTAAGGAGATCCTGGATTCTCTACAGGGAGAACTATTCAGGCAATTGGTAACAGACCCCATACGTGAAGGGGCCATACTGGACTTGGTGCTTACCAATGGTGAAAGTGTTTCTGATGTTGTAGTGGGAGATCATTTTGCATCCAGTGATCACCAGATGGTGTGGTTCAGTATTAGGACTAGGGCTGTTAGAATCCATTCCAAGGTGAGGATCTTAGACTTTAGGAAGACTAACTTTGCGAAGATGGGCCAATACCTCAGGGAGTCGTTAGTGGGATGGGAACAGCTGGGGGATGTAGAAAACAGTGGGCAAAACTGAAAGGGGGTATTTTAAGGGCAACCAACCTTTTTGTTAAAATGGTAAATAAAGGAAAAAGGAACAGGAGACCGCTATGGTTTTCGAAGGAAGTAGCTGAAAAAGTGAAGAAAAAGAGGGAGGCCTTCATGAAATACAAGAGATCACAGAGAGAGGAAGAAAGGCATCTGTATTTGGAAAAACTTAGAGAAGCTAGCAAAGTAGTCAAGAAGGCAAAGATTCAAAAGGAGGAGGAAATAGCCAATGCAATAAAATGGGGGGGGGGGGGGGATAAGACATTTTTCAGATATATTAGTTAGAAGAGGAAGGGCAAAAGTGGTATTGTCAGACTCAAGGGTGCAGGGGGGGAATATGTTTATTTATTTATTTAGCTGCATTTATATCCCGCTTTTCACCTGGTCAAAGCGGTTGGGGGATACATTTAACATGAGGGGATATGAGACACATACACTAATACTTACAGGGAACATGGGCAATGGAGGGTTAAGTGGCTTGCCCAAGACCACAAGGAGCACCTGTGGGACTAGAAACCCCAGTCCTTCCGGCCCAAGGTTGCTGTCCTCTAGTGGGATTTGAACCCCCGACCTTCCGGCCTGAAGTACCTTGCCCCAACCACTAGGCTACTCCTCCACTATGTAGAAGCTAATAAAGGATAAAGCAGAATTGCTTAACAAATATTTTTGTTCTGTGTTCACAGATGAAGAACCAGGAGCAGGACCTCAGAAAACACCCACAAATAAGAACAGAAGCGAGGGACATCTTGAACAATTTTCAGAAGACTGTGTTCGTGAGACACTAGCTCAACTTAAAGTAGACAAAGCGATGGGACCGGATGGGATACACCCTAGAATACTGAGGGAACTTGGGGACATTCTAGCAACTCCACTGACTGACCTTTTCAATGCCTCGTTGGAGTCGGGAGTGGTGCCAAAGGACTGGAGAGAGGCTCATGTGGTGCTTTTACACAAAAGCGGAAGTAAGGATGTGGTTGAAAACTACAGGCCGGTTAGTTTAACTTCGGTGGTGAGTAAATTATTGGAAACGCTGCTGAAAGAGAAAATAGTGAGGTTTCTGGAGTCCAGCGGATTACAGGATCCGAGGCAGCATGGATTCACCAGAGGCAGGTCTTGTCAGACAAATCTGATTGATTTCTTTGACTGGGTGACCAGGGAGTTGGACCGAGGGAGAGCTCTAGATATGGTGTATTTAGATTTCAGTAAAGCCTTTGTTCCTCACAGGCGACATAAACAAACTGAGCACCCTAGGGATGGACCCTAAACTTACTGCTTGGGTTAGAAATTGGTTGGGTGGGAGGTGACAGAGAGTACAAGTAAATGGAGCTCACTCTGAGGAGAAGGATGTTACCAGTGGTGTGCCCCAGGGATCTGTCCTTGGTCCGATTCTTTTTAACATCTTTGTTAGTGATATAGCGGAAGGGCTGTCGGGTAAGGTTTGCCTCTTTGCAGATGATACCAAAATCTGCAATAGAGTAGACACCCAGGAAAGTGTAGATAACATGAGGAGGGATCTAGCTAAGCTTGAAGAATGGTCTAGAATTTGGCAGCTGGGATTTAATGTTAAAAAATGTAAGGTCATGCATTTGGGCTGCAGCAATCCAAGGGAGCAATACAGTATAGGAGGTGAAGTACTTTTGTCCACTAAAGAAGAGCGGGACCTAGGCGTGGTTGTGTCTAATGATCTTAAAGTAGCTAAACAGGTAGAAAAGGCGACGGCAAAAGCTAGAAGGATGCTTGGGTGCATACGGAGAGGAATGGCTAGCAGAAAAAAGGAGGTGATAATGCCTCTGCATAAGTCTTTGGTGCGACCTCATTTGGAGTATGGTGTGCAATTCTGGAGACCGCACCTTCAAAAGGATGTGAACAGGATGGAGTCGGTGCAGAGGGTTGCTACTAAAATGATTAATGGGCTTCATTATAAAGCATATGAGGACAGACTTAAGGATCTTAATATGTACACCTTAGAGGAAAGGCAGGATAGAGGTGATATGATTGAGATGTTTAAATACCTCCGTGGCATAAATGTTCAGGGAGAGAGCCTCTTTCAATTGAAAGCAAGTTCTGCTACGAGTGGATATGGGATGAGGGTGAAGGGAGATCGATTCAGGAGTGATATGCGGAAATATTTCTTTACAGAAAGAGTAGTGGATCCATGGAATAGTCTCCCAGTGGAGGTGGTAGAGATGAGGACAATAACTGAATTCAAAAAAGCATGGGACCAACACAGAGGATCTCTAAAGGTAAAAAGTGGACTGTTGTAGTTGTTGTTATGGAAGGACTGACTAGTTAGGCCATGTGGTCTTTTTCTGTCATCATGTTTCTATGTAAATAGCCCTGCGAAGCTTACCTTCAAGCTTTGGCGCCACGGGTCTGTTTGCTTCCGCCCCTCTCCGACTCTTGATACCAACTTCCTGTTTGCATGGGAAGTCAGCATCGAACATTGGAGAGTGGCGGAAGCAAAGAGCCCAATGGCACCGAAGCTCAAAGATAAGCTCTGTGGGGCTGTTTGAGGCTATTTTCACTGCTGTTGGTCCTGGAAAGGGATGGGATGGCAGCAGTGGCAATGCGTGCCACGTGGGAGAGGGTGCAAGGGATGAGATCTGCCTAGGGCATCTCATCTCCTTGCGCTGGCCCTGACTAGATGGTTCTCTTCTTGTGGTTAGGTGTCCTTGCAATCCATTTCTAACATTTTGGACATGGCTGTAAACAGGAGCTCTGAGAGCCAGCACAGACTCCAGGACAGACAACCTTTCCAGGCCCCCTGCATTGTTTGTTTTATCCCTCTTGCAGCTGCTTCCAGTGGCTCTTCTGCCAGGATGCAGGTCATTGTGTATTTTAGAATGAAGCTGGGGAGCCTGATAGCACCGTGTGTGGAGGAGTATCTGGCCTTGTCCACCTGGCCTTGAGACTACCGGGACTGAGTCTGCCTTGCTGCTTGCTGACGTTGTCCTGCTCTTTCCGGGCAGGCACAACAGGGGCAGTCTGCTTCTGCTGGGGCCTGGAGGCTTTAAAACCATCCCTCGGTTACCCCACCGTTGGAGCCTGATAGCACCGTGTGTGGAGGAGTATCTGGCCTTGTCCACCTGGCTTTGAGACTACCGGGACTGAGTCTACCTTGCTGCTTGCTGACGTTGTCCTGCTCTTTCCGGGCAGGCACGACAGGGGCAGCTTGCTTCTTCTGGGGCCTCTAGTTATAAATGTGATCATGTCCCCTCCGCGATCGCGGGGCGTTTGTTTTAAGGGGCATGTTTGAAGGGGCAGTTTTTTGCCCCTTAGACGCCACTGCGGCGCCAGTACTTGCTGTTGCTGTAATTTGGGGGGTAGGTGGAATTGCCTATGTTTGGTTTGTGTCGTAGCTAGCTGTGTTTTTTATTTTCCTTGATATTTCCGCTGGTTATGAGAGACTAGGTAGCTGCAGTGCTGATTTAGTTTTCTTTTTTTTTTTTTTTTTGTTATGGGTAAACGGAAGGCGAAGCTACAGAGCAAGCCACAATCGGCTGCACCGGAGGAGTCTAAGCCGGTCGGTCCATTGGATAGGCATTTCGCCCCCCTCCCGTTGGCTCAGTCCTCTCCCGAAGGCGCTTCTTTGAGCTCCGGAGGGAGATATCCCCCTCTCTGCCCGGGATTGGAGCAAGTGATTGATTTAAGGGGTACCTCAGGGCAGGATCGAGAGAACACTGTTGTTGTAGATATCCCTAAGCCTGTTAAGCTGAGAGCTTTAGAGGGTGTTGTGGATCTTCCAGTTCTCCCCGTTGATGCGGAGATTACCTTAAGAGATCTTTGAGGAGCATTAAAAAGTATAGATTCTAAAGTTTCCTTAGTAGTACATTCCCTATCTACGTTTTCTCAGGTGGCTGCTAAGTCTATTCAGCAGCTCGATGAGAAAATTTCTTTGACTGATCTAAAAGTTAGTAAATTAGAATCTCAGGTGCTTCCATTGCAATCTATTAATGTGGTTGGGATTAAAGATTCTTTGATTTTACATACTAAATTGGAAGCCCTTGAAAATTCTTCTCGGATGTATAATTTGCAGTTCTTGAATTTTCCCTTTTCCTCTCTTTTGTCTGCAAAACTTTGGTTGGATAAATACCTTAAGGAAGTACTAACTATAATGGATCCTGTTGATGTTACACAAATTTACTATGTTCCCTCTGGATCTAAGAAGGTTAGTCCCACTGAGGGGGAGTTTGATGTGGTGGCTCCATCCATATCAAATTTGACTGCCTTTTTGGAGGATTTCCTTGATATTATCACTCAAAGGTCCACATTGCTGGTAACTTTTACATCTATTCTTGTGAAACAATGTATCCTTAAAGCTTTTTTTAAGATGAAAACTGCCAAGTTCTGTGGTCAATCGATTAGTGTTTTCCCTGATGTTACACATAGCACCCAGCTGCGTCGGCGGCAGTTTTTGAACCTAAAGCCCCGTGTTTTGGCGCTGGGTGCCACGTTTTTCTTACGTTTCCCATGTAAATGTGTTATCAATTACAAGGGAGACTCTTATGTATTCCTAGATGTTTCACATTTGGAAAAATTTCTTTCTGATCGTCAGAGTAGGGTTGGGGAGGGTATAGTTGATGATTAGAATGGCCTCCAATTGTAGCCCTTTTTTGAGCTTGTTTTCTTAATTTATCATTTCTTTAAATTTGATGCTGTCAGTCTCCCGTGATGTGGACTAGATTATTGCTGCTTTATTGGTTTCTTATATTTTGTTAATCTATGCAAGTGTGCATTCTGTTTCTTTATTATTTGGTTGTTGTAAATGACTAAAATCATATAAATAAAGAAGAAAAAAAAAAGAACGAAGCTGCATGTCCTGGTTGCCAATCTGACTTTCTCTTTCTTCATATGTACGCTCTGCCATTTCACACTGCATGCACATGCACATTGTTTCTGCAAGTTTAGAAAAATACATCGATATTGAGGGGCAGAGATATGCACACTCTCACTTCTAAAACTGAATGGATTTTCAGACATTTTCACTTCCACGTCTCATCCACCTCCTAAATTGCCCTTCTGAAATGTGCCTTCACATATTTAGTTGAATCAAATCACAAAGAACTTTGTGATGTTGAAATGTAAAAATTAATTTATTTTTAAAATTGTATTTATTGCTTTATTAGAAAAATATCCATTCAAGGCAATTTATGATATAATTCAAATATATATTGTAATCAAAAGAAAACCAAAAGCAGCCAACTACCAAATAATAATAATAATAGTAAAACACCTATTTAGAGCTGCCATTTGTGTGACTACATTTAGAGAGAAAATTAACATATCAACCGGCTAAGGAGCATGTTTACTAAGGTGCAGTAACGGTTAGCATGGGGTTTAGTACACAATAATCGGTTAGCATGGGACTATGTTAAACGGTTATCGTGGGACCATGGTAACCATTCCAGCACACTAAAAAAAGCCAGAGTGTTAATTCTATGCTAACAGCTTTGTGGAGTGGAGGAATAGCCTAGTGGTTAGAGCAACTGCCTAGTACTCATAAGATCAAGGGTTTGATTCCCACTTGCACCCCTTGTGACTTTGGACAAGTCACTTTACCCTCCATTGCCTCAGAAGAAAAGGCTGGCAATCTACTTCCAGTGATACATTGCCAAGAAAACCAAGAGGTAGCTGGGTTGCTATGAGTCAACACTGACTTGATGGCACTAACAAAAAAAAACACATTGTTGAGCAGGACTGGGTGGGTTAGAAATGGAGAATGGCTGGTGTCTGTGCATTGTGATTAGTGTGGGCATCATTTGATCATAATAATTGTCAATATTGAAGTTAGCATGAGTGTTAATTATAGTTGCAGGTTTAGCACAGTGAGGTGCTCCCCCCCTCCCCCAACAGCATGGAGACTTGCTGGGAACACCCCCAAGAGTTAGTATGGGTGATCACACCTACCACACCAATTTATGGCACTAAGCACATGATAAGATGCCAGTTCTTTGCACAGTTTAGTAAACATTCTCCTAAATTTGGAAACCTCACCCCAGGAACACACCCTGACTTGGCCCCCTTTTATTGTCCAGCTAAATTTGATCACAAAGCAGTTTTGTACAGACAGATTTTGTCAACACGTTAAACCCATGCTCTCCATAGTCTTAACGCGAAGAGCTGCAATCTCACCTTGCTTCTTCCCTCATCAAGAAACATATAGCTGCGCCTAGTTGTTCTGTACATAGTTGCTTTTTTTGTACATAGTTATTATGTTCTTCTGTTTATGAAACCTGTTGAATGTAAACCTGTTTAATGTATACCCAGCTGTTCATTGTAAGCACCGATCAATATTTGGTAAGTGTAGTTTCTGTTCATTGTAAACCGCGCTGATGTCGAATAGTGCGGTATAAAAGAAACTGTAAATAAATAAAATAAATACATTTGTATTTATGTGGTTAGATACTAATTTTAACTACAGAAATCTTTTGATAATCTATCCCAGCGAGTGACAGTTTCAGAGTGGAGATTGCAATTGGCACACAGTTCTGAGGTCATGAGGTCCTATCACTAGGTAGCATTACCCTCTCCCAAAAAGAATTAAGCATTCATCAGATTTAGATACTAACTTACATTTTTCTTCTGGCTTAGGTGGATAATCACTGTTTTCTGGCATGATGTGAGTTAAATTCAGTCTGCCTTGATGGTCTTCCTATTTTTTGCTTAGGGTTCTCACTTTGGTATTATTAAAAAGAAAATCCTCCAAATATAAAACACAGTTGCTGGAACATCTTATTGCATAAGATGGGCCCTTCAAGCAATTTTCTTGCCACTAAGTGCTACATAATGCACTTAATGGACACCATTGTAATGGTAACAGAAAGACCAACAGCACACGGGTTGTTTATGTGTGCTCCTCTTTGGTAACTGGATCATGATCAGTTTTCACAAAAACTGTGCCAGTTTCATTTATTCCTAAAGAAAGGACCAATACAAAAAACTATTACACATTCTACTGCATGTCCCTTGTGTACGTTGTGATAATATTATTTCACCTTCAAACTGTTTCCAGGTGATTAACAAACTCAAAAAAAATTTCAGCCTCCCATAAACCATTCTTCCTTTTCATGTACTTTACTGGGTCATTCTGAATTTATCCAGAGATGCTTAGGGACCTAGTTTCTCTGGAGACAAGCAGGGAGAGGCAGGCTCAATCTGAAGGGTGAAGTCTCGACTGAGCCGAATTGCCCGGATCTCCTATAGCTCAGAGAAGCTTTTATGCCTCTCTGAGCTTGCATGTCTACTGTCACGCCACCACCACTCGCCTCTAGCTTAGAGGGGCGTGGTTATTTAGAGGAACTTTCTGCTATCCGCTTTTTCAGCTTTTTCAAACTATTTCCCCACCGTGCCCTCTGGGAAATGTAGTCTTTGTTTAGCTGTATGGGTGCATCAGGCAAAAAGTTGTAGTTAGGCTCAAAGAGGTAAGGCAAATGATAGAAATTTATTTTGTATACAATGGTTCGATCATACCACATACAGGATTAGTTGTTCAGGACTTTTTGAAGTGGAGCATTGTCCAGAAAACAAACTCCGAACACAAAAATGGCTGTTTAAAGGTTCTCTATAGTTCAGGATACACAGTCTTTAACAGCAAGGATATTGCATTCCCTTTTTAGCCTTGCTGGCTAAAGCACAAAACAAAATCACATTTAAAGTCTGTGGTAGTTTAGCTTCTATTCAGCTTCAAACCTTGCTTGGCTACCTTCCAAGTAAACAGATATAATCCAGGGGCAAAAGAAAGCTTTGTTATAATAGCTACTTTAGCTTACCCCAGTGTCCTCATTCCAGCAGCAGGTGATTAACAAGCTTATCACAGTTCCAGGCTTGCTCCTTAGTCCCCGTAAACTTCCCCTTTACAAACACAAGGGAATCACGGCCACCCTGCTTGTGGACTATGGGTACCTTTTCCTGGAAGAGTTTCTTTCAAGACTGGCTTGCTTTCTCTACATTTCCAGGTTTAAAGCTTGGCAAAAGGAACAGTCCATAGGAGTGTCCTCCTCATTCAGCTTCACCTCGGGCTCTCCCAGCTGCATGGGCTCTGACTCCCTGTCCTGCTCACAGTGCTCAGCTAACAGCCTCCCGGGGGATCCTGGGGTCTCTCTTGTTCCTGGCTCCAAACCCTCCTGCAGACTGCTATATGCCAATTAGCACTTTCTTCTCCTGGAAGCTCATTTCTTCTGCTCTGCTCAGCACCAGTCAAGCTTCCCTTGCTTGCATCTGTGCTTCTGCTCGTGCCAGCCTGGCTTCCTGCTTCTCTTCCCCTTCTCTCATACATTGGCCTAGGTTTATACTTCCAGGGCTCTAGCTCCAACTCCTCCCTACTCAGGTGACGGCAATCAGCCTGATTTCGGGCACCTGAGTGCTTGGAGCATTCACTGCCTAAGGGGTTCTGGCCTCTGTATCCTTTCCCCTTCATTCCACTAGGGGGAGCATGAAATGTGGGCCACGTAGAAGTTTTCTGATTCCTGGAGGTGTTTATGGCTTTCCTACCCTGATTTGGTGAAAGGGGGCCCTTTACTAGGGTGAATTCCCTGTCTCTTTGTCCTCCCCTGGACTCCGGATAGGCCTCCTTGCCACACTACTTCCCATCTCTTTGCCTCCGGAGACATTAGTTTTTTTCTTGACTGCGCTGAAACAGCCACGGCTCTTCCTCTCTCTCAATGCCTGTGATTTCTACAGCAAACCTCCTTCAGAAAATCCACAGCTCTCCCAGCAACTGTCATTCTGCCAGCACCAAAACAAAACAAAAAAAGAAAAAAGACACCCAAACAAGAACAAGTGCGGAATCATCGGGGCAGCCACACAACCAACAGTCACCAAAAGCCACCCCCTCCAAAAAGAAAACAGCACAGCACAATCCGGTCTAATGAGGGCAACTGCACTGCCGGAGGCAGCTCCCCCTCTGACAGTGGCTTTGAGGTCAGAGGCCTCATCCTGCCGATCTTGCTCACTGGCTCCACCTCCACCAGAACTTACCCCAAACCCCTCTGCCTCTTCCCCCAGTCAGCACACGGCATCAACACTGGGGAATACGGCCAAGAGGAAGCACAAGCAACAGAAGTTTAACCCCTCTTCCTCAGGGGCTGCTTCTGCTAGATCCTCAGGTACGGCTGCCGCCAAATGCCATGGAAGCTGCACCCAGGAGGGGCCCTCTCCCTATCTACCTACTCCTACCCCTGACAGCCACCTCCCCCTTCTAGTCCTAAATCTTCTCTCATCTCCCTCTTCCGGAGGTTTGTGCAGGACAGCTCGGCCGTACTAAAAGCAGCATCTTCTCCTACCCCCCCAATCAGAGGCGTGCTCTGATCCCAGGATTTCTCCATTGCCTGGAATACTAGAGTTACCTACTCTTATCAACTAGTGGCCCCTGCAGCCCCTTGATGATGAGGTGGGGTCCCTTTATGCTTACCCCCACCACTGGGAGCCCTGTGATTCTATCATAGGTAGATATTCTTCCTCCCTGGTCCTCAAGCCAGTGAAGAACCAGCGGAGGACCTCTCCTCTCAAAATTCCACCAGATAATCCCCCAAGCATTCACCCTCAGTGACTATGAACAAGCATGACTTCCAATTTATTTTCAAGGCCTGTAGTGCCCTACCAGTTCCCTAGATTCTCCAGTATCTACAAGCCTCCATCTGGAAAACACCAATGTCAGGCAGCGCTATGTCTCAGCAACTAGATTGAAGTACAAAGTTTTCCTAGCCCCCGGCTTCGACCACCAGCAACTTTCTCAATATTTGGTGGTATCAGAAGCAGTTCTAATATAATCCAAGTTGCTCTAAGTCCCTGTCAGAAACACCTCCAGGTAAAGAGCAGTGGACCCTGAATGCCATTGGTTGAAAGTCCTAACAGAGCAATATCTTGCCATGCGGACTCTAGCTTACCAACTGCAGATGCTCCACTACCATCATGATCTCCTCCTACAGCTGAATGACATATTCATGGATGACATAGCTCAGTTAGCGACTGACCTTCATGAATCATTCTATGACATCTACGATTTGGTAGTGCACTCAGCAGCCACAGCCATCTGAGTCAGGCAAATGGTCTGGATCCACGTATTCAACTCAGCGAGGACCTTCACGATCACGTAGCGGATGTCCCCTGCTAGGACAATGGCCTGTTTCATTCCAAGTTACAAGAGGCCATATCTGAGGTGAAAGATCACTCTTCTATTGTCAGGGAGCTGGCAGCACAACCTGCGGAGTCACCATCTTCAACTTGTCAGCCGACGCTCCCCGTGCATTGACGGCCCTACCATTACCAATATTGCCAACAGTTATTTCCACATTGACAATACCAGCCCTATCCAGGCCACCCCAGAAGTGCTTCCAAAGTGAGCCCAACAGTCAGCGCCTTTGACAATGGGAAAGGAAGACACAACCATTTCCTCAAACTGCCTCTGTAATTCATTCCCAGAGGGTGTTGTAAAAGCTGTTAGTGTAGCTGGGTTTAAAAAAGGTTTGGACAAGTTCCTGGAGGAAAGGTTCATAAACTATTATTAGAGAAGACCTGGGAAATCTGCTGCTTACCCCGGGACGAGCATTGTGGAACTTGTGTGTCTTTTTGTGAACCTGTCAAGTACTTGTGACCTCGATTGGCCACTGTTGGAAACAGGATACTGGGCTTGATGGACGTTGGTCTGACCCAGTATGATATCTCTTATGTTCTTATGTACCATTCCCAAACCCAACTGGGGGTAGCATTCATCATTTAAGAGAGGCCTTAAAATCCATCACCACAGACTATTGGGTCCTCAACATCATTCAGGCTGGTTTTGAAGTCAATTTCTCCAACACTCCCACCCTCTGACCCTGCGCCCAGAATCAGCTAGTTTCCAGGACATCATGTAGACTAGCTAGCTCAGGAAGTGCCCCAACTCCTGCTCAATGATATTATTGAGCTGATTCCTCCCAATGAGATCAATTGGGGCTTCTATTCAAAATCCTTCCTGATCCCCAAAAAATTGGGGGGCATTTGATTGACCCCCCACCTGCGGCATCTCAACCTTTTCATAAAGAAGGAAAAATTCTAAATGCACTTCTTGAAGACCATTCTACTCCTGCTCAGCTGCCAAGATTGACTAGCCTCTCTGGATCTGAAGGATACCTACATTCATACCCCATTCAACATCATTGAAGAAATCTTTATTTCAAGTTCTTGGACAACCACTACCAATACAAAGTCCTCCCGTTCAGACTGTCTTCCACACCCCGCATCTTCACGAAGTGCCTAGCAGTGGTAGCCACCTACCTGAGGCGTCAGGGACACTGCATCTACTCCTATTTCGTAGACTGGCTCATCTTGGGGACATTACTGGAAGTGGCAAGTCAAACATTCCATGCCTCTTCTGCCACTCTGCATACCCTGGGCTTCGTGATAAAAATACAAAAATTTGAACCCATACCTCAGCAGTGGCTGAATTTTATAGGAGTGCACTTAGACAACCTCGGGGCCAAATCTTTTCTTCCCACAGAAAGGGCCGAAGCCTTGCATCGCCTCAGCAGCAACCTTACCACACGCTGGTCGGCATCGGCCCACATGCTCCTGAAACTTCTGGGGCACATGACTGCTTGCATTACTGTTGTCCCACTAGTACGACTGCCCATGTGACCACCACAGTGGCATTTTAAGCTCAATTGGTGTCAACTCTCCCAGTCTCTATGCTGCATGATCCCCATGGGAGGCAAAACTTGGGCAGCCCTCCAACATAGCCTCTGTTGGTGGATGACACCATCAAACCCCCACAGCCTCCCCTTCCAGGTGCCACCTCATCATCTTACTCTGATGACTGATGTTTCGATACAAGGTTGCAGAGCATACCTGCAAAACCTTTTGATGTGAGGATCATGGTGGTTTCAAGAAAGATCACTACCATCTACTAATATCATATTGTGCTGGGTTTGGCACAAGATCGTCCTCACATGAACTGACAATCAGGTCTCCATGATTTACATCAGCAAGCAAGGGGGCACAGGTTCACTTTAACTCTGCCGGGAAGCAATGTGCCTCTGGGCCTTTTCTCTCTCCTTTGGGGTGACCCTCTGGGCAACCTACCTACCAGAATTGCTACCAGAAGCAGGGCGAACACAGGTAGACCCAATTCTGATCCCACGGGGGTTAGACATGTTCACAGGATCAGAATCAGGTCTACGGCCTGGACGTGCAGGCCGAACCCGATTCTGATTAGCTGCATGCCCAACCCACATACCTGGCTAACTCAGCCAGGCTCCTGAATAGAGCCATTCAGGAGCTGCGATCCCCAGATGAAAGCAACACCATCCTTTCCCTGCAGCCTGACCCCCAATCTGTCCTCCCATAGCCAGGGTCGGGCTGCGGAGATCCCCCTGCACCCCCTCACCTTCCATCTCTGCCCAGCGCCACGGTCATCTGATGTCCAGGGGGACTTATTCCACCTCTGAGGTGGACTAAGTCCCCTGTCTCCATGGCTGATCCTGGACATACAGGGCCAACCTCAGAATTGGCCCTCTATGTCCGGGGTCACCCTCTGCCCACTGCCCGCCCTTGCTCTGCCTCTGTCCCACCCCCTCTCTCCCGCAAACAGAGCTCCGCATACAAATCACCTGTTCATGCGGGGAGCTTCGTCCCCGGCAGGCTGCCTGGCCGTTTAGTGGGTCTGGATGTCCGGATTGGATGTCCAGACCTGCTAAACGGCATTCATAATGACCCCCGTAAGCCAACAGCTTGACCTGCACAAGTGATCCCTCGATCAGATGATTCTTCAGGCCATTTTTGTTGAATGGGGCAAGCAGGATGTGGATCTTTTTGCCTCCAATGAGAATGCAAAATGTCCCATTTTCTGCTCTGTATGGCCCAGCCAGCATTTGCTGAACGCATAATAGCTTTGCCATGGTCCTGGGGGCTCCTCTATGCCTTTCTGCCATTTCCGACAATCACCCGTGTCCTGCTCAAGATCAAGCAGACAGGACTCTACCATCCTCATAGCACTGAAATGGCCTCATCAAATCTGGTTCTCACATCTCATGACCCTATTACAAGGGCCCTCTATACCACAGGGAGTCCAACTGGGCCTACTTACTCAGCACCAGGGGTTCCTGTTGCATCCTAACCCAAAGAGTCTTTCCCTCACTGCATGAAAACTTCAGGGTCCCTGACGCAAGCCAACTTTATATCTGACAATGTCCTTGCCATCATTCCTACGTCATGAAAACCCACAACACAGAACTCTTATCACAATTTCCAGCTGGGCAGCATCAAACAATCAAGAGTCTGTCAACTGTTCTGTGGGATATGTGCCTTCCTACCTCCTGCATCGTTTGACTTCTGGCTTCCAGGCTAATTTTGTTTGCTACTACCTGTCTGCTATCGCAGCTTCCCATGCTCCTATCAAAGGGAAGCTCATCTCCATGCATCCTGTTATGTCCAGGTTCATAAAGGAACTCCTGAACCTCAAACCACCTATTTGCCCTCTTGTACCTGCATGGGATATCAACATTGTACTCTGAAAGCCCATGTGAGCCCCTGGTGTCTGCCTTTCTCAGGTTTCTCAGTTGGAAGACAGTATTCCTCATAGCCATCACTTCCGAGAGGCAGATTGGGGAACTTCAGGCTCTCAAGCACTATCCTTCCTAAACACAATTTCTTCATGATAAAGTCATCCAAAGAACTTATCCCAAGTTCCTTCCTAAAGTTGTCTTGGACTTCCACCTTAATCAGTCCCTCGTCTTGCCTGTGTTTTTTACGGCACTGCTGAAGGGCTCCCTGGAGGAAACACTTTGTACCTTGGACTGCAGGAGGACTCTCTTGTACTACCTACATTGCATGAGCACACACTGCAAGTCTTCTCAGCTTTTTCTAAAATTTAATCCCAATAACCCAGAGCAGCAGGCTTCCAAGCAGACCATCTTGTCTTGGATAGCTCATTGCATTGCCTTCTGCTATACTTCTGGGACGCATGGTCCCCACAGCCTCAAAGCCACTGCAGCATCTATCACCAGCTTGGCATCCATCTCCTCGCCTGTAGTGCAGCCACCTAGACGTCCATCCACACCTTCACAAAACATTACAGTCTGGACCGTTCCTCAGCATCTTTGCTTTGGCCAAGCGGTCCTCCACAATCTCTCCACAACTTAATCAGCTTCCTCCTCCTCCTTCCTCTCATATGGGCTATGTTTTACATAAAAAAAAACCAAGAAGACAAAGAAGTACTTGAATCGCAGCCCTCAGCGCTGGACTCATCTTCAGAATGTGTCCACATTTCCCCTGCCTATCTGTGTAGAAAGTGTAATTCCTTACCTGTAACAGAGGTTCTCCATAGACAGCAGGGGTATGCAGTGACACTCACCCTTCTACTAGCCCCAAAAAGAGCAAAAAAAAAAAAAGAAAAACAAGAAAGAAACAAAAAAACAAACAACACAAGGCTAGAAATCCAGATAGAGTCATTCTCTGCTATGGTATATAGAAACATAGAAAATGATGGTAGAAAAAGACCACATGGCCTATCTAGTCTGCCCTTCCCTATCCATTACAATAGTCCCTTTCTATCCTTTAGAGATCTTCTGTGCTTATCCCATACATTCTTGAATTCAGATATCATCCCCATCTCCACTACCTCACTGGGAGACTATTCCAAGCATCTATCACTCTTTCCATAAAGAAATAGTTCCACATATTACTCCTAAGTTTATCCCCTTTCACTCTAATCCTATGTCCCCTCATAGTAGAGCTTGCTTTCAATTGAAAGAGGCTCTCTTCTTGAGCATTTATGTCATGGAGGTATTTAAACATCTCTATCATAACTTTTCTATCCCGCCTTTCCTCTAATGTATACATATTAAGATCTTTAAGTCTGATCCCATATGCTTTATAACAAAGATCTCTAACCATCTTAGTAGCCACCCCCTGCACCGACTCCATCCTGCTTATATCCTTTTGAAGGTGTGGTCTCCAGAATTGCACACAATACTCAAAATGTGGTTGCACCAGAGACTTGTGCAGAAGCACTATCACCTCCTTTTTCCTGCTGACCATTCCTCTTCCTATGGACTCAAGCATCCTTCTGGCTTTTGCCATTGCCTTTTCTACCTGTTGAGCCACTTTCAGATCATCAGAAACTATCATGACCAGGTCTCGCTCATCTTTCGTAGATGGAAGTACTTTGCCCCCTACACTGTACCACTCTCTTGGATTTTTGCAGCCCAGATGCATGACCCTGCATTTTTTAGCATTAAATCTCAGCTGCCAAATTCTCAAACATTATTCAAGCTTAGCTATATCTCTCCTCATGTTAACTACTCCTTCCTGGGTGTCTACTGTATTGCATATTTTGGTATCATCCACAAAGAGGCAAACCTTACCCAACAGCTGTTCCGCAATATCACTAACAAAGATGTTAAAAAGACAGATCCCTGTGGCACACCACTGGTATCCTCCTTCTCCTCAGAGAAGCTCCATTTACCTGTACTCTTTGTCGTCTCCCACTCATCCAATTTCTAACCCAGTCAGTCACTTTAGAGTCCATCCCTAGGATGCTCAGTTTGTTTATAAGTCGCCTGCATGGAGTGGTGTCAAAGGCTTTACTGAAATCTAAGTACACCACATCTAGGGCTCTCCCTCGCTTCAACTCCCTGGTCACCCAGTCAAAGAAATCAATCAGATTTGTCTAACAATACCTGCCCCTGGTAAACCAATGCAGTTTGGATTCTGCAATCCATTGGACTCAAGAAACCTCACTATTATCTGTTTTAGTAGCATTTTCAATAATTTACATGCTACAGGAGTTAGACTAAGCAGCCTGTAGTTGTCAACCTCATCCTTACTTCCACTCTTGTATATTGGGACCACTCATGCCTTCCTCCAGTTCTCTGGGATCATTCCGACTCTAAAGAACCATTGAAAAGGTCAGTTAGTGGAACTGCTACTGTAACCCATCTGGTCCCATTGCCTTGTCTACTTTTAGTTTAGCTAGTTCCTCACAAACACAGTCTTCTGAAAATCGTTCAAGATCCCCATCACTTCTTTTCCTATTTCTGGGTATTTTCTGAAGTCCTGCTCCTGAGCCTTCATCTGTGAACACAGAACAGAAATATTTGTTAAGCAATTCCGCTTTATCCTCATCAGCTTCTATATATTCTTCCCCTTCACTCTTGAGTCTAACAATACCGCTTTTGCCCTTCCACCTCTCACTAACATATCTGAAAAATGTCTTATCCCCCTATTTTATTGCATTGGCTATTTCTTCTTCTTTTTTTATCTTTGCTTTCCTGACTATTTTGTTAGCTGATGTCTCCAGAGGCAAACAGGCAGAAAGCTGGCACGCATGCTCAGAGAGGCATCAAAGCTTCTCTGAGCTATGGGATATCCGGGCCACTCGGCTCAGTTGGGACTTTACCCTTCAGATTGTGGTTGCATTCCCCTGCTACTCCCATTACAAGTAAACAACTATGCTTTCTGGAGGGACAGCTTTTGGCCATTCCTATTTCCAGAACATAATGCCACCTGTCTATTCTGGTATTTATAGTCCTGATTTTTCATTTGAAATCTGTATTGGGAGAAACAAAAGCCATCAAGACAATAGGAATAGGCTAAAGTTGTTTTTGTTTTGGAGAGCGGTCACTTGGCAGCTCTAAAAAATGGATAAATCACTTTGTTGACAATTTGAGTAAGAAACTGAGGATATCTAGTATTTTAAAAATACTGATGTACTATTTGTATATGTTGGTGGAAAAATATGGGTCCTGGATACTCGATAGTTTTCGCACTTTTCCAGGCAGCAGGGTCTGGATGCTATTTTAGGTATGCCTGGGGAAAGGTCTGAAGTCATCCTGGATGTGAATCAATCAATGTATTTGTATATGTAAGGATCTTTTCAGGATTCTACAGAAACAAGCAGGAAGTCAATCCTCACTTATGGGTGACGTCGGCACCGACGGAGCCCACATGGAGCAATTCCCCAGTTTTCAAAGAAAGCCTTTGGGATTGCTACCACGCATGTGTGGTCCTCTTCCCACCCAAGGATGCCATCCTGCTCAGTCTCCATTTTTCCGCAGAGCCCTTCGGACGCACGTCCTCGTCCCTCGGAAAAAGTTTAGTTTTTCTCACCTTAATAGGCTTGCTTTTTTCCGGTTGCACTGGTCCTCTAGCCATCCTTTCCCCTGCTCTACTTTTTGAGCTCCCGGGGATAAATTTTTTCCTAATTTTTCATTTTGGACTTCGCGCCCTTTTTTCTCCCTAGCCGCTGGCCTTGTGGTTCTTCGATCTCGCAGGGGCCATTTTTGCCCCCATGGCCACTGGATCTAAAAAATGCGATAGATGCTCTAGGAACATGTCGCTTACAGACACTCATGACTGTTTTCTGCGGTGCCTGGGAGCCATCCATGACCCAGAGCTCTGTTCGCTCTATAAGAAAATGTCCTCTAAGGCCCTGCTCAGTCGTAAGCAGAAGTCCGAAGACATTTTCCGGAAGGTCACCTCGGAGTCCCCGGTGGCGCCCTCGGTCATCTCTCCTCCAGTGGGTTCTCCCCCTGCGGCCCCGCGTTCTCGACGACACTCCGACCAAGGATCCCCCAAGGTGGAACGGCGCAAAAAGAAGAAGGCTTCGAAGTTACTGTCTGGGGCTCCTGACAAGCGTGAGCTTAGCCCCCTTCAGAGTTCCCGAGAGTCGAACAAGGAGCGGCCCTGCAAAGTACCTCACAGAGAAATGGAGGCTTCTGGCGAAGGCGCCCAGTCTCCTGAGGTTCGTCTCGGTGAGGACCCCCCTCTCCTCCTCGACACCCAATCCGGTGACCCCGGTATCGGCGCCCCAGGGAGTCCCGTATGCTGGCGCTCAAACACAGCGTTTCTGTGTTCATTGCTTCCCAGCAGGTGCTCACAGCCAGCTTTGCTGACTTGCATCCAGAGACCGCGGGTCCCTCGCGTGGGACACCCAAATCTGTCCAGGAAACCCCAGAGAGCCACGGGCTTTGTGAGGGTCCTCGACGTCGGTCTCGCTTGCTTTCCCATTCCTCGGAGGTGAGATCGTCCAGAGCCTCCGGCTCCTGGCTGCCGGCCATCGGACAGGGTGACCCGCCCGGCTCGGATCCCTCAGCTAATTTTTCGGACTGGGAGTCCAATTGGGATACCTCCCTGAAAACCTGTACACACTGGGATCTTCCATCGGACCCCTCGCTGCCTGCATTCCAGCGGTGCTCACCACCCAAAGACACCTCTTTCTTGGTGTTTATTCAGGACATGGCACAGGCCCTCAGCCTGGTCACCCAGGCTGAGGAGGACCCTCGTGCTGAAGAACTCGACATTCTTCAGTATGAGTCCCTGCCCAGGGAATCCCTCACTGTACCTATTCCTCAGATCCTATCTCAGCTGCTGTGGGAGGCCGCATGTGGGAGGCCCCAGCCTCGGTCCCCATCATGAGCAAGCGCCTTGACACAATGTACAAGGTGCAGCGTGGGCCCAGATTCTGAAAGACCCAACTCCCACACACCTCAATGGTGGTGGAATCGGCCATGAGGAAGCAGAAGAGCCCGAAATCACACTCATCGGTACCACCGGGCTGAGAGTCAAGAGCCCTTGATGTGCTGGGCCGCAAGGCCTATCAAGGTTCCATGCTCTCTTGTCGCATCCAGGCATATCAATTGTACATTGGTATGTTCCTATGGGACTTGAGGAAGGAACTTGGGGGTTTCTTCACGGGCCTTGCGGGGGGAGCCCCTCGACAGATTCCATGCCCTGCTAAAATCAGTGGCCGACTGCTCCAAGTACATCTCTCGAGCCTCTTATGATGGCTGCGAGACACTGGCTCGGGTGGTGGCCGCGGGCATTGGGGCCCGCAGTCAGGCATGGCTCCAATCCTCAGATTTGGAGCAATGGATGCAGGAGAAGCTCCTGGATGTGCCCTGCCTCGGTGAACAGCTTTTTGGTAAGCCGATGGAGGAAAAAGGCTGCGGAGATCGAGACGGAGTTCGTCATCAGGACCCGTCTCTCCCGCAAAACCTCTACCCTGCCTCGGAAGAAGCAGGCAACCAAGAAGCCCTTCGTCCCCAGAAAGGGTCTCTGGTATCGCGGCTCCCCACCGGTACGGCCCCTCGCCCTCCGGCGATGCAGCAGCCAGTGGGGGGATGCCTGTCCTGCTTCACCCCATCGTGGACGCTCATCACCTCGGACACTTGGGTTCTCCAGGTCGTCCAAGAGGGCTATTACCTCCATTTCGACAGGCTTCCACCCCCTTTCCCCCCGGTGGAGCCTCCTTGACTCCCCGCAAACCAGCTTCTGCTGCAGCGGGAATTGCACTCCCTCCTTGCCCAATGGGCAGTCGAGAAGGTCCCTCCCCACTTTTGAGGTCGTGGCTTTTATTCCCGGTACTTCCTCGTCCCGAAAAAGATGGGGGGGTCTGCGGCCTATCCTCGACCTCTGCAGGCTAAACAAGTTCCTGGTGCGGGAGAAATTCAAGATGTTATCTCTTGGCGTGCTGCTGCCCTTCCTCCGGCAGGGCTACTGACTATACTCCTTGGATCTGAAGGATGCTTACTCCATATCTTGATCCACCCGCAACACAGGCAGTACCTGCATTTCAGGGTGCAGGGAGAGCACTTTCAGTACAGAGTGCTCCCCTTTGGCCTTGCATCCGCCCCACGGGTCTTCACGAAGTGCCTCATCATGGTTGCCACTCATCTTCGGTGCCGGGGCACGCTGGTTTTTCCCTACCTTGACGACTGGCTCATTACGGGCTCCTCCGCTGGAGATCTTGGGGTTCTTGGTCAACTACTCAAAGTCTCACCTCGAGCCAGTGCAGGCTCTCGAGTTCATCGGGGCGTGCCTCAATACTCAGCAGGCTATTGCCTTCTTGCTGGTGGATCACTCCACCCACCTCAGAGCTCTGGCGGCTCGCATCCAAAGCGTGACCAGGTCACTGCTCGGTCCATGCTACATCTCCTGGGCCACATGGCCTCGACTGTGCATGTGGATCCTCACTCCCAACTGCACATGCAAATGGCTCAGTGGTGTCTCAGTACCCAATGGAGCCAGTCCCTCGGACACCTCAGGGACCCTGTCAGGGTTCTTCCTGACCTCCGCTTGTTCCGGAACTGGTGGCAAAACCCCTGAAACCTTCTGCGGGGATTGCCCTTTCAGGCCCCATGGCATGATGTGGTGCTGACTACAGACGCTTCCCTGTTAGAGTGGGGAGCCCATTGCGGGCCTCTCTGCACCCAAGGGCAATGGTCACCCGAGGAGTCTCAACAGCAGATAAACCTGCTCAAGCTCCGGGCCATCCAGTCGGCCCTGAGGGCCTTCGAGGATCACCTCAGCGGAAAGTCGGTTCTGGTACAGACCGACAACTGTGTAGCTATGTTCTACATCAACAAGGAGGGGGGCACGGGATTGCGCTGCCTCTGTCGGGAAGCGGTCCTTATTTGTTATTTCGCTGCCCAACGGAGGATATCCCTCAGGGCTAAGTACCTCCCGGGTCAGGAGAATGGCCCGGCGGACAGACTCAGCAGAATCCTTCGCCCCCACGAATGGCAGCTGGATCCCAGAGTAGCAGGCTGACTGTTTCTATGCTGGGGCACTCCGGCGATAGACCTCTTCGCCAGCTCCCAGAACACACAGCTCCCTCGCTTTTGTGACCTGGTACCGCACCCGGGCAAGAAAGGCCCTGCTATATTTCTCCTGGACTGGCCCTCCAGTCTCCTATATGCATTCCCTCCTTTCCCTCTCATTGTGAGGACTCTGTTCAAGGCTCAATGGGATGGAGCATTGTTGATTCTCATGGCCCCCTCGTGGCCTCAGCAGCCTTGGTTCCCGCTCCTGCTACAGCTGTCGACGGAGCCTCCGGTTTCCCTGGGCTCTGCCAGGAGCCTTCTAACACAGGAGGAGGGTTGGGTACTACACCCAAACCTAACCTCCCTATCCCTCACGGCCTGGCGGCTGAACGGGTCTCCCTAGCCTTTCTGACCCTTCTGGAGGAGGTCGAGGAAATCCTCCTTGCCTCAAGGAAGGACTCCACTAGGTGGGCTTACGTCTTTAAGTGGAAACGCTTCTCCGTCTGGTGCTCGGAACACCAGATCGACCCCCTTCTCATGCCCGGTTCGGTGGGTTCTCCAGTACCTCCTCCACCTCTCGAGGGAAGGGCTGAAGTCAGACTCTGTCAGAGTTCATTTGAGCGCCATATCAGCTAATCATCTCCCCATTGAGGGAAAACCTCTCTCGGGGTAGCCGCTAGTCTCCAGCTTCATGTGGGGCCTTCTGCTATCCAAGCCGCCCATCTGTCCCCCTCTGGCAGAATGGGACTTAAATATGGTACTCACGCAGCTCACCCGTCCACCCTTTGAGCTGATGGTGACGTGTTCGCTCCGGCATTTATCCTGGAAGGTAGCCTTCCTGATGGCGCTGACCTCGGCTCGCCGAGTCAATTAGCTCCAGGCGCTCATGGCTGACGCCCCTTACACCAGGTTTTATTAGAACAGGGTGATCCTCCATACCCACCCTAAATTCTTACCCAAGGTCGTTTTGGACTTTCATCTCAACCAAGAGAGAGTGCTCCCGACTTTCTTCCCGAGGCCCCATGCCAACCAGGTGTCAGAGGCTCTCCACACCCTCGACTGCAAACGGGCCTTCACCTTCTATTTGCAGTGTACCCAGACTCATCGCAAGTCTGACAGACTTTTCGTGACCTACGATCCCAATAGACAAGGGCAAGCAATCACCGAGCACCCTCGCTATTTGGTTGGCAGACTGCATCGCGTTCGCCCATGCAAAGGCGGGTGTCCATCTGGATTGTCGAGTCACTGCACACAGGGTCCGAGCCAAAGCATCCTCGGTGGTCTCGCTGTACTCCGTGCCCATGATGGACATCTGCCAGGCGGCAACCTCATCTTCCACGAACACCTCCACTGCCCACTACCACCTGGAGAGGGAGTCCCGTCGGGACAGCGCCTTTAGCAAGGCTGTACTCCGTAATCTGATCAGGGTATAAGCAACTCCTGCCCTCTGACCCTTCTTCATAGCTATTGAGGGCTTCGACCCGAGGACTTGGGCTCCTTCGGGCTTCGGCTCTGCTTACAGCCTTGCGGAGGCTTTTTTTGGTTACAGGTTTGGTAGCCTGTAGCTAGGGAGTCCTGCTTGTTCCTGGAGAAAGCGTAGTTACTCACCTGTAACAGGTGTTCTCCAGGGACAGCAGGAATCAGTCCTCACTACCCTCCTGCCTCCCCTGATGAGTTGCTGTATTTTTGTCCTTCCCTTGCCATCTGCTTGGTAGGGCTCGGGCTAAGGGACCTGACTGAGCAAGATAGCACCCTTGGGCGGGAAGAGGACCATGCATGCGTGGTAGCAATCCCAAAGGCTTTCTTTGAAAGCTGGGGAATTGCTCCGGGCAGGCTCCGTCAGTGCCAACGTTACCCATAAGTGAGGACTGATTCCTGCTGTCCCTGGAGAACACCTGCTACAGGTGAGTAACTATGCTTTTTCTCTAGTCCAGCATGCTCAGTGCAATGTTCTCCTAGCTTAGTTCAGAAGAGCAGTTATCCTTCAGAAGAGCAGTCATCCTTTTGTATTATCTTCTACAGGAATAGCTACATTGGTCCTGCCTACCCTGATAAAAACCCACCTTTCATCTTCAGTGTGGTAGTGGTAATGTGATATGCATTGAGCTGCTGTGTGCTATATCTGTGGCTCATTGTTAAAGCCTAGGTTTGTTTTTATTCCTTGATCTTTTGTTTGTTTGCGAAGTGTGTATACCATTCTGAGGTTTTGACCACCTCCCTCTGCCTGTGTGTTGGAGAGTGGATAAGGAGAGGGCTTGAGTGGCAAGCTTTATTAGGAGAGAAAGCCAGATTAGAGTTTGACTGCAGCAGATGATATTGTTGGGAACATCCTTCCATTCAGGGAGGGGGACATGTGAGGAGTATCCCATGGAGGAGGGAGAAAGCTTGTTAAGCCCTGTCAGGTAAGGGAATGCATACCCTTACATTGGGAACATCCCTTTCCCATCTCAGGACTCAAAAGCAATGAACTGGTACTACAGACACAAATGGGATAGGAGGCAGTGTACTATTCTGGATCAGGAACGGGTGTGTGTGTGCATGGGGTGCCTGCCTATATATGTGTGTGGTGCAGTGGTGGATGCCTGTATGTGTGATGTGAGGCTCAGGTGCCTGTGCGTGTGCGCTGCGTTGGTCAGGAACCTCTATGTATGTGTGTGGTATGGGGACTGAGTATCTATGGAGGTCATTCACAAATGCGAGTTGCGGGGATATGCAGCCCTGCAAGATGTCCATGCCCAATTCCCCCTCTGGCTTTCCCTGTGTGTCCTGTGCATCAGGATGGAGAGAACCGGTGGGGAGTGGGAACGGGGCAGGCCAGCCTGGCAGCATGTACAGGGCTGATTCAGGTCACAGCCTGTATGCGCTGCCGGGCCCGTGGGGACATGCTGCTTATACCACCTCAAAGGTATAAGCAGCACTTTTGGCCCAATCGGACCAGAGGAACTCCCTCTAGGGCTGGGGCTGGGTGTGGGGGTCCCTGCCAGCCGATCCAGGCCACAGCAGGCCAGCCATGAGTCGGGCGGTGGGGAAATGGCAGGCCAGAGCTGCAGATGTCATGGGTACCTGCAGGGAGGATGTCCTTGGGCCCGATTCTTGCTACCGTTGGAACGTTTTATTCCTATGGACCAGAATCGGGTCCACACAGCCCCATCTTCATCGGGGACATCCGGACGACCCAGATGTTCCCCTCTGTGAATCAGGCTCTATGTGTCTTCTTGGAGAGTGGGGGGCTGTGGCCTTTAGCATATATTTATTGTGCCCTTTTCTCCCCTCTTTTCAGCCCTCAATCCCTTGTACTCTTTCACCCCTCCCTGTAGACTCTCTCCTGCTGACTTCTCCCATTCTGTTTCTTTCCCAACTCTGTTGCTTTCTCCTTCCCCTTTCCATAATCATCCCTTGCCCTCCATTCATTCCCCTCTCCTCAACTTTACTTCCTCAAACCACTACGTCTTTAAATTTTCCCTACCTCCTGCTTATCTTTGATCCCAGCTCCTGCAGCACTCTTGCTGGTCTCTCTCTCTTCATCGGCCTGTGGGAGCAGCCTGTCCCACAGGCACACAGCAGCGCTGCAGGCCATGCTATCTTTTGCTCTTCAACCTTAAGGTCGGGCTGCTCACACAGGCGCACATACCACTGCTGACTGTGATCTTCGGCCTGTGGGAGTAGCCTGTCCTGTGGTCACACAGCAGTTCTATAGGCCGCAATTTTTGCTCTTCAGCCCTCGAGACAGGCTGCTCCTGCAGGCGCACACACCACTGCTGGTTGCTATCTTCAGCCCACAGGAGCAGCCTGTCCTGCGGGCACACAACAGCACTACAAGCCACGCATTGGTGACCCTGAACACCAGCACCCCACTACCATGCTTACCTGACTTACTGGGTAGCTCTGGCCCTGATGCTGACTGCATGTGGAGCAGCAGAGGCTGTGGCAGGAAGTTAACAGTTTTAACTTCTGATACTGGGCAAAATATTGATGGGGCTAGGACTCATGAGGCCCACCCTGTTCCAACACCTATGTTCTGCAGATCATTTGAGATCTATCTTACTTCTATTCCTATTTGTTAAATTTTCTGCAGTTTTACTCTCAGTCCTTCATCTATGAACAGAAAACAGACACATTTGTTAAGCAATTTTGCTTTGTCCTCATTCACTTCTATATATTCCTCCCCCTTCATCCTTGAGTCTGACAATACCACTATAAGCTGTTCACTGCAAGAGATGTCGACAGAATATATGATCATATTGATTTCAATCACATCATGGCAATAGAACAGAAACTAAACAAGAAAAGAGTATAAATAAAGACAAATAAAACCATCATGGTCAGTGCTAAGAAAAGCAGAAATCTCAGTACACCATGGATTGATTATAAGAAAGCCTTTGATAGCATCCCACACTTCTGGATAATAATTTCCTTGAAATGTAGAAAATAAATTCTAGATTTATTAAATACATCGAGTTCACCATTAAAAGTGGCAAACAACTCTCCATCTGAAATATGAAGATGGACAGTTCCTCATTCCTAACATCTAGATCCAGCAAGGAATATTTCAGGGAGACACCCTGTTGCCATTTTTATTTTGTATAGCACTTTATCCACTGAGTACTGTTATTAATTCTTTGGGCTATGAGCTTAACCTTAATCCTAAAGATGGTAAATATCCAGAAGTAAGATCGCACCTACTGTTTGTAGGTGACTTGAAGCCCTATAGTTCCAACACTTAGCAGATCAACATCTAGCAGAACAACTTCTTGTAATAAAAAGCTTTTCAGATGACATTAGGAAGACTGTCATCCTAGACACATGTTCAAAGGCAACCTTCCTTAGAGGAAAATTGAGCAAAACTGAAAATATCTCTCTAACTGCGTATAGTTGGTATGTAAATAGTTTGCTGTAATATAGTTTAAAATAATATTCCCTGTAACTGATACTTGTTTGACGTAAACCGCCCCTGATCGTTGGAAGGGGCGTTATAGAAGTATTGTTCAAATAAATAAATAACTGATGACTGTGACATAGAGGAACTTAAACAGGAAGGTGCAGATAAATATCTAGGAACAGGAAAGAGCAACAAACCAGCATAAATTACTGAGAGAAAAGATCAGTAAAGCATATTGCAGAAGATTAAAACTGATAACTGAAAAGTGCTTTAATATAATAGAATAAGATACAAGTTATTAATCGGCTTGCAATTCCAATAGGTTGACTTTCTAAATATTTAAAAAAACTGGATCTACAAGCAAAAAAACGCCTCTATTACTATGAGATAATTTATAAGAATCAGTGTATGCTGATGCTGTATATTTCTAGAACCAAAAGAGGAATAGGCTTTATAGAAATCATACAGATATACTATCATAGGCCTCCAGGCTTATTTACCAGTGTCAGCACCCAAACACACAAAAAAGTGTTCAGATATGAAAGTTAACATCCAGAATATGGTTCCATCATTAAGCGTGAGCATTCAGATATACAGAAGGAATAAGAGAGAATCAACAGAATTTGGAAAACAAGTAAAAAGAAAAACACAAGTGGAAAATGCAAAAGCACAATGGAAAAGACAAAGTGTTACTACAGGAACCATACTGGATCAAAACTAGACGCATGAAAAGTTAAGGAAAGGAAAACAGAAGCCTAAATTAAAGGTCTTATAGTTGTAATCCAGGACAATGGATTGTGAAAAAGTTGTCAAATCCATTTGATTTGATTATCTATTTCAATTTTATTTATTTTTTTAATTTTAAAATTTTATTGGCATACACATATATATATATATATATATATATATATTTATTATGTGGTAAGGAGAGTGCAGCCCAGCCAGGAAAAAGTGAAGAGAAGAAGAATTTTTCCTCTTTGCGGGGGATGGGTACACAGGATCACATAGTCCACAGCAGAAGCCCGGAGAGAAACCTAGAGGGCAGACCTAGTTGTAAGCCACGCCTACACTCCAGGTCAACCATAGATAGGAGTGGGAGGTACAGATGGGCAGGGCCAGGAAGGGAGTTGCCCTGCTCAATGTTGAAATTGGAGCAAACAAACACCAGAGATAGACACGGTTGGAGATACAGGGGGAGACACGGTTGGAGACACAGTTGCAGTTGCAGTGGCAGTTGCTGTCGGAGTTGCAGTCCAGGTCCAAGTGGGAGTTGCAGCTCAGGTTCCAGTCCAAGTTCCAGAAGGTCCAGAGAGAACAACCCTGTAGCCAAAGGACAAAGGAGCTTTGCAGCCAAAGGGAGCAGCAGAGAAAGGAACAGCTATAAAGGCAGCCAAAGAAGGTACCAAGGAAGCCACAATAGTCAGCACAGTAGCCACAGAGGACATAGGGAAGGGTCTTGGGAGAGAGAACCACCTACCCTGGCAAGAGAGCGGGAAAGTTTTACCAAAAGTCTCTGCCCTACTCTGAGGCAGAGGGAGTCCTGACTGGCCGAAGTTCCAACCAAGAGAATACTGCACCAAAACCCCAAGGTAGGAGAGGGGAGGCAGTAAGGCCTTCAAAGTGGGTTTCCTGTTCTGACTCTGATGAAACTGTTGTACCCCAGATAACACAGAGTAGAAAGAAATGTTTCACCAGGAAGGTTAAACAAGAACACCCCATAGCCTGACAAGGGGGAAATAAAAATGCCGTCAGTCGATGACAAACTTCCCGGCTGTAGCGGGGCCACCCGCTGTTCAGGTGAGAGACTCACACCCGATGCGCCCAGCGCAGCCAACAGTTCTTCACGCTGCACTGGTGAAGATGCCACTCGGGAACCAGCAACCGCAAACCCACACAAGTCCAGGGTTCTCTGGCCGGCAGAAGAAGGCAGCGAGGGAGCTCCAGGTAGACTCACTTGGTTTCTTTTCCTCCGCCCCATAACTAACGAGGAAGAGTTCTCCACAAGCGCCAAACACTGAACCTTACTGCAGAGCAGCCGCTGGCGATCCACTTCCTGCCGCCATCTTGCCCCTGATCCTGAAAGATGCTTTTTTCCTATATCAATTTTAGAAGCTCTATTCATGATCTGCACATCTGAAAAAGCCCATTCAGATAGGTCAATCATATGATGCCCAAAGAACCATTTTTAAAAAAAAATTATATTTATGCAATTTAAAAATTATGGGCCCAATTCTGAGATGTGGATTGTGGGGCTGCACATCCCGGCAGACCGTTCTGACCCTATTTCCCCTCCTGCTCTCCTCGCATGACTAGAGCAGTAGGATGAGGAGAGCTGGCAGGGGGTGGGAAGGGGCGGGGTCTGGGCAGAACAGGAACAGGCCAAGCTTGCAGGACATACAGGGCCAATTCAGGTCATGGCCCTGTACGTCCTGTGGGGTCAGAAGGGACATGCTGATTATTCCACCTCAAAGGTGGAATAATCAGCACTGGCGAGGTGATAGGGGCTGGGGATACCCCTCTGGGGCCGGGGATGGGTCTGAACCACAGGATCTAGGGGCGCCTGAGGGGAGAACATCCCCGCAGGCATGCAGGGGCATGCCGGGCCATCCTCGTGCCTGATTTTGTGTGCCGCAGAAACGTTTTGTTCCCGCAGTACATCGGGTCCTAATGGGCCCATCCTGCATGGTTCCAATGTCCCCCTTTTGGAATCGGGCTCCACATCTCCCCAAAAGGGAATTCAATAAAGAAAAAAAAACAGTAAAGAAATAGCAAAGTCCCAATCAAACATAATCCATATTAATATTAGACCACAAACACGAGGAGCAAAAACAGGAAAACTAAAAAAAAAAGGAAAACAACAAAGGAATCTAGATACTGCACAGCCAGTTTAAGGGAAGCACAATTTAGCTAACAGAGGTTCCTTCTTGGCTCGCCAGAGGGATCAAAACCAGGAATCTTTTACCATCAATGGAAAACAAAACACCTACAAAGAAATTTTAACAAAATGTGGCTCCCAGGGTAAAGATTCTTGGTTTTAAGACCAAGAAATCCTTGCGCCTCCTTTGGGTAGCCTTCGAAAAATCAGGAAATGTTTGTATCTTGGCATCCAAAAATAACTCTTGCATATGGCGAAAAGATAACATAAAAGCATAATTATGATCTATCTCAAAAGCAAAACAAACAATCATAGTTGTTCTTTCAGTAACAATTTCTAAAGAATTTTTCAAGAAGCCGGTTAGGTCAAAAGAACACTGCTGGCCCTGGGTTTATTCCCCATCAGTGGGCACAGACGCAGACCTCAAGGACAAATATTGTCCTTTGGCAATAGGTGGTAAGTTGTCCGCAGGGATATTCAGAATCTCCTGAAGACACCTTTTGGCCATCTTGATAGGAGCAATCAGAGGGGACTTGGGAAAGTTAATAAAATGTAAACTATTCCATTGAGAAAAATTCTCGAAGTACTCCAGTTTATGAGACAATACTGTGGAGTTCTTAACTTGTTCACATTGAGTATCCTGCAATTCTCTAAATCTCATTTCTAGAATGGCCAGCTTCACCAATGGTTGAGTCTGCTCCTGGGATACTACACACAATGATTCTTTCACAACAGATAGTTCATTACTAAAAGTACCTAACATGGCCAGGGGCGGCTCAAGGCAATCTGCTGCCTGAAGCAAAGGATGAGATGCCCCCCCCCCCCATAGAGGGGGTTGGGCTTTTTCAAAACTCCAATAAAAGACTGAACCAAACCAAAAAGCTGATTAGATTATATGGAGGAAATGCACGATGTTTGCACACCAAGGAACTAAAAGAGAGCGAGAACCACAGCACAGTTTATAAAACTAAATTATAACTAATTTTTATTTTATTGTTTTAAACTGCGTTATGGTTCTTGTTTTTTTTTCAACATATATTTTGTATCAACAGAACCCCATTCAACAGTGGTTGCAGAGCAGAACCAGGACATTCACCCACAGAACTCACTCAATATCTTAAAAAAAAATCTGATTCTGATCATCTCACTAACAACAACAAACATTTTCCAGTACCAGGCATATTGTGAACTAATACAAAACCCTACAATAAAGTCACTGAGTATCTATAGAGCAAATCTATCATACCATACCATATCAGCACCAACTTCCAAAACTCACATAAGGAGCCCCCCAAAAAAGCGTCACTGTAAATACTACAATGGGCCCTGGAACATCCATACAGCTATTTGAAAAGCTGAACATGTCAAATTACTACAGTACAGTACAAAATCGGGTCCTCCATTTTAGCAGAACACCCAACCTCAGTCACAGAACACAGACTCTCACCAAGTATAGAATAAGTGACTTACAATCTAAAGTAAAAATAAAAATATGTAGACAAAATTTAAATGGAAACCTCAAGAAGCCAAACTCTTCAAGCAGTGCAACATCAGATAAATAAGATATGCAGTTCCCCCATACAGTATAAAATATAAAGATAACACAAAGTCCAATCACTAAAATGAAATAAAATTATTTTTTCTGCCTTTGTTGTCTGACCATTTTATTCTCTGATCATGCTGGTCCCAATCTGAGGCTTCTGCTTTCCTGTCTTCTCTTAGCTCTCTTTCTGTGGTCTACGATCCATCTGCCATTTCTTATCTCTTCTTTTGTTTTCTTCACTTCTTTCCATCAGCCTATTTCCAGTCCTCCCTCCCAGTACCTTCCCAGTATCAGCCCCTTTCCAGTCTTCCCTCCCAGTACCTTCCAATGTCAACTTGCACTCCCATGACTGCCACTGGTGTCCATTCCCTTCCAATCCCCCTCCTTCCCCACTGTCCAGTCTCTTCTAGTCCAAATACCATGGCAGCCCCTCTCTCTAGCTTTTCAAAGGTAGATATTTTGTACCAGATGGGTATGACATAGAATGCACAAAGAACATTTAGAATAGAAACCAAACTGCCTGAGTTAGCAAAGATACCTGCTGGCATCGGAGTGCCACCCCCGTGGGAGTGCCGCCTGAGGAGATCGCCTCAGACGGCCTAATGGAAGAACGGCCCCTGCATATGGCTAGTAAGGAGGAATTCACCGAAACTATCACCTCCCACAAAGAGTCCATCATGACAACTGCTGGTTTCTTCAGCCCGATGGGATCCAGTAACAAAGGATTCCTTTCCTCAGCTGTCACAGACCCATTACAAGCAGCAGCGCTTGATGGAACCATTCCCTGATCAATCGGAGAGGATGCCGCTGCTGGTGCCCCCTCCAAACTCTCAACAGGGCCCTCTCTCAACCGAGAGGCTGACGAGAGTAACATGGAATTGTTGGAACTGCTTCTGGGTCGCAGCGGTGCAGTTCTTTCATTGGGCTCAAAGACATCCCGCTCAGAGCCGATGTAGATAGTACCGCCGGTCCCGCTGAAGTGCTGTTTCAGAATTCATAGTTCACTCCACATTCAGCGAGCATCTTCTGGGTACCTGAAGTGGAAACACCTGAACTGGAGGGCTGGTTCTTCGATTTCTATTTCTTCCCACCCATCGGAGGTCAGAAAATTGACAGGGACCGGAGTATGCTGAAGAAGGTGAAGGCTGCGACTCTCAGCCAGACGCCATCTTGCTCCCCCAAGAACCATTTTATAAAGCTCCAACTTTACACATGTCTGACACATTCACTTCTATGTCGCACGAGAGTATAATAAGGGCATTACAGGGTGACAATAAAAAAATCCACATGCATCTCTGATTTCAGAATGGCACTGCATGTTTAAAACTACTAACAGACACATTCCCCTTGGCATGAATGGGAATTTGAAAAATGTTTATTTCAGTTAACTTTCAATAATAAGGATAACAGGGGCATTCATAAAAGGATAGCAGGTGAAAATCAATGCCTTTTGAAAACTACTGTGGTGGTGCACATCTCCATTTCTAGAATGGCAGGCTGGAACATGTATGTGGTAGCATATTTGTGCATGTTCTGAAATGCCATTGTGGACCCATCTATGCTGCTGATCCCAGCGACATCCATATTTTCCATGTGCACATTTCTAAAATCGTCCATCTCCCTGCATGTTTCTGGGCCCTTGTTCTACATGTCCCTGTTTTCTTTACATCTTTGCAGAAACTTTTATCTTTTGGGATGATTACACGCTGATTTTAAAATGCATTTACACATATCCACCTTCTCTGCTACACTTCCCACAGAATTTCAGATGTTTTGACTTGGACATCCTAAAGGGCATCTAAATAGCCTTTCTAAAATGCGTCTTCTCATGTCCTTCAAATTGAATTGAGGAATTTTATACCCTGTTAAATTTGTCCGAGCTTTCAATACAATATCCTTGACAGTCTTGGGTGACTTTAACATTCCATTTAATTGTCCATTGGTGGGAAGGCATCACAGATAGCACTGGTCAACAACTTTTTACAAAAGTCATTTTACTGAAATAAAAATAGTCATTTCTTATGTTCCCTGTAAAATAGTTATCTCCAAGTTATAATGCCCTGTTCAATGTAATTTCAATTTGTTCAATGTAAACCGCACTGATGCAGAATAGCGCGGTATATAAGAGAATATAAATAAAATAAAATAAAATGTTTATATGACAGTGAAATTGCAAAGTTGGCTCTAGTTTTTTTGTAATCCACAAGAATTAATGTTTACATCACAAAATGCATGTCAGTAGTAAATATATAATAGGCCTTCGGTTAATACCTGTAAAAACCAAGTCATAGAACTTCTTGGATTTTTTCGCCTGTCTCTTGTATAGCTGTTCGGGAGCTTCTCTGGGGAGTGTCCAGCAGTAGTCAGCCAGCATTGTAGTGGACCATTTTCCCTGGTATCTTTGCTCCATGGTTGTGATATCCTGGTGAAAACGTTCGCCCTGTTCATCACTAACCATACCACAGTTTTCAGGAAAGAAATCGAGATGGGAATCAAGGAAATTGATCTTTAGAGACATATTGCAGCCAAGTTTCTGATACTGCATCAGCATGTCTTCTACTAGTTCCTTGTAGTTTTCTGCTCTAACATTCCCGAGAAAGTTTGTTGACACTAGGCGAAAAGCATTCCATGCTTGTTTCGCATCACTCTGCAGCAAGATGTTGAACTGGTCATCTTTGAAGAGCTCTCGAATCTGAGGACCCACAAAAACTTCCTCTTTAATCTTTGCTTCGCTGAGTCGAGGGGATTTTTCATGCAGGTATCAGAAAGCTGGCGAAGTGCGGTCCATGTCTTTCACAAAGTTTTTCATCAAACCTAGTTTGATGTGAAGGAGTGGTAGCAGGATTTTGTGAGCCTCAACCAGAGCTGGGTGCTGGATATTCTTCTCTCCAACTGTTACATTTGTCTGCGATTCCATTCCTTCCGCAAGTAGTGCCAATCCCTTGCTCGGCTATCCCACTCACATAAGAAACACATGTATTTTATATATCCCTACTGCAGTCCCATTAAAAGGGCAACTACCTTCAAGTCACCACAGAGGTGCCAGCTGTACTTGTTATAGTTAATGGAAGTCAGTAATGCTTTAAGTTATCATATGTCTCTTTCATGTGGACGGCATGCGCTACTGAAATAGATGGAAGACGGTTTCCATTGTTCTAAAGCACAGCCTTCAGACTCAGTTTCGAAGAGCCTATAAATAGTCTCCAGTCTTGTGGGTCATGAGTGATTTTTAAGGCATTCATGAGGCTTTCAATATCAGAACAGAATACCAGATTACTTTCCTTTCCGACTGCGTATAGTACACTGCTGATGTCAGATGGCTTCAGCAGCTGTCTGCCAGTAGTATTGCATTGCATCAGAAAATGATGCAATCAGCTCTGGATGATGTGTGCATGCTGGTATTATGCAATGTGATGAAATATTACATCATTCAAGGCTTATTTGGGATGTTGTTGATGTCCTACTGGATAAATTTACATGGTGAAACGTCAAAAATGAACTACATGCAATATCTTCAAAACGAGAGCCAATAAAATTTTTTTAATGTTATATTTGTGTTCAGCTCACCAAGATACTACAGATTAGGGCCTTTTAAAGTCAGTAACGATTTCAACGTTGACCAGTGTAGTCATAGATTGGGCAATGCACTTGATTTGATTTCTGTCCCTTAGTTGGTTTCCTTGTGGTCATTTGATCATAGTGTATCCATATCCTTGTCCAAGCATAATCATCTCTTTTTGTTTGTTGTATGCACATAGTATCATGGGTCAGTAGTTAAGAAAGAAATGGTGAAGCAATATTGTGTAAAGAATAGTTTGATAATGAACATTTTATTAACAAATCTAAACCGTTAATTTCAAACACTGAGGTGCTTATGATTAATGAAGGAATGACTCAGTGGTGTGTGCCTTTGATTAAGACTGAAGATAAATTATTAGTTCAGCAAATCATATTAGTTCATAATGTTCAAAATAGGTATTTATTTATTTACTAATGTATTTATTTATTTAACAGGTTTTTTTTATACCGCCTTTTCATTCAATCAAGGCGGTTTACAATAAACTTCAACTTATACAAAGAACTTGAAAAACATCAACTTATACAAAGAACTTGTAAATATCAACAGTAGCATTATAACTTCAAAAACCTGAATAGTCTCTTGTAACATTATCTAAACTATATACATCTTCATGAGAGTAATGGGGTGTTTGTATGGTGTGTGTATCATGGCTTAAATTGTTTTGTGTAGTGATTAGGGTGATAGGTGGTCTTCATTGAATTGTTCAATGAATAGGGTAGTTTTGAGCAGCTTCCGGAATTCTTTTTTATCTGTTGTTGATTTTAGTTTATCTGGGAGGACATTCCAGATAGCAGGGGCAGCTAGAGAGAAGGCTCGCATGGATGTGGATTTGTTGGTTCTTGTGAATAGACTAGGTGTTGGCATATTGTTTTTTGTGCTGTTTCTGTCTGGTCTTTTGCTTGTTTTGGTTCCGATGAGTTCCTGTAGTATTCCTGCTGACATGTTTTTAATTTTGAAGATGGTGAGTGCTGATTTATATTTTGCACGTGATAATATTGGTAGCCAGTGCAGATCATGTAGTATTGGAGTTATATGATCTTCTATTGAAGCGCTAGCAATGATGCTGGCAGCAGTGTTCTGTACTATTTGTAGGGGACGAGTGATTTGTTTGGGTAGACCTTGGAATAGTATATTACAGTAGTCCAGAACAGGTGTAATGATGGCCTGGCATAGTGTGCCGAAATGTTCTTTATTGAGGAGAGGTTTTAGTCTCCGGAGCGTTGCTAGTTTGAAGAAGGCTGTTTTGGATATCTTGTTTATATGCAGTTGGAGGGTGAGTTGCTTGTCTAGAATCACTCCAAGGTATTGGACTTCATCTTTTATTGTAATCAGTGGTTTCATGGAAGGCCTCAATTGTTCTACCATCAATTGCGACATTTGAAGGCTTATTGTAGAAGAGATGTGGAGGTTAGAATTGACACTGAACATGGAACCTTTTCTAAAATACCAAATACAGTTGTGCAAACGTGCTTACATGTGTAGTTTGCCCTATTTTGTAAATCTGCATGTGGAAATGCTGCCAATTTAATAGAGGGGTTGTTTTCTTCAACCTGTTAAATTTGGAATGACTAATAAACCAGGGGAGATAAGGGGGAGAACTTACCTAATTCCTCCTGTAAAGGGAATGTCAAAATGCACACTTTTTAACAATCTACATGTGTCGGGGGCAGGTGTAAATCCCAGCATGCAAAATTTTGGCCATATGCATGTATTCCCTATCTGAAACGGGGAATGCACATGTAGATTCTTGACCTGCTCTGGTCACTCTCTTGACACACCCCCTTGAAGTGTCCATGTAGTAAGGGCATCCATGTATAAACTGAGCCCTTTCTGAAATGGCTATTTGCATTTGATGCCATTTACACATGTACAGGCCTGATTGTACGCATGTGAATTTCAAATAAGGCTTTTAAAATAATTACCGAGTGCAAATGGAGGAAAACAAAGGGCAATGAAGATAGGAGTACTAGGAAGCTGCTTAGAGCTTACAAAAATCAACAAGGAATTCAGAGCAAAAAGGAATATTTGAGTAAAAGGTTAGCTTGAGATGGAACTTGCTCCCTTAAAGTGTTCAATCTAGTGTGTGAGCTAATCAGTACTTTCTAGCAGTGTGTATATATAATCAAGAGCGTACTAGTGAGCATTTTGGGGCATTTCTTATCACTGCTTTCTAGAAATAATAATGTGTATGGCACACAAAAATGTGGATTGGCCATTGTGCGAACTGGATCAGAACTGTCTCTTTTATTAACTGTTTTGGAGATGAGGAAGGACCTCTAAAAAGTTCTCCTAGTATTTCAGCAGTGCGGCATTCTTTGAAGAAGGGTCCTTTGGTGGCAGCAGGGTCAGTCATAGATGCACCACCGAAGTTATAGGATTCAAATGAGCAGGGAAACGCTTTAGTGGCTAATCTCCACAGTTTGAAACAAGACTCTTTCTATCAAGTGTCAAGTTTAGAAACGGAATCTATTTTGACAGAAAAAAATCTTCATCACAGGTGCTTGATGCAGTTCCTGTTTCATCTTTCAAGACCTTGAAGGGGTTGATTTTACCTTTTTTGGCACTTTGAGTACATCTGTCCTTGCAAGAAGGTATTGGTCTTGAACAACTTTAACAACTTAAAGAGGCTATTGTAACACCAATTTTAAAAAGAAGGGAGTTTCCCAGAGCAATCGGTGTGCAGAATTTCTCCCTGTTTCTAATTTGTCTATTCTAGCAAAAATATTGAAAAGGTACTTTTGAGGCAACTATCTTTTTTTTACCGATCGGGTACAAGATTGACATTTTTCACACACTGGAATCTTAGCACAGAAACTATACTAAAGTCAAGCAGGGGTATGATGCCATCTGAACTCAGCTGGTTTTGACAGCTGCCTTTTATACTGTCCATCACGATTTGTTACTATCCCAATTGTAGGATATTGGGCTTGGCAACATTTGCAATGGTTTGCTTCATATCTGTCAGTTAAAACACAAACAGGCCTTTTATGGAAGTTCAATACTTTTTTTGCCCCTAGTGAGTGTTTTGAGTCGGATTCAATGATCATTAGGTGCAAGACACAATGGTAATTATTGGGGGCATAGCCAGCATGTTCCTGACAGTAAGCACATCGGCAAGCCCCTTAGTGCACATCCTGGCCCTAGTCAAATATCATGGGTGCACTTAACACCAACTATTGAGGTGGCAATAGGTGCAGCCACACTAACTGCAGCACTGGTGATTAGTGCATGCTACTGCAAGTTCCTGTGCTGTACAAATTTATATTTTTGTTTGTGAATGCCTTAATGCGTTTCTATAGGAAAAGCTAGCTGCAGCATACAAACTTCAGCCACAGCAGAGAACAAGGAGGTGAGCTCATCCCCCTGCTCTTCTGCTCCTCCAACCAGGCAGCCCGACGAACTGTTTCAGTTTAGGCATGATCCTTAGAGTGGCATCAGAGTGCCGGTAACCACAGCCTCCTGCCCATCTGTGTCTTACATATATGAACAAGGCTGAGTTCTTTATTAGCCAATCAGGTAATACCAAATTCCATAACAGCTCTGCACAACTGCTACGAACAACCTGCAGCTTACCCACTGCCTAAACGAGTACAAGCAGCACTGGCAGAAGAAAAAAGAGGGAACCCGTGCAGTCTAGTGGCTACTACTTCCCTCCATTCACTGTTATTTGATTATTTCCTCTGCTAATAAGTTTACTTATCTGATAATCTCATTGTCTTTTAAGACTTTTACTTCTCTGTATCTTATTTTATTTTATTTATTCTACGCTATTTCATTTATGTGAAGGCAGATTCCATAGAATGTATTCCCAGGCCATGGGCTTGGCTAAGGCGAAGACGGAGCTGAGTTGGATCCGATTCCGTGGGGCTAGACGCACCCTAAATGGCAAAATTGGGGAGATAGATGGGCTGGTGGAAACCTTATTCCATACGGTTGTACGCAGCTGAACCTGTCTGTCCTCACGTTACCCTGCAATCAGTGGTGCAAGTGCACCGTGGCATCCCATAGCAATAGCAGCAACCCGTCCAGGGTGTGGCACAGAATCGGATGTCACCCTGCGGCCCCTGCACTCCGGTATCCGCTTGCAACTAGTGGCCAGCATGGGCTGGATAGGGACCACAGGCGCCACAGTCGGCCATCGCCATGGGGTGCAGGGGGGGTTCCTTGCATGTACGCTGCTCCGCCCAGCCTTATTCTACCATTGGGCAGGAATAAGCTGTGCATCCATCAGGCTGCCAGGGAACATACTCAGGCTGTTCTGGGATACGTTACATACGTCCTGGCACCTGGCCACTCCCTCATTCCTCCCACACTTTACCCCCTCCTGCCCCTGTACAACACTCCCTGCACAAATGCTAAGGATGTGCAGAGTGCGCTGGGTGTGACATATGTTTGGGGAGCTGATCGCTGCTTACATGTCTGGCTTGCACGTACACAGGCACTATTCGCCGGTCGGAATGCCCCCTTTACCTTTATTCCCTTACTACCTGTTATCCCTCTCCTTCTAACTTTACTTGCCTTCTCTGCCATTTCTTATGGCTCCACATCATTCTTTGCTTATTTTTCTGATCCTCCCTAACCTTCTTCCCTCACTCCACTAACCTAATAGCCTCCCTATTTCCTCCCCCATCTTATACTCCACCCTTTCCTAAGCTTTTGAGCTTCACCTTTTCCTTCCTCTCGTCCATCCCTCTCCTTCCTCTCGAAAACAACCTCATTCCCGTTTCCAACATGCTGTCTCCTCTATCCCTTGCATGCTTCTTCTCCTTCTCCTTCTGTCCTCTGGTGACATTAATTCCAACCCTGGTCCCCCTTCTCTTCTCTCTCACTCCCATATTAGTTCCTCTCTCCACCACCCTAATCTCATCCACAACCCTCTCCTTTCCCCTTCCTCTCTCCCCTTCTCATGTGCTTTATGAAATGCTCATTCTATTTCTAATAAACTTCCCTTTACCCATTATCTCTTGTGCTTTCCATCTTCTCGCTCTTACTGAAACTTGGCTCCTCCCTGATGACTCTGTTTTGGTTGCTGCCCTCTTCCATGGAAACTATCAATTCTACCCCTCTCCTTGTCCCAATGGCTGTGGCAGTGGTGTTGGGTTTCTACTTTCTCCTTCTTGCCAATTTCAACCTTCCTTTGAAGTCCTTTCCATCCGTCTTTTTAATCCCTTACCTCTCCAGATTGCTGTCGTCTGTAGATTCCCCTGACAAATCCTCTTCTACCTTCCTCACTGATTTTGATTCTTGGCACTATTCTTGGATTCTTCTTCCCCTCCCTTATTCTTCATATTGATAACACCTCTGACCCCTATGCATTCAAGCTCCTTTTCCTTACCTCCTCTTTCAACCTCCAGCTTTGCTCTTCTGACTCTACTCTTCAGCTTGGTCACTGCCTTGACCTCGTTTTCTACTCTAATTGTTTACCTTCTAATTTCCATACCTCCGCTCTTCCCTTATCTGACCATCACCTGTTAAGTTTCACTCCTCATTACCCCCTCCCAATCTTGTCCAATCTCCTCCTATCTTTTGAGGAATCTTCATGCTATCAATCAACGGACTCTATCTACTACTGTCTCATCTCTTATCTTCCACTTTGTCCTCTAAGTCTGTTGACAGATAGCTTCCTATAATACTGCTCTCTCCTCTACTCTGGAAACCCTTGCTCCGCCCACTCCATGCCCTGTGAGGTGCACCTTACCTCAGCCCTGGTTGTTTTCAGCTACCCATTACCTACAGTATGTTTCTGTGCCCGCACAGCTGAGCACACTTGACTCAAATCCCGCTCTCTCTCTCTGACTTTCTTCACTTCAAATTGATGCTTTCTTCTTTCCAATCCACCATGGCACTCGCTAAGCAAAGCTATTTTCTCCATCTGACTGTCTTGCCGTCTTTTTTCTACTCTCAAGGCACCTCCATCTCCAATCCCTCCTTTTCTCTCTGCCCAAACCCTAGCAGTCTATTTCCATGACAAAGTGCATAATATTATTCTTCAATTCCCCACTAAATCTTCTTCACCCCCTCTTCCCCCTCTACATTATCAACTTTCCCCCTCTACATTATCAACTTTCCCCCTCATCTTCTGTCACCCTTTCATCCTTTTCTAAAATCTCTGTTGAGGAAACCTATCTTCTTTCCTCCTCTAAACTCACTACCTGTTCTTCTGATCCTATCCCAAACAATTTCCTCAACTCCATCTCCTCCTCCATCATCCCTTTCATCTAACATATTCTCAACCTTTCGCTTTCCACTGCAACCTTCCCTGTAGCCTTCAAGCATGCTGTAATCACACCTCTCCTCAAAAAACCCTCACTTGACCCTACTTATCCTTCTAATTATCGACCCATCTCCCTTCTCCCATTCATTTCCAAAATTCTTGAACGCGCAGTTCTCCACCGCTGTCTCGAATTTTTCTCCTCTCAAGCTCACCTTGATCCACTTCATTCTGTTTTTTGTCCATTTCATTCTACTGAAATGGCTCTTGCCAAAGTCTCCAGTAATCTGTTCCTCACTAAGTCCAAAGGCCTTTACTCATTTCTCATTTTTCTCAGTCTTTCTGCTGCTTTTGATACTGTTGACCGCCTTCTCCTCCTTGACACTTTATCCTCACTTGGTTTTAGAGGCCCTGTACTGTCTTGGTTCTCTTATCTCTCCAATTGCTCTTTCAGTGTTTGTTCTGGAGGTTCCTCCTATATTGTCATCCCTCTTTCAGTTGGTGTACCTCAAGGGTCTGTTCTGGGCCCTCTCCTTTTCTCTCTTTATACCCAGTCCCTTGGTGTCCTTATCTCTTCCCATGGCTTTCAGTATCATTTTTATGCTGATGACTCTCAAATCTTATCTGTCTATACCTGACATCTCTCCTTTGCTCCAAACTCGTATTTCTACTTGCTTATCTGACATCGCCACCTGGATATCTCACCGCTGCCTAATATTGAATATGACTAAAACTGAACTTCTTATTTTTCCCCCTAAACCCTCCCCCTTCCTCCTTTCTCTATCACTGTTGACAACTTGTCTTCCTGTTTCCTTGGCCTGCAACCTTGGGGTCATCTTTGACTCCTCCCTTTCCTTCTCCACACATATTCAACATATTGCTAAAACTATTTGTTTTTTCTTCTACAGTATTAGCAAAATTCATTCCTTCCTCTCTGAGCACACTACTAAGGCTCTTGTCCACTCTTTGGTCATCTGATACCTCCTCTTTGCTGGTCTCCTTCAGTGTCATCTCTCTCCTCTACAATCTACCCAGTACTCTACTGTATGGCTAATCTTCTGCCAGCCATGATACACTCATTATATCCCCTCTTCTAAAATCACTTTACTGGCTCCCCTTCCATTTCCATATCCAATTCAGTCTTCTCCTTCTAACATATTCACTCTATTGTCCCTCATTAACTTTTCTCTCTTCTCTCTCCCTACACCCCTCCTCGTGAACTCCGCTCCTCTTCTAGCTTTTTTCTCTCTATGCCCTTTTCTTCTGCAAACTCCAGCCTTTGATCTTTTCACCTTGCTGCTCTTTATGCATGGAACAAACTTCGTCTATCTTTATGTCAAGTCTCTTCTCACCCCCTCTTCAGATCCATGCTAAAAGCTTACCTCTTTGAGGCCACATTTTCATTCTAATTCCTTGTTCACCTTCCCTATTTGAACCCTCTTGTTTCTCTTGTATTGCTCTGTCTGTCTTGATTAGATTGTAAGCTCTATGAGCAGGGACTGTCTTCTTTATATGTTTGTACAGCGCTGTGTATGCCTTGGAGCACTATTTATTTATTTAGCTGGGCTTTTATACCGCTTTTCTCCGGGTCAAAGCAGTTTACAAACAACGGAAAGTTACAGTAAACAAGGAGTGAACATAAATTAACTATGTACAGGTAAGTTAGCTATTAATAGGTTTATACAAGAAACTTAACTATATACATTGGTTTGCTTTTGTTGGAGTGTGTGGGGGTTAGGTTACAGGTCCAGAATGTATGTAGGTTGGCTTACAGATCCATAGTGACTGTGTCATCAGAAACTAGTTCTGAATCTGGATATTGAGAAGGAACAGGCTCTTGATTTTTTTGGCCTGTGTAAGGAGGATTCCCGTTAATTCTCTCAATTCGTAATTAACTTTGTGTGCTTAGATTAACAGTGCAATCAGATTGTATTTTTGACAGCTTCATATGATTTGCTAATTGAATCCTTTTTTTCCGTTGGCAATTTGACCATGGTTATTAATGCATCTATCACAAGTAAATTGGATTACTATAATATCCTGTATCAGGGATTTTTTCAAACCTGCTTTGTGAGGTTGCAGCTTGAACAAAATATAGCTGCTAGGTTATTAATGGCTGTGAAAAAACACAACCATATTATACCAGTTCTTGTGGATTTTAAAGAGAATACAATTCAGATTGCTGTACCAAGTCCACAGTGTGTTCTGTACTGGGGTTCTATTCTTTTGGTCTAATGAACTGATTGAATATGCTCCAACTAGATTACTATGGTCCTCATAGAAATCCCTCTTGTGATTTCCAAATTTGACACAGAATGTGACTGTGCTGTATCAAGAAAAGTGTCTTTTACTATGAAGGCCCTTTTTTGTGTGATTAATCTGTATATCATTTGGGGAGGGAGATGATCCTTAAGTGCCAAGAAATACAATCCAGAAGCAAGAAAATATAGCAGAAAGACACGGAAATATTTCCCGTCATATCGGGAGCATCAGGCTTGATTAAGGGGTATGTTTACTAAGGGTTGACGTGCATTAAGTAAAGTTAGCATGCATTAAGTGCTGCAATAGCCCATAGAAATGAATGGGCGGTAGAAACACTTAACGCATGATAACCTTTAGTAAACATGCCCTTAAATGTAGTTTCCAATCCTGTGCATATTAGTCCTATAAACTCTAGAAGGTAGCTCTCTTTGGCATGATGCAAGTACTACGCTGAGCATTAGTAGTAGATCTGAGAGACTGAGATCATACTCCACATTCCATGGTTTAGGTGTGAGGTTCCTTACTCAAAATATGGGGTCACAATACGCATAGAACTAACCCTTACGGAGGCATTACACTGATAGAAAATTCAACATGACCAACAGCTACTGCTTCATCCCTGCTGTGCCATGCAGAACCCCATTTTTATTTTCTCTATTGGGATTGAGTAAAAGATAGCTGCCTCTTTCCTCTAGAAGGCCTGAGCAGAATTTAGATTTATGTTTACCTGCCAGGCTCCAGTGGAACACCACATCCTTTTCTAGGAGTGTACAGTCATCAGTGCCTTTTCAGTTTCTTTGGCACCTAAACAAATACTGTGCATGCAAATCGCTTGTGTGGGAATTTACCTATGAACCATTGCACATACAATCGACTTGCATGTGTACAAACGTTCTTGTGCACACAAAATGTGTTTGCAAAACACAGATGTGTGAAAAAACATGAACAAATACACAAAAATATCAAAACTTCATTTTTCAAAACGAATAACCACACCTTTTTGAGGCCATGCATGTTCCTATCCTCTTCCTCTGCCAGGCCCAGTATGACAGGGATGCTTATTCCTATGCATGGCCTAGCTGGAAATGTAGCTGCCTGAAGGGGCCACAGTCTTACCAGATACTAAACTGTACCAATTTATTGTAGTCAGTGGCCATCATAAATACCTCAGACTGTAGCAGTTCAAAGAGTGAGAATCCCAGAAAAAGACACTATTTATGTATTTATTTATTTAACAATTTTTTGTACCACTTTATCCACTGGTCAAAGCAGTTTACATTGTAACAGAACATATTACATAAAACAAGGAATACAAACTTGGAAATAACATAATCTATTAAAAAAACATGGGAGAAAATTTATGTTTGGATTGGATTAGCTAATTAGTAGTTAATCAGGGCATATTGTCTAAGAAGTAGTAGTCTTTAAATATGTATGTCTTTAAGGCTTTTCTGAACTTTGATGCGTCTGTAGTACTCCTTAAACTAACACTAACCTCTTCCAGGAACTTGCTACTGCCTGAGGAAGTTGTGGCCACTGGAGGAATAAGAATCTAAGTTTGGATAGTTCACAGAGAGGTGTGATGGAAGGAAGAACTAATGGAGTATTACATGTAATATGATGCTTTATCATTCAACATTGACATACCTTAATTCTTTCTTTCCCTCCAAGCAAGCACCTTAACAATAATTTGGAAACAATGTCTTCCATTGCAGTTTACAGCAAAGGCAGTATCTTTTGTCCACTAAGAACTCTGACACTGTTTTTCAGGTAAGCACTATCTCGATAATTCATCATCTCAATGAACTACTGAATATTACTACTGAACATTTGTATAGCGCTACAAGATGTAGGCATTGCTGTACAGACACATGTAAAAGACGGTCCCTGCTCATCAGAGCTTACAATCTAGTCAAGACAGACAACACAGTAGCTGTAGACATGGGATACAGCTAGGGGGAATGGTAAGGAAACACGAAGGAGATCAGGTGAGTCAAGATCCAAAAGTGGCAGTGAAGATGTGGGTTATCAGCTTGGATTTGAAAAGGGCCAGAACAGGTGTCTGATGTACAGACTCAGGTAGTTTGTTCCAGGCATAAGGCGCAGCAAGGTGAAAGGAGCAAAGTCTGGAGTTAGCAATAGAAGAGAAGAGCACAGGTAGAAGCGATTTGACAGAAGAGTGGCGTTCCCGAGGAGGGGTGTAGGGAGAGATAAGAGAGGAAAGGTAGTGAGGAGCAGCAGAGTGAATACACTTATAGGTCAGCAGGAGAAGTTTAAACTGGATGCAGAAATGGATAGGGAGCCAATGAAGTGACTTGAGAAGAGGGATAATATGGGCATGACAAGACTGGGGGAAGATTAGCTGCGCAGCAGAGTGTTGAACAGCTTGAAGGGGAGAGAGATGATTCAGAGGGAGACAAGCAAGGAGGAGGTTAAAATAGTCTAGACAGGAGGTGACTAAAGAGTGGATAAATGTCTTAGTAGTGTGTTCAGAAAGGAATGGATGGATTTTGTTGGATCAAGTAGGGATATTTCAGGTTTTAAAACTGATGTCTCTCGCTTCTCCTTATTTAGCAAAGAAATAAACACAATATTTTCTTTCCAGATAAACAGAACTCCTGGTACAATGCACTTTTGAATCTTCTGAGTGTGTTAATAAAGCTCTGATATTTGAGCTGTTGATAGTGCCACGTATCTCTTGCTGATTGCGTTGGGGGCCCTGACAGCAGTTTCTTCCTCTGGCATGGCTCTCTTTAGGAATCCCTCCGGTCACCGATCCAGCTCAGAACCTACTGCCTAACTTTAAGAAATCACTTAGAAAAACCGTAACTAGCTATGTTCAGGAGCCACACATTAGTATCTTTTTTACTTTTAAAGCTGACCCCACTGAAGCAGTTAGCTTAACTCTGAAATAATTCCCTGAACCTTAACTGCATAAAACAAAAAATAATTAGTGTATCCCTAACTAAGTTAGTCACATACTATACACACATTTAGTTTCCAAAATCACTACCAATTCAGAAACTGACACAAAAATGTGCCTTTCCTCTCAGCTTAGGCAGAATTGGACTAGTCTCCAAAGAAGCCAAAAGGTTTAAGTAGAAATTCTTTGAAGTCAACAATTCCCTTCAGGAAACAGAATCTCCATAATGAAGCCACATAAGCATTTCCCTTTTCCAGCTGAAACTTCTTTAGGTCACATAGGAGACTTCAACACACACATATTCCCCTGTAGTGGTTTAAAACCTCTCCCAAAGACTGCAAGCTTCTTTGCTTTCAGATATCTGAAATTCAGTAGGATCTTTCTTTAGCTTCTAATAAGTTCAGCAAATACATCTCACTCTTAAAAGAGAGACAAATTGGCTTTACAGCCAAACTCTGCTGAATAGAAATAGCCAAGCTCAGATTCCGGCCTTTAATACATCTGGTTTTCCATAGGGATTAATTCCAGCTTTAATGGCTTCTTTAACTATCACTTAATATCACATTTGTGAAATCACTGCCTTCTCTTTTATTGAAACACTCCTTTCATCTTGAAGGCAACAGCTCATTCCCCAAATATCCAAGAAAAATCCAAAGGAACCTTTCACAGCAGCTTCACTTTGGTCAGCCACAAATACTTAAGGGCATATTTACTAAACCGCATTAGCTACTTCTGTGGGGCTACCACCAAAATACCAACTGGTGGTAGCAGCTAACACAGCGGAAATGCAGATATTGCAGCTTTTCTGTGATATCTGCATTTCGCATGGAGGACCTGGAGGGAGGCAGGATCAAGGTGGCGAGTAGGTGTGCCGATCTTCAGCAGCCGTCACGGCTGCAGATAATGCCACCTCAAGAAGTGGCAATGGCTGCAGCTGACTCTGCTGTAGGGATGATCGTGGCTGCAGTCACCTCCCCAGCACTGATCGGCCTCCCCCTCAATCCAGCAATAATGTTCATGCTACTGATCTAAAGATCTGCGGCAGTGACAATATGTAATGAAGTGCCAGCCAACCCATCGTCAGGTCTTGTCAAAATGGCCATGATCATGCGGTGCTGCCCTTTAGCCTCACGCTCCTGCCCTCCTCAATAGTACTAACAAATATGGCAGCACCGCTTGATCATGGCCATTTTCACAAGGCCTCATGAGGGGGGCAGAAGTGGAGATGATTGTTCCTGCCCCCATTGACCACTGGACCACCAAGGATTAAGGTAGGGATTGCCGGGGGTTGAGTGGAGAAGCTGGGCCTGCCCACCTGGATGCCTAGCTGGGTTTGAATGTTTAGGAGGAGGAGGGAGGGATGGGGAAAGAACCCTGACTGGCTAGTTGGAATTTTGGTAAAGATATGAAGGGGGTGTTTTTGGTCATCTGACTGGCTAGCCAGGATGCTTGACTTGGCCGGAGGGTGCACAGATCCCTCCCTGGACAGTGCCTAAAGGGGATCATGAGCTGCCCAGGTGGAGGGGATTAGTACAGAAGGGGGGCTGGCACTTCTTTATGTATTGTCAGTGCCACAGTATCTGCATGGAGAAAGCTGGCAATGCGGAGGTGAGGTTTTGGCCTTAATCATGGACATTTTGCCGCTATCGCACCGTGGTAACTGCAAAAGGATACTGCAATTTAGTAAACATGCCCTCATATGCTTATAAGCTTATCTCATTCTCGCCGCAACACAGCACACATCAGGTCTCCCTTAAGTTTTGTTTCCTATTGCTGCACAGTCTTTTTCAGTCCTACCTTTCTCTGCACTAGAGAAAAGCGTTCTTCCGCTCCTCTCTGAAGAAAATACTTCCAAGAACAACTCCCTCCTGATTCAAATTTAAATTGCAACTTTTAGAGAAATCTTCAACAGCACTGATCAAGAGGCTACTAATAATACTTTTATTTTACATGGGGCCTCCCAGGAAGTAGAATAAAAAAACTGCATCATAAACTTTATCCACCCCCGTGCTTCACAAGCTTCAAGGGTATCTCACAATATGCTCTCCCTCTGCCTCCAAGCTGCAAGCTAACTTGAACCACTATACTCAGTGCATCAGCATAGAACATGCCTTAGCTGCACCATATGTGGGTCCAGCATAAAATATATATTTTTTAACAATAGGTTACAGAACACAGCTTATTTCATCCAGCCCAACTAGAACATGGTTTCATCTTCCCACAGATCTAGGCAAGACATGACTTTTTCTTCCTTTGGGTCCCAATGAGATGACATCTTCCTTCCCTGGCAGGTCCAGGTAAGATAAGGCTTCCTCTTCCTTACCAGGCTGAAGAGATACTAATGCTTTTTCTCCCAGATTGGTCTAAACTATGTATTGTCATGCCACCACCACTCAACTCTAGCTTAGAGGGGCGTGGATTTTTGAAGGAACTTTCTGCTGTATGCTTTTTCAGCTTTTTAAAAACTATTTCCCTGCAATGCCCTCTGGGAAATGTAGTCCTTATTCAGCTGTATGAGTGCATCATGCAGAAAGCTGTAGTCAGGCTCAAGTAGGTAAGGCAAATGACAGAAATTTATTATTTTTATACACAATGGTTCGATCATACCACACATAGGATTGTTGGTTCAGGACTCTTTGAAGCAAAAATTGTCCAAAACATATCCAACCACAAAATGCAGTTTTAAAGGTTCTCTCTATTGCAGGATACACAGTCTTTACCAGCAAGCCTATTGTATTCCCTTCTTAGCCTTGCTGGCTAAAGCACAGAACAAAAATCACATTTAAAGTCTGTGGTAAACTTCCCCTTTATAAACACATGGGGATCTCAGCCACCCTGCTTGTGATATAAGGGTACCTTTTTCCTGGGAGACCTTCTTTCAGGACTGGCTTGGTTTTTCTATGTTCCCAGGTTTATAGCTTGGCACAAGGAACAGTCCATGGGAGTGTCCTCCTCAATCAGCTTCACCTCGGGCTCTCCCAGCTGCATAGGCTCTGACTCCCCATCCTGCTCAGCATGCTCAGCTAACAGCATCCCGGGGGATCTTGGAGTCTCTCTTGTTCCTGGCTCCAAACTCTCCTGCAGTCGTGCTACATGCCAAATAGCACTCTCTCCAGCTGGAAGCTCCGTTCCTCTGCTCTGCTCAGCCTGGCTTCCTGCTTCTCCTCTCCTCCTTTTCACTAAATCATACTCTGCTGTGGGTTTATACTTCCAGGACTCTAGCTCCAACCCCATCCTACTCAGATGACGGCAATCAGCCTGACTCCGGGCACCTGAGTGCTTGAAGCATTCACTGCCTAAGGGGTTCTGAGCCTTGTATCCTCTCCCCTTCATTCCACTAGGGGGAGCCTAAAATGTGGTCCACGTGGAAGTTTTCTGATTCCTAGAGGTGTTTATGGCTTTCCTACCCTGGCTTCGTAAAAGGAGGCCCTTTACTAGGGTGAATTCCCTGTCTCTTTGTCCTCCTCTGGACTCCGGATAGGCCTCCTTGTCACAGTATATAAGATGTAGAAGGTTTTGAAAGCAATCCCTCCCCCCAAACCTGTCTTATCTTCCACTCGCTATGGCAAGTTTTCCTTGTCTAATCCTTCATGCAGAATTAAAAGATCCATGCACATGATAGACTGGACAACAAATTTGTTTAAAGGTTTTGCTTACTAAAAACGTTTTGGTGATTATGATAGACAGCTTCAAGCTGAACACAAATATAAATTCAGATTGACTCTTATTACATAGGAATTTGAAGAAACAAGAAATTAAATTTTGACTGAATTTACATGTTTAATCGCACAATGATGCTGACATTTTGCTCCTGATTTTCATTTGTACTCAGCATCTGATGCTTCTCATCTCAGTGTCCAACAATAATCGGCCAGCATTGATGGGTTCCAGTTACCCTGATACTGCTCTCCTATCATCACAATGTCCTGTTAAAACCTTTCACCATGTTCGTCGCTGACTGCACCAAGATTAGCAGGGCAGACGTTCAAGTGTGAATGCAGAAAATGAATCTTCAGCGACATGTTGCACTTCATGGTTTTGTTTGCTTGAAGAATGTTGTCAACCAATTGGATGTAGTTTGGTGCCCTGTAATTGCCAAGAAAATTCTCAACAACATCCCTGAATGCCTTCCATGCAATTTTCTCAGGCCCCCCTAGTAGATCTTCGAACTGCTTGTCATTGATGACGTGTCTGACTTGTGAACCCACAAAAATGCCTTCCTTAATCTTGGCATCAGTTATTCTTCGAAACATCTGTCTCTAAAAGCTGTTAGTGTAGCTGGGTTTAAAAAATGTTTGGACAAGTTCCTGGAGGAAAAGTCCATATACCATTATTAAAGAGGACCCAGGCAATCCACTGCTTGCTCCAATACAAGCATTATGGAACCTGTGTGTGTTTTTGGAAAACTGCTAGATACTTGCGACCTGGATTGGCCACTGTTGGAAATAGGATACTGGACTTGATGGACCTTGGTCTGACCCAGTATGGCATTTCCTATGTTCTTAAATATCGAAATCCTTCACCTTCCTTATTCATTGCTTTTATGACGTTTTTCATCAGTCCGAGTTTTATATGAAGAGGAGGCAAAATATCTTACTTGTGTCGAAAAGTGGTTCGTGTGCCACCTTTTTCTATCCTGGAACCAAACTCTTATGGAGTGGCCAGTTCTTTTTAATGTAATGAGGCTCTAGCACGGAGTCTCATTCACAAATGAAACAACAGTACTTGGTATACCCGAGCTGCTTTCCTGGTAGCAGTGGCACTATTTTTAGATCACCACAGATGTTCCAGCTGTAGTTGTTGTACTGTATGTGTTTCAACAATAGTTCCATGTTTTCGTTTGTTTCCTTCATGTGTGCTGCATAGGCAATAGGTATTGTTACACATTGCCATTGAGTAGCAAGACAGCTTTCAGGCTTAACAGTGATGAATCGATAAAAAGGCACCATTGTTGTAGGTCATGCTCACAGCCCCAAGCCGTAAACAACCCATCAATGTCAGTGCAGATACAGAGGTGTCAACCTGTTCAAAGACATTTTTCATATCTTCTTGGCAGGTCTGAGAGACAGAAATGTTCATACCTGGCTACAGCAAACCCCATCCTTGCAATCTTGAACTAAATAATTCAGCTTTTGTTTTTGATAAACTTAAGTACCTCACCAGGTCATTCATTTCTGACTGTGTTATCAGATGAGGCACACCAGACATAAACAGGGTCATTCCGACCCACAAATAGCGAGTTGGGATGTCCATCCTCACTATTTGTGCCCCTTCCCACCAGCGGCAAACTTCCCCGCCGGTTGTTTGGGGAAGTTAGTTGGGGCGGGGAAGGGGCGGATTGGGGGTAGAGTTAGGGTGGGCGGTGGGCAGTCGTCGACCCTGGACATAAAGGGCCGACTCTAATGTTAGCCCTGTACGTATGGGGCTGGTGACCTGTACGGGGAATTTATTCTGCCTCTGAGATGGAATAACTTCCCTAGACATTGGGGATCGGCGGCCTGGGGCACGGATGAGGCAGGGGTGGGGGGAGGCTAAGGACATTCCCCACAATCTGACCCTGCGTAGAAATCGATGCTGGTGCTGGCAGCCGGGGATCGTGGCTCTTCCATGGAGCCGTGATGCAATGGCAACCAGACACCATGGCACCACGACTCCATTGAACTGCCCTGACTGAGTTAGTCGGATAGGGCCTGTACGTGCAGGCCGGGTTGAATCACAGTCTTGGCCTGCACATACAGGCCTGATCGTGATTCTGATCCCGCAGGGCTAGATGTGCCCCATGGGATCAGAATAGCGACACCCCCCCTGTGCGTCTGGTCTGGACGTACAGAGGGCATGCACGTCTGGGACGGAATCAGGCCTAAATGGTTCAAAATCTGGATCTATGTCATTTTCCACGTCTGGCCCGTGTATTGTGGCATCTTTGTCTGCCTCATCTAGGCTCCATATCTCTGGTGGCTTTGGTACTGGCATACTGTAGTCATGAGTCTCATTTATTTATTTAACAGGTTTTCTATACCGCTTTATCCTTCAATCAAAGTGGTTTACAGGTCACCTTAAACAGATTACAGTGAAATGTAGGTGAAGGAGACATGCAAGAATTATTAGAAGCTTAACTTATTTACAATGTGCCTTATATACAATAACTTATCTACAGAATCTAACAAGGGAGACATAGTAACATAGTATATGATGGCAGATGAAGACCAGTATGGTCCATCTAGTCTGCCCAGCAAGGCAGCAAGATAGGTGCACTTGACGCTCCGTGCAGGTCACCTCTCCCCATGCCTTTGTTTAGGGGTGTGCTCACCACTCCGTGTAGGTCACCCCTATTTGTTCAAATACAAGAGATAGTTATGCTTATTTTGATTTTATCCTGTTGCTATAAAGGGATCCACTGTGTCTGTCCCATGTCATTTTGAATTCTGTCATTGTGATTGCCCTCACCACTTCCATTGGGAGGGCATTCCAAGCATCCACCACCCTTTCAGTGAAAAAGTATTTCCTGACATTGCCTTTCAGTTTACCCCCTTGCATCTTCATGTTATGCCTTCTAGTTTTACAGCTTCCCCATCTTTGGAAGAGGTTTGTTTGTCAATTAATACTGTTTAAGTATTTAAAGGTCTGAATCATATCTCCCCTGCCCCTCCTCTCCTCCAGAGTGTACATATTTAGGTCTTCAAGTCTCTTCTCATAAGTCTTCTGACGCAGGCTCCAAATCATTTTGGTTGCCTTTCTCTGAACTGCTTCCAGCCTTTTTATATCCTTTGCGAGATACGGTCTCCAAAACTGAACACAATATTCCAAGTGAGGCCTCACCAGTGACTTGTACAGTGGCATTAGTACCTCTTCCTTTCTGCTGGTAATTCCTTTCTGTATGCAACCCAGCACCCTTCTGGCTTTTGCCACCGCCTTGTCACACTACATGGGTGGGGGGGGGGGGGAGCAGGTGTTAAGGGATCGCTATGTGTCCATATGTCTCATGGCTGAAGGCAGATTGGGATATTCAGTAGATTTCTTATTTTAGCAGAGAAGCTAGATACATTGGTCAGACAGAAGTCTGTCACATGATCCTTCTGTTCTCGCCCTATCATTGGGACTGCAAACAGCATTAATTTCTGAGTATCTCTGAGCCAAGCTCTGAGACAGACAGCACATGTGAGGGAGGAGTGGCCTAGTGGTTGGGGCAAGTTACCTCAGGCCAGAAGGTCAGGGGTTCAAATCCCACTAGAGGACAGCAACCTTGGGCCAGAAGGACTGGGGTTTCTATTCCCACAGATGCCCCTTGTGGTATTGGGAAAGCCACTTAACCCTCCATTGCCCATGTTCCCTGTAAAATAGTTATCTCCAAGTTATAATGCCCAGTTCAATGTAATTTCAGTTTGTTCAATGTAAAGCACCTTGATATCATGAAAGGTGGTATATAAAAAATGTTAAATAAAATAAAAGGAGCCCAAGATTTGTCTTGATCGTCAACTTTACAACCAAAGTAGAGCTCATACGCTTTCTTAATAAGTGCAGTCATGCTGTGTCTTTGAGGCTTAAGTGTATACTCACCACAAATGTAACAGAATGTATTGCAGCTGTTGCAACATTGATGAGACATTTCTGCTGTAATGAATCATCGATAAGACAAGAGGTTTACATATAAATGCTATTGTTAAGTACACAAACTAATATCAATGTCATGCATTACATCTGTGTATGAAAGCTCCTATTATAGCCTGTATTGCCAGCATCCATCCTAAGCATGTCCACGCATTCCTGAGCAGTAGCATTTCCATTGCACGTTGTGAGTCTGCACTGAGTGTATGCCCAGGCATGCCTGGACTAAACAAAACAGCTTACTGTCTAGGCAACATATATTTTTTTTTATTTCTATTTTATTAATTTTCAAACAAAATACAAGTCATACATACTTGCTATGGAAATAGGGGACACTTTCGAAACAATAAAACAGGATAATGATAAACAGGTAATATTCCCAAAGTAAAACCCCACCACTAGTCCTCAATACCAAAAGATCCAAGATATAAAGGACAAAACAAAATAAACAAGATATGCAAGGAAAAGATGAGTATTGCAGGCATAGACACTACATACAACAAAGAGTACTCGCTCACTCACCCCCCCCTCCCACTGGTCCCTGAGAATTTAAAAAGGAAATCAGTTGCGAAGGAAATAAGAACACATAGGAATTACCCCGAAGTTTTACCAGGCATTTACAATGATATTTTAAAAAGAATAATCCCCCCAGCCGGAGAACCCGAGGTCACAGGATTAAAAACGTACTCCTACGGCAACGCGTTTCCCGAGCTAGGTCTGGAAAAACCCGAACCAAACTTCCCTTAAATAATACATTCCTTTTTGTGAAAAAGAGTCTAAGCAGCCATTCACAATCCAATACTAAGGCAAAAGTAACCAAACAAGTCGCAGTTCGTACTGAAACAGAATCCGAGGTTTCCAAAAGGTCTGAAACATTCAATACATCGAATTGCTCAGGCCCATCTGCCACAGTAGGGGCCGGAGCCTTCCGAGCTGTAGGAAGATAATAAAGCCTTACAATGTGAGGACATGAGTCCACAGGGACTCCCAAAACCTCAACAAGATATTTTTTAAAGATTTCTTTCGCTGAAATATTTGATAAAAAAGGAAAATTAACCAAACGTAAATTTGCTAATCTAGAGAAATTCTCCAGCTGTTCTAACCTGACTTTCACCTGGTTAGAGTCTTTGATAAATGACTCCGATAAAGTCTCTGTTTATTTTTTCCCACCATTTCTTCAACCTTAGTTTTTATTAGGGATACCTCCTGCGCAAATTGATCCATTCTAACCAAATTAGATGCAACCTGAGCTTGAATTCCATTGATTTGAGTAAGAAAAGTTTGTCTCAATTGATTGATAGCTGTCCATATTGACTCCAAAGTGAACTGTTCAGGTCATGGCAAAGAAAAAGAAGTAACAGACCTACGTTGTTCTCCCAGTGAAACTCCAGCAGGCCGCGGGGACACAGGAGGGATTCCGGCGTCTACACTGACCACCGCAGGCAAGCTCTCAGTCTCACGTGCAGGTCCAGCCAGATGTTCCATCAAAGAGAACTCTTCCTCTGACTCACTAGGCAAGCGTGACCACAAAGAGGCCTCAAGAACCCCCAACACCGGAGAGAACGGGGCCTCCATACTCTGCCGAGTCAAATCTGGACGTGCCTGCTTTGAGACTTGTTGTAAATCCGGGGGCGTGAGATCGCTGCTTGAAGGAGACGCCGAGCTACCCAGCCCCAGCAGTCCTCCAGCTGAGCTCCCATCTCCCGGTATTAACTGCCGCTGCTCCTGATGTCTCAACACAAACGGATCCAAAGGACCAGTAACTGGAGTCGAAGTCACCGGAGATGCTTGGGGCAGCATACCCCGCCTCACTTTTCTCTTCCGTCCCATCAGAAAAAACAGAGGTCAGGAGCATAAACTCACCAAACCGCCATCTTGGATCCCCCCTGGGTGGTTCCCCTTGTCTAGGCAACATATGAGTAGACTTAAAAATGTGAGGAAATAAGAAAAATAGATTATTGCAAAATGGTGCGTGATAGGAAAATTTCACAGCGATTTTTGTGATCAGCAACCCAAAATCCATAAGACACACCCAAAAGTGCTCAGGAAGCAAAATTCATTTTTCAGTGTTATTAGGACAATTTTTAAGCTAGATGCAGTGCTTGCACATTGATGTGATGGGTGGATCATCCTAAAGAGTGAGATTTACCACTCCAAAGAGCAAAACTGAAGGCAATAATGAGATTTTTTTCAGATAGTGAGTCCAGGGTATAACTCTTTATTCAGATATTATCTTGCTTTGCAAAGAAGCAACATAAAATGCTAAAGAATTACCTGGTTATTCTCTGGACTGAAAACTACTACTAGCAAAAATGTAAGTTTCACAACATGTGTACTTTTAGCTGCATGGAAAAAGGATGAGACAGGAGGAGGAATGCACCAATGGGAATTTGATCTTTAAATCCGTGCTTGCACTTTGTTGATGTACTTTATATCAGCAACAAAAGAGGTGCAAAGTTCATAGATGTTTTTGTAACTTTGAATTGAATTGGTCCAGATTTTCATAGGGAAACTCTTTTTATTTATTTAAATAAATAGATAATTAATCTGTTACTTGGTATCTGGTCATTCGATCAAGAACATCATAGCAGTTTACAGGAGGAAAGACGCAGAACTAGATGCAGAAGAAGAGATATAGAGATGGAGGTAGACACAGGCAGAGAGAAACACAGACATATGGGCACACATAGAGCTAAAGCGAGAGATATGCACACCTATGCCCAAAGATTGAATGAGAAACCCAGGCAGACAATCACGATGGAGACAGAGACAGGAAGATGAATACAGGGGTAGAGAGAGACATGCAGATGGAAAAAAAAGAAGCCATTTAATCTGATATCTGATAGGATGGGAATAGACACACATGCTTTTGAAAAGTACTACTTAGCACAACTCTTTAATTTCCACCTCTTGGGGCTGATTTACCCTCTGAGAAAGAAAATAGTGGGCTCAATTTGTTTCCTACTGACGGGGCCACCTGGCTTTTCTCCTTTGAGGCTTGCCTTTCTTGCAGTGATCATGATCGGTGCTCTAGCTCTGACGTTCTGATGTTTGTGAGAGTGAGAAAGCATTCAGTTGAGTATTACTTTCTAGCATGGATATGTTGTCCCCCTGACCCTGCAAGCGCATTTTCAAAGGGAAACCCTATATGTGAGTGCCTTTTGAAAATCAGGAAAAATGAGGGACAGCAGGTATTTACAGTTGCTTTGAAGCAGGTGCAAATGTACCCACAGTCAGGGCCACCCTGTCCATTGTGCAAGAATATTGTTCACACAGGGCCCCACGCTTCAGGTGGCCCAGCACCAACAATATCCTGCACATGCTCTTCGACTCCCGGCAGGGCCAGCTTCAGAGGGAGCTAGGAAGGCCTGAGGCCCCGGCTCACCTCTGTACAGCTGCCGAAGTGAAGAGCACCATTTTTCTTCACTTCGTCAGCTGTGTTCTAGTGTAGGCTGCTGGCTCACGGGAGATTAAAAGGCATTTTCTGTTTCCCAGCACTCAGCGCGCAGCAGTCTAGACGAGAAAACAGCTGCCGAAGTGAAGAAAAATGGCGCTCTTCACTTTGGCGGCTGTACAGGGGTGAGCGGGGCCTTTCTGGCTCCCAATAAAGCCAGTCGGCCAACCACGGTGCTGTTCGGGGGGGGGGGGGAGGGGTCTAGGACTGGAAATAGCTGATGGGGGGGCTAAGATTGGAAATGGGCTTATGGGGGGCTAGGATAGGACTGCAAATGGGCTGATGGAGGGGCTAGGATGGGAATGGAAATGGCTGATGGGGGCCTAGGACTGAAAATGGACTCATGGGGGTGTTAGGATAGGATTGGAAATTGCTGATGGGGTGGAACTTGGACTGTAAATGGGCTGATGGGGTAGGATAGGACTGGAAATTGCTGATGGGGGTGCTAGGACTGAAAATGGGCTGATGGGGGGCTAGAATAGGACTGGAAATGGCTGCTGGGTGTCTAGGACTGAAAATTGGCTGATGGGGGGTTAAGATAGGACTGGAAATGGCTGATGGGAGGGCTAGGACAGGAAATGGGCTGATGAGAGGGGCTAGGACTGGAAATGGACTGATGCAAGGGGATGGAAGAATGGGACTAGAAGGGAGCGGATGCTGGGTGGGACTGGGACTAGAAGGGAGCAGATGCTGAGTGGGCTGGGACTAGAAGGGAGCTGATGTTGGGGGAGGATTAGAAAGGGAGGCTGAAGAGTAGAAAGGGGGCTGGGGGAGTGAGGATGGAGAGGGGAAAAGATATTTTGTGTGGGAGGGAAGAAAAATCTACAATTGACCGGGTATTGGGAGAGTAAGTGTGGATTGAGGATGGAAGTGTGAAATTTGAGTGGATGAAAAAGAAATGAAGGAAACAGCAAAAGGGGAAAGATCAATATGTTAAAGCAGATGTAGAGAGAGAATGGAAAATAACTAGACGAGAGAAGAAAGGAAAAATGGACAGCAGACAATGGAGAGTTAGCAGAAGACACGAAGAAAGCAGAAGAAAGTGGCTGGAGCAATTGCAAATGAAAAATAAAATGCCCAAACAACAGAAAGGTAGAAAAATACTTTTTTATTTTGAATTTATTAACTGGAATATGCCAGCTCTGGGGAAATGTGCATCATTAATGTCTTTGCGTTTTGTTTAGTACAAGATGAAATTCATTTATAGTTTTATTTCTCCAGTGTTCATTCCTAGGTTGGCTTTTGGAGTTCCCAGTTTAATTATTGTCTTCCTATTTCTAAATTGTGATCCCTTGTTCTTTGTTTGGTGATGGTCTATGTTCTGCGTGTGTAACCGAGCTGCACTATTCTGTTCATGTAATTTATATTTGACAGTGCCACTTGTTCTCTTTCCCCAGTAGGAGATGTATTGGTTTAATATTTGCAATGTTGCCTTTTGATAGGTAGGGTTTGGTGCTTTGTGAGTCCTGGTAGTGCTGTTATGATACTGTGGGTTTGCTATGGGTTGTAAATGGGCAGTGTTAGTAGTACTTCCTAATGTGCCTGGCAGTTAGCACTAGAGTATAGTAATGTAGAAATCTGGTAGTCTTTCTTTATCCAGATACTCATTAAGAGGCATGTTTAGTAAACGTTAATGCACATTAACATTATGCAAATATTTATGCAAATGAGGCCCCACAATGAGTCTCAGCACATGGCCCTGCACTCCCTTTGGGCTGCCTCTGCCTACAGAAATTCTGTATGGGGCTTTCTAAATGAATGCTCTGGACTTTCCTTTCTTTGACCTCTCCACCCTGGACACACAGGGCTTGATATTCAAAGGCATTTACATGGTTTGCAGACCTGAAACTGTGTAAATGCCGCTCAGTGGGATATTCAGTGGCACTAACGCGATTAGTACCACTGCACACCCGATGCTACAGGGACATTCTGGGGTGGCAGTTGTCACTTATCGGGCAGTGAGCTAGCCTTACTTTTACCGTGGAAGCTAACTGGACAGTGGCTCAATATCACTGTTGCCTGGTTAGCTTCCAGGTTCTGTGGCTGACTTCCTCTTCCTCCTCCTTCTCCTCCCACCCACTGAAGTATTGATTATGAGGTGGCTGCTATGGCTGGGAATTGCCTGGGTGATGGCCTCCAGTGCCACTCTGGTGCTATCTGGCACTGGTTGGCCATCTTTTGATCACTCTGGTGTCCAAAAGAATTGTATGTCAGCCTCTGATGCAGGTCTGTTCTGCCAAAACATGTTGTGCTCTGCTGAATGATTTAACTTATGTTGTTTCTACGATTGACTTGTTTCAGAGAGGACTACTGGTTGTTTGCAATATTTTTAGAACTGTATGAATAAAGATTGTTGTTATTCTTACAATGGATGTTTCAGTAGTCCTCTGCTTTGTATTGTATCCTGACAGAAATCACCCATGTTTGACCCCTGGTGCCTGGAGATCTGCAGCCCCTTGCTGCTGCTTCTGCTGGCAAGGAATGGTGGACATAAAGCAAACAAGGGCTACTAAGCATCAAAAGAAACTATTTTGAGGAAAATCAACAGCCTTTGTCAAAGGAATCCCTTTCCTTATTTATAGTGTGTTACAGTGGGAAAGGTGCCTTGGGTAAAATCCTAATAAAATATTTCGCAGCAACATATATTGTTGCATTCCTATGCATTTGAAAGAGGAATTCTTCAGCCTCCTACCGTGATATGCCTATTGCAAGTCATCCAAGAATAATGTTTAATTCTCATAAACCAGCATAAGAAGCAAATTCCCTCTTACTTTTACATAATGAGTTTGTCTTTCAGGATAACTAGAGTACCTTTACAGTCAGTAATGCTTCCTAGTTTTGTTCTTTCAGCCTGATTAAATACATGTGATTTATTTCAGAACTCAAGCCAAGTATTTCATTTACTAATAAATTATCTTATGGATGCTCCATGTAAATCATGCTGAGGTTTAGCACCGAGCAAACCTTTCCAGCTGAATAGTTTGATAATTTCAGAGGAAGTCGGCATTCTTGTCAGTCATTGACGAAATCACAAATAGGAAAGGCAATGTTTTGTGTTTCTGTCAGAGGGCAGCAAACTAAGAAGAAAGAAAGTAAGTACAAATGCTTAAGACATAGGATTCTGCTATCGGCTCAACTAGAAGTGGAGGAATTGTTCTGATAGATAAGGGTTTGTATTTTGGTGAAGAAAATTTGCTTATTCTTATCTCAAGGTTTCTCCGCCAAAGCACTGTCAGTTTTAACACTGATCCTTAATTTCCTTAATGATGTTACATAGTAACATAGGCATCAATTTTCAAAAAGAATTTACACGTAAATGGATACTGGTAGCCACAATCTATATAAATCCACTATCTCTTGATTTTCAACCTGTGTACGGATAGTGGGAGGCTGAAAATCTAGCTGCCCGTTCTGCCACTATCCGTATAAGGCTAGGGAAGAATAAGGGTGGAGCAAGGGCTGGAACCATAAATTATTCATACAGTGGTGATAGTGCTTTAGACCTGCTGAATAGCAGTCCAAAAGAAGAATGTATAGGCTGAATACTGGGAGTCAGCAGCAAATATGTATATTCAACACTTCTGACTATCCAGGTAGTGAGTAGCAGCGGCCAGTGCCAATAAAGCGGATAGCCATCACCGCTGAATTCTAAACCTGAATATTCAAGGCCGGGGCCATATCTGGTCACTATTTCTGAATATCCAGGTCGGCCATTTAGTATGGAAGTGTTGAATTCTGTCTCTGCCCGGTTAGCTTCAGCAGCGAAAGATGGGCGAGTCCTTCAAGTGCCCAGTTTTCACTGCTGAAGGATAATTGGCTAGTGGCTGAATATTGCTGTTAACCAGTTATCCCCAGTTGCCACCTCTGAGCTGCCACTGGAACGCCCTGACGCTAGCATTGGGGAGTTCAGTGGTGGCACCCAGGCATATTCAGTAGCACTAACCATGTTAGTGCCGCTGAATATCACGCTTGCCGCAATTACTGTGGTTAGCAGGTCCACTTTAATCACTTTGAAAATCCCCTCATACTTTTTTAAATACCATGGACAGAGTTAAAAAAAAACCAAACAAACCCAAAAAAACAATGAGCCGACCACTATCACTGAAAATTGACCCCATAGAAAATAATGGCAGAGAAAGGTCAGTTGACACATCAAGTCTACACAGATTGAGACTTCTCTGTATTCTACCACCTTGAGTAAATGAGCACCGAAATTCTCATTGCTTAAACTAACATATTCTCCCCTCTGTTTTTTCAGTCTTGCTCTTCCATTGTCACTTCTCACCAGCCCTTTGCAACCATGTTCTGGGTTGCTTCATGTATGCATTTTCAGTGCTTCCACGACTTGCCAATCAATATTTAGGGTACTGATGAGGAGATGCAACTACATGTTTCTAAAATTATACACTGTCCCCATAAGGAAACAAAATATGTGTTAGTAAATGTTGAAGTCTGACTTGCCCATGTTATCTCAATGGCATGTTTACTAAAGATTAACGCACGTTAATGAAAATGTAAGATGAGTTAGATGTTGCCAGGACCCACGGTAATGAATGGGCCATAGCAGCACTGAATGTGTGCTAACTTTCATTAATGCACATTAACCTTTGGTAAACACGCCCATGTGTCCAGTTATCTAAAAGTAAAAGGAGCTAATTGAGCAAAATGCAGCCATGGTCAGGTAATGAGAAGCTGCCCTCCCCTCCTATCAGGAATAAAAAAAGGAATGGTGGGGAGGGATAGTCAAAGGGGCTAACATGATTAGCAGATCCATGTTAATGCCCTTGTTGGGGATATTCAGCGTGCTGCCACTGCATGCCTTGATGCTAACTGATTAGCACTAGGGCATTTCCGGATGGCACCCATCGATAACCGGGCTGCGGCAATATTAAGCTGCTGCCTGGTTACCCACATGCGGTAAAAGTCAGGAGCAGTAAAGGCTGGCCTAACTTTCACCGCAGAAGCTAACCGGGCAGCACCTGAATATCGCTGCTGCCCGGTTAGCTTCACGGCAACCCAAGCAACCAGGATATTCAATTCCGGAGCCTGAATATGGCCCCAATGTTTAACATCTAGGTTTAAGGTTCAGGAGCGGCGGCGGCTAACCATTTTAGCAGCATTAGCCACTACCACTGAATAGCAAGCCCGGTATGATTAATTATTATGATGCCACAGGCCAAGTTATTGCATTTTCGAGGTCAAAATGGTGCAAAATTGACATGCTAAGAATAATAACTGTCATTAATTATGACATTTATTTATTCAAAATATTTATTACCCATCTCCATGGTTTTGGGCGGGGCACAAAAAACTCAAAAACATAAACACACTTACATAACACAATCAGAAACTAAAACAATAAAACATTACTTACAACATGAGTAAACCAATACACACACTGCTCCAGAAATATACAGATGCATTTGTTTTCAGTCAGATTGTACAGCAAACCTTCAGTGCAAGATAATTTCCCTTCTGGAAGGTTCACAGAAGGAAAAAAAGAACGGAATGCCAGAATGGAATATTGTTTTTATATAATGCATTTCTCTCACATCTGGTAATCAGAGAATCTAATATGATTCAATGCAGGCCTGCTAGCTTAATAACTAATTTCAAAGGTGAATAATGTCCAGGATCACTTTGCTGCTGGGCAACTAAAGCTGACAGTTATTACATACTGTATGCATCTAAGATGGAACTATAAGATAGATCAGAAAATGGATCTGAAAATTGTTCATTAAGTTCAATTTCAGATATAATTTTATCTTTTAATGTCATCCCCAGCCATACCTGCTATTTTCAGCTGGTGTCATACCTTACTACTTCTTATTAGAAACATCATTAACAATCATATTGATCCTCATCTACATAAAAAATGGTACTTTAGCAACACAAAAGAGAAGTTTTTCCTTCACCGGTACCTTACAGTACTTACCCAGAAAGTTCCATTGCTGTAAGAACTTGAGTTTCTGGGATGGAGATGAGAAGCTTCTTTGCCTTTAGCAGGCTGTTGTTATGCTATAACAATGTCACAAGGCCAGGACTTGAGACCATACCCATATCTTTTTATTACCTTTCAACCTCCCTTTATCACAAACTTTATTTCCAACATTCAATGCTCTTTTGTTAGGCTATCTAATTATTCACAGTCATAGTGGGAATCTATAAAGAATTTCAACACCGTTTGAGGTAATAGCCCATTTATAACTACGTGACAAAATTCACATCGGTTCTATGGTCTAGCACAGTATAGCAGACAGCAATATGATGTTCCACTGTAATCTCCAAATAAATGATTGCTGGTACCGGGCTGCTGTTCAGCTTCATATGGTATTAGTTACACCACTGTAGCCAATATAGCTACTTTAAGCTACTTGGCTCAACATCATTGATTTGGGAAAGCCTGAACCTCTTAGTTTTTAGAAGCTAAGCAAGGTCAAAGCTAGCTAGTACAGTATCTGTCTGGAGAACATCAGGGAAGGCCAGGTACTGTGGACTACAGAAATCAATGTCAAAACTCTCCTGTATTCTGCCAGGTCCGTATCTCTGTCTGCCTGTTTGACATCACTGCCCGGATGTCTCACCGCCATTTGAAATTGAATATGACCAAAACCAAACTCCTTATTTTTCCCCTTAAACCTACCTCCCCCTTCCTCCTTTCTCTCTGTTGATAACATTCTTATATTTCCTGTTTTTTCAGCCCACAATCTTGTGGTCATCTTTGACTCCCCCCTCTCTTTCTCTCCACATATCCAGCAGATAGCTAAAACCTGTCTCCCCTCCCTTTCTGAACACACTATGAAAATACTTATCCACTCCTCATCTCCCTTCTCGACTACTGTAACCTCCTCCTTGCTGATCTCCCTCTCTCCCCTTCAATCTGCTCAGAACTCAGTTGTGTGGCTAATCTTCTGCCAGCCCCGATATATTCATATGACTCCTCTTCTCAAATCACTTCATTGGCTCACCTTCTGTTTCCATATCCAATTCAAACTTCTCCTTCTGACCTATACAATACATTCATTCTACTTCTCCTCACTACTTTTCCTCTCTTCAATCTCCCTACACCCCTCCATGTGAACTCCGCTCTTCCTCTAGCTAACTTCTCTCTTTGTCCTTTTCTTCCACTGCTGACTCCAGACTTTGATCCTTTCACTTTGCTGCTCCATATGTCTGGAATCTGTATGTCAGGTTTCATCTCTCCCCTTTTTCATGCTAGAAGTTCACCTCTTTGAGGGTGCCTTCGGATCCTGATCCCTTGTTCTCCTTGTGTCTACTTACCTTTCCCTATTTGTACCCTTGTTCTCAACTTTTGTACTGTCTGTCTTGATTAGATTGTAAGCTGTAATGAGCAGGGACACCATGGCACTGAGGCTCCATTCAGGAGGCTGGCTGTGCTAGACGGGGATCGGCAGGACGTGCGACTGATCAGAATCGGGGCACGGTCTGCACGTCCAAGCCGATAGACTCGATTGTGATCCTGCGGGGGCTAGACATGCCCGCAGGGTTAGAATCATGTCTATCTCTGTATGCCCTGATTCTGATCGGCCATGTAGGGGCTGATGGCCAATACAGAATCGGCCTCTATATGATTGGTCTGACTCAGCATGACACTTCTTATGTAAATAACCACCAAATGTTAGTGTTCTTTCTGCTTTCTGAAATGAGTGCTTCAGACAGCACTGTTCATAAATGTACTTGAACTGCAGTAGTTGATATTATTACTGCTTCTGAGTATTCCTATTTAATCCATTAAGTAAATAAATTAGATAACCAAGGTAATAATCTCCTGTCCTTTGAATGAATTATCTCAAATAAACAACCATATATGAATAAACAAGAATGAGGCCGCTTGACAGAACTGGTTGACTAGAGTGCAAAACACATGCTCGACTAGATTGCACTCAGCGTCTCCCTAATAACCACTTGCAACGTCTCATTATACATTTTCCCCATTAGCTTAGGGTCATGTAAAAGGCCATCATATGTCTTTAACTACTAATTAGAATTTTTTAAAATTAATTTAAGCAGGTGCTTCCTATGAGGGCTTTGGCATTGGTGTTTTCTGTGCTCATATATTTTGGCTGTTCATCTTCAGCATGTCCTCTTTTTGGCAATGCACAGTGCACAGGGTCTCTGAAAGAAATTGAAACTGCCTCCTTTGCCTATGGCAAAATATACTCCACTGTTTATGAATGGCTGATGTCAATATATGTAATAACATAAGATAGTAAATGGCAGTTGCTGAAATAAGGTGTTTAGGTTTGTAACTGCACTTTGTGCCGGTTACCCTAGCTGTATTTTTTTTACTTTGTATTGTAGCTGTAGCTGTAGTGCAGCTCTAGTTACCTGTGCTGTGTACTTTTACTTTGGGTTGTATCTGCAACACCCCCCCCCCCCACCACCACCACCACTGTATGCAACCTAGCATCTTTCCAGCTTTACACACCACCTTGTTATATTGTTTAGCAACCTTGAGCTCCTCAGACAATGTGACCCCAAGGTCTCTCTTCTGGTCCATGTACATCGGCCTCTCCCCCCCCCCCCCCACACCTCCCCCTATTAAATACTGTTTCTTTGGATTTCTGCAGCTCAAATCATCACTTTGCACCTTTTCACACAAAATCTTATTTGCCAAGCATTAGACAATTCAAATGCTTTTATTTCACAACTTTTTTTATTTTGCTGTATCTAGCAGTCACAGCAGTGTACAAGGAACAATCAGAAAAAGTAACATTGCATGGAACAAGGTAAACAATTTCTTATGTTGTCAATTCCCTCATATTGCCTGCCCTGTTGCAAATCTTCTCCTTAAAGGCATTACAGAATATATTTTAAAACATTTCTATTACCATGGACATTTTTGGGCACCAGGTTCCAGTCAATATGAAAGGATCAATCAGAAAAGAAAGTCCTAAACCAACTGGGACACTTCCAGCTATACGGGGTCCATTCAAACATAATAGCAACCAGGTAAAAGACTGCACTCAGATCTAGTGCAACCAGGAGAGTGCAAAGACAACCACAAGCGCTAGAGCCTTCTCCTTTACTGCCCCTACTCTCAGGAACGAACTCCCACTATCCCTTCACATGATGAAAGACATTCATCAATTCAAAAAAGAACTCAAAACCTACCTCTTCACCAACCATTTTGAAATCCCCTACCACCAGAGAACCTCCCCCCAACAATCACAGAAACACACCCACATAACTCAAGATATAACAAATGACTAACGTAGACAGACCTTTCACTACCAATCCATTTATTCTATGCAAAATGCCTTATGCAAAATGTTGTTTATCGCTCCTTGTATATAGTTCCATGTAATTAGTTCTACTACTGTTCTATGCAATGTTACCTGTATATAGTTACAAAAACAAATTCGCTCTATGTAAAGTATACAGAGATATACAAAATTGTTAACTGTTCCATGTAAACCGCCCTTGATCTCCGGAAGGAGCGGTATAGAAGAAATTGATAAATAAATAAAATAAATAAATAAATTCCCACAGGCATCCACATTCAATCTGATTTTGATTGAACATAGACATTGGAACATTTTCTGTGCTGGATCCTATTCTGAAATCAGACAGATATGAGTAAAGGGAGGAAGCTGGATGGTAGTTGGCTGGAAGTGAGAGATCATGGGTGCCCTTTCTTAGGAAAGCTTTTTGCTGTCTTCCAGAAGGAGAGATAGATATCCTGTGAAAGGCTGCTAATCATTGCATGAATAAAAGGTGACAGACCAAGTTGAGAATCTTTTATTAGACTAGAAGAAAGTGGATCTAATGATGCCATAGAAGAATTAATCAAAGATGACCTTTGCAAATGAAGCAATAGAAGGAAGACTGAAGAGATACTAGGAATGGTGGATCTTAGTGGAGAAGTTAGTGACATGAAATTAGAACAAAAGATTGATAATAGAGTGAGGTTAGAGGGCAGAGAAAAAATACTTATTTTGGAAGGGGGGACATCTGACTTCTAATGGACATGATCTTGTTATGGAAGAAGTCTGTAAATCTGTTGACAGATATGGATGACTGATTTGAGGGTGACCAAGGAGGCCTGGAGGGGCTGGAGATAACACTAAACTCATTGTGAGAGAAAATGAGCATGGGGAAGTAGACAACGCAGTCTCCATAACTATGCCGTACAAAGCATTAGTCCTAGTTTTTTACCCTCTCATTTCATCTTGATGGGATTCTTTCCTCAACAGAGAGTGACCAGGGTGGTACCAAGGATGAGAATGAGTAGGAAAGGCAAGAATCTCTCACTTCACTAATCTCTCCACTAAGATCCATAAATTTAAGGAAATCAGACTCAAGGGTGAATCAGTATCAATATTCAGATCTTCAAGAACAATCAGGATCTAATATATAGAAGATATCTCTGAGAGGGCAGCCTAAAGTTCATCCAAGGCCATAAGAACATAAGATATGCCATACTGGGTCAGACCAAGGTCCGTCAAGCCCAGTATCCTGTTTCCAACAGTGGCCAATCTAGGTCATACGTACCTAGCAGTTTCCCCAAAAGACACAGGTTCCACAATGCTTGTGCAGGGTCAAGCATTGATATCCTGGGTCCCTTCTTAATAATGGTTTATGGACCTTTCCTCCAGGAACTTTTCCAAACCTTTTTTAAAGCCAGCTACACTAACAGCCTTTACTACATCCTCCGGTAACAAATTCCAGAGTTTGAATACATGTTGAGTGAAAAAATATTTTCTTTTATTAGTCTTAAATAGTTTACCCTCTAGCTTCATTGCATGTCCCCTAGTCTTTCTATATTCTGATAACGTAAATAATCAATCTACGTTTACCCGTTCCACTCCGTTCATTAATTTATAGACTTCTATCATATCTCCCCTCAGCCGTCTCTTTTCCAGGTTAAAGAGCCCTAACCTTTTTAGCCTTTCTTCATAGGAGTATCCTTCCATCCCCTTTACCATTTTGGTGGCTCTTCTCTGAACCTTTTCTAATAACGCTATATCCTTTTTAAGATATGGCGACCAGAATTGCACACAGTTTAACAAAGAAAGGTAGGGGGAGATAGAAGGTTCAGAAGTGGTTGTAAAACATCATCAGTGGTATTGAGTCAGAGCAAGACGGCTTCTGATTAACACATATGATGAAGAGGAACCTCCTGAACTTTCAAGTGTGATGAAATCAACAGGCCATACCTTCGCCTTGTTTACCAATTCTGTCTCTGTAAAAATAGGTAAAGGAGGGGGCAGGCCAGAGTTAGATTAAAAGTCTCTTCCTTTTTCAGCCAGATGGTTCTAGGAAAGAGAAGTTGAAAATTATTTTTCAGAATCAATTCTCGAATAAGAACCTTCTTGCTTCTAAGAAAATGACATTTTAAAAGGCCTACCTGAAGTTGAATTAACTGGATCTGCTGACAAGATGGAAGGTAACAGAGTTTGTGATGGACAGGTTGGACAGAAATCAAGAAGGTAAATTAACTGATTTATAAAATAATGAGTGGAGTGCCATGGGTAAACATAGATCAGCTGTTTACTCTTTCAAAAAGAAGAAGGTCTAGGGAACATGCAATGAAGCTACAATGTAGCGCAATTAAGACTAATCGGATAAAACATTTTTTTCACTCACCATATGATCAGGTTCATCCAAAACATCTGGATCACTTCTATGAACGCTTATTCTTTGAGGAGGAAGTTATTGAAATGCTAGTGGGTGGTGTGAAACTGAGTTGGGTTGAGTCTCACCCTGGCAGTCACGGCATTGTGATTCAAAAAGGCTGCCATGCTTATTTATTTATTTCTATATTTATTAGTATTTAGCTCACGCCTTTCCAGGAGCAGTTTAAGGCAAGTTACATTCAGATACAGTAGTTATTTCTCTGTCCCCAGAGGGCTTACAATCTAAGTTTGTACCTGAGGCAGTGGAGGGTTAGTGTCAGTGTCAGTGTGATTCCATTGAACTTGACAAGGCTCAAAGGATTAAGGTGTGGCTGAAAGACAGAAGTGGGGTATCTCCTCCTGCCTCATGAGTGGTAGTCTGTCAGAGGTGAAATTGGTTGTTCTCCCCAAGTGGTACCCCCCATAAGACTGGTCAGTAAGTAAAAGCATACAGCCTTCTCCTAAGATGTCCACTGGGAAATAGGTCTTTCCATTGGTCTGGTCAAGAACCTCGAATGTGCAATTAAAGTCATTCTGAGCACTAGCTCCATGTCGGGATCCAAATAGATCAACAGCTGGCATATATAGTTGGCTGGAACACCAAGATCTGAAGGGAGCATGTTATAGACATGGTTTGTGTGGTTCTAAATATTTAGGGGGTTATTTTAAACTTTGATACAGCAGCAGAAAAACATGTAAGCTGCACCCACATTCAGAATATCATTTTAGAAAGGCTATGAAATGCATGTTTCCCTGCAGGGCACATCAATCTCTGCATATCTTTGCAGTGGGCATTCCAGGGGCATTTCTAGGTGTGGCCTGCACCTGCTTGTCCATTATGTATTTCACATATGCCATAGACATTCAGGGTGGATGTTTTTAACTTGCCAATCTACACCTGCTATAAATCACAAATAAGGATGGAAGTTTGTTGTCTGTTGGGGGCTGCTTGTAGCATTGGTGACTGGGGGAGCTTGGCTTGTGAGATCTTGGCATGACTTCTGTCTGTGTCCAATAAGTATCTTTTCAGCTACTGTTTGTTTCTCTGCAGTATATCCTGTGCCTTTCCCAAACCTATCCTCTTTCCCCTTTTGAAGGCCCCTGTAGATTTCTGCTCCCTCATCCTCTTCTCCCCCCAGCTATGCCAATCCCAAATCACCAGTGACACACTGCCTGGCCCTTGGTGTATTTGTCTCTCTGGTGCCCAGTTCCCTAATGCCTCTGTGTGTGCCCCATGTTCCCTGCAGCTAATGTCTCTCTGGTTCCCTGCTGCCATTCTGTGAATGCCTCGGTGTTCTCCACTCTCTGTGTCTGTGTGGTTTCCTGTTGATTACACATGTGTGTGCATTTTTGTATATATGTGGAGGTGCATGTGCAATGCTATCTCTGTGAGTGGTTGGAGTCACTGGGTATTGGTGGAAGAAGTCACTGGCTACTGGTGGTGGGAATCACTGGGTGCTAATAGTGGGAAGCAGGTGCTATGAATAAGATGAAGATAGTTTTCACTGACCATGCAGCATGAGGCCTACAGGGAGCAAAAGAGAAACGCCAGGAAGCACCTATATCAGAGGGTCTACAGGCCCAGGACCCAATTCCTGGATCTTGCTTTAAGCGGTGCCTCACCAGGTACCATTTTGATAAGGAAGTAATCCACCATCTCTGCCAGGAGCTAGGGCTGCTCCTCTTCTTCACCACACAGAGTGGCCATCCCATACCTGCCTGCCTTAAGGTCACCTTGCCTTTTTAGACACTGGCCGTTTCCAGTCTGTGTTGTCCACCACTGTGGGTCTCGGCCAGTCAGTCATCTCACAGTGCATCACACAGTTCCTGAAGGACTTTCTAACCCAGGAGATAGAAGTTCAAGTTACCCTCTGAGTAGGTGGCTCCCGACCCTTATCAAGCATTGCACAAGCAGTATAAAAGGACCCATAGCACCAGACTGCCCCCTTGGACCACCCGATGCCAATGTCCTGTTTGCAAACAGTCAGTATTGGGTGTTGAAGGGGTGGAAGCAAACAATCCCGTGGCACCAAAGTTGTAAGGTAAGTGCCATGGGGCTGTTAGCAGCCATTGCCGCTGCTGCAGGTCCTAGAGAGTGGCAGCAGTGGTAGTGGCAATGGGGGCCGCAGGGAGGTGGGTGCACAAGGGATGAGGATCACCTAAGGCACCTCATCTCCTTGTACCAGCCCAAATATATCATTTGATGTGGTATTCCACAGTGTGTGATAGAGGATGACACTCTTGAGTGCTGGCCATGACTCTTATCGCATCAGCTCTGGCCATGGAAATTTGCAGCATAGAAGTGAGAGGGCCATCTTTTTCGGCTGCCCAAGCACCTGAATAACTTATTTGGATCATAGCTGAAAATCGCTGAGCTCCAGATAAGTGCTGCAATTATCCACCCTTGTTCAATTCATTGATGGCGTCTGCACTAACCAAAATGTTCAAAAGTGATCTGTGGAGATATTCCACAGCAGTTATCTGGATACTGTTGCTAAATATCTCTCTCAGTGCTCTTATCCAGGTAACCTCTGTGTTCATACAGATAAGGGCTTTTGAAAATTGACTCCTTGATGTTTACTTTAGAAGTGCTGAATAGCAAGCCTAAATTAAATGGATTTTAATGGTAGTAATCAGTGGCCAATACATATAGTGGTGCTGAATAGAGGCGGTTCTATAATGAGGCAGGTTGAGGCGGCCGCCTCAGGTGGCAAATTTTTAGAGGCAGCAGAAAAATGCCCCAAAATCACACCAGCACCAGCCGCCTCACACTGCCAAAAAAGAAAACCCCCAAATCCCAGATCAGTGATTTGGCACAGCTCTGCCCTGCTGCTTTTGCTGTGTTGGGGTCGGCAACAGCAGAAACAGGCTGCCGAAGCTGGGAGTTTGAATTAAAAAAGACAACCAATTAAACAAAAGAGCGGGCCCGTTCCTCATTCTGCTCATGTGAGCAGCCGGCCAGTCCCGCCCCCTAAAGCGACATCAAAGGGGGCAGGACCAGTCGGGCTGTTCACATGAGTGGAATGAGGCACGGGCTCACGCTTTTGCTGATTGCTGTTGGGTTTTTTTTTTAATTCGAACTCCCAGCTTCGGCGGCCTGCTTCTACTGCTGCTGACCTCAACACAGCAAAAGCGGCATGGCAGAACTGCGCAAAATCGTTGTCAGTGTGGCAGCACTTTGAGAAGTCACCTCAGCACAGCTGGGTGCTGCTGCAGCTGCCAGAGAGATGTTTTTGGGTACGGATTGTTATTTTTTGCATCAAGGCAGATCAGGTTAGTGGGCCGGGGGGGGGGGGGGTGGGGGCAGCATCAGACAATTTGTCACTGGCGTTGGTAGAGAGCCAGATTTTGGGAGAACATGCTTCCATTGTATCACCTCTGGGACAGGCAGTGGGCCTCAGAGAAGGCCCTTCGGATTTGAGCTCGACAGAGGATATTGCATAGAAGGTAGTCCCGTAGCTCTGTTGGAAGGACCGTCTCACCTGCAGAAGTGCTTTTTTTTTTGCCAGAGTTTGAACATCAGATTTATTTTGCTATGACCAGATTGATAGGAAGGGACAATATCAAATGAGCAAAACTAATCCTGATAGTCATGAAAAAATAATTTTCTCTTATTAGTCTTAGTCAACTGTAGGATGCTGGTGGGGGGTTACTGAAATATGGATTGTCTTTGAGCTTTGATGTTTTGCTTTTTTTATTATGCTAGACTGAAATTTAAAATATTTTGTTAGTTCAGACTCAAGGAAATTTAACATTTTTAAGGGAATCTCTTTTTAATTTTGTGTATTATAATAAAGTATACTAAATAAATTTATGCACATGCCGCAGTGAGTCTCCGCACATGGCCCTGCATCACTGGGAGATGGAAGAAAGCAGAAACTTAAGATTGGGAACTACATGATCAGGGAATAAAATGGTCAGACAACAAAGTCCAAAGAGAATTTTATTTTCAATATAATTATCTGACTTGGTGTTTTCTTTATATTTTATACAGTACATGGAAATGCATCTCTTTCTATTTCTCTGGTATTGCATTGTATGCAGAATCTGGCTTCTTGGGGTTGCAGTTTAATTTTTATCTGCATACTGTATTTTAATTTTTAAATTCTTGTCACTTATTCTGTACTTGGTAAGGGTCTGTGTTATGAGTGTGCGACCAAGACCAGGTGTTCTGTTAACATGTTAACACTCAAATCCCACCTTTTCCTCCAATACTACCCAACCAGCAATTGAACCTAGATATCCCCTCTGAAGAAATGACCCACTCAGAAAGACCCTTACATTTGTTATGTGATTTTTACCTAACCTTGTTCCGTGTAAATATCTCATGTATATAGTTAACCCCTGTTATCCAAGTTTGCACTCCTGTTCGATGTAAAACCAGACAGCTTGTTGTTATGGTCATTGTGTTATGATGTAAACCGCGCTGATGCCGAATAGCGCGGTATATAAGAAATTGTAATAAATAAATGGAGTTTGTATGTAGTGATCTGTACTGTAGTACAGTCGTCCCTCGTTTATTGCGGTTAATCAGTTCCAGACTCTACCGCGATAAGTGAATTTCCGCAAAGTAGGATTCTTTATTTATATCCTAGAGTTTTACCTTCTCCTGGATGGTAAGCATCTTTCTCTGGCGCTTAGTTTCATCGTCAGAAGGCTTAGAAAAAGCAGCACGTTTAGGAGACATCGTGGGGCTTAGATAAAGACCTACAGTCCATATGTACAGTAATTTTAATTTTAATTGTAATACAGGGGTATATCATTTTCTCTGTCTCAATCAACATTTTAATGAATATACATGTATTTGACAAAACCGCGATAGAGTGAAGCCGCAAAAGTCGAAGCGAAGTGGCAAGGGACGACTGTAATCTGAATTCTTCAGCTTTTCAAATAGGTGTTTGGATGTTCCATGGCCTACTGTAGTATTTGCTGTATAGATCCTCAGTGACTTTGTTGAAGGATTTTGTATTAGTTCACAATATGCCTGGTACTGGAGAATATTTGTTGTTGTTAGTGAGATGATCAGAATCAGATTTTTTTTTAAGATATTGAGTTCTGTGGGTGAATGTCCTGGTTCTGTTCTGCACCCACTTTTGAAAGGGGTTCTATGTATGCAAAATATATGTTCAAAAAGAAAAAGCAAGAACCATAATGCAGTTTATAACAAAATAAAAATTAGTTGTAATTTAGTTTTATAAACTGTGCTGTGGTTCTCGCTCTCTTTTAGTTCCTTGGTGTGCAAACATCTTGCATTTCCTCCATGTAATCTAATTGTCTTATTGGTTTGGTTCAGTCCCTGACTGGAGTTTTGAGAAAGCCTCCCCTGACAGCAGATTGCCTTGAGCTGCCCCTGGTGCTGAATATATATATATATATATTACTCCATAGAAATTAAGTTACGGGAACATTGCAGAGGCTCAGTGGGAAGTATACTAAACAAAGTGCTTCAGTTTGCATGTGGTTGGTGTTGCGTCATAATTGATTTTTGCCTTCTCATTGATGAACTTTGGCAACATTTCCTCTGACTCCAATTTATACAGCTCTCCCCAGCAATTCATTATAAGTCTGGCCTTGCAGTTTACTGAGCTTCAGTGAATCTTTCTTATATAAAAGGTCTAGCTTCTATTGTGTTAAGGCGAGGGGCGGCTCTATCATGAGGCGAAGTGAGGCGGCTGCCTCAGGTAGCAAAATTTTAAAGGCGGCAAAAATGCCCCCAAAACAGCCGCCTCACTTCGCCTTCAAAAGTTAAAAAAAAAAAAAACCCACTAAAGTTGCTGCTGCTGCCGAGTCCACTTCTCAGCAGCGGTAGACTCACCTCTCCTTCCTATAGCAGCCACGCCTCCTGCTTCTTAGAACTGCAGCTGTACTAACGAGATCAGCCAGCCAGTGCGGAGCCTTCCCGTGCAGCAGCATCCCGCCCCCAAAGGAAGTAACTTCCTTTGCATACAACTTCCTTTGGGGCAGGACGCCGCTGCACGGGAAGGCTCCTCACTGGCTGGCTTTATGTTTAAGCTGATCTCGCAGCCGCGGTTCCAAGAAGCAGGAGCTGCGGCTGCTATAGGAAGGAGAGGTGAGTCTGCCGCTGCCGAGAAGCGGACTCGGCAGTGGCAGCAACTTGAGCATTTTTATTTTCCTGGGGGGCCAGGACTGGAAATGGGTGTGGGGGGTTCTAGGACTGGAAATGGGGTGATGGGGGGGGAGGTTAGGACTGGAAGTGGGCTATGGTGGGCTAGGACTGGAAATGGGATGATGGGGGGTTAGGACTGGAGGAGGGCTGATGGGGGGTGTTTAGGACTGGTAATGGGCTATGGGGGGCTAGGACTGGAAATGGGATGATGGGAGGCTGTTAGGACTTCTAATGGGCTGATGGGGGGTTAGGACTGAAAGTGGACTGATTGGGGGTGTTTAGGACTTGTAATGGTCTATGGGGGGCTAGGACTGGAAATGGACTGATGGGGGGTTAGGATGTAATGGACTATGGGGGGTCTAGGACTGGAAATAGGATGATGGGGGGGCTAGGACTGGAAGTGGGCTGATGGGGGGTGTTTAGGACAGGTAATTGGCTATAGGGGGCTAGGACTGGAAATGGGCTGATGGGGGGGTTAGGACTGGTAAAGGGCTATGGGGGGTCTAGGACTGGAAATGGGATGCTGGGGGGGTAGGACTGGAGGAGGGATGATGGGGGTGTTTAGGACTGGTAATGGGCTATGGGGGGATAGGACTGGAAATGGGCTGATGGGAGGGTGTTAGGACTGGTAATGGGCTGATGGGGGAGGTTAGGACTGGAAGTGGGCTGATGGGTGTTTAGGACTGGTAATGGACTATGGGGGGCTAGGACTGGAAATTGACTGATGGGGGTTAGGACTGGTAATGGGCTATGGGGGGCTAGGACTGGAAATGGGCTGATGGGGTTAGGAATGGTAATGGGATATGGGTGGGCTAGTACTGGTAATGTGCTGATGGGGTGTTTAGGACTGGTAATGGGCTATGAGGGGCTAGGACAGGAAATGGGCTGATGGGTGGGGGGGGGGGGTTAGGATTGGAAATGGGCTTAAGGGGGGTCTAGGGCTGGAAATGGTCTGATGGGGGGTGTTTAGGACTGGTAATGGGCTATGGGGGGCTAGAACAGGAAATGGGCTGATGGGTGGGGGGTTAGGACTGAAAATGGGCTGAAGGGGGATCTAGGACTGGAAATGGACTGATGGGGGGGGTGTTTAGAACTGGTAATGGGCTATGGGGGGCTAGGACTGGAAATGGGCCGATGGGGGGGGAGTTTAGGACTTGAAGTGGGCTGATGGGAGGTGTTTAAGACTGGTAATGGGCTATGGTGGGCTAGGACTGCAAATGGGCTGATGGGGGTTAGGACTGGTAATGGGCTGTGGGGGGTCTAGGACTGGAAATGGGATGATGGGGGGGTTAACACTGGAAGTGGGCTGATGGGGGTGTTTAGGACTGGTAATGGGCTATGGGGGGCTAGGACTGGAAATGGGCTGATAGGGGGGGTTAGGACTGGTAATGGGCTATGGGGCGTCTAGGACCAGAAATGGGATGAAGGGGGGTTATGACTGGTAATGGGCTATGGGCCGTCTAGGACCGGAAATGGGATGATGGGGGGTTAGGACTGGAGGAGGGCTGATGGGGGGTGTTTAGGACTGGTAATGGGCTATGGGGGGGGGGCTAGGACTGGAAATGGGCTGATGGGAGGGTGTTAAGACTGGTAATGGACTGATGGGGGGTTAGGACTGAAAGTGGGCTGATGGGGGGTGTTTAGGACTGGTAATTGGCTATGGGGGGGGGGCTAGGACTGGAAATGGGCTGATGGGAGGGTCAGGACTGGTAATGGGCTATGGGGGGCTAGGACTGGAAATGGGCTGATGGGGGTTAGGACTGGTAATGGACTATGTGGGGGTCTAGGACTGGAAATGGGATGACGGGGGGGGGGGTCGGACTGGAAGTGGGCTGATGGGGTGTTTAGGACTGGTAATGGGCTATGGGGGGGTTAGGACTGGAGGAGGGATGATGGTGGTGTTTAGGACTGGCAATGGGCTATGGGGGGCTAGGACTGGTAATGGGCTGATGGGGGTTAGGACTGGAAGGGGGCTGATGGGGGGGTTAGGACTGGAAGTGGGCTGATGTGGGTTGTTTAGGACTGGTAATGGGCCATGTGGGGCTAGGACTGGAAATGGGCTGATGGGGGGGGGGTCGTCTAGGACTGGAAATTGGCTGATGGGGGTTAGGACTGGAAGTGGGCTGATGGGGGAGTTAGAACTAGAAATAGGCTGATGGAGGTTTAGAACTGGAAATGGGCTGATTAGGGGGGCTAGGACAGGAAATTGGCTGATTAGGGGGGCTAGAACAGGAAATGGACTTATGGGGGGGAGGTTAGGACTGGTAATGGGCATATGGGAGGCTAGCACTGGAAATGAGCTAGGATTGGTAATGGGCTGATTGGGGGGCTAGGACTAGAGTGGGCTGAAGGGGGATAGGACTGGAAATGGGTTAATGGGGGAGGGGAGGAGAGTGCTGATGGCCCTTGAAGAAAACTAGAGCTAGGGCTACAAATAAGCTGATGCGGGAGGATGGTAGAATAGGACTGGAAGGGAGCGGATAATGAGAAGGTCTGCCAGGGGAAGGAGAGGGCACGAAGGGAGCTGACAATGGGGAAGGAGGAGGCTGGAAAGGAGCTGACACCTGGGATGTACTGAAGGGAGACTGGAAGGGAGCTGACATTTGGGGATGGGAGTGGTAGGTGGTTGGGTAATGGGGAGAAGGCTGGAAGGGATCTGACATGCAAATGGCACTGGAAGGGGGATGGACAGAGGGTAGGGCGACTGGAAGAGAGCTGACTGGGAGGGGATGGCACCGAGAGTGGACATGAGCTGATATCTGGGATGGTATTTGGACTAGAAGGGGCTGGACAGTGGGGAATGAGGGGGACTGGAAGGGAATGGACACCATTTGCAGTCATGGCGATGCAAGGTAGTTGACACTGGAAGGGACTGGGAGGGAAGGACTGGAAAGGGGGCTGTTACTGGGGAGGGGAACTGGAAATGGGTTGATGGAAGGAAGTGAAGAAAACAAAATAAGAGATAAGAAATGGCAGATGGACCATAGACCACAGAAAGAGAGCTAAAGAGAAGAAAGGAAAGCTGAAGCCTCAGATCTGGACCAGCATGATCAGAGAATAAAATGGTCAGAAAACAAAGGTAGAAAAAATAATTGTATTTAATTTTAGTTATTGGACTATGTGTTATTTTTATATTTTACACAGGACTGGGGAACTGCATTTCTTATTTATCTGATATTGCACTGCATGTGGACTCTGGCTTCTTTGGGTTTCAATTTAAATTTAGTCTACATATTTTTATTTTTACTTTAGTTTGTGGTTACTTATTCTGTATTTGGTGAGGGTCGATGTTGCGAGTGTTTGACTGAGATCAGGTGTTCTGTTAACATGGAGTTTGTACATAAAGATCTATTCTGTACTGTAGTAATTTGACTTGTTCAGCTTTTCAAATAGGTGTATGGATGTTCTAGGGTCCACTGTAGTATTTACAGTGATGCTTTTTTTGGATGGGCTCCTTATGTGAGTTTTGGAAGTTTGTGCTGATATGGTAAGGCATGGTAGGTTTGCTCTTTGTTGTAGGGTTTTGTATTCACAATATGCCTGGTACTGGAGAATAGTGGTTGCTGTTGTTGTTGTTAGTGAGATGATCAGAATCAGAATTTTTTTTTCAAATATTGAGTTCTGTGGATGATTGTCCTGGTTCTGCTCTGCACCTACTGTGGATGCAAAATATATGTTGAAAAAGAAAAAACAAGAACCATAACGCAGTTTATAACAACAAAAGAAAAATGAGTTATAATTTAGTTTTATAAATTGTGCTGTTGGTTCTTGCTGTCTTTTAGTTCCTTGATGTGTAAACGGGACCGTAACTAGCCCTGAGCAAGCAGTGCAGATGCACAGGGCAGAAAGGTTTGGGGGGCGCATTTCAGCTGTCTGCTGTTGCCCTGCCGCCACTGGCAGGACAATAGCAGGCAGACGAAATGCGCTTCCTATGCCTTTTTGCAGCACTTTAAGCAGGTCTTGTCTCTCCCTTCTCCGACACGATGTCAGAGTAGGGAGGGACAGATCTTCTTAAAGTGCCACCGCCTTTCAGATTGGGCACATGCCACCCCCTCCCCATACCTTTGTCCAGCATTGCCTGCTCTTTCCCTGCTGCCGGCGCCTCCGTTAAAGAAACCGAGGGCAACAGTAGCAGGGAAAGAGCAGGCAGCGCTGGACGGAGGTATGGGGGAGAGGGGGGGCGTGTGTCCGAGCTGCAAGTCGCACAGGGCCCGATTGCATCTCGATATGGCCCTGTGTGCAAACATCTTGCATTTCCTCCATATAATCTAATCAACTTTTTGGATTGGTTCAGTCTCTGATTGGATTTCTAAAAAAGCCCCGCCCCCCTCTAAGGTGGGGGGGGGGGGGCGCCTTTTCATACTTCGCCTCAGGCAGCAGATTGCCTTGAGCTGCCCCTGGTTAAGAGTTTGTAAAAACAATAAACATTCTGCAAGTCCTAATGATTTCTGGAATGAAAAGGCCAATGTTGGCCTTTACTCCCAACAAATGTCAGTCCCAGCTCAGCATCAGGTCACTTTTAAGTGGTACTGGCTGATATTGTAATAGTTTTCTTAATACTTTCCTCTTTGAAGAAAACACTTTTTAAGCATAAAGCTTCTTACTAAAGAAACTGGTTATGTTATTTTCAGTGGTGGGATTCAAAAATCATAGGAACCATTATGTATCATCTTAGACACCTTACTCCCCATTTCAAGGTAGAAAATTTTAAAAAACCACAAATATAATTTATTAATATGTATTTTTCTTTCAAATACTTCCAAATTGAAAGTTGATTTTCATCATCTTTCACTCTCTTGTCATCAGCTGTGTAGTTAATTCTTAGCCATGCTTGTACAGATGGAACTGGGTCCCAGGAATCCAGTGGAAGGCCGATTAGGTTAATCGTCATCAAATTTGCAGCATTCTGAACTGTGAGGTGGCTTCTTTTTTCTGAATATATAATATTCATTGCAGAAAAACCTCTTTCTGACTCTACAGAACTAACAGCAACTGTATTGATAATATTTTTTGCCTTTTGTGTAGTACTTGGAATTTCATGGTTGTGGCTGTTTTTCAGAAAATTTTCCACATTATCGCGAAAATCATTGACATCGATTTCATGATGGAAAAGTTTATGAAACTCACAAAGTTTTTCCTCAGCAGCTTTCCAAGGGACAACATTGTCTTTAATATTTCAACTATTCGGTAAGCTTACCACTTCATGAAATTTATTATCTCTATTGTGTTCATCATTCTTTGATTTTAAATGATCACAGTCCATCAATCTGGCTTCTATATTTTGTATTATAATTTTCAGTAATTTTTGACCAGGAAGGGTGACACATTTTTGATTCTCAACAAAGCCAATACTTGTAAAATCTTCAGAAGTTATGATAGGACCTCTCTTCTCAAAGCTTCCAGAACTGTCTTTGAGCATTTCAAATGCTCTAATGTATCTTTTTATTATTTTTTCAGCTCTTGTGAAATTTAGATTTCTGTTTTAAAGCCCATTGGAAAATACGGACATTTCTTGCAATATATCTATCATCAATGCTAAATCATCTATGAAAGATCTATTGCAAAGATAGGAGGTCATTCCAGAATATTGTTTATGTAAAGAAAAATATTTGCACAAAGCTGGATAAGCGCACCATATAGAAAGTGTTGCTCTTAAGCTGCAAGCAGCCCATCTTGAACCAAAAACACTGCCAATCTTTGTAATTTCTAGTCCAGGTTATTCAGAAATTTTGAAAAGTTCCATTCGATTTCTGTTGGATTGATGAAAAATTGAGTAGATTTTTATCTATAAAGATTTTGAAGTGATTCATCTATGACTAGTTGCAGGTGATGATTCAAACAATGCCAAATGATAATGTCAGGAAAATCTTTTGTAAGTGTGGTGCTCACCCCTGATTTGCGGCCAGGCACCATCTGAACAGAATGCAACCAGGTTGTTTCTCAAATATCCAACATCAAATCCAGCATCATTTAAACTTTTTAACACATTTTGGTATATAGTCACAGCATCCTGTGCTTCCAATTCAACCAAATCGAGAAAAATTGTTGGTGATATATTAGAATCTTCAACTTTGATAAAAGTAATGATCACTGGTTTATGAGATATGGTTGAAGCTTCATCAGTGGTCACACAAAGTTTTGAAGTTTTTTTGATTATTTTAGTAAATATTTCCTTTTTAATTCCTATTGCATTCATCTTTTTGTCTGAGAGATGCTTGCTGGACAACTTTAATTTTATCTGATGCTTCAATACTGCATCTTTTCCATAACCGGGTACGGCGGACACGTCGCTTCCTGCCCCGACACCTACCCCCCTCACATGTCATCCCCTCGCCTCATCCTTCCCATGAAAGACACAACACCTCTTTGGGAATCAAACTGGTCGCAGCTTTCTTAAACCTTTTAAACAATAACCAACTACATTCCAACACATTATACTTGCCCCCCCCCCCCTCCTGCAGAGTGAGCCCTCACCAGCCATGTTAGTAGCAAGGTGACGCCGCTTCCGCTTCCGCCGGGTCCAGGCCCCGACTCCTTCGCCTCGCCCTCCCTCTTCCGGCTTCGCCATATTATTAGCAAAAACCTGAGGGATTGTCCGAGTCAGGGGTACCCCACCCCCGCCCTAATGCTTGCCTCTGGCTCCGGACCCTGGAAACCTCCGGGATCCCGCCACTGGCTCAGGCAACCACCGTCCTGAGCCGCCCCCCCAAGGGTAAGCTGCGACCAGTCCTCTCCCTTAGTATAATACCTTCCAAGGCCTCCTGCCAATCATTAAGGAGCAAATCCATCCCCACCAGGGATAGATGTACTCCATCCGACCTATACAAGCCTGCACAGTCCACATCAGCCCAAGTGTGTAACACGTGGAACCCACCATGCTCCCCCACCCATCTGCCGATTTGGCGATTAATTTTCGGCAACCCTCTCGACCACCATCGCTGATCTTTGCAAGCAGGCCTTGGAATGATATCCAACCAAACCAAAACAATACCCCTGAACATTGCCAACACCTTATTTATTTATTTATTTATTTAACTATTTCTTTTATACCGCCCCTTCCAGAGATCAAGGGCGGTTTACATATAACAGGTTAACAGTCTTGTACACATTTGTATACATTCTTTACATAGAACAATAGAAACTAACTATTTACATTGAACAATAAAATTTAACTTAGTGGGTATTAAAGCAGAACAAAACATAAACTTTTTTACAAATGTATATTTACAGTGTGTGGTGTGTAGTGCGGGTATTTGTGTAGGTGCTGGAATTTAGTTCCTTTTATGTCTTCTTTGGGGCGTGTGTGAGGGTGGGCAGGCATGCGGTTATGGTGTTGGGATTAAGGGAGTTTGTGTAATTGTTTCCACGTTTGTAGTGGGGCTGGCTTTGGGGAGTAGGGGATTTCAAAATGTTCAGTGAACAGGTAAGTCTTTAATTCTTTTCTGAATTGGATGAGGTCTTTTATGGTGCGAAGTTCGATAGGGAGGTTGTTCCAGAGTGTAGGAGCAGTGAATGAGAATGCTCTGGAGCTAGTGGTTTTCTTAGTCTTCCGGATGGCTTTTGGTATGATAAGGGAGTGGGCTGTGTTTTGTCTGTGGGCCCTTGTCGATGTTGGAGAGTGCAGTAATGTGGATAGGTGTGAGGGGGTTATGTCATTTATGAGTTTATAGGTTGTTAGGATAATTTTGTATTTAATTCGACTGTTTATAGGGAGCCAGTGGAGTTCTAGCAGTATTGGGGTTACGTGATCTGTTAAGCGAGCTTTAGCAATTACTTTAGCACAGATGTTTTGAGCTCTTTGTAGGAGGTATGTGTTTTTTTGAGGAAGGCCTATAAGGAGACTATTGCAATAGTCGAAATGAGGGGTGATCAGGGTACTTACTACAGATCTAAAGTCTTGTGTTTCGAGGAGTGGTCTTAGGTGTTGAATAGTTTTGAGTTTGTAGAAAATAGTTTTTACTGTTTGTTTTATGTGTGGTATCATGGTGAGAGTGTGGTCTATTATTACTCCTAAGTATTTTACTTGTTTTTTAACAGGTATGGAGGTTTTGTTGATTGTGATTGTTTCAGGGTAAGTGTTTTCAGTCATAGATGACCTCGTTACAAACATTGCCTCAGTTTTTTTGAGGTTGATGCTGAGGTGGTTAGATTCCATCCAGGAGGAGGTCTCTGCCATGCATTTGGATAGTGAGTCATATGTAGGGTTTTTAATGGTTATGGGGATAGCTAGCATGATGTCATCGGCATAAATAAAATGGTTAATCTTGTGTTTTTTAAATATGTTTGTTATCGGTTGGAGGTTTTTTAAATATGTTTGTTATCGGTTGGAGGTACAGGTTAAATAAACACCTCCCCTAAGTCCTTGTGTGCTGCACGAATTAGCTGCCGGCACGTCCAAGACACCAAGTCATTGCCACCCAGGTGAATCAATAAGATGTCCGGCGCCCCTCTCACACGCTCCTGGTGCCGAAGCAAAGGCAAGAGCTGGATCCACCATAGTCCGCGCTCACCCAGCCATGAGACAGTCACCCGTGAAGCATCCAGTCTGATATTCATCCCAACCGGCCGTGTTGCTGCTCGCCGACCTGCCCAGTAAACAAATGAATGGCCAATCACCCAACAGCGACACGAACTGTGTACCACTTCTGCAAAATAAAGAGATAATACAATTAGTAACCCCCACCACCCCTAGAGACGGACATAGCCTTGGAAAGCTTTCGACCTCCATCTACCAATCCGCTGTATCTCCCGCTCCGACAGACCTTCCGCTGCCGCACTGGTAGCTGCCCTGATACGGAAGGAATGTGGAGCGAAGCACCCTGGATCCTCGCCAATCTGCTGCAAGGACAGCCGTAGCACCGCCGTAAACTGAAAACGCATAAGCACCCGCGCATCCTCGTGAATAAAGAGACTGCCCGCGCCAGCCGGTCGCACGTGCAAGTAGGCTTTTAACAATGATACCGGGCACGTGGGATTCCCTTCCACCTCCCTCAACACTACCCACGAGCCTTTCCCTGTCTGATCCGTCTTGGAACGCGCTAGGTGGATACGAACCATCCCACCAACCAGCTTCACCTGGTGCACTTGCAAGCCCCACCCCCCATAACCCGACCCGACTCCGCTACCAATTCACCCACCCGAAATGCACCGAAGAAAGCCACGGAAAATACCGCCCAAAAAAGCGTACCTTCATAAGGAGAGGACACCACCCACGGCAATGCGACACACAAGCGTCCCAGCAGGTCATGCGTTACTGGCAGTCGCCCATCACCTGGCAATGGAAAGGACCGTTCCCATCCTTGCAGCAGCCGACGTGTTAAAAACCCACCGCCCGCAGCCCCCCACCCCACAGCCTTCATGAAAAATGAAAACCCCGCCAAGTGCCTCCTTACCGTTGCACGCGACAAGCCAGCAGCCTTCACTGCCAATACATACTGACCCAGGAGCTGATCAGATGCGGGACCTCGCCTCCATCCCTGCGCCACCAGGAAGGCCACCACACTGCTGCAACCCCGCTGGTAGGCTGCCCATGTTGCAGCCGACACGGAATTCTTCAGCAAATCTGTCATGTCCCGAGGCCAATCTGCCATAAGTGCTCTGGGACCGACGCCCCCTCTTCCTCCGCCTCTGGTACCAAGGTCCGAAACAGCTCCCACTTGAAACGGGAAAGAGCATCGGCAATCTTGTTAGTACTCCCGGGAATATGACGAGCTTTAATCACCACATTCACTCGCAAGCAGGCTAACACCACCTGCCGCATTAAATCGGCCACCTGCCTGCACCGCGGGGCATAGTTATTCAGCACATTGACAACCGCCTCGTTGTCGCACCACCAAATTATCTTTTGATTCCGTAGTCTGTCAGGCCACAAAGCCAGCACCACCAGAATCGGGAAGAGCTCCAAGAAGGTTATATTACTAGTAATGCCAGCATCCCGCCATGCTTGTGGCCATCCCGCTGCACACCACGAGCCCCCGAAGTATACCCCCAAGCCCACTCCCCCTGCGGCATCAGTGTACAATTGCAAATCCCCACTGGATATCTCCCTCTCTCGCAACACAGTGATACCGTTGAAATCCCGCAGAAACTCATCCCAAACACCTAAGTCAGCCCGCATGCTCCGTGAAACTCTAATCCGATGATGAGGTTTAGTAACCCCAGCCGTAGACGCTGAGAGCCGCCGCAAAAACACCCTCCCCATAGGAATAACTCGACATGCAAAATTAAGGGAACCTATTAATGCCTGCATCTCACGCAACGTCATCTTGCTGGAGACCATCACATTCACGACCATGACTCGCAGCCGCATTACCTTGTCTATCGGCAACCGAGCTACCATCGACTCCGAATCCAGCTCCACCCCCAAAATAGTAATAGATGTCGCCGGGCCCTCCGTCTTCTCGGCTGCCAATGGTACACCCAATGCCTGAGCCAGCTGTATGAAGCCATCCAGCAACGCTATGCAATGTCCAGACTGCGCCTCCCCGACAAACAGAAAATCATCTAAGTAATGCACAACATTGCCACAACCCACCTGCTCATCACACGCCCAGGGCAGGAATGTGCTGAACCGTTCGAAATAAGCGCAGGATATCGCACAACCCATTGGCATGCTCTTATCGAAATACCAGTGACCCTCAAAGCGGAAACCTAACAAATGAAAATCTGACGGGTGCACCGGCAACAAACGAAAGGCCATTTTGATGTCCACCTTTGCCATCAAGCACCGCGGGCCGCATTCCTGAACGAGATCAACTGCCTCATCGAACGACGCATAGCGCACCGCACACAATTCCTTAGGAATGTGGTCATTAACTGAAGAACCCACGGGGAATGACAAGTTATGGATTAACCGGTACTTCCCCGGCGCCTTCTTCAGTATTATTCCCAAAGGGGACACCACCAGGTCCTCAAAAGGCCGCTCTTCAAAGGGGCCCGCAACCCTTCCCAACCCAATCTCCCCCGCCAACTTATCCCTCACAATATGGGCAAACTGGCTAACCGAAGGCGAATTCCTCGCCTTGCCGGCGGCCACTCTACCCACAACAGGAATCCGAAACCCCCCTGAAACCCCTCTTCCAAAACTGCACTGTCCTTCCTCCTGGGATACCTCCTCAACCACGGAAGCAAGATGTGGAGCTTAATAGGGGTCGGAGCCAAGCTCCGCACGCTCCTACTGCTTGGGGGGGGGGTGCCATGGCCCCGGCCACACTCCGCTTAACACACTTGAGGGCTGAATGCCCCCCATTGCAAACAGAGCAAGCGTGCCGGAATTTACAATCCGGAAAGGGGCATGAAGACTTGTTGAATCGCCAACACACATCCCCCGTGCCCCCTCCCCCTGTAGGTCTCTGCACTGCCGGGGGCACGCCGACCCGAAAGGGCCGACCCGCACCCGATGCACCGCCCAACCCACCCTTCGACCCGCTCGCCCCCCCGCCGCCCGGTCTGGCTGCCATCTGCGTCAGCCATAAATTGATGTCTTGCGTCCCCCATGATAGCACCAGATTCTCCTCCATCTTATCATGGAACTTCTCATCATAGTTGAGCCAGGCCCAACCTTCATGCGTCTGGGAAGCCTCTAAGATGGAGTCTGCGTAAGCCAGAAGCATACCGTACTGCTCCGGATGCAAGTGCCCCCAAACACTAGCTAGCCGAAGAAAAGCCCGCGTCCAATTCACCACGTTACGGGCTACTCTCCGCACCCTACCCATCTTCTCGTCCTCTTTTCTCTTCCTTTGACTGTCCCCCGACCGTTTCCGGCTCTCCATCAACCGGAAAATGTCTATATAGCGCCGCTTCTGAATTTTCCGCCTCAGATTCCTCGGCACGCCCTCCCATAACTTGGAGAACGCCACCACCGTAGGCATCGCCCCGCCTGTGTCGCGCCACCCCACATTCCTGCTTTGATCTTTACCCCTGCTGCCCTCCTCAGAAGTCGAACCCGACGATGAATCAGAGGTCGAAGTAGAAGAGGACCCTGATCTCCTCCGCCGATGACAGGAATGCCGCCGCTTTTTGCTACCTTCTTCCGCCCCTTGTCGGCCATCCCTGAGCCGTCCCCCCCAACCGCTCCTTGCTCCACTGCTAACTCACCTGCTGCACCATCCACCGCGTCCGTAGAGGCACAGGTCTCCTGACGCTCCATCTCCGTCTGAACAGCTGTCTCCGTTTCTCCCGCCAAACCTCCAGCCACGTGACTTCCGTCCCTGCGCACCGTCACGCCGTCCAGTTGTCGGGAAGCAGTCGACCAGGGACTTCCCGCATATTGCCATCCTGGGGGAACCTAGGGAGAGAAGGCAGCGAAAGGCGAAGAGACACCCGCCATAGCCCACGGTGGCTGTCACGCCCCCAGCCACTCCGCCCGTGAAGAGCCTTGCCCTGCCAATGCTCCCAAGCCGGTGAGGACACCCCCCCCCGTACCCCCCTGCCATCCCGCCAAACCTGCTAACCCCAACCAATCTCCTCCCCCCATCCCCCCCGACACGCCCGCCCCCTTTCTGGGGGAACTGGCTCACGCTCAGGTGTCCATCAGACCCCCGCAACGCTCCTATCCCTGAAGCACCCACTGCGGGCCCTCCATCCCTCCTGCCCCGACAACCCTAAGCCACCCAACCCTCAGTTTCTGACTCGAACCCCCCCCCCCACCTCCTCCGGCACTACGCTCTGTAAATGAGCTGGCCCCTCTACCGATCTCCTGCCCCCCCTCCCACCTTTGCCCCGGCTAGGTGCTCTGCCCCTAGCTCCACCTCGCCCTTTTTTTCCTTCTGTCGTCGCACCTCATGGCCTGCCCCCCCGCCCTCTGCTCCCACTGCCCTCTTGTTCCCCCCTTGACTCATGCCCCCTTTGATCATCCTCCCGCTCCACCCTTTCCACCCTTCTCCCCCTGCTAACCCCTTTTCTTTTTCCTGGACCCCCCCCTTTCCTTGCCTGGTTGCATTGCAACACTCACTCCTTCTTATAGCTGGTTTGTAAACTGCAGCCGCTGCTGTCTGATTACAGGGACAGAGAAAAAAAAAAGATAAATTCTTATTATCAATTTAAAACCACCGCCTGCCCAACTTGCCTGCTGGTGCGAGCCTCGCCACGTGCTCAGCTGTCTCGTCCTCCGCTCCCCAAAGCACAGCTCGCCTCCTCGTCCTCCGCTCCCCGACAAAATCAGCTTCCTCATCCTCCGCTCCTGCTCACTTCCTCGTCCTCCGCTCACTGACTTTCTGCTTCCTCGGCCTCCGCTCTCAACTCCGAAACCCTTTAGGCCCCGCCGTTTCTTCAGACGCGCTCCGAACACGTCCGGCGTCTCCGGCCGCAAACCGCAAGAGGCCGGAGCCACGATGCGTTCCCGCTGTACCCTCAACAGTCCCCGAACCTTTTTCTTATTGGCTCGCGAGCCTCCTAACAGCTCACAGGAGCCAATGACACTGTACGCCGACACACGCACAGTCCCCCCCACCCCTCCCGGCATTACTTCGCCACCTCGGGGGACGACGCGCACTGCCGCCCCCCGGTTATAGCCGGCCGCGCGCACATGGGCCCCGCGGCCTTTACATTCCTTCAATACATGGATTCCCTTCATATTTAAGGAGTAATATTTTGCACACTGATCACAACCCAGTTTCTTCTTAAATTCCTCGACCTGCTTCATATTCCAGCAATCAGGAAGATTTCATCTCTAAGTCCTGTGGTATTTGCTAATGACATCTCATTATTTGTTAGCAACAGATGCTTACTGGAATATTCATCTGCAATTGAATATCTCATTTTTTTCATGCAAAATTTCTCTAAAACTTGTCACTTCATTTTGAGAATGAAATGTATAATTTTTTTACTTCACAGTCCCAGCGAGAGCTCTCATACTCAGAGTAGAAACAACAGGCACAAACAGAAGACTTCTTCAGGGAGTAAAGCTTAAAAAATAAAAATATATACATAATAAATAAACAAATCATATTTATATAAAACAATGATAATGTAAAAGCAAATAGTTAAAAATGCAAGGCTAAGGAAAAACTAATCACTACAACTGGAAAAACAGTAAATAAAAAAGATAAAACAGCATAATTCTGCTATAAAAAATCCTGTAAATGTTTTCTATAGACATTAATTAAACAGTCAGACAAAAAAGTTCATGAGAAAAAGATACTGTATATGATGTTTGTGAAGACATATTAAAGTGAATGTGTACTGCCAATAAAATAAGCCATTTACCATAAAACGTTTTTAAACCAGAGGGATATTAAAAGAATGTTAAATCCATAACGTCCAAAGAAAGGACGACTCTCAAGAAACTCAAGAGAAAACATAGCAGGCATTTCATGCCAGTAAGAGTTCAAAGGGTGTAGGTGCACCGCCAGGGAAAACAAAAATGGCAATGACTTCCTAAACAATTTAATTAGATGTTGCAAAGAGTAAACAGGGAATTTATAGAAATATTAACAAAGACTGTACTGGGTTACACATATCCAAATATACTGTAAACAGTGTTACAGATTAAAAATTACAAACTCAGAAGACCCAGTGTATTTGTTAACGGTAGGCCCATAAAAACAAAAGTGAAATGTTTTGAATGAAATATGCAATCTAAAAATGCTCACAAGCAAAACCTATAATAAAAAAGAAAACAGAGCATAATGGCACAGATAACTCCATGTGATGGAAGAGATACCTGACAAAGACCCTCGAAGCAAGGTGCACGTTGGTGCCAACCTGGTGGGCATTGGTGCTAGCCAGGGAGGTTTGGTGTTGCTGCAGGATCTCTCGAAGTTGGAGCTCCAGCTTCTCTGCTGGGGACACCTCACAGATGTGATGTGGGAACCAGTGTGAGTGTCTGACCCCGTCACCTACTGCCTTGTTGCCTTGCATTGCCTTCCCTCTGCACTGTGGTGTCCCTCAGGGTTCCATGCTAGCTCCCCTTCTGTTTAACATTTTCCTGGCCCCCCTCGCTCTGCTTATCCAGCAGCATGTTATCTCGGCGTATTATTACGTTGATGATATTATTCTTCTCTTTCACACTAGCTCGCTTTCACCTGATATTGGTCCCCTCAACGTCTGTCTCTCTTCTGTCTCTTCCTGGTTCTCAGAAAACTTCCTTCACGTCAATTTGTCGAAGACTTCAGCTATATGGTTCACTGCTGGTGCCCCTATCGCCACCCTCACCCCATCCCTGTCTGCTGACCCCATTCCCCTTGTTTCCTCACTGCGCTATCTTGGTGTCACCTTGGACTCGGCATTAACCTTCAAGGACCACATTTATTCTGTTGTTCAATGTTCCTTCTACACACTGCAGCAACTCCGCGCTGTTCGTTCTTTTCTCTCCCCCTCATCTCTGACCACACTGCTTCTTTCTCTTGTTGTCTCTTGTTTAGATTACTGTAATGCATGTTTAGCTGGGCTTCCTCTCACCCAACTCCGTAGGCTTCAACTGGTTCACCACACTGCTGCCCGTCTTCTGACACACTCCTCCCACTTCACTCACGTCACCCCTCTTCTTATTCGCTTACACTGGCTGCCCATTCCATTTCGAATCCAATACAAGATCCTTACCTTTGTGCACAGATCTCTACATACCGGTGTTCCACTTTATCTCTCTGATTTAGTCCATTTTCATTGTCCCTCAAAAGCCCTTAGGTCAGTCCATGCCAACCGTCTATTCCTACCGTCCTCTTCCCAGGCACATCTTGAAACTATATGCTCCTCTGCCTTCTTCTTCATTGGTCCCCGCCTTTGGAACTCCCTACCGTCAGCTCTTCGCCTGGAACTCTCTTACCCCTCTTTCAAGGCTAAGCTAAAGACCCATCTCTTTTGCATAGCTTTCGATCTTCCTCCCCCTCCCCCTGCCGATATTTAATGGTATTTCTTTCTTCTCTCACTGCCTTATTCTGGCCTCCTCCCTTGCTGCTGTCTCTTTCCTATCAAAAATTGGCGTTCCTTTCTGTTTCCTTTTTCTTTTCAGCAGTTTCCAATTTTAATGTAAACCGCCGCATGCCTTTTTTGGTTTTGGCGGTCTATCAAGTTTTAAATAAAGATAAAGATAAAGGTACCACGGTTGCAGCTGCCAAAATAGATACAGAGTGGGGTGCCTCCAGTTTCTCCAGGAGCTCACCCTTTTATGATCTGAAGTTATCTAGTAATCCTATCCATTATAGTGTTCTTCAAGAGAAACACAAGTTGAAAAGTGAACACATACATGTAACACAATGGCGTGCTTTCTTTTTACTCCACTTGAACATGTGCATTGGACATCACCGAGTGGATCGAGCAGGAGAAATGCTGCTCATGTCAGGAGGAGGAATTCAGGGAAGGGAAAGGAAGAGAGGAGCTGCTCTCAGGCAGACAGGCTGCAGACTTCTCTTCAAGTCAGTGGGACTCACCACCTGCCCGCTTGATCTGACTCCATTAAGTGGTTGAAAGATCCTAACTTAGACTTCCCCAAGCAAATCCCCTCAATGGTGAATAACAGCTTGCAAACTGGCATTGTTCCAGACAATTGAAAGCAGGCTCTAATTTTGCCAAAATTTTGAAAACTTTCACTTAATGCAGCTGAACCAAGCAACTACTGACCCATTTCCAACCCACTTTATCTCTCAAAAATCATTGGAAAACATATCTTATTGCAACAGTGATTTCCTAGAAAAAGCAAATAGGTCACATCCATACCAATCTGGTTTATGTGCTGGTTACAGCAGTGAGATTTTGATGGCTCTTTTCAGTGACAAAAACAATAAATACCTATGTGAAAAAAACTTGACAAAACTTTTTTTATACTATTCAACCATACTTTATACAAATATGCTATCCCCAAATATCAAAAAGCAAAACACTCACAATAACCTTAAAAAAGGTTTGTAAATGGAGTGGGGCAGCTCACCCTAATAACGGGTAATATACCCAACAAAACCTTTCATCATCGCTGGTCCACCACCATTCCTCTATGTCTAGAATATATACATAAACAACAAACTGGTGTAGTACTAGATTGTCACTTATCTTCAAACAAAGTAGGAGTACACAAAGGGTATCAGTTAAGCGGTGATAGAACAGTTCTTCAATCCTCCAACTTGGAAAGAGATGGCTAAAGGGAGATATGATAGCGGTCTATAATGAATGGAGTAGAACAGGTAAATGTAGATCAGTTATCTACTCCATCAAAAAGTACAAAGACTAGTTGAAATACAATGAAGCTACAATGTAACCCATTTAAGACTAATAAGAGAAAATATTTTTTCACTCAATGTGTAATCAAACTGTGGAATTCGTTACCGGAGGATGTTGTAAAAACTGTTAGTGTGTTTTTCTTTTTTATGGTTTGTATGTTATTTCTCTGAATTGACTATAGGCCCCATTCTGAAACACGATTTTCGAGGCTGCATGCCATCGGAGCCCGATTCCCCCACTGGCTCTCCCTATACATCCTGTGCATCAGGACAGGGAGAGCCAATGGGGAGGGGGGCAGCCCAGCCCAGCAGGACATACAGGGCCAATTCAGGTCACAGTCCTATGTGTCCTGCCGGGCCTGTGGGGACATGCTGCTTATTCCACCTCAAAAGGTGGAGTAAGCGGCACAAATCCCACGATCAGGCCTGGGGATCCCCCCGCCCCCTCAGGGCCAGGGCTGGGTGCGGGGGATCCCCACTGTCCAATCCAGGCCACAGCAGGCCAGCCTTGGGTCAGGCAGTGGGGAAAAGGGGGGCTGGGAACATCGGAGTTGGGGGCGCCTGCGGGGAGGACATCCCCGTAGGTGGCAGGGGCATGCTGGGCCATCCTCAGGCCCGATCCCCCGCTGACCAGAATTGGGTCCAAACCAGCCTGTCTTGTTTGGGGCTGTCCGGATGGCCCAGATGTGCCCCTACCAGAATAGGGCTCCATGTTAAGAGGGTAAATTTAAATTTCTTCCCGTGAACTTTAGGAGCTCCCGGTTTCCCTTGATGAGGGCTTGAGCTGTTTTATATGTGTATGCATTAATGTGTGTTCCCCCTATTGATGTGGAGTATTGTTTGTAATATTGTTTGCTTCTTATTTCTTACAAGTTGTTGTAAGATTTATTGAAAATGCAATTTTAAAAAAAACCCTATTAGTGAAACTGGGTTTAAAAAGTCCATAAAGCATTATTAAAGAGGACCCAGGAAATCCACTGCTTACCCCGGTACAAGCATTGTGGAACCTATGTACCTTTTTGGGAACCTGACAGGTACTTGTTACTTGGATTGGCCACTGTTGGAAATAATATCCTGGGTTTATTGGACCTTGGTCTGACCCAGTATGGAATTTCTTATGTTCTTATGTTCTCTTCTCAGTGACATCCATAAACACCTCGATGCTGGACAAATTGCACTCCCAGGGGTATGTTTGCAAAGCAGCGGTAGCTTTTCAATCGGGCCGTAGCTCTGATATCTCCTGGAGGCCGCTACCACTGCTTTGTAAACATACCCCCTAGCGACTTGTCCACTGCCTTTGATCTGGTCGACCATCATCATTGAGTTATCACATATTGGTATCTCAGGTATTGTCCTACAATGGATTATATTCTACCTCAATTGCAAATTTTAGGTGCAATTCAACTCATCTCTGTGTATGCCCAATAACACCCAGTGTTCCTTAAGGCTCACTCCTTTCCCCGATATTTTTCAATATCTTTCTCACCCTTTAGCCACCCTTATAAAAGATTTTGGCATATCGGATTCTACTATGCAGATGATAAACAGTTAATAGTCTACACCGGTTATCAAAACCCTGATCTTTCACAATTAGACTCCTGTCTTCAGTCTATCAGTAACTAGCTTTCCATTTACCAGCTCAAACTATATCACACAAAAAGTGAGGCCATGTGGATAACAGGCTGGTATCCTCTCCTTCTCTGACTCCATCACCTGGTTGCCACTGTTGACATCCTTAAAATTCTTGGTTGCTTTCTCAACTCAGATTTAAGTTTCAACTCCCATATTTCCACCATAATCAAGAGTTCCTTTTTCACTTTAGAAAAACATCAATCTATCTTCAATCTACGTTAATTTCTCTGCACTTCACACACTGACTCTGCCAATGTCTTGGATTGACTATTGTAACAGCATCCTTAATGCCATCACTACTCTAAATCTGATCAAACTTCAACACATTCAAAATACGCTGCTAAACTCCTTCATGATTCTTCCAAATTAGGCCACGTGACTCCTCTCCCAATCTCCTACTGACTAAAATTCAAGGTACTGACAAAAGCATACAAAGCCTTCTACATAGGTATCCCTCTCTATATGACTAGTCACTTAGTTTCCTACACTCCCCAGTTGAACTCTTCGTTCACTAAATTCCCACCTTCTAGAAGTCCCTACCAAATGGAGAGCTCAACTAGAATCCACCCATACTTCAGCATTCTGTCACTTGGCTCCACACGTATGGAACTCTCTCCCCCAACATTTCAGAGAATTTTCATTTAAGAAAGGCCTAAATGTCTACTATACTGAGCTTGCCTATAGCCAATCTGATTGATCACTGTGGAAATATAGACAACCTCTACCCCTCCCTTCCCTTGTTTCCCTTCTCCCATCTATTCTAATTTTTAATGCTTTCTATTCCCTTTCTCTTTATTAATTTTTCTTTTAATCTTTTTAGCCTTGCTTTCAGCTTTTATATTGCAAACCACCCTGATACGTTGCAATAGGGAAATATATCAAATCTGAAATAAACTATAAACTTTTTCATGCATATCTAGTTAGTCATCCAGATCTAACAACGATTTGTGGATTGTAAGACTGTTTTAACATTATAAAAATATTACATTTGGTTTCTAAATTCCACTGCTTTTCAGTCTGCCACTCATTAACCTTTCCAGTTTTGTTCATATCTTTTATTTCCTGTCTGCCTACCTTCACAAAAAAACACAAGAAGCAATATCATGATACCGTTACCTAGTTTTCTTCTTTAATGTAGCAAGTTGTATATGGTTATATCTGCTGACCAATGGTAGGTCATTGCTCAAGTTTTCAATATCAATCAATATAGGACAGCTTGGAAAATGGAAGAGCAGACTAATGGTTAGAACAGCAGACTGAGAACCAGGGAAGTCAGACTTGAAAACCATTGTTGTTCCTTGTGATCTTGGACAAGCCACTTAACCCTCTTTTGCCTCGGGTACAAACATAGATTGTAAGCCCTCTAGGAATAGGATGATATCTAGTGCACTTGGATGTTAGTTGCCTTGAACTTCTGAGACAGGCATGAGCCAAATCCAAAAATACATAAATAAATAAAACATAAGGACAACAATGCTTTGGTTGACTTGAAAATGCAGTTGACTAGGACAGGAGACAAATTGTTCTTCCTCTGAGCTACTGAACAGCCCTTGTTTAAGCTGAGCAATCTAGGAGGTGTTTGCATAGAGTCTGAAATCAAGGCCTGCAGACCCACCTCTGAGGAAATGGCAATTCAAGGGTTGTTAAACCATATGTGGGAGGCACAGTGGGAGATCTGATCATGCTTAGCATTTACGTTGTCTGCCTGTGTACTGGGAAGATGTAAGATAAATCCTATATAAAATTAGAGAAAATTATTTTCAAAGGCATTTGCCTGGGTAAATATGAATTTAGTTATGGTTGAAAATTGTCCCTATCAGAGTTGCTGTAAGTACCTGTAGGTTTTTGCACTTTCAGCCTTATTAAAAAGAGGCATTTCTCTGGGGTATGTTTAGGTTGAAGGAGAAAAACAGCATACATACAGTACCTATGATTTTTAAACATGTGTGCATTATTTTACTCTCAATTGTCTATTTTTAGATATAGCAGGTGCAAAGTATGCTGTTGCTTTTTACATATGCTTCTTGTAAGCAATTAAAAGAGAAGTGAACTACACGTTTTTCATGTACAACTTTCAACAACATAGGTTACTGAAAATCATCTCTCATAAATCGTGCAATCTAGATGTGTACCTGAGACGATAGAGGTTGAAGTGACTTACCAAGGTCACAAGGACTGACGGCAGTTGGTTCTGCCCACAGCGCTAACCATTGGGTCTACTCCTCATAGAACAGGTTTGTCATTCAAATGTATGGATATTTGCAGGGACTCGTCCAGCAATTCCTGTGATTTCTGTGGGCTTCCTGTGGTGTATGTGTGGATTCCCCAGTTACCCTAGAGTGCTGAAAATCTATATAAGCATAGGGAAAAGCATCATGTTGGCAAGGCAAGCCCGTCCACTAGGCAGGCTAGGCAGCCGCCTAGGGCAATAGATTTCTGTGGGCAGCATGGTGCCCATGGCAACCCATGTGTGTTGAAGCACATGCCCTGCCACCGCTGCTGTACCATCCTTCCCCTGCTGAAGGAATTGATGGCAGTGGGGGCGGCGGCTTGGTATGGGGGGCACGGCTCAGCATGGGGGGGCAGCATGGCACAACTTGGCAAAGAGGAGGCAGCACGGCAGAGGCTTCTGTTTGGGACTGCAGAAACCCTTAGGCTGGCCCCGCATGTTGGTGCAATGAAATACATCACAATTTCCATTCTGTTTTTGTTAGAAACAAGACAGCAATAAACGCTTTCTGATTCAGAATGATCCTGTTTTCACTGTTTGGTAAAAACAACAATCTGTTTGTTTCACCCTGCAGAAAAATGAATGCCTTTCTGTGATGGGTGCTTTGAGAGCTATGATACCATTTATGGGGAGGTTGTAAGTATTATTTAAAGACAATATACAGGAGTTTTGAAGACCAGATGCATTTTTCTTCAGATTTGACCAGTCCAGGCTATGATGAAATGAATAATTAGAAGTTCCTTCTTTGAAGGTTGTACATTTGTTTAGCTCCTGAAACCTGATCTTTTCTTGCACAGATTCCTCAAAGCATATGGTTGCTGAGGGATTTTATTTTTAGAAGGACCTTGGAGACATGACGTTTAGCTTTACTTTGTGTTCAAATAAGATTTAGCTACATTTTTTGGTCAGAAAAACTCTGAATGGAAACTTAGGATGTTTTAGTAATTAACTCTGGGAGATGTCTCAGATATTGAAGATGAGTAGAATATTTGAACTTTAGTTGGAAACCGAGTAAATATTTTTTATTGTGTTTTAAAGAATATGTTATGTTTTTTTATTATATATGTTACATAAGAACATAAGATATGCCATACTGGGTCAGACCAAGGTCCATCAAGCCCAGTATTCTGTTTCCAACAGTGGCCAATCTAGGTCATACGTACCTAGCAGTTTCCCCAAGGGACACAGGTTCCACAATGCTTGTATTGGTTCAAGCATTGATATCCTGGGTCCCTTCTTAATAATGGTTTATGGACCTTTCCTCCAGGAACTTGTCCAAACCTTTTTTAAACCCAGCTACACTAACAGCCTTTACTACATCCTCCGGTAACAAATTCCAGAGTTTGATTACACGTTGAGTGAAAAAATATTTTCTTTTATTAGTCTTAAATAGTTTACCCTGTAGCTTCATTGCATGTCCCCTAGTCTTTCTATATTCTGATAAGGTAAACAATCGATCTACATTTACCCGTTCCACTCCGTTCATTAATTTATAGACTTCTATCATATCTCCCCTCAGCCGTCTCTTTTCCAGGTTAAAGAGCCCCAACCTTTTTAGCCTTTCTTCATAGGAGTAGCCTTCCATCCCCTTTACCATTTTGGTGGCTCTTCTCTGAACCTTTTCTAAAATTGCTATATCCTTTTTAAGATATGGCGACCAGAATTGCACACAATATTCAAGGTGCGGTCTCACCATGGAACGATATAGAGGCATTATAATATCTTTTGTTTTATTTTCCATTCCTTTCCTTATCATACCTAGCATTCTATTTGCTCTCTTGGCCGCCGCTGCACACTGGGCCGAGGGTTTTAACATGGTATCCACAAGGACGCCTAAATCTTTTTCTTGGGTGGTGGTTCCTAATGTGGAACCTTGCATCGTGTAACCATAGTTTGGGTTGTTCTTCCCTAGGTGCATAACCTTGCACTTCTCCACATTAAATTTCATCTGCCATTTTGATGCCCAGTCTTCCAATTTATCAAGATCCTCTTGCAATTTTCCACAATCCTCCTGGGTTTTAACAACTTTAAATAGTTTTGTGTCATCAGCAAATTTGATAACCTCACTCGTTATTCCACTTTCCAGGTCATTTATGAATATGTCAAAAAGCAGCGGACCCAGCACAGATCCCTGGGGTACACCACTATTCACCTTTCTCCATTGGGAAAATTGGCCATTTAGCCCTACCCTCTGCTTTCTATCTTTTAACCAGTTCCTGATCCACAGTAGTACACTGCCTCCTATCCCATGACTCTTTAGTTTTGCCAAAAGTCTCTCATGAGGGACCTTGTCAAAGGCTTTCTGAAAGTCCAGATACACAATATCAACCGACTCACCTTTGTCCACCTGTTTATTCACTCCTTCAAAAAAACATAACAGATTAGTAAGACAAGATCTTCCTTGTCTAAAGCCATGTTGGCTGTCTCCCATTAGGTCATAACTATCTATATGCTGAGTAATTTTATTCTTTATGATGGTTTCTACCATTTTTCCCGGTACTGATGTCAGGCTCACCGGTCTGTAGTTTCCCGGATCACCCCTCGAACCCTTTTTAAAAATTGGTGTTACATTGGCGATCCTCCAATCCTCAGGTATTAGAGATGATTTTAATGATAGTTCACAGATTACTGATAGCAGGTCTGCAATCTCAAATTTCAGTTCTTTCAACACCCTTGGATGTATACCATCCGGCCCAGGTGATTTGCTACTCTTCAGTTTATCTAATAGTTGTAGGACATCTTCCCGATGTATCGATATTTCCTTTAATTCTTCCACACCTTTAAATACCACTTCAGTCGTGGGTAACATCCCTACATCTTCCTCAGTAAAGACCGAAGCAAAGAATTCATTCAGTCTCTCCGCTATCGCCTTGTCGCCTCTTAGTGCTCCTTTAACCCCTTTATCATCTAATGGACCAACTGACTCTCTCACGGGTTTTTTGCTACGAATGTACTTGAAAAGGTCTTTATTTCGCGTTTTTGCTTCCGCAGCAAGCTTCTTCTCAAATTCTCTCTTTGCCTGCCTTATCAATGCCTTGCATTTGACTTGCCAGTGCTTGTGCTGTTTCCAGGTTTCATCATTTGGCTCTTTTTTCCATTTCTTGAAAGATGCTTTTTTGGCAACAACAGCCTCTCTGACCTCAGCTTTAAACCATGCTGGCAATTTTTTGGACTTCCTTCCACTTTTCTTAAAGCGTGGAATACAGCTTTTTATGCAAAGACACATTTTAGGAAGTGGAGAGGGGAATTCACATGATGTCAAAATGCAGAGAATTCCAATAGTATTTTACAAGATGATCTGCCAAATATATAGCATCTTGTAAAATAGGTGCAGGATTACACAGGTATGTCTCTCCATTTTCTGCGGGAGCAGTGATTTTAAGAAGTTGCATGGGGGAAAAATGCGGAAGAACCCCTATATATGTATGTGAGTAGCCTCTTAAAATGTGCTGCTCCTGCAGTGAAGGTGACACGGTTCAGCAGCACAAGTTGGGCCCCTCAATATTTCCCTCCTTCTTGTGACCCCCCCCCCCATGATGACCCTATATCATTATAACATCCCTGAAGCATTACAACAGAGCCCCTCATTCCCCCAACCACCTCCCTGAGGCATCACTAATCTCCCTACCCCCACTGAAGGACCTTGTCAAAGCCCCCGTGTGGAAGCTCCAAAGCAATCTCCCCTCAAAGGGTCCCCATGAAACCAACCTTCCCACAACAGGACCCCCCCCCCAGCAAATCAAGCTTCATCTGGTGCCCCCCAGCAGTTCACCCAGTCCCTACTCCCCATTCCTGGGCTTATTGGAGGTCATTGGTATTCAATGGGAGCAGGAATGATGACTCCTGCTCAGCATGCAGCCCAGTCAAAAAAGGCACCGATGCCCCATAGCAGTAATCTCATGGTACTGCTAAAATAACTTACAGTACCATGAGATTACTGCTAGGGGTCATCAGCACCATTGCAGATTGGGCTACATGCAGACAATTTACTTAACTACTAAACCAGTTCCTCAGGGGTGGGATTGCAGGTCTTTATTTCAGACTCTACGTAAACCCCTCCTAGTTAGCTTAGATTAAACATATTAAGAGTCATTCAGTGACTCAATGGCAGAACACTTGCCTCCTTTCTCAGCTGATTGTAGTTACAAAGAGTATTATTGCTCTTACATTGTGATGTTATAGCACATTTTCAAAGCTGTTCTACTTATTACTGACATTCAGCATTTGAACAATGACCTAACATTAATCAGTAGACATAACCATATGCAAGTTGCCACACTAAGAAAGGAAACTATATAATGGTATTATATTGGTAGGGAGAAAGGAAATAAAAGATATAAACAAAACTGGAAAAGTAAATGAATGACAGATTGAAATATGGTCGAATTTAGAAATCATATATTTAATTATTTTATTTATTTAATTTATTTAACACAGTCTTATAACCCAACAATCACTGTTAGACATAGGTAGCTAACAAGATATACAAAATAAACTGAACAATCTACCTTCTCAACAAATAGGGGTATCCTACATGGAGTGGTGGGTCCACCCCTAAACAAAGACATGGGGAGGGGTGGCCTGCACGGAGCGATAGGTGCACCTACTCTTGCTGTATCTTGCTGGGCAGACTGGATGGACCATGCTGGTTTTTATCTGCCATCATTTACTATGCTACTATATTGTTGTTGTTAAGTGCCGTCGAGTCAGAGTCGACTCATGGCGACCCTCTGGATAGCTATCCTAAATTGTGTTCAGTCTTGAGTCAGGCGGCTCATTGTTGACAGACTGGTACCCATAGCTGCTGTTATTGTATTGATCCATCTCATTGCTGGCCTTCCTCTTTTGTGTTGACCTTCTATCTTGCCAAGCATGATGTCTTTCTCTAATGATCTCTCTCTTCGCATGATGTGTCCAAAGTATGAAAGTCGAAGTCTTGTCATCTGAGCTTCTAAAGAAAGCTTAGGTTTGATCTCCTCTAGTACCGACTGTTTGTTCTTTGGGCAGTCCATGGTATACACAGTATTTGCCGCCAGCACCATAATTCAAAGGCATCAATTTTCTTCCTATCTTTTTCACTGTCCAGCTTTCACATCCATATGATGTTATTGAAAATACCATGGCTTGAACAAGTCAAATCTTTGTATGGAGAGAGACATCTCTGCTCTTGAGAATCTTATCTAGGTCTTTCATAGCCATTCTGCCAAGAGCAATGCATCATCTGATTTCTTGACTGCTTGTTGCTTCTTTATTGATAGTTGATCCAAGTAGGTTAAAGTTGTTCACAATTTCAATTTCTTCTCCTTCAATGATGAACCTGTTGATTATGCCAGTTGTCATGATATTTGTCTTCTTTACATTAAGGTACAGGCCCATTTTGAGACTATGTTCTTTGATTGTGAGAAGCAAATGTTTCAGATCATTTTCACTTTCAGCCAGTAATGTGGTATCATCAGCATAGCGAAGGTTGTTGATGAGTCTTCCACCAATCTTCATACCTTTGTTGTCTTCATACAATCCTGCTTCTCTGATGATTTGTTCTGCATATAAATTAAACAGGTAGGGGGAAATTATGCAGCCTAGTCTTACACCTTTGCTTATTTTAAACCATTCTATTTCTACTTGTTCCGTTCGAACTGTTGCTTCTTGATCAATGTACAGATTGTGCAAGAGTACGATCAGGTGTTCTGGTATACCCATGCTTCTTAATGTGGCCCAGAGTTTCTCATGGTTTACACAGTCAAAAGCCTTGCAATAGTCGATAAAGCACAAATAGATATCCTTTTGGTATTCTTCAGTCTTTTCAAGGATCCATCTCACATCCGCAATGATGTCTCTCGTTCCTCGCCCTTTCCTGAACCCTGCTTGCACTTCAGGTAGTTCTTGTTCCAGGTATGGTTGTAGTCTCTTTTGAATAATCTTCAGTAGAATCTTGCTGGCATGTGGGATCAGAGCGATTGTGCAATAATTTCCACAGTCAGTTGGATCACCTTTCTTTAGTATTGGTATAAACACAGATCTTTTCCAGTCAATTGGCCATGATGTTGTCTTCCATATTTCTTGGCAGAGCCTTGTAAGTACGGTAACAGCTGCATCAGATTGCTGCAATACTTCTATGGGAATGCTATCAATGCCTGGTGCTTTGTTCTTTGATAAGGCTTTCAATGCTGCTTCAACTTCTTCTTTCATCACCAATGGTTCCCGATCATAAGGTACAGGTTGAAACAGCTGTTGGTCCACTTGATCTTTATCATATACAAACTCTGTATATTCCTTCCACCTTTTCTTGATCTTCTCAGCATCATTCAACATAGAACCTTTAGCATCTTGTAACATTCCAATTCAAGGCTGGAACTTTTTCTTTAACTCTCGTAGCTTTAGGAAAGCCGATCTTGTTATTCCTCTAATTTATTTATTTATTTATTTATTTACATTCTCTTATATACCGCACTATTCAGCATCAGCGCGGTTTACATGGAACAGAAACGCTCAGTACAGTTAACATGTATGAGTTTACAGATAACAGGGCAAGTAACTTAGATAACAGGGGTAAACTATTTACAAAAACTTGCTACATAAGCTTGTAAACTATTTACAAATATTGCTACATAAGGTTGTATGATCATGAATTCTATAGAAACAAATGCACCACTAAGGGTTAGAGAATCTTTCTTGGCATGTTGTTGGGAAACCATATATTTGCTTAGTGGGTTGCATCTCTGTCTCGGTGGGTGAGGTTGGGTTCTATGAGGTACTTATTGAAAAGATGGTACTTGAGGGCTTTCCTAAACTGCGTAAGGCCCTTAATAGCCCGGATATCTGGAGGTAATGCGTTCCAGCATCTTGGTGCGCTGATACTAAACGCCCTGTTGGCTGTAGATGAAGTGCAAACTGTTAATGCTTTCGGGACTTTTAGGGTGTTTGTAGCTGTGGATCTCCTTGCTCTATTAGGAGATATGGTATGGATGAGGGCCATTATTGATTCAGGGGAGAGCTTGTTAATAGCTTTAAAAGTGAGTAACAGAGTCTTAAAAACGATTCTAGCCTGGATAGGTAGCCAATGTAATTGTATCAACAGAGGTGTCACGTGGTCGCTTCTGGGGGCTCCATGGATGACCCTTGCTGCAGCGTTCATGGCGAGCTGCAGCGGGTGTAGGGTGGATAGGGGCAGGCCTTGAAGGATGGCATTGGCGTAATCAAAATGAGGTATGATCAATGCCTGGTATATAGTCCTGAAGTCATTTGGTTCCAGCATAGATCGTAAATGCCGAAGTGAGCGGATCTTGTAGTATACTGCTCTGACTGTGTTCCCTATGTGGGCTTTCATGTCTAGGCGCTGATCCAAGGTGACTCCCAGGTAGCGTATTGATGGTTTAGTTTGTAGCTCTGCTTCTTTTACTTTAAGGAATTGTGGTGGTGTGAAGTTAGTGTTCCTAGTAATGAAGAGTACTTCCGTTTTCTTATGTTGTATTCGGAGGTTTTGGGAGAGAAGCCAGTCAGATATTGCGTTGAAGCAACTCGTCAGTGGAGAGAGGTCCAGATGTTCCGTAGAGAAGGGTATGTACAGCAGGACATCATCAGCGTATAACATGCAGTCGACATTGAAGGATCGGATGATCTTGCAAATTGGCTGCATGTAAATGTTAAACAAGAGGGCCGAAAGGGAAGAACCTTGTGGGACTCCCTGGCTTTGGTGGAAAGGTTCTGATGTCATCCCTCCAGAACGCACATGCTGCCATCTTCCAGACAGGTAAGATCTGCACCAATCAAGCGCTCTACCAGTAATTCCTTTCTCAAATAGTCGACCTAAGAGAAGCTCATGACTTACTGAGTCAAAAGCTGCAGCGATGTCCAGAAAGATGAGAGCAAATCCTTGACGGATGTCATCAATGCCAGTGATTATCCTGCAGAAGAGGGTGGTAAGAAGGGTTTCCACTCCGTGGGATTCCCTAAAACCATGTTGGCAGGGGTCTAATGGTGAGGCAATGTCGACGTGATCTTGTAGTTGTCGTTGTACCTCTTTTTCGATGATCTTCGCAAGTAACGGAATACTGGATATAGGTCTATATGAATCCACTTTTTGGGGGTCGAGTTTGCAGTTTTTCAAAAGAGGTCTGATAGAGGTGTGCTTAAGAGCGGAGGGGAAGGAACCTGTTGTGAAGGAGAGGTTCATTATATTGGATAGTATTGGGCTGAAGTGGCTGCGGAGCTCCTTAATCCAGAAGGCTGGGCATGGGTCAGACTGAGATGTGGTGGTGTTAAGGGCCATAATCGTGTCTTCAATTCCTTTTTTGGTAGGGGTAGAGAATATGGTTAGAGCTGTGGGACCGTCTCGTTCAGGGGTGGTGGTTGTAGTTGAGATGTTGATAATCCGGCATATCTTGGATTGTGCATAGTTAGCAAAATCTTGTGGGTGAATCTCAAATTGCGGTCCGGGGGTTGGTTCCTTTGATAGAGTCTTGACTAGGTCAAAAAGATCATGGGGTTTATTAAGTGATCTCTTTAAGGTCTCTGAGTAGTATTGTTTCATTGCATCAGTGGTTGCCTTGCGGTGAGCAGCCAGATGACAGTTGTATGCAGTCTGGTCAATTGAAGAGTGGGATCGGCGCCAGCACTTCTCGAGTTTCCGTAATTGGGTAAGAGAGGCTCTAAGATCGGCTGTGTACCATGGAGCGTTCATTCTTTTCCTTGGGGGCTTGTTAGTTGGTGTGCGTAGGGCGATTGCACTAAGGCACTTGTTCCAGTGAGTAATCAGGTCGTCAAGGTTCATGGTGGTTTCGCTAATGAGTTGTTGCGTTTCCATGAGGATAAGGTCTCTGTTGAAAGGCTTGAAACATCTGGAGTGAAGTCTTGTAGTGTTGCTTGGTATCTTATTGAACTTTGAATCAGTTTTGTGCGAAGGGATCTGGAGGATGATCAGTTTGTGATCTGACCATGGAACAGGAGTTATGGACGTTATCGGGTCATGTGATGTGTTAAGAGATATCTGAGGGGCGAATACTAGGTCCAGAATATTTCCCTTAGTATGGGTAGGTTCCTTCACTAATTGTTTGAAGCCGAGATTTGTAAGGGCATCAAGGAAGGATAACACTTGATTGTCCTGCAGTGTTGGCAGGTTGAAATCACCTAGGATCCAGTTTGGGATATTTGGGTTATGCGTGTTGGAGGCGAGGTCAATTATTGCAGCAAGATCATCCGGAGAAGCTGAAGGTGCTCTGTAGAGCAGGTTGATTGAGCAGCGTTTGTTGGATATGGTGACGGTTTCAAGGTGATTAGCGTTGGTGGCGTCAACCGTCTGGAAGTGGAGATCTGTTCTGGTGATGATGAGCACCCCTCCTCCTCTTTTGTCTCGTCTATGACTTGTGTGAGCTGTGAAGTTCGGAGGGAGGAGTTGGTTGAGTATGACGTTGTCCTCATCGGATAGCCATGTCTCAGTGACTAAGAGTATATCAAGGTCGTGGAGGGAAATCAAGTCGATGACAGCTGGCCACTTCTTTCGGATAGAATGGGCATTAATGAGGGCACATTTTAGGTTATGAGGGTAGGAGTTTTCCACCTTCTTGGATTGCACAGAGTGCTGGAGCGCAATGTGTAGCAGATGCGGGTGACGTGCGCGGGTATCCCAATTTACATTGTGACGGGATGCACCAGACCATCTTCTTCCATGGCTTTGTAATATTGGAATCTGGTTGGAAGGAGGGGTTAAGGTAAGAGAGCAGGAGAACCAACTAGCAAGGATGATGTAACATCCGATTATGGTGGTGAAGGGGGAACCCATTGTGGCAGGACACTGTGTGATTGTGAAATGGGTAGATTAGGGCAGAATTCCTTGTGATTGTGGACAAGTATTGTGGGGAGAATTACTGACAACAATGCAATGTTAACGAGCTAGATAGCATTAAGGAATTGTTAACCATAGTACTATGGCTAGATAGTAGTAAGGAATTACTGACAATAGTAACAAATACTGACTACAGGACAATGGTAACAGTACAGTGGCGAGATGGCAGTAAGAAATTACTGACTACAGTACAATAGTAACAATTATTGACTACCGTACAATTACTGACTACAGTGCAATAGTAACCATTACTGACTAAAGTACAATGTTAACAGTGCAATGTTTAGATAGCATTAAGGAATTACTGACAACAGTACAATGTAAACTGTTATTGATAAGGCTGTTGATGTTAGTATCCGGAGGTTAGGATTGTGGGACTATACTTGCGGTAAGCAGCATGAGAGCAGGATCATCTGATGAGAGAGGTTTGAGAGGTTTGCTCGGTTCCTATCACTTGGAGACTTTCGCTAGCACTGGGCTTTACGAGGAGAAGTGAAAGAGTTGCTGGTGAGCGAGCTCAACACATAGGAGCTCAAGCTGCTGGGTTGTATGGAGTTGGACTTCGCTGCAATGGCCACTGTGTTGTGTGGGCCAGCTGCCTGGCGAGGCCCTCAGGCGCGGGCCCGCCAGGCGCGGGTGCGCCCGATGGCGCTCCTTTTTATTGTGGCTGGGCTGCCCGGATATTGTAATATACAACAAACATCATCAATAGTTTCTGCTTCTATTTCCTTGCATGCGTTGTTGTAGTACTTTTCCTTGTCCTGTCTTGCTGCACATTGGAAATCTCTGTTGAGTTCTGTGATTGTCTTTCTTTCTCCTCTGGCTTTAGCTTCTCTGCGTTTCTGGGCAATTTTCAGAGTTTCTTCTGTCATCCATTTTGGCCATTTTTTCTTTATCACCTTTTGTAGAGACTTCTCACTTTCTTCCAACACAACCTTCTTGATGTCATTCCATAACTCTTCTGGAGCTCTGTCATTTGTATCTAAAGCAGCAAATCAATTTTGCAGGCAGTCTTTAAATTCCAGTAGTATATTCTCAAGGTCATATTTTGCTGCATTCATGAGTGGTTTGCTCTTTTTCTTTTTTTTTAAGACGTTTATTTTCATTTTACAACAAACAAAAGTAACAACACACCAAAAGATACAAATACACACATACAATAAGGAAAACAACCCCAATTACCCCCCACCCCTATGCTTCTTCTCTAAGCTAATAAGAGTCATCACATAAGCGCTTACACACAACAGTTATTGTACAGCAAACAAGCAAAAATGGTATTGATGATACAGGCTGATCCTGTGGCAGAAATGTATACAAAATTAAACAGCCAAATGAGAGCAGTTAGCAGTTAGAACATAATCATGGAACACCTTCCTTTTAAACAAGCAGTGAAGGGCTTGAGTGGAAGAGATTGACATACGAGGTAGTTGCTCATAATTACAGTAAAAATGGACATAATTCCACCAATCATTGAGGTTCAGATGGGAGCCAATTTCCAGTATTTCGTAATGAAGGAGATAGGAAATAGCTATGCCCAGTAAATGGGCCTCCTGAAGAAACACTAACTCAGAATAATCATGATTAAGAGAGCTAGGGATTGTCCTTCTTTGGAATGGACTATTGATGCCTTTTACAGTCAGTAATGATAACTTACATAAAGCCATGCCAAATAGTTAAACAATCTGAAAAAGAAACATAATAGCGCACAGAGGTACACAATGTCGCTCATAGTACCAGTAAATGACTGCAGAAACAACATGATAGGAATTAAACTAAGGAAAACCATGAAGCGCCCCATATAACAAAATAAGCACCGGAGTGCCTTAGAGAAGAAGCAAAACCCCAGAAATTACTGGCGGCCTGATGTCTGCGGGGAGAAACCCCAGAGAAGGCCTGAATTGAAACATAAATCCTACAGTGCTATACAGGCTCCGAAACTAACCAAGGATCTCATCGTGGAAAGAAAGGAGACCAATAAGGTATATATAAAGAGAAAGAAAAGTCCAGGCAGTCTCCGTTTCAGGCAGCGATCACCGCATCGGGCCATTCAAAATGGCGGACAGTTCCAGCGGATTCCATCCAAGCTGTTGGATTAGCGCATCTGGTCTGCTTCTTTAGAAGCTAGAAATGTTGCTAGCAGATCAGGATCTTCGAAGGTACGAGTTTGGTTATGGAGAGTCACTCTGAGCTTCGCTGGATATAAGATGCCGAAGCGAGCCTGTAACTGTTGAAGTCTAGGTCGAAAAGCAAGGAGTCTCTTCCGACGGTCTACTGTGGGCTTAGCCAAGTCAGGGAAGAAGGAGACTTTATGATTTTCAAACTCCAAATGACGATTCGCCCGGGCAGCATTTAGAATTTGCTCAACTTGCTGATATCTCAGTAGACGAAAAATGATGGGCCGGGGGGTCGTCCGATTGAGCGCCATGCTGGTAGGAACACGATGTGCTCGGTCAATTTCCAGATCTCTGTGAAAAGTAATCTTCAGCAAGGAGGGAAGAGTTTTGACCAGGAATTCTCTCATATCTCCTGCTTCCGCGCCCTCCGGTACACCAATGAGCCTTACATTGTTGCGACGGGCTCGATTATTGCTATCCTCTAACTCTTTTTGTAGATTCTGTATCTGACGCTCAGCCTCATCCAGTTTCACCAAGCGCACCACGTGCGAGTCGAGGACCCCCGCCATATTGTCCTGCCGCAATGAAAGACCTTCAAATCGATCCTGAAGCACACCAAAAGCTTCTCTCATGGCTCGGAGCGCTTCTCCGTTGGACTGCACCAGTTCCTTCACACCACGTATTTCCTCCAAGATCTCCTGTTGCATTTCGGGGTTATCCCGAAATGGCACCATCTTTTGTGGGGAAGGCAGCTCTGTCTTGGAACGTTTTCCGTGTGAAGAAGAGGGAGATCCGAAGTCTAAGCGCGCTGGTTTATGGGCCGCCATCCCCCCCGAGGCACCCCGGTAAGTTCGGAGCAAAATATTAAGTTAATGTAGGTATTAAGTCAGGATTCTGAGTAGGCCCCTCGGGAGCTTCAGCGCAAAGCGTCTAACCCGCTGGACATCAGGCTCCGCCCCCCCCTCGGTTTGCTCTTTTTCAACTTTAGCTTGAGTTTGCATACTAGTAGTTGATGATCTGTACCACAGTCAGCTCCAGGTTTTGTCTTTGTTGATGTTATAGAACTTTTCCAACGTTGACTTCCACAGATGTAGTCTATTTGATTTTTATATAATCCATTGGGTAAAGTCCATGTGTACAGTCGCCGCTTGTGTTGATGGAAGAAGGTGCTTGAGATGAATAGATCGTTGGTCTTGCAGAATTCTATCAGTCTTTCTCCAGCTTCATTTCTGTTGCCAAGTCCATATTTTCCAACTACTTTGTTTTATTCTTTGTTGCCAACTTTTGCGTTCCAGTCACCCATGATTATTAGGATATCCTGTTTGCATGTTCTGTCAATTTCAGCTTGTACTTGTTCATAGAACTCTTCAATTTCATTCTCTTCTGCAGCTGTTGTTGGGGCATATACTTGAATTATAGGCATTCCTCATAGATGAATAGAGATTAAGCGTTCGCTGACTGCATTGTATTTCATTACAGTTCTTGCAAGTTTCTTTTTTATTATAAATGCAACACCATTTCTTCTTTGTCTTTCATTTCCAGCATAGTAGACCATGTGATCATCTGATGCAAAGTGCCCGATGCCAGTCCATTTCAGTTCGCTGATGCCCAACAGATCAAGTTGTACACGTTCCATTTCATTCTTGACCACCTCCAACTTATCTTGGTTCATGCTTCGTACGTTCCATGTTCCAATGCGTAAGACATCTTTACCGCTTATGACTCTCATTTCATGCGCAGCTACATCAGCAGTCAGACGTCCCGAGGGCTTTGATCCAACCACATTATAAATGCTGGCTTTACTCTGAAAAGTCTTCAGCTCTTCCCCAGTAGTTAGTTGAGTGCCTTCCGATCTGGGGGTCTCATCTTCCAGCACTATAGCACAATTTGTTTTGTTGTAATTATCCTTTGGGTTTTCATAGCAGGATACAGAAGTAGATTGCCGGGCCTTTCTTCTACGCAGTTTAAGTTTGGTGGTGTTGCCGTTGTCACAGAAATGGGATCCTCCGCTGTCAACACTATCCCATTCTGCTGCTGCAGAAAACAAGACAAAACAAAATTACACATACTACACCAATATACTACACCAAGGAAGACTTATTTGCATATTCATCCCAGCAGCTCCAGCATCTGACTGCAGAGGTCACCATGAGTCAGCCCAGCAAGAGCTGCTACAGCCACTGCTCTTGTCCCAACAGCAGAGAACTGGAAGACTCATCTGCATATCCACCCCAACAGAGAATGCCAGAGCTCAGTGCGAGTCAACCAGGCAAGAGCTGTGAGGACCACACACTCTTGCCAGCAGAAGAAGGCTGGAAGACTCAGCTGTATATCAGCCCCAGCAGCCCCAGCAGAGAACTTCAGGGGTCACCATGAGCCAACCAAGCAAGAGTTGCTACAGCCACTGTACTCATCCCAACAGCAGAGAACTGGAAGACTTATCTGCATATCTGTCCAAGCAGCTCCAACAGAGGTCACAGCGAGTCAACCAGACAAGAGCTGCCAGGACTCTGCATTTTCCCCAGCAGCAGAGGACTGAAAGACTCATCTGCATATCCATCTGGTTTCTCTCGAGTAGATCAACAGGTACCAATGCTCCAACAACTGAATGATAGCTGGGAAAACTTGTATTGCTAAAGCTGATGTCACTGTTACAGCTTCTGCTTCTGTCCAGACAGATGAGCCCAATGCCAGTTGAGGGACTGGTTTCATTTGCAAGAAGCCTGCAAGCTGAAGCCTTCATCAAACAAATAGAGAAGCTCAGAGAAGAGGTGGCAAGGCTGAGAAGCATTTGGGACAGCGAGAAGTACATTGATGAGATGCTTCTTGGAGAATCTAAGCTCTCTGACAGAGGTGAAGAGAGTTGGACATGAGGCACCAGAGCCTGCAGAATTGACAATCCAACTCCTCCAGCCCTCAAATTGAAGAACCAGTATGCAGCCCTGGAAGTGGACGAGGTAAAAACATCCCAGGAAAGGGAAGAATCATAACTCAAGCACAGCAAAGTTGCAGAATCAGTGACCACAAGGGAGCAAAAGGTAGTGATTGTTGGTGACTCTCTTCTAAGGTGCACAGAGGCATCCATCTGCCGATGATTCCAGGGAGAAGTGCTGTCTGCCAGGTGCCAAAATCCAAGATGTTATGGAGAATTTGCCAAGACTCATCAAGCCTACTTATTATTATCCAATGTTGCTCATCCATGTCGGCACAAATGATCTTGTTAGGTATCCTCGAGCATATCAAATGTGACTTATGGTCTCTGAGACAGAGGATGAAGCAGATAGGTGCAGGTGGTGGTCTATTCAGCCTTCCCTGTTGAGGTAAAGACCGAGGCAGAGAGGTTCACATCTTGGATATGAATGCATGGATGGTGTTGAGAGTGTTTTGGTTTCCTGGACCATAGGATGATTTTCCAAAGACTGAAGAGAAGAGATGACATTCACTTATTCAAAAAGGGTCAAAGTGTCTTCTGGAGCAGACTGGCTAACCTCCTGAAAAGATTTTTAAGTGGGAGTGGAGGAGTGGCTTAGTGGTTGGGGCAAGGTACTTGAGGCCAGAAGGTCAGGGGTTGAAATCCCACTAGAGGACAGCAAACTTGGGCCAGAAGGACTGGTGTTTCTAGTCCCACAGGTGCTCCTTGTGGTCTTGGGCAAGCCACTTAACCCTCCATAGCCCATGTTCCCTGTAAAAATAGTTATCTCCAAGTTATAATGCCCTGTTCAATGTAATTTCATTGTGTTCAATGTAAACCACACTGATGCAGAATAGCACGGTATATAAGAGAATGTAAATAAATAAATAAATCTTTAAACTAGATTCATTAGAGATGAGTGAAGAAAGTTCCCAGGTATGTAAAAGCTCTCAGATGAGTAGATCATTAAATACCTCTGTAGAAATGGGTAAAAGATGCAACATCTGGAAAGCAGTGTGCAGAAATGACCATAGTATGGGAAATAAGATCCCAGATGTTGAGGCTTTAATGGAAGAGGCTGATTTGGACTTAGTGGCGGTTATAGAGACATGTTCACGGACAGTCATGACTGGGATGTAATTATACTGGGCTATACTTCAGAAAGGACAGGGTAGGGAAAAGGGGAGGACGAGTAGCACCATATGTAAAAAAATGATATTAAAGCTATAGAATTACAGGGCTTAAAAGGGAGCAAGGAGGCACTGTGGGTTAAAGTATAAAGAGGGAACAGGAAATCCATTTGCATTGGTGTGATATACAGATCTCCTTCACATGGGGAAGTGGACATTGATTTAATAGAAGACATACACAGTCTTGCCAGGAGAGGAGAAATGCTACTGTTAGGTGATTGCAATATACCGGATGTTGATTGGCACATTCCTGCTGCGGTGTCATCTAGAAGTAAGGAGATCCTGGATTCTCTACAGGGAGAACTATTCTGACAACTGGTAATATAACTTACAGGTGAAAGGGCCATGCTGTACCTGGTGCTTACAAAAGTGAAAGTGTTTCTGATGTTATAGTGGGAGGTCATCTAACATCCAGTCATTACCAGATAGTGTGGTTCCGTATTAAGACTAAAGCTGATAAAGTCCATTGAAAAGTGAGAGTCCTAGACTAGGAAAACTAACTTTGCCAAAATGGGACAATACCTCAGCGGGAACAACTGGGGTAGGTAGAAAAGCAATGGGCTAAACAGAAAGGGGATATTTCAAGGGCAACAAATGGTAAATGAATGTAAAAGGAAAAGGAGGCCACTATGGTTCTCAAAAAAAGTAGCTGAAAAAGAGGATGCCTTTCATAAAATACAAGAGATCACAGAAAGAGGAAGACAAGCATCAATATTTGAAAAAGCTTAGAGAAGCTAGGAAAGTAATCAGGAAAGCAAAGATACAAAAAGAAGAAGAAATAGCCAATGCAATAAAATGGGGGGACAAGACATTTTTCAGATATGTTAGTGGAAGAGGAAGTACAAAAGTGGTATTGTCAGACTCGAGGGTGAAGGGGAGGAATACATAGAAACTGATAAGGATAAAGCAGAATTGCTTAACAAATATTTTTGCTCTGTGTTCACAGATGAAGGACCAGAATCAGGACCTCAGAAAACACCCACAAATAGGAATGGAAGTTAAGGGGATCTTGAACGATTTTCAGAAGACTGTTCATGAGGCACTAGCTAAACTAAAAGTACACAAAGTGATGGGACCGAATGGGATACATCCCAGAGTATTGAAGGAACTTGAGGAAGTCTGAGCGGCTCAACAGTCTGACCCTTTCAAAGCTTCTTTAGACTCCAGAGTGGTCTCAGAGGACTGGGGAAAGGCACATGTGGTCCCTTTACACAAAAGCGGAAGTAAGAATGAGGTTGAGAACTACAGGCCGGTTAGTCGGACCTTTATGGTGAATAAATTAATGGAAATTCTGCTAAAACATAGGATAGTGACGTTTCTGGAGTCCAGTGGATTGCAGGATCCAAAGCAGCATGGGTTTACTAGAGGGAGGTCTTGTCAGACAAATCTGATTGATTTCTTTGACTGGGTGACCAGAGTGTTGGACAGAGGGAGAGGACAAATGTGGTATACTTAGATTTCAGTAAAGCCTTTGACACCGTTCCATACAGGCAACTCATAACTAAATTGAGCACCCTAGGAATAGACCTTTAAGTGACTGACTGGGTTAGAAATTGGTTGGGAGGGAGGTGACAAAAGGTACAGCTAAATGGACTCACTCTGAGGAGGAGGATGTTACCAGTGGTTTTCTGCAGGGATGTATCCTTATTCCGATTCTTTTTGACATTTTTGTTAGTAACATTTCAGTAGGGCTGTTGGGTAAGGTTTGCCTCTTTGTGGATGATACCAATATCTGCAATGGAGTAGACACCAGGAAGGAGTAAATAACATTTTTTATTTATTTAACAATCATGAGGAGGGATTTTGATGAATGGTCTAGAATTTGGCAGCTGGGATTTAACACTAAAAAATGCAGGGTCATACATTTGGGCTGCAAAAATCCAAGGGAGCAGTAGAAGTGAAGAAGTGAAGTGCTTTTGTCCATGAAAGAAGAACAGGACCTTGGCGTGATTGTTTCTGAGGATCTTAAGGTGGCTAAACAGGTACAAATGGTGACCCCAAAAGCCAGAAGGATGCTTGGGAGTACAGGGAGAGGAATGGCCAGCAGGAAGCAAGAAGTGTTGGTGTCTTTGTATAAATCTTTGGTGAAACCTCATTTGGAATATTTTGTGCAATTCTGGAGACCATGCCTTCAAAAGTATGTAAACAGCATGGAGTCAGTACAGAGGGTGGCTACCAAAATGGTCAGTGGTTTTCATTATAAACCATATTGGGACAGACTTAAAGATTTCAATATGTATACATTAGAGGAAAGACGGGATAGAGGAGATATGGTAGAGATGTTTAAATACCTCCCGTGGCATAAATGCACAGGAGGAGAACCTCTTTCAATTGAAAGTAAGCTCTGCAATGGGAGGACATAGGATGAGGGTGAAAGGGGATAGACTCAGGAGTATTATAAGAAAAAAATTATTTATGGAAAGAGTAGTAGATGCATGCAATAGTCTCCCAGTGGAGGTGGTAGAGATAAGAACAGTATCTGAATGTAAGAAAGCATGGGACAAACACAAAAGATCTTTAAAGGAAAATAATGGACTAGTAGTTGATATGGAAGGGCAGACTAGATAGGCCATATGGTCTCTTCCTATTGTCATGTTTCTATGTTTCTATAACAAGTCAATAAACTACATTTAGAAATAAATATCTAAAAACATCCTTTCCCTGTAAAACCCTGGACAAAATAATGTGCCTTCCAATGTTCCCTCTAATATTCTGCAGGCTGTGTGCGCATAAAATATCAACTGTGCAGCTTTTGAAGGAAGGTTAAATTTTTGTGCGCCACATAATGACACTCGGAGTTATATACTTTAAAATTTGATTACACATTAGAATACAGTATGTACACCACATTGATTTTGATCAAATTAAATGAAAATAGTCAATTATTAAATGAAGCGGAAAATTTCTAGAAATTACAATCACAACTTTTAAATTTTAAGACATCCGTGTTGTTTTCTATCAGAATCAGAACCGTAATTTGTGTGCGCTCTGTTGTAAAGTATGTGCGCTCGCTCGACGAGGTGTGTGCGCGCGCACACGCGCACAGCTTAGAGGGAACAGTGGTGCCTTCATATTTTTCCTAAAATCTAGGAGGAGGGACCGGTTGAGGAATGATTGTTTTGGAGCTGCTTTGGGGGGAGAGGGGCTCTGACTAGTTCCTACAAATTTTCAGTGAAACATGTATTTATTTATTTAAACAGTTTTATATACTGTACCATCTATATAACACAAGATTAGTAAAATGGGAAATCCATGTCTATATTGTAGGTCTGCCTAAATTGCTCCCTCTCTCCTCCACCCCACTACTCCCCCAGGAATTTTAGAAATGGTGAGAATACCCACATCTAAAAATCCCCTTTTTTAAAAGGCATTTACATGTGTATAGAAACATAGAAACATGGCCTATCTAGGCTGCCCTTCCATATCAACTACTACAATAGTCCCCATTTTACCTTTAGAGATCCTCTTTGTTTGTCCCACATTTTTTTGAATTAAGATACTGTCCTCATCTCTACCACCTCCACTGGGAGACTATTCCACGCATCTACCACTCTTTTCATAAAGAAATATTTTTGCATATTACTCCTGAGTCTATCCCCTTTCACCCTCATCCTATGTCCCCTCATGGCAGAGCTTGCTTTCAATTGAAAGAGGCTTTTCTCCTGTGCATTTATGCCACAGAGGTATTTAAACGTCTCTATCATATCTCCTCTATCCCACCTTTCCTCTACATATTAGGGTCCTTAAGTCTGTCCTCATATGCTTTATAATGAAGACCACTAACCATTTTAGTAACCATTCACTGCACTGACTCCAACCTATTTATATCCTTTTGAAGGTGTGGTCTCCAGAACTACACACAATACTCCAAATGAGGTCGCACCAGAGACTTATACAGAGGGACAATAGCCTCCTTTCTTCTGCTGGCCATTCCTCTCCCTATACACCCAAGCATCCTTCTAGCTTTTGCATCACCTTCTCTACCTGTTTAGCTACTTTAAGATTGTCAGACACAATCACGCCCAGGTCTCGCTCTTCTTTTGTGGACAGAAGTACTTCACCGCCTACACTGTACCACTCCCTTGGATTGTTGCAGCCCAAATGCATGACCCTGCATTTTTTAACATTAAATCTCAGCTGCCAAATTCTAGACCATTCTTCAAGCTTAGCTAGATTCCTCTTCATGTTATCTACACCTTGCTGAGTGTCTACTCTATTGCAGATTTTGGTATCATCTGCAAAGAGGCAAACCTTACCTGACAGTCCTTCTGCAATATCACTAACAGAGATGTTAAAAAAAAGAATCGGACCAAGGACAGATCCCTGCGGCACTCCATTGGTAATATCCTTCTCCTCAGAGTGAGTTTGATTTACATGTACATTTTGTCACCTCCCGCTTAACAAATTTCTAACCCAATCAGTAACATTAGGGTCCATCCTTAGAGTGCTGTTTGTTTATAAGTCGCCTGTGTGGAACTGTGTCAAAGACTTTTCTGAAATCTAAGTACACTATATCTAAGGCTTTACCTTGGTCCAACTTCCTGGTAACACAGTCAAAGAAATCAATTAGATTTATTTGACAAGACCTGCCTCTAGTGAATCTATGCTACTTCGAATCCGGTAATCCTTTGGACTCAAGAAACCTCACTATTTTCTCTTTCAGCTGATATTTTCCAAAGGTTTACCCACCACCATCTGGCCTGTATTTTTTAGCCACATCCTTTATCTTTATCTTTATTCCCAAACTTGATATACCGCTTTGGCCGAAACATGTAAGCGGTTTACAATAATAAAAAAGACTACGCTCCCTAACTATAGGAAAAAGAATGCCATAATAAAAATAGGATAGAGGGAAAAAGGACAGTTCAAACATACAATAAAACACCACAAACATAACAAGACCAAACTCAGGAAGGGACGGTAGTGGGCAGATCGAAAGCTTGTTGAAATAAATGGGTTTTTAGTAGTTCTTTGAATTTTGAATAAGAGGGTTCTAGAAGGAGGGAAGTAGGAAGGGTGTTCCAAAGAACCGGGCTAAGAAAAAAGAAAGCTGCGTGACGAGTTTGTTCTAGATGAGCCAGGGATGGTGACGGCAAAGACAAACGATTAGCATGTAAGGAACGCAAGTGACGATATGTTGTATGGAGGGAAATGAGGTTACATAAGTACAATGGGGTAGATGTATGAATAGCTCTTTGCGTCAGAATGAGAAATTTATATTGAAACCGGAAACGAAGAGGCAACCAGTGAAGATGATAGAGAATAGGGGAGACATGGTCAAAGCGACAAGCAAACGTAATTAGGCGAGCAGCGGTATTCTGTATGAGCTGAAGACATTGTAACTGATAAGCTGGCAAATTAGCCATAAAGATGTTACAATAGTCAAGCCTACTAGTGATTAATGCCAACACCAAAGTGATCAAGGAACTAGTGGGAAGGAGGGAACGAACATCTCTGATCCGACATAGTGCTGCAAAAGAATGGCGGGTAAGAGTCGAAATATGAGCATGAAAGGAAAGAGAAGAATCTAAGACCACTCCCAGATAATGGAAAGAGGTGACAAGAGGGATCGGCGTCTGATCAATCAAGGGTGCTATTGTTGGACAAGAGCCACTTAAAGCAACCCACATTGCAGTGGACTTAGAGGGATTTAAGTGCAAGAAATTAGAAGAGAGCCAAGAAGCAACATGAGAAAGGCATTGGTTGAACCGAGAAAGGTCCAACTGAGCAGGTGAAGTGTGAAAAAGAAAAATGATGTCATCAGCATATATGTAAGCAGAAACAGGGAACTGTTGGATCAGGAGTGGAAGTGGAGAAAGAAAAATGTTGAACAACAGTGGGGAAAGAACAGAGCCCTATGGGACTCCACAGGGAAGAGACAAAGAAGAGGAAGACTGATTATTGGCAAGAACAGTAAAAGAATGGGCTGTGAGGAAAGAACGAAACCAGTCCCACACCATACCACGTACACCAGAATCATGCAAGCGGGAAAGAAGAGTTTGATGATCTACTAAGTCAAATGCGGCGGACAGATCTAAAGACACAACTAAAGTGATATCTCCTCGATCATGAGCAACATGAATTTCGTTTAGCACGGCCATAAGAACTGTCTCGGTGCTATGTCCTGGACGAAAACCCGCTTGTCGGAGATGAAGAGTGTTAGTTGCTTCAACATGTGTATTGAGTTGCAAGAAAATCAAAACGTTCAAGCAGTTTGGCCAAAAAAGGGAGATTTGATACAGGCCGCCAGTGGGCAGGTACAGAGGGATCCAAAGAAGGCTGTTTTAAGAGAGGGTGGCCTATAGCGGACTTCCAAACAGAGGGAAAGATACCCGTAGATAAACTAGTATTGATAATTGTAACCATAATAGGAATAAGTTCTAAGGCTGGCTCGGCCAGCCAGTGTGATGGAATAGGGTCCAACCGGCAAGTTGTCTTTCTAGATTTAGAGAGAAGTTGTAACAGCTCAGCAGAAGAAATAGGGGGAAAGGAGGACCAGACATGGGCAAGGGCCCGATTGGAAGGGGGGGGGGGCGATGACTCAATGTGCCCTGGGCAAGACAACTTGTTAGTAAAAGCTGAGGCAGAGGAAGAATCAGACAGAGGTGAGGGGGGAGGGCTAGGGAAGGAGGAGCGGAGGTTCAAAATTTTGTCAACAAAAAAAGTAACTAGCGTTTGTGGCGCTGGGGCTTTAGTAGACAAATGGGAAGATACAGAGGTAGAAGAGAGCTGACGCAAGATCGTAAAGAGTTGTCTGGAGGAATGAGCTGCCTCAGCAATGGCTGTAGAGTAGAAGGAACGCTTTGCAGACTGTACAGCTGCACGATAGGTGGCATAGAGCTGTTTAAACTGACTGAGCATCTCCTGTGATGGATGTTTGGACCAGTGACACTCCACCTGTCTAAGTTGAGTACGCTGAAGGCGTAAACTGAAATGATACCAGGGAGAGTGCACCTGATGGGGGGCCCTGGAGCTGAGGCAGAGAGGAGCTAAATCATCCAGAGCTTCGGTAAGAACCAAATTCCATAGAGAGGCTTGGGTGGCAGGTGAAGAGGAAGCAAAATTGGAAGGAAAGAGGGAGTGGACAGACGAGAAGGCACTAAGCATTTCTGGAGTAAGGCGACGATACAAGGTAGGTGGAGCTTGAGGTATCGACACCTCAGTAGGGCCAGAAGAAGCGTGAGATACAGAGAACGAGACACAGAAATGGTCTGACCATGGAACTGGGTGGGTGACGGGTGGAAAGCAGAGGGAGCAGGTTGGGGGGTGAGAGAACTAAATCAAGAATGTGACCGGCTGCATGGGTGGGACAAATGACATGCTGTTGAAGGGAGAGATCATTTAAAAGATTCAAGAAAATCTGGTCTTTTGGCCTGCAAGGCGCATCTACATGGACGTTAAAATCACCTAGTATGATAATGTTGGGGAAATGGAGAACCACCTCAGAGAGAGTCTGTAGGGTTGCCTCCCAACGGGGGGTAGGAAGAGAAGGAGGGAGGTAAAGTAACAGGAAAAAGAGTGGAGGTGAGGACTGCAAACGAAGAAAAAGACATTCAGGGAGAGTAATTCTGGGGGTTGAAATCTCCTCAAGAACCACTGAAGAACGATAAAGAACAGCCACACCACCTCCTGCTCTACCCAACCGGTAGGACGAAAAAGCTGAATAACCAGAGGGAAGCGAGCTAGACAGAACAGGACTGTCACCTTCTTTGAGCCATGTTTCTGTAAGGAAACATACATCATAAGAATGGCTATGGATAAGATCCTGGACCAACAATGACTTAATTCAAAGGGACCTGCAATTAAGCAGAGCAAGACTAAGCGTCAGAGTAGAAACAAGGGAAGACAATCTCACTGGAGGGGGGTGAGGAGGGGACATAACCCTCTGCTGCTTACACAAAATCAAGTTTGACAAATAACGTCCTCGGGAACCAGCAGCTAGCCGAGAGCCTGAGGTAGGACGCCAACCCCAGTGAACCGGGATGTGGGCCATAGAATCAAAATGCAGAATGGAATAATGGAACCAGAGAAGCAAGAGCACTAACCTGAACAGAAACAAACGTAATCCAAAGGAACTCATATAACCTGTCCTCATACACCAGCAGGATTGTGTCAGAAGAGTAGGATAGAATGGGCTCACCCAAAGCTCGCCCCAAGGAGCTCGACCAAGGAGCAGGTCCTGCTCCTTGGGTGCGCTCTTTTGGCGCGAAACGCCGTGGGAGACTCATTTAAATAGTAGGCTGGATACCTATCAAGATCGCGTCACTTCCGGGGGCAGGCGCAAGCTGGAGGAGGACACAGGAGGGCTTCACAGGCACCAGAACTTGCAGGAGAGCAAATACAAGGCACAATAATGTACAGCAATAACAGGCAATACAACAGGACAGCGTACTTCTGATTTTGTGTAAAGGGACCACATGTGCTTCCCTCCAGTCCTCTGGCACCACTCCCGACTCCAAAGAGGCATTGAAAAGGTCAGTCTGTGGAGCTGCTAGAACATCCCCAAGTTCCTTCAGTGTTCTCGGATGTATCCCATCCAGCCCCACTGCTTTGTCTACTCTTAGTTTAGCTAGTTTCTCATGAACACAGTCTTCTGAAAATCATTCGAGCTCCCTGTCGCTTCTGTTACTGTTTGTGGGTGTTTTCTGAGGTTCTGCTCCCAGCCCGTCATCTGTGAACACAGAACAGAAATATTTGTTAAGCAATTCTGCTTTATCCTCATCAGCTACTACATATTCCTCCCCTTTACCCTTGAGTCTAACAATATCACTTTTGCCTTTCCTCCTCTCACTAACATCTGAAAAATGTCATATCCCCCCATTTTATTGCATTGGCTATTTCTTCTTTTTGTATCTTTGCTTTCTTAACTACTTTGCTAGCCTCTTCAAGTTGTTTCAAATATAGATGCCTGTCTTCCTCTCTCTGTGATCTCTTGTATTTCATGAAGGCCTCCCTCTTTTTCTTTATCTTTTCTGCTACTTCTTTTGAGAACCATAGTGTCCTCCTTTTTCCTTTTACCTTTATTTACCATTCTTACAAAAAGGTTGGTTGCCCTTAAAATATTCACTTTTTAGTTTTGCCCACTGTTTTTCTATGTCCCCCAGCTGTTCCCATTCCGCTAATGACTTCTTGAGGTATTGGCCAATCTTGGCAAGGTTAGTTTTCCTAAAGTATTAGACCCTCACTTTTGATTGGATTTTATCAGTCCTAGTCCTAATATTGAAGCACAACATCTGGTGATGAATGTATGCGAGATGATCTCCCACTATATCATCAGAAACACATTCACCATTGATAAGTACAAAGTCCAGTATGGCCCCACTTATTGGTTCTGTTAACAGTTTCCTGAATAGTTCTTCCTGTAAAGAAATCAAGATTTCCTTATTTCCAGATGACACTGCAGCAGAGATGTGTCAGTCAACATCCGGCATATTGAAATCTCCTATCAGTAGCACTTCCCCTTTCCTGAGAATGCTGCATATATCTTCTATTAAATCTTCATCCACTTCTTCTCCCTGTGAGGGTGGTCTGTATATCACACCAATGCAAATGGATTTCTCTATCCTTCTTTCTAGCTTAACCTACAGTGCCTCCTCTCTCCTTTTTAAGCCCTCTAATCCTATATCTTTAATATTATTTTTGTCATATAATGCCACTTCTCCTCCCCGTCTTTCTACCCTGTTCTTTCTGAATAAAGTATAGCCTTGTATAATTACATCCCAGTCATAGTTGTCCATGAACATGTCCTCGTAACCGCCAGTAAGTCCAAGTCAGCCTCTCCAATTAAAGCTTCAACATCTGGGATCTTTTTTTCTCATACTACGGGCATTTATACACACCACTTTCCAGATGTTGCCCCCTTTATCCATTTCTATAAAGGTATGTAATGTTTCACTTACCTGGGGCTTTCTTACCCATCCCCAACAAATGTAGTTTAAAGCCCTCTTAGTAGGTTAGCCAGTCTGCTACTGAAGATACATCAACTCTTCTTGGACAGATGGACGCCATCTCTGCTTTTCAGCCCTTGGAACATCATCCCATGGTCCATGAAACCAAAATGCTCTCAACACCATCCATGCAGCCATGGATTTATCTCCAGGATGAGAACTTCTCTGCCTCGGCCTTTACCCTCAACAGGGAGGATTGACGAGAACACCACCTTCTTCTCCCTCTGTCCCAGAGCCACGAAGTCCCTTTTAGTACACTCAGAGGGATACTTGGCAGTATCATTTGTGGCGACATGGATGAGCAACATCGGGTAATAGTCAGTAGGCTTGATGAGTCTCAGCATAGAAACATAGAAATATGATGACACAAAAAGACCACATGGCTTATCTAGTCTGTCCTTCCATATCAACAACTACAACAGTCCCCTTTTTACCTTTAGAGATCCTCTGTGTTTGTCCCATGCTTTTTTGAATTCAGTTACTGTCCTCATCTCTACCACCTCCACTGGGAGACTATTCCACGGATCCACTACTCTTTCCATAAAGAAATATTTCCGCATATCACTCCTGAATCTATCTCCTTTCACCCTCATCCCATGGCCCCTCATAGCAGAACTTGCTTTCAATTGAAAGAGGCTCTCTCCCTGAACATTTATGCCACAGAGGTATTTAAACATCTCAATCATATCACCTCTATCCCGCCTTTCCTCTAAGGTGTACATATTAAGATCCTTCAGTCTGTCCTCATATGCTTTATAATGAAGACCACTAATCATTTTAGTAGCCACCCTCTGCACCGACTCCGTCCTGTTCACATCCTTTTGAAGGTGCGGTCTCCAGAATTGCACACTATATTCCAAATGAGGTCGCACCAAAGACTTATACAGAGGAATTATCACCTCCTTTTTTCTGCTAGCCATTCCTCTCCGTATGCACCCAAGCATCCTTTTAGCTTTTGCCGTCGCCTTTTCTACCTGTTTAGCTACTTTAAGATCATCAGACACAACCACGCCTAGGTCCCGCTCTTCTTTAGTGGACAAAGGTACTTCACCCCCTATACTATATTGCTCCCTTGGATTGCTGCAGCCCAAATGCATGACCTTACATTTTTTTAAATTAAATCCCAGCTGCCAAATTCTAGACCATTCTTCAAGCTTAGCTAGATACCTCCTCATGTTATCTACACCTTCCTGGGTGTCTACTCTATTGCAGATTTTGGTATCATCCGCAAAGAGGCAAACCTTACCCGACAGCCCTTCCGCTATATCACTAAAAAAGATGTTAAAAAGAATCGGACCAAGGACAGATCCCTGGGGCACACCACTGGTAACATCCTTCTCCTCAGAATGAGCTCCATTTACTTGTACTCTTTGTCGCCTCCCACCCAACCAGTTTCTAACCCAAGCAGTAACTTTAGTGTCCATCCCTAGGGCGCTCAGTTTGTTTATAAGTCGCCTGTGAGGAACAGTGTCAAAGGCTTTACTAAAATCTAAATACACATCTAGGGCTCTCCCTCGGTCCAACTCCCTGGTCACCCAGTCAAAGAAATCAATCAGATTTGTCTGACAAGACCTGCCTCTGGTGAATCCATGCTTCCTCGGATCCTGTAATCCGCTGGACTCCAGAAACCTCACTATTTTCTCTTTCAGCAGCGTTTCCAATAATTTACTCACCACCGAAGTTAAACTAACCGGCCTGTAGTTTTCAACCACATCCTTACTTCCGCTTTTGTTTAAAGGAACCACATGAGCCTCTCTCCAGTCCTTTGGCACCACTCCCGTCTCCAACGAGGCATTGAAAAGGTCAGTCAGTGGAGTTGCTAGAACGTCTCCAAGTTCCCTCAGTATTCTAGGGTGTATCCCATCCGGTCCCATCGCTTTGTCTACTTTAAGTTGAGCTAGTTTCTCACAAACACAGTCTTCTGAAAATTGTTTATTTATTTATTTACATCTCTTATATACCGCACTATTTGCGATCAGCGCGGTTTACATAGAACAAACAATATCCGACAATAAACAAGAGTCAGGTCATTACAATGAACAATGAATTGTTCAAGATGTCCCTCGCTTCTGTTCCTATTTGTGGGTGTTTTCTGAGGTCCTGCTCCTGGTTCTTCATCTGTGAACACAGAACAAAAATATTTGTTAAGCAATTCCGCTTTATCCTTATCAGCTTCTACATATTCCTCCCCTGCACCCTTGAATCTGACAATACCATTTTTGCCCTTCCTCTTCTCACTAATATATCTGAAAAATATCTTATCCCCCCATTTTATTGCATTGGCTATTTCCTCCTCCTTTTGAATCTTTGCCTTCTTGACTACTTTGCTAGCTTCTCTAAGTTTTTCCAAATACAGATGCCTGTCTTCCTCTCTCTTTGATCTCTTGTATTTCATGAAGGCCTCCCTCTTTTTCTTCACTTTTTCAGCTACTTCTTTCGAAAACCATAGCGGTCTCCTTTTCCTTTTACCTTTATTTACCATTTTAACAAAAAGGTTGGTTGCCCTTAAAATATCCCCTTTCAGTTTTGCCCACAATTTTTCTACATCCCCCAGCTGTTCCCATCCCACTAACGACTCCCTGAGGTATTGGCCCATCTTCGGAAAGTTAGTCTTCCTAAAGTCTAAGATCCTCACCTTTGAATGGATTCTAACAGCCCTAGTCCTAATACTAAACCACACCATCTGTTGATCACTGGATGCAAAATGATCTCCCACTACAACATCAGAAACACTTTCACCATTGCTAATCACCAAGCCCAGTATGGCCCCTTCATGTGTGGGGTCTGTTACCAATTGCCTGAATAGTTCTCCCTGCAGAGAATCCAGGATCTCCTTACTTCTAGATGATACTGCAGCAGGAATGTTCCAATCAACATCTGGCATATTCAGATCTCCTATCAGTAGCACTTCCCCTTTCCTAGCAATGCTGCGTATGTCTTCAATTAACTCTCTGTCCACCTCTTCCTCTTATGAGGGAGGTCTGTATATCACACCAATGCAAATAGATTTCTCTTTCCCTCTTTCTAGTTTAACCCACAATGCCTCCCCTCTCCCTTTTAAGCTCTGTAATTCCAAAGCTTTAATAGTAGTTTTTACATATAGTGCCACTCCTCCTCCCCTTCTTCCTCCCCTGTCCTTTCTGAGTAAAGTATAGCCAGGTATAGTTATATCCCATTCATGGTTTTCTGTGAACCATGTTTCTGTAACTGCCACTAAATCCAAGTCAGCCACTCCCACCAAAGCTTCAACATCAGGGATCTTATTTCCCATGCTATGGACATTTATACACACTGCTCTCCATATGTTACCTCTGTTGCCCATTTCCATAAAGGTATTTAATGTATCACCTACCTGGGGGCTTTCACCTACCTGGGGGCTTTCTTCACCCATCCCCAACGAATCTAGTTTAAACCCTCTTCAGTAGATTAGCCAGTCTACTACCGAAGACACATTGACCTTTCTTGGACAGATGGATGCCATCTTTGCTCTGCAACCCTTGGAACAGTATCCCAGGGTCTAGGAAACCAAAACGCTCTCAATGACACCATCCATGCAGCCATGCATTCATCTCCAGGATGCGAGCCTCTCTGACTTGGCCTTTACCCTAAACAGGGTGGATTGAAGAGCACACCACCTGTGCACCTCACTGCTTCACCCGCTGTCCCAGAGCCATGAAGTCACTTTTGATACGTTCCGAGGTATACCTGGCAGTATCATTTGTTCCAACATGGATTAGCAACATTGGGTAATAGTCAGTGGGCTTGATGAGTCTCGGCAAACTCGCCATAACATCTTAGATTTTGGCACCAGGCAGACAGCATACCTCTCTGGACATCAAGTCTGGTCGGCAGATGGACGCCTCAGTACCCCTCAGAAGAGAGTCTCCAACCACCACTACTCTTCGTTTCCTTCTGGTCACTGATTCTGCAACTTTGGGGTACTTGAGCTCTGGTTCTTCCCTTTCCAGGGATGCTTTCACCTCCTCCACTTCCAGGGCTGCATAATGGTTCTTCAATTCAAGGGCTGGAGAAGTTGGATTGGTGATTTTGTAGGCGCTGGTGACTTGTGTCCAACCATCGACATTGTGTTGGCACCCATCTTCTCCTCTGTTGGAGAACTTGATTGCTGCAAGAAGCATCTCATCAATGTACTTCTCACTGTTTTGAATGCTCCTCAGCCTCGCCACCTCCTCTCTGAGTTCCTCCACTTGTTTCCTCAGAGCTTCAGCATGCAGGCACCCTGCACATGGAACTGGTCCTTCAACTGGCATTAGGACCTCTGTCTGGAGCGAGGCAAAAGCTGTAACGGGGGCAACAGCTTTAGCGATACGATTTTTCCCAGCCATTGTTCTGTTCGTGGAGCTTAGGTATCTGTTAAAGCAAAAGAGAGAGATCTACCAAGTACCAGCCGGTTTCCCAGCTGTCCTTTCACAGAAAAAACAGTTAAATCTCTTTAATTATATTCAAAAGCATATTCTCTTTAATTATATTCAAAAGCATATTCTCCATAACATAATAATCCATCTATTCTCTTCTTTTACTGGCTATGGGGTCTATTCTGTCCCTTGAATTCCATTGGGACGTCCATCCCTGCTATTTGCCCTCCTGCCAGCCCTGTCAAAAGCCTCCCTATATGAACAATGTGTTTGTATGGGGAGGCTTAGATGGGGGTGGAAGAGGGTGTTCTGGAGGCAGAGCGAGGGCAGTCTGCGACCACAGCTTTGCCACCTCTTCTCTGAGCTCCTCCACTTGTTTCCTGAGAGCTTCAGCATGCAGGCATCCTGTACATGGAACTAGTCCTTCAACTGGCATTGGGATCTCTGTCTGGACAGAGGCAGAAGCTGCAACGGGGGCAACAGCTTTGGCAATACGATTCAAAGGTATGAGGAGGGATGTCCTGCACCAAGTGGCAGGTGCACCTATTCTTGCCGCCTTGCTGGGCAGACTTGATGGACCATACTGGTCTTTATCTGCCGTCATATACTATGTTAATGGGGAAGGGCTGAATATTAATGATGCAGCTGGAACAAAGCCCTTGGAAAGTTTGACTGCTGATGTAGCTGCATATGAAATGAGAGTCAGAAGTTGCAACGATACATACGTTTTAGGACATCAAATGTACGAAGCATGAACCAAGAAAAGCGGGAGGTGGTCAAGAATGAAATCGAACATGTACAATTTGATCGGTTGGATGTCAGTGAATTAAAATGGACAGGCAGCAGCCTCTTTAAATCTGATGATCACATGGTATACTATGTCAGAAATTAGTGTTGAATTTATAATCAAGAAAATATGTGCAAGAATTGTAATGAAATACAATTCTGTCAGTGAACAGTTGATTTCTATTTGCCTACAAGGAATACCCAATAACACAACTATTATTCAGGTATATAGTATGTGTCAACAACAGATACAAAAGAGAACAAAGTTGATCAATTCTATGAACAAGAACAAGCTGAAATTGACAAAACATGCAAACAAGATATACTGCTGATCATGGGTAACTTGATTGTTAAAGTTGGCAACAAAGAAGAAAAAAGCAAAGTGTAGGTTTGACAACAGAAATGAAGCTGTAGAAAGAATGAATTCTGCAAGACCAACAAAATATTAATCTCAGACTCTTTCTTGTAGCAACACTGGCAGTGACTACACATGGACTTTGTCCAATGGATTGTACAACAATCAATCCTGTAAATCTGGATGGAAAAGCTCAAAATCATATCCCGTAAATCAACAGTGAAAAACTCAATAACATTAAAAAAGATAAAACCTGGTACAGATCACCAGCTACTACTATGCAAATTCAAGCTAAAGTTGAAAAAGAGCAAGCTACTCATAAATGTACTCATAAATTATCTTGAAAATACACCAATGGAATTTAAAGACTGTCTGCAAGATCAATTTTCTGCTTTGAATGCAAATGACAGAGGACCAGAAGAACTATGGGATGACATCAAGAAAGCTGTGCTCGAAGAAAGTGAAAAGTCTCTGCAAGAGGTGAAAAATCAAAACTGGCCTAAATGTTTAATCAAAAAAATTCTGAAAATTGCTCAGAAATGCAGATAAGCTAAAGCCAGAGGAGAAAGAGATGTATGCATGAAATTTCGAACATGCAGCATGACGAGATGAAAGGCAGTACTACAATGACACATGCAAGGAAAAGGAATTAAAAACTCAGAGGAAAAACAAATTGGCTTTCCTAAACTACAGAAGTTAAAGAAAAAAATTCCAGCCTCAAACTGGAATGCTAAAAGATACTCAAGATTCCATGTTGAATGATGTTGATAAGATCAAGAAAAGGTGGAAAGAATACACCGAATAACCATAAAGATCAAGTGGATCAACAACCATTCCAACTTGTAGCTTACGTTCAGGAATCATTGGTATGAAAGAAGTTGAAACAGCATTGAAAGCATTATCAAAGAATAAAGCACCATGCACTAATGGCATTCTTATTGAAAGATTGCAGCAATCAGATGCGGCTGTTAAAATGCTTGCAAGGCCCTGCCAGGAAATTGGGACGATAATATCATGGCCAACTGACTGGAAAAGATCTGAAGATTTTACTGTCTGTGGCAGTTACCACACAATTGCTCTGATCCCACACATCAGTAAAATTATGATCATTTAGTGAAGATTACAACCATATGTGGAATGAGAAATACCCAAAGTACAAACAGTGTTCAGGACATGGCAAGGAACAAGATTCATCATCATGGATATGAGATATATCCTTGAAAAGACAAAAAATATCAAAAGGATATCTGTACATGTTTCACTGACTTCAGTAAGGCCTTTGATTGTGTAAATCATGAAATATACTGGACTACATTAAGAAGCATGGGTATATCAGAAGAACTGATAGTTATGATCAACCTTTATATTGACCAAGACAATAGTTCAAACGGAACAAGGAGAAACACAATGATTTCAATTCGGCAGAGGTGTACAACAAGACTGCATACTTTCCCCATACCTTTTCAATGTATATGTAGAATAATTCATCAGAGAAGCAGGACTGTATGGAAACAATCAAGGCGTTATGACTAGTGGAAGATTATGATACCACATTATGGGTTGAAAGTGAACACCTGCTTATCAAGATCAAGGAACATAGTTTTGTGGAGGACAATTTAATAAACTCCCATACAGTTTACATGCATTATCATGTGCATATTTGGGGGCCTATTTTATAAAGTTAGGTATGGACATATTTTGTTTATATTTGGGGCATACTAATGTTCCTTATCTTAGTCACAGCAGTTACACCTGTCCTAGATTGAGAAAAAGCACAATATTCTATAACTTATTTGTATAAATTTAGTTTCTGCCTATGCTCCACACAAGCTCCGCCCCACTCACACCCAACTGAAAGTACACACAATGGATAAGAACATAAGATATGCTGTATTGGGTCAGATTAAAGGTCCATCAAGCCCAGTATCTTGTTTCCAACAGTGGCTAATCCAGGTCACATGTACTGTCAGATTCCCTAAAGCGTCTTATATGTGCACTTATAGAATAACAACCACCCAAAGCTCCTGCATAGGTGCCTATTTACAGGCATAAGTCCTCTAAAATAGGGGCTTAATGCACTTAAATAACGCTTAACTTTCCATGCGTCTCTATTAAAATCAACCTCAAAATGAGTCTGCATCATAGTGTGAAGAAGACAAAGCTCCTGACCACTGGCAATCGATAATGGAAATTGATAATGAAATAAGAAGGCATATGTAATATTGGACATGTGGTGGATCAAATGGGGCAGTGTAAATCTTGGGAGACTTTGCACATGGAGTATGGACTTAGCAGGCGGCATTATTTTGCTTACGTGCAACTCTCTCACTATGTGGCTTCCCTACCACAGGATGCACTGCGGGTGGAAAGATCGGCACAGATATTAGAGTTCTTTGCACTGGGGGAGGAGTCACCGCCTACAATTGCACAGCTGAAAAGACGATTAGATGACTATAGTAGTTTGCCTGATTATAGGGTGGAAGAAGCTTTGTGGGCACAAGAATTGAATATCTTGGTAACTCCTGGTTCACTCCTTCAGGCCTTGAGTGGGATTGCGGGGCTGGTGAGCTTGATGGCGGGAGGTACAGTTTAAATGCATCCTACGGGCACATTTCTCTCCAAGACGGGCGTTACGATCCCATCTCACTGAGTTGGGCAGATGCCCAAAATGTCCATGCCCTTTGGCGGACTTAGGACATATGTGGTGGGGGTGTCCGATAGTTTGCCTATACTGGAAGAGGATAGCTGATTTTATGAGTAGGATTGTGTTACAACGAGTCCGTTGGACAGCATTGCTTGTGGTGTTAGATCAGCTTGGACCACTCCACCCGAAAGGGAGATGGGAACGCCTTTTGGTCAGGAAGGCATGTCTGGTGGGTAAAGGCCCGATACTTCATAGGTGGAGAGAAGCGTCAGGTCCCACATATTGGGAATGGCGCAACAACTTTCACCAACTGATGCTTATGGAAAGGAGAGAGGCTAGAGGAAGTGCTCGACGTTGGGCCTTATTCCTGCTAATTTGGGAACCATATATTCAGATATTGAGGCCTCGTGTCCGAAATGAAGTGCTTCAATTGGGATGAGAAAGTCGTAGGATATTAATAATATAATTAATATGCATGTTCACTATGGGGGGTTGGTTGCTGAAGGGGGAGGCTGTGGGGTGGGAGGGAGGTTGGTGGGGAAAGGAGGGGAAAGGGGGGGAGAGGGGAATATTGTAAATTCTTTTTTTCTTGCTGTATTTGTATGATTGATTTGCTGAGGAATCCAGGTCTGAGAGATCACTAGAAATGCCATTTTTTGAGGTATTTGTTGTTGTTTTTTATATATTGTTTTGCATGTTCTGTATTATTTGGTTTTCAATAAACAGAGTTTACAAAAAAGAAGCAGTCAAGAAATGCAACAATACATGGCTCTTGGCAGAATGGCTATGAAAGACCTAGGCAAAACTTTCAAGTGCAGAGATGTATCTCTGTGTAATAACATTATACAGATGCAAAAACTGGACAGTGAAGAAGAAAGACAGGAAGAAAATAGATGCCTTCAAATTGTGATGCTGGCAAAGATTACTGTGTAACATAGTAACATAGTAAGTGACGGCAGATAAAGACCAGCATGGTCCATCTAGTCTGCCCAGCAAGATGGCAAGAGTAGGTGCACCTGTCGCTCTGTGCAGGCCACCCCTCCCCATGTTTTTGTTTCTGTTTAGGGGTGAACCCACCCCTCCATGTAGGACACCCTTATTTGTTCAGATGCTAGATAGTTCAGAAGTTAGATGGTACTGTTTATTTTGCTTTTATCCTGTTGCTGTAAAGGGATCCACTGTGTTTGTCCCATGCCGTTTTGAATTCCATCACAGTGTTTGCCCTCACCACTTCCATCGGGAGGGCATTCCAAGCATCCACCACCCTTTCAGTGAAGAAATATTTCCTGACATTGCCTTTCAATTTACCACCTTGCAGCTTCATGTTATGCCCTCTAGTTTTACAGCTTCCCCGTCTTTGGAAGAGGTTTGTTTTTTCATCATTTCTCTTTAAGTATTTAAAGGTCTGAATCATATCTCCCCTGTCCCTCCTCTCTTCCAAAGTGTACATATTTAGGTCTTCAAGTCTCTTCTCATAAGGCTTCTGACGCAGGCTCCAAATCATTTTGGTCGCCTTTCTCTGAACAGTTTCCAGTCTTTCTACATCTTTTGCAAGATATGGCCTCCAAAACTGAAAAAGATGTAGAAAGACTGGAAACTGTTCAGAGAAAGGCGACCAAAATGTATACCATGAGCTGCCCAAAGAACAAATCAATTGATTCTAGAGGAGATCAAACCTAAGCTTTCCTTGATAGCTCAAATGATAAGCGACTTTCATACTTTGGACACATCATGTGAAGAGAGAAATCATTGGAGAAAGCCATCATGCTTGGCAAGGTTGAAGGTCAATGCAAAAGAGGCAATATTATGGATTGATACAGTAGCAACAGCTATGAATGCCATTTGTTCAACAAATTGGCTACCTGACTAAAGACTGTTTAGGACAACTATCCACAGGGTCACCATGAGTGCTGACATCAACTCAATGGCACTTAACAACAGCAACAACAAACAATATTTGCATCTGCTTACCTGCTTTTCCATATTCTGAGCCACGTGTCCATGGTTGGTGCATTTCTAAAGGGAAACTACATGTATTTCCATTTGAAAATGAGCCTGACGATCCTTAGGTGCAGTATACCTTGGAAACTGAAACCTGTGTGCATTTTTAAAATTGCCTTCAATATTTATAATGAATATTCTTGAGATTCATTTGCGTGAATCAGGTTAATTTAGGTACCCTGAAAACTCAAATTACTGTACTTGAGAACCAGATTTCATAACCACTGCTTTACTATTCCATGCAGCCCTAGCTAATACTGTGCTACAGAAAAACTCTTGGCAGTCCCCAGTAGCTCCCAGAAGCAAAAGTGATATTCTTTCTTTTCCTTCCCCCCTGTCACTGTATGCAAATGAGGCTGGTGACCAACTCTTTAGAAGTTCATTTGTCTTTACCTAACACATCCATTACAAGGTCACAAACTTTCAACTGATTGGTTTTCAGTGCTAGACTACAGTTTACCAGAAGCCATCTGAGCAGCAGCAAAAATTTGATTTCTTATCTAAATTATATCGTGTTATCTCATGAGGTCTTGCTAGGTACTGATGTCCTTTGATGTCTTTGGTGAAGTATAGAATTCCTTTCTGATCTCTCAGAAAACTTTATTTTAAAAGCCATTAGTTTATCAACAGGGCCTTCTGATTTTTGTATGTTGGTTCTTTGCACACTTTTTTCCTTAGGTCCCAGTAGAAGATTTTTAAAAAATGTTTTTTTTCCCGGGAACGATTGAAAGAAAAACAAGTTGAAAAGTGCACACTTGCAGTGTGACATAATGGTGTATTTCCCCCATTTGCAGAATTAGGCATGTGGGAGGTGCATGTGTATGTATCATTGAGGGTGCCATGAGGAATTTTAATAGATGCGTGCGAGTGTCATGGGTAGTGTTAGTGAGTGGATGTGTGCATGTAATGGGCAGTGCCAGGTGCTATATATATGTGTGTGTGTGTGTGTGATGGACAGTGTCAGATATTTTGTGTGTGTGTGTGTGTGTTTGTGTGATGGCAGTGTCGGGAGCTATGTGTATGCCAGGAGGTGCATGTGTGTGTATATCACAAGCAGTGTCGGGAGCTGCGTGTGTGTGGTATGGGAAGTGTTGGCAGCTGTATCTGTATACTGTATATGTAATGGGCAGTGTTGGGAATTGCATGTTTGTATTTTTGTCAGGAGTTGCTGCATTTGTTTATGTGTATGGGTATGTGCGTGGGTGTGTGTGTTTGTATCATGGGCAGTGTCGGGAATAATTTCTGTCTCTTTCTGTGTCTTCTCTTATGCCTCCCCTCTCAAACTTCCTCCAGTGTCTCTCTCAGTTTCTGATGGACCCCCCCCCAGGTTTCCTCCAATCTCCCTCATATCCTCTTCAGCCGACAAAGCCCTCCAAGGAGGGATTGAGCCACTGCCAGCACCCACTCTGCCTCTGACCGCCTGCCCCCATCGCCTGCCCAATCGGGGTTGATCTGCTCATTTAAAAAGAGCAACAGCCGAGCCGGACAGCCTCTTCAGCCGACGAAGCTCTCCAAGGAGGGATTGAGCCACTGCCAGCACCTGCTGCGCCTCCGACCGCCTGCCACCGCTTCGCCTGCCCAATCGGGGTTGATCTGCTCATTTAAACAGAGCAACAGCCAAGCCAGACAGCCTCTTCAGCCGACAAAGCTCTCCAAGGAGGGATTGAGCCACCGCCAGCACCCGCTGCGCCTCCGACCGCCTGCCACCGCGTTGCCTGCCCAATCGGGGTTGATCTGCTCATTTAAAAAGAGCAACAGCCAGCGCACCCACGCCTGAGGGCCACGCCAGAGGGCTCTTTGGCATGGCCCTTAGGCGGTGGTCTGAGACCCCCCCATGCAACACATCCACCGGAACAACTCAGTACCGCCGCAAGACCTCCACATTGACCAAGCGACAAACCTGAACACCTTAGCTTGAGCTCCCCGCCAGGGTTGAGCTTGCTAGCCCCAGGCACCACCAGCCACTGTTGATGCAGCTCCAGGATCTCTCCAAGAAAATACCGAGCCTCGCCGATGATCGTCCTGCCTCCAGCTGCATCCTGTCGCTACAGCCGCCCAATCAAGGTAATCACCCGCCTGACTCCCCATCTAGCCCCAGAAGTTCCCCTAAGATTCTCACAAGATACAACAACCTCCAGACACGTGCTGTGCCTAGTAACCTGACTGCTCTGTGAATATCCCATTCAGAGAAACAATCGTGAGTATCTCACTATTGAGCTTACTCCGACTTCAATACTGAACGTTACTACATACCGAGAATAGTTCACTACTAATGTGTAATATCCAACGTGTACTGTGAGCACCTATATTTCTGTATAATATAAGTACTTCACTGCCGGAGGTACTGTTAATCATTACTGCCAAAAGACACAAATATTCACACTGCTACCATCCATACTGTTCTCTGCTCACTGAATATTTACTGTATAATATAAGTATTTCACTGCTGAAGGTACTGTTAAACTTTACTGCCAAAGGATACAAGTATTCACACTGTTACCATTCACACTGAGCTCTGCTCCCTGTGACCATTCACATTGCTCTCCATTAGCTAGTCTCATAGAACAAGCTAGCCCCCACTGAGTAGCTCAACACACGCACAACCCATGTAGAACCATTTACAAAGCCTACTAACAGACACCCCAGTTAAGGAAAGTCCCCACCACACACAGAACATACCAAACCCCACCCCAAAATGGCTATATCCAGTATAACCTTAATCAGTATATACCTCTTCAGCAATGCCATCAATTACTCACTCTCCTCTGCACCTGACTACAATCTGATCCCGACTGTACGAAGCCAAGGAAGGAGATATCACAACAACACATACCACTCACCGGCTGAACCCTCGCATGTCCCTCACACATACCTAATCCACATACCACTCCAATACACCACAAAACCCAAGCCCCATCAAAGCCCATGCTACCTGAAATGTGCTCTCATAAACGCGTGATCTGTTCGTAAAAAGTGGCCAATAGTCACCGACCTCATATCACACCTCCAGCTAAACATACTGCTAGTAACAGAATTGTGGCTCACCACCTCTGACTCAGTCCTCATCAACCAACTCACCCCCCCCCCTCCGACTTCTCAATTCATACATGCCACAGAGAAGACCGCAGGGGAGGTGGTGCATTCATTCTTGTAAAAAACAACCTCCAGTATCAAACGATCAACTCCATTAGCTCAACACACCTTGATGTGATCACCATATCCAACAACTGCAATACCATCAACCTTATCTGCAGATCCCCATCATCACCCCCTGAAGACCTTGCAAGAATAATCGATCTAGCCTCCAACCTCACAAACACACGCAGACCGAACTGGGTACTAGGTGACTTCAACCTAGCAGCTACGCAGGATAATCATTCCAAAGCCTTTCTCAAAGCTCTCAACAACCTGGACTACGAACAAATAGTTGATGCCCCCAGACATCAAAAAGGGAACATGCTAGATCTGATTTTCTCCCCCAGACCAGACGCGAGCTCCAACTACAAACCCATCATAATTATATCCCCTGTCCCATGGTCTGACCATAATCTAATTAAATTCCAAATACCCATAAACCAAGACAGCGGAAGAACAATGAAACTAATTGAAAAATCAACAACACCCTCAAGATGTTTTAGACCCTTTGACAAAGAAGCGATCATCAAAGAGGTCCTCCCCAATATCACGACAGCATCACCGAACCTTGAAGAGGCAGTGGCTTCATGGAATGACTGCCTGAGCTCCTTCACATGCATAGCGAATAAAGCCAAACCTCAGACCCCAGACAGGCAACCAAGAAGGAGAAAATCTGCACCCTGGTACACCACCGAGCTGCGAACATCACTACAAATGCTGAGGAAATTTGAAAGAAAATGGCGATGAACATGATCCCCAACAGACCAGACAGCCTACAACTCCCGCCTGCAGACATACCAAGACCTAATATCAACAAAAATTAAGGAACATCACGCCGAACTCTTAAACCGAGCCGTGAACAAACCCCATGAGCTGTTCAATATAGTAAGGACCCTAACAAAGGAACCCTCATCCTCACAACCAACCATGATACACCCCCAGGACTACGCAGACTACCTGCTAGCCAAAACCAAAAATGTTACAAAAACCACGCTATCCAACCCCAATAACAACCCACCTAAGCCACTCACCTCTCTCACAACACCATCAGATACAAGTATTGAGGACATCATCGCTGTCGTTAACGCCACCACTGCACCTAATGATCCTTGTCCAGCATCCTGGATAAGATCATTACGGAAGGAAATCAGCCCTATAATAACCAAAATCATTGACTTATCCTTCTCTACAGGACAGTTCCCTCGATGCCTCAAATGGACATCAATCCGACCCCTCCTGAAGAACACCAAACTAAATCCCCAGAAGGTAGAGTCTTACCATCCAATATCAAGTATCCCTCTGCTAGCAAAAATATTTGAGAAGGTTGTTCAACGTCAAATACAGAACCACATTGATTCTACAGCTCCCCTTGACCCATGCCAACATGGCTTTAGGGAAGCACATGGCATTGAAACTCTTCTTGCCACCCTTATCAACACGTTGATAACAGGGATTGATAATATCAAGCAGGGATATGCCTTAATTTTCCTAGACATTGCCGCTGCATTTGATTCCGTAAACCACGAGCAACTGCTGATACGGCTTCACGACAGGGGAATCAATGGCTCTGCATGGAATTGGTGCAAATCCTATCTAACGGACAGATGGCTGCAAGTACGGACGGGATCCACAACCTCTGAACCATTCCAATAAAAACACAGGGTACCTCAAGGCTCCTCACTTTCTGACCTCTTATTTAACATATACATGCAACCGATATGTGAAATAATTTGCTCATTCAACATAGAATGTCTAATCTACGCAGATGACGTATTTCTCTACACCTCATTCTCGATCGATCACCCTGACTTCTCCTTACTAGTAAAATACTTAGAGTCGGTAACCGACTGGCTCCTCTCACAGAGCCTCAAAATAAACTTCAGTAAAACGGACGTCCTGTTCATATCCAGAAACCAATCCTTCTCATCACCTCCGACTTTAAAGACAAGAGACGCTGAACTCCCAACCAAACCCTGCATCCGCTACTTAGGTGTTACATTAGACCAGCAACTTGAATTCAAAACTCATATCAGCAACACCACCAAACAAATTTACCACAAACTACGGACACTACGACACCTCCGACCCCTACTGCAACCAGAGGACTTTAGATCAGTTTTTCAGGCAATGGTAACCCCTCACTTTGACTATGCTAACGTGATCCTGCATGGCCTACCCAAAAATACGCTAAACCCACTACAACTTGCAATGAACGCAGCCGCATGCTTCCTACACGGAGCCTCTAAGAGGGAGCACATCACTCCAATCCTAAAGGACTTGCACTGGTTACCAATTTACTGCCGCCTCATCTATAAGGTAGTCTTGATGACCTTCAAGGCCATTAACAAAATATCTTCCACCTCTTTAACTGACCTTCTCCACCCCACTCCAACAAACAGGGCTAGGAGAACATTCACCATCAATACCCTACAGATCCTCAAGGGAATAACAAAATGCACCCAAGCAACAATGAACCGAACTTTCAAGTTCTACGCTCACAGCTGCTGGAACACACTCCCATCCTCCATACGAGCGATCACAGATCTTGCTCAGTTCAGAAAAGCACTAAAACACCACCTCTTTCTTCTACACTACTCTCAACCCAGTATCTCAACCCCATCCACCATCCACCTTTCCGGGAAATAGTAACTAGCAAACAGTCTCATGCGAATTTTGCAGATAACTGTATATAGCTGTTGATAGTTTCTCCCAGTTGAATCCCAAGTTCTATTGTCCCGTTCCACTGTAAGTGCTTAACAGAGCACCTGTTACGCACAAAGTATGTTATGATGTAAACCGCACTGATTTTAAATAGTCCGGTATATAAAAGCAATAAATAAATAAATAAATATCCTTCTCCCCCTCCCCCAGGCTTCCCCAAGGCTCTCTCTCTCTCTTCTCCTTCATCCAGTAGTTCTTTTACTCATAGATTCTTCCACCTGGCTGCAGCTTCTGAAAAATGTGGAATTTCACAGTTCCGTCACTGTGATGGGCTCTCTGCACAACTAAGTCCCACGCTAAAGGAAGTTAGGCTGTTTTTCTGGTTTGAAGTCTTACGAGACATCAAAAGGTGAGATTTTATTTATTTTATGTATTGACATTTAGCAATATCGAACAAACCTCTCTGTGTAATGTACAAAATAATATATAGAAAACATACAAAGCACTTAACAAACACCCTTACCCAGCATAACCTCTACTGATTCAGGCAAACCACCCAACTATCATCCACTAATCCCCCACCCCCCTCCCTAAAAGCCTTCAAGGACAAAAAAATCTTCAGTGCTCTCCTAAATGAACATAAATCATCTAAAGGATGCAAGTCACATGGGAACACATTCCATAAAACCGGCGCCTGAACGGAAATGCTCTATTCTGGTGAACCATGCGCCTCTACTGTTTGAAGGAACCACTAAAGGTCACTCCATCTGAGATCTCAAAGGCCAATTAGGAACATACAGAACTACTTTGTCCACCAAAAACTAAGGTACCATACCACGCAAAACCTTAAACACTAAAACCAAAACCTTAAATACAACTGGAAATTCACAGGGAGCCAATGAAGCTCTTTCAACACAGGGGAAACATGGTTGAAGTTACACAGCCCCTTTATCAACGTCACTGCTGTATACTACATCAATTGAAAGTGCATTAAATCCTTCTGGGCCACTGCTAAAAAAAGAACATTACAATAGTCTAATTGGGGCAAAATCAAAGCCCTGAAATGAACCTCTGACAAATATGGATGGAGTTGATGAATCTGCCATAATAACAAGAACAACTTCCAAACTACAGAAGAGACATGGACCGCCATCCCCAATCCGGAGTTCACCATCACTCCCAAATCACGATAGACTGAGCGTACAAGGTGGGGCTGATAAATCTCTAGCCTTGTAACGAAACAGAAAGCTATGGGCACACTTCAGTTCTGGAGGTGCGAATGATCTCTCTGCAATTTTGTTTTATAAAGCACTGAAGTGTGCTCATAGCTTTCAGTTTTGTTACAAGGACAGAGTCTTATCAGCCCCCCCCCCATGTACCTTTCTCAGAACCCTAGAATCCAAGAAGATCTGCATCCCTTCCACCTCCTTCTCTGCAAAAATCATCAGCTTTGTCTTTGCCATGTTTACTTTTAATCCCAGCAACCAAAATAAACCCATCAGTAAAGACAAATGTTCTCGCACAGCCTCATCCCAACCTCCCACTTTATCTGGCAGAGATATAAAAACATGCACATAATCAGCATAGATATAAAATAACATATTTGCGACTCACATGGCTCTACACAATGGAACCAAGAACCCTCAACAATAGACGCTATGGGGGGCTAAATGCTTGGGGCCAATTCAGTGCCCAAAGCTCCCTGCACATACAGAAGAGATGTGCAGGGAGCTCTGGATGGGAGTGGGAGGGGGAGGTCTAGAGGGCAGAGCAGAGGAGGACCATGGCCTGGACGTACAGGGCCAATTCTGGTCACGGCCCTGTATGTCCGGGGCGGCAGAGATGGATGGGGGACTTATTCCATCTCAGAGGTGGAATACGTTCCTCGAGGAAGGGGATCTACACCAGTGGACCCACTGAACCCAGGTGAGGAGCAGCAGGGCAGCACCGTATCTAACCCTGTGTGAGCGGTGCAGCCACACAGGGCACAAAAGGATTAGGGGCGTATGTGAGTCTTTGCACTTCAGCATTTGTATGGCTGGCCTGGTCCTTCCCTCCTCTGATGCGACCTACATCAGAGAAGGGAAGGAGGGACCCGCCCTGCCTACAAATTTGGATCTGCCTCACTGCTGCTGCCCATCGCCTCTGAGAAAACAAAAAAGTGGCAGCCGGCAACGTGGGGGGGGGGGGGGGGGCCGGTAACCGGCGGGGGGAGGGGTGATGCACCAGATGTGGAATTGCACAGGGCACAATTATGGGTTGGTACAGCCCTGCAGCAGGGGTTCCATGCCGCCCGATCCTGGCCATGGCAAGCCACACTGGGGTCGAGCAGTGAGGAAGAGCAGTTTGCCACAGTCATGGTGCATTGGAGCTCCTGCATGGCATCCCGGTGCCATGATGATGGGACGCCACAGCATCAAGACTCCATGCAGGAGCATAGGACGGCCTAGAAAGGGAGTTTTCCGGATGTGCAGCGGGCTTGAATTGGGTCACGTCTGGGCCGTCCAAGTGTCCTGATTCTGCTCCCACGGGAACAGCTAACTCCAGATTTTGGAAAGGCCATCCAGATTTTGGACCTCCAGAAGGCCAGGATGGCCCCGGTTCAGAATTGGCCTCCACGCATATATTTAGTTGAAACACGCCTAACAATCACACTACCTACAGTATTACAACTTCATGGATAATTTTGACCCATGGAATATGCTCTCATTATTCCACACTGAAAATCCACCCTCAGAGAATTGTGTCTGCTTTTTCTGCAGGTAATTTTTCTATCAGAAACAATGTGCATAGATTTGATTATACAAAGCTATGTTCCTTGTCCTTCTTACCCCCCCTCCTCCCCTCCCCCATGGAATACCTCTTGACAATGGAATTGTTGAACAACATGGATAATTTTGTCCATGTAGCAGGTGGGAAATAATCATAGCATACATTTCAGAAATACTTTCAATTACTGCCCTCTTAGGACATACTTTATGAAGTCAATTCCACATGGATATGGTCGCACACAGGTAAATGGCCAGCATAAAATTACACGCTTTGACATAATGGCCCATACTTTGTTGGTAGGCATGCACAGGGGCAGAGATTAGCTGGAGCATAGGTGAAGCATGCAAGTATGTTTTCAGATTGTTAAATACTATAATTTTTGTGCATACCCGAAAATTAAAGGCATAGGGCCCGATATTCGAAAGACATGTACACGGTTTACAGTCACTAGTCAGTAAACTATGTAAATGCCTTAAACTGAGTTATTCAATGGCACTTACATGGTTAGTGCCATTGAATATCCCCTTCTAACTCCCCTATGTGACCTGATGCTATCTGGTTAGCATCGGGGCATGTCTGCAGCGTTCTGGGGTGGAGTGGAAGCGATGACAAGCAATAACCGCAGCGATATTGCATGCTGCCCGGTTAGTGTTCTACACCCAAAAGATAGGCAAGGAAAACCCTTGCTTATCTTTCAGCACAGGAGCTAATCAGGCAGCATGCAATATCGCTGCTGCATTGTTACCTAATGCGGTTTCTGGCATGTCCAGCGATCCCCAGATATTCAATACCGGGGCCGAATATGACCCCAGCATTGAATATCCGGGGTTAAGGGTATAATGTCTGCACTTGCAGTGTCATCTGAGATGTGCTACTTAAGCTAGTATTTTATAAAAATAAGTATGATCTACTTGTTTTTATAAAATTGCCTTAATATCGGTGCCTCTTTGAGAGTCACAGGACACGTTCTGAGATCCTCGTGTTAGCAAGATAAACGTCCATGGGCTCTATGTACCAGAATACGCTCGTAGACATTTTCGGCAGATAAACGCCCCTGGCGCATGTACAAACCCTTATTCGTTTCTGGAATGATCTCCATATCGTCCGAACCACCCTCGCTCTGCCCACATACGGCCCCTGTACTAACCAGATAGTGTTGGGACGATTTGTGGAGATATTCAGAAGCACTATCTTGACAGCACCACTGAATCTCTCTCTCAGCATCTTTATCCAGGTAACCTCTATGGTTATGCAACTAAGGGTTTTAAAATATCAGGCCCTTAGTGACATTTTGAGCAGAAATTTAGGAATTCACCCCTACTAAATTTTCAGAGAAGCCATTATATTTTTCTTTGTATTAATACAAGGATTTTCTAGAGGATGTGATACATAAGCTTTCAAGACCACCACAGGCCCTTCTTCAGATATCTGAGACCAACATGGTACAACTGCACTTGTTCAGAGAATAGTATCACAGCTCGGATTTTTCCATGTCATTCCAGTATACCTAAAGCTGTTCTTTTAAAGCCTGGAAGGCATTTTCCATTCTTAACAAAGTCAGTGCCAATAAGCACAATGCAAATCATTTCCCTGTATTGTCTGAAATTAGAGAAAAAGAGATAAAAGTGTTGCTCATTAGCACCCAGTAGAGAAATAGCTCACTTGCAGCTCATAATCATAAAAGCAGTGCATTCACAGATTACTCTCAATTTCTGGCTATATCCTGGTGGCAGCATTGGACAAAACTGTAATAAGCTTGCATTTTGCTGGGGAATATATCCCAGTTCCTCCTGAACAAGAGCAGAAGAGGAGAACAGTTGAGGTCTGCAAAATGAAGTTCAACATATTTCCACAATATCACCTCAGGTCATTGTACTTATCAGTGTTAAGTGGTGGCATTAGGGTTCTCAACTGGCCCCATTTTTTTCAGCACAGGATGATCCAGTCCTGATTTTGGCTGAGTGCATACATGCATTTGTAATCCTTTTTTTTTTTACAGCAAATCAATAGAGAAATTGAATTTTAAGTTCATATAGTGGGAAAAAACGGGATTGGATCAATTTGTTCTGAGGAAAAAAGATCCAATTGACAATTAGAGGTAATATTTTTGATAAGTGAACATAAGAAATGCCAAGGTCCATCAAGCCCAGTATCCTGTTTCCAACAGTGGTCAATCCAGGTCACAAGTACCTGGCAGGTTCCCAAAAGGTACACAGGTTCCACGATACTTGTCTTGGGGTAAGCACTGGGTATTCCAGGACCTCTTTAATAATGGTTTATGGACCTTTCCTTCAGAAACTTGTCCAAACCTTTTTTAAACCCAGCTATACTAACAGCTTTTACTACATCCTTCGGTATCAAATTCCAGAGTTTGATTGCACAATAAGTGAAAAAAAATACTTTCTCTTATTTGTCTTAAATGGGTTGCATGGTACAAATTAGGCCTTACCTGCTAATTGGCTTTCCTTGAGGAACTCCAGTCCAGTCCCGAACCTCTGGGTAATCAACCCCCACCAGCAGCTTGGAGACTGAGCGTGTCATTTCCTTGATGATATCAGTATACTTAGGCAGCTGGTCGCACCTACCAGCCACAGTAACCTATTGACAAAGCAGACTCAAAGGAGCAACAAATAAGTAGTCGAAACTCTATAAGCAAAGCTATTTATACTCAGACCCCTTAAAACTGCCAGTGGCCTTCCTTCCCCCCCGAATAGGAAATCTTACCTGTGGACGGTTTACCCGAGCACCACCAAGGCACTATGAATGACCTTTTCAAGAAAGGTACAGTAAACCTAGGGCTCAAGGCCCAACACAACACTACACACAGCACTCCTGCCATGTTACCAGCCGCCAATACCGCAAGCTCTACTACCGCCACCCCCTGGACCCCACTTCGCAATGCTGTCATTCTTCAGGCCTGGGGTCGCATTGAGCAACCATGTAACCTATCAGGGAGGGTTCCAGGATGCGACTGGAGTTCCTCAAGGAAAGCCAATTAGCAGGTAAGGCCTAATTGTACCTTTCTTATCGTCTCTCCAGTCCAGTCCCATACCTCAGGGATGTAACATAGTAGTACTATCGAAGGGAGGGGCCCGCAAGTCCGGCATGAATCACTGCTGTACCAAAACAGGAGTCCTCTGCTGCCTGCACATCCAGGCGATAATGCTTCACAAAAGTGTGAAGGGAGGACCATGTTGCCATCCTACATATCTCTACAGGTGGCACCATACTATGCTCCACCCACGAGGCCTCCAGAGTCCTGGTCGAATGCGCCTGCAGCCCTGCCAGCACTGACTTCCCTTTCATTACGCATGCTGATGCGATAGCATCCTTAATCTACCTGGCTATGGAGGCCTTGGACACAGCCTGCTCTTTGCATGGCCCCCCAAACAGGACAAACAAATGATCCAACTTCTGAAATGGAGCAGTCCGCTTCAAATAATGCCACAACATGCTCCGTATATCCAGCAGGCACAATTGCGGATCAGAGCTTCCTCCAGCCCCCTCGTCAATACCGGCAGGGAAACTGACTGATTCAAGTGAAAGACTGCTACTACTTTGGGCAAAAATAAAGACACCGGATGAAGCACCACCTTCTCCTTCAAAAAGGAGAGGAAAGGCATTCTGCACGACAAAGCTTAAAGTTTCGAAATTCTTCGAGCCAAGCAAATCGCCATCAAGAATGCTGTCTTAAGCGTCAAGTCCTTCAATGTACAGGGGTTCAGGGGCTCAAATGGCTCCTTTGCTAATGCCATCAATACCAAATTGAGGTCCCATGGAGGAACCACAGACCGCATCAGTGGATGGAGTTGCTTCAGCACCTTCAAGAACTGGACCACATCTGGGTGCGCTCCAGAATCCTACCCCATTAACATGTGATGGCTGCTACCTGCACCCTCAAGGAACTAACAGCCAAACCCTTCTCAAAACCTGCCTGAAGAAAAGCTAGAACGTCTGACACCATAGCTACAAACAGTCTACACTCTCTCTCCCTACACCAGGATTCAAAGATGTGCCACACCCGGATATAAGAGAAATGTGGACTTTTTCCAGGCCTTAAACAATGTTGCAATCACAGAACCGGAATAACCGCACCTTTTTAACCTAGCCGTTTCAAGACTCATGCTGTAAGTGAGAATCATTCCACCTGAGGCATACGCACCAACCCCTGGTCAAAAGGTCCGCCCAGGTTGGCAGACGCAATGGCCGATCTGCCTTTAGCCGGACCAGGTCTGCGTACCAAGGGCGCCATGGCCAATCCGGTGTGATTACAATGACCCTTCCCAATGAGTCTTGATTCGCTCCACCACTCAGCCTATGAGCGCCTACGGGGGAAAGACATACAGAAGCCCTTCCGTGGTCCACATCTGCACCAGGGTGTCCATGCCCTCCGACATCTGTTCTCTTCTCCTACTGAAGAACCGGCTTGCCTTGATGGTTGCAAACGTCACCATGAGATCCATAATCAGTGTGCCCCATCTTTGGACTATCTGGACGAAGACCTCCTGGGAGAGTCCATTCCCTTGGATCCACTCGGACCCGGTTCAGGTAATCTGCTGTCACGTTTCTGTTCCCGCAGTGTGCACTGCTAAAAGTGCCTGAAAGTGCTCCTCTGCCCACTCTAAAGTGTTTTGGCCTCTGTTTCCATCCACATGCTACCCATGCCCCCTTGCTGATTGACATAGGCCACTGTGGTAACATTGTCCGAGAAGAGCCAGACTGCCTTCCCGTGCAGCCAGGGCCGAAAACTCTGTAGCACCGGGAAGACCGTCCTCATTTCCAACTAGTTGATGGGCCAAGCTACTTCCTTTGGGCTCCACTGCCCCTGAGCAATGCATCCTTCGCATTGAGCCCCCGCAGTCCGAAAAGCTGGCATCCGTCATGAGTGGGATCCACCATGGCAATTTTAGGGGCATCCCCGCCTCCAGCTTCTTGGGACGTAATAACCACCTGAGCACCCCCCTGGTCACCTTCGGGCAAGGGAGAAGCTGTGAAAGGGGATGCTACTGATGCAACCATCTGTGTAACAGCACTTTCTGCAACGGCCGCATGTGTGCTCATGCCCATGGGATGAGCTCGATAGTTGCTGCCATGACCGCTAACAACTGCAGATAATGCCATGCTGTCGGTTGATTCATATGGAGGAATTTGCATACCAGCTGCTGAATCCCTAGTGCCCTTTGGCTCAGCAGAAACACTCTTCCATTGTGGGTGTTAAAGTGAGCCCCCAGGTACTCGAGGTCACTTGGACCTGTTGATCAACCATCTGAGACTCTGAAGGAACTCCACCGCTCTTGCTGTTGTCTGCTTGCTTTCACACTTTGACTTCGCCCATATAGGCCAGTCATTGAGGTAAGGGTGTACCAGGATCTCTTCCTGATGGAGCTTGGTGAAGGTACAGAGTACAGAGACCAATCACTAGACCAAAAGGTAATGCTCTAAACCAGCGGTTCTCAACCTGTGGGTCGCAACCCCCATGTGGATCGCCACAGGATTTAGGGGGGGTCGCCTCGTTTCGCCTCACTCTGCCGTTAAAAAAAAAATTAAAAAAAAGCACCCAAGTTGCTGCCGCTGCCGAGTCCGCTTCTTGGCAGCGGCAAACTCACCACCTCCCAGTCCCTTCTAATGCAGCCGCGGCTCCCTGCCTCTTAGGGAACCACAGCTATGCCAGTAAAACCGTTGTGGAGCCTTCCTGTCTCTTGACGGGCTCCCTCCATGCAGCATTGTCCCGCCTCCAAAGGAAGTTGTTTACTACTTCCTTTGGAGGCGGGACAGTGCTGCACGGAGCCTGTCTAGAGACGGGAAGGCTCCGCAACGGCTTTGCAGGTATAACCGCGGTTCCCTAAGAGAAAGGGAGTTGCGGCTGTAGAAGAACAGCAGGGCAGCAGCAGGCAGACAGGGAGAGGGGAGGAGGGGCAGGGAACTTGCAATGGGGTTGACATGGAGGGATGGATGGATGGAGAGAGGGAGGGGTCTGACATAGACAGGGGGCTCACATGAATGGAGGGAGGGAGGGGAGGGGGGATGACATTGATGGAGGGAGGGAGGGAGGGATGACATGGAGAGGGAGGGCTGACATGGACAGGGGGGCTGACATGGATGGAGGGAAGGAGGGAGGGGAGGGGTGGCTGACATTGATGGATGGATGGAGGGAGGGAGGGGGGCTGACATGGATGGATGGATGGAGGGAGGGAGGGGGCTGACATGGACAAAGGGAAGAGACAGGGGGACATAAGAACATAAGATATGCCATACTGGGTCAGACCAAGGTCCATCAAGCCCAGTATCCTGTTTCCAACAGTGGCCAATCTAGGTCATACGTACCTAGCAGTTTCCCCAAAAGACACAGGTTCCGCAATGCTTATACTGGGTCAAGCATTGATATCCTGGTTCCCTTCTTAATAATGGTTTATGGCCCTTTCCTCCAGGAACTTGTCTAAACCTTTTTTAAACCCAGCTACACTAACAGCCTTTACTACTGTGATGTTCCCCCTTGCCAGTGCCCGTAAGTAGGTAGGGCTTAAGGAGGTTAAGTTTTCTTCTTGAACTGAGGTTTACTATTTCCTGTAGAACTGCATGTAGGGAAATGTATTTCCTTTGATAGCTCAATGAAGAGTAGTGTGACTCAAGTTGATAAAGCAAAAAGGGATTTATTCCCCTCCCGGGGTGGATTTCACCAGGATAAAAGGTAACATAAATTCTTGCACTTCTGGCAGACAAAAGGACAAAATAAAGCAGCTTCCTTCAGCATCAAACATTAACACAGAGATATTATTCCTTCTGCCATAGAAATCGTACAGTCCATTGCTTCCGACGAATTATTTACAAAAGAAGGCTCAATTTCCATGCCCTCCTCCTCTGAGGCAGAAATTGTTTGTTCCGTTCTCCCTGGAGCCACGCCCGCTCCCACGCTAGGCCTTGGGATAAACTCTGGGGTTTGGTACAGCTCTAAATAACCATTTCATTATAGTCCCCTGTACCATAGCCCCAACTTTCCTGGTCAATAAACCCACAGTGGTTATTGTACTTCAAGCCCTTGGGCTTACCTTTTACTCTGGCTGTATAAGGTTGTCTCTGGGGTTTACAAATTGTTGTCGGTTCCCAACCTGACTTGTGCAGAGTGTAATTCAATTGCCTTCCTGGCCTTTTCTCATGTTCAGAATCAAGAGAGGACTTCCATTGACCAGGTCTGCTCCTGCTGTATCTCTCACTACGAGCTTCTGACCTTTCCTCGTCTCCGTCTCTCTCTTCCTTCTCTGTTCTGCTCTCAGCTCTGCCTTTCTCTCCGTGTTTGCTGCCCTGCTCTCTGTGTTAACTGGGGCCTCCTTATGAGTCAGCTTCCTCGGGTCAAGCCTGACTCCACCCCTTAGCAGGTGTTCATAATTACCTGGTGACTCTCTGCTGAACTGATAGCAGGGGCCTGTTTCTCTCTCTGGGGCTTGGTTTCCCTGACAACCAGCCATGTGCTGTTGTTTACGTTGCAGCCCTGCACTTTTTTGCTGATCTTTGGGAGTTTCTCCCTGACTAAAAGGACTCGCTATGTCACAGATCCCCCCACTTAAAATATTACGGGCTGCCGGAACCTGTGACGAACAGCACGTAATCCGTCCTATTGGGCTCTTATGGGGTTCTGTTTTGGCCAACTCTACAGTAACTGCCCTTTCCTTCCAGGGTTTTAAAACATTTATATGGTAGGTTTGGCGCCGACCCTTACTGTTTCTACAAGGTATGACACCGGACCTACCCTCTTCACTATTGTGCAGGGTCCCTTCCATCTTGCGTCGAATTTGGGTCCCACCTCGGCTACCATAATAATTACTTTATCTCCCTCTGCCAATTGGCGAGGCTTCGTCCCCCTATCATAATACTTCTTTTGTCTCTTCTGGCTGGCCTGTAAATTATCCAGGGAAATTTGAGACGTTCTTTCCAAACGACTCCTAAGGTTTCTCAGGAACTGGGGTACCTCTATCTCTTCCCTGTCGGGCTCTACCCATTGCTCCCGCAATATGTCGAGAACTCCTCTGGGGGCCCTACCGAATAGCAGTTCGTAGTGGGACGCTCCTAGAGACGCCTGTACGCGCTCTCTACAGGCATACATTACAAAAGGTAAGAGCGTATCCCATTCAGATGTCTGTCCGTCTAAACCTCGCCTAAGCATTCGCTTAATGGTTTGATTCATTCTCTCGACCATGCCATTGTCCTGGGGGTGGTATGCCGCCGTACGTACATGGTGGATGCCGAAGGCATCCCACACGGTGGCTAGGTACCTCGACATAAAATTGCTTCCTTGATCAGTTATCATCTCCTGGGGGAAGCCAACCTCGCAGAACAGTTTAATAAGCTCCAGTGCTATTGTTCTGGCCTAGGTGCTCCTGAGAGGAATGGGCCATGGGAAGCGTGTTGCCTGATCCATGATCACCAACACGTACTGAAACCCCCGGGGAGTCCTATCCAGTGGCCCTATAATATCCATAGCCATTCTACTTATTGGTGTGGATATGGCCGGTGTGGGTATCATTGGCACTACTTTAGGTTTGGACGCACTAACCCGTTGGCAAGCGGGGCAGGCTTCGCAATAGCGGGAAGTTTCCCTGAAGACCCCCGGCCAATAAAATCAGGCCAGGACCTGGTCCAATGTTCCCTGGATTCCTTTATGGGCCCCCACTGGGTGGTCGTGGGCAAGTCTCATTACAATGGCCTTGAACGTGGTTGGTACAACTAGTTGCTTCCTTACTTCCCCTGTATGTGGGTTGTTGCTCTCCCTGTATAAAATACCATTATCTAAGAGGAATCGGGGCAGTGTATCTCTTTGTTCCTGAGCATAGGCAAAGGCCCGTTTTAAAGCGGGATCCGCTTTCTGTTCCCCCAGGAAGGAAGGGAATTTTCTCACTAATTCCGCGGGTACCCAGGGTAGCCCCTCCCCGGCTTCCAACCCTGCCCTTCCATGGGTTCTGCGGTGCCTTTCCAGTTTCCTTATTGCCTTTCCTTTCCTCCCCCTCTGAGATGGGGCGCTGAAAAGGTCCGTCTGTGCGGGCAATGGGTCTGACATTTCCTCTCCTTTCTCCCTCTCGGGCTCAGGGGAAATCTCCCTATCTCGGGATGGACCTGCTACTTCTTCATCAGGGTCCTTATCCTGAGGAGTTCTTACCTGGGATCGGGTGGAGACATACCCTGTCCTTTCTCCTGCACCCCTCCCCATTCCTTGAGAAAATAGGGGCCAATCATTACCTAGAATGACATCATGTAATAGCTGGGGTACAATTGCCACTTTCACCTTCTTTCGTGACGCTATCCCTTCTATGGTAAGGTTGTATACCGGATAGTAGGAGGCAGACCCGTGCACACACTGCACTCTCACTTGGCCTACAGCTTGCCCTGATGCTGACTGGACTTGTATGGCCTCCCAGAGCCGTTAGGAGACCATGCTCTGTTCCGCACCAGAGTCGAGCAGTGCCTGGGCCCTAACACCCTCCACCTGCACCGGGAGTAAAAACCCTGACTGGACTTTCTTCTCTATACCAGCCATCAATGCTCTACGAGAATCACAGTCCCTTTGAAAATGACCAGAGTTCCCGCATTTAAAACATTTTCCTCTCATATTGGAAACACATACATTTTCATAAGGCAGTTTACTCTTTACATTTCTGTCTCTATCACCAACCTTTGCTGCACCCGGAACGCTTAATTTTGGGGCTTTGGCCGACTCAGCCTCAAAATATCGCTCCGTCATGCTAGCCGCTTCCTCTGAGGTCTTACAATCTTGTAACATGAGGAAGGTTTTTATTTCTGCTGGAACAGCTTCTAAAAACTGTTCCAGTATCAGCTCATCCATTATGGATGCAACAGTTCTCTGCTCTGGTTTTACCCACTTCCAGGCTAAACCTTTCATCCTATAGTATAGGGCTTTAGGGGTTTCTCCGGGCCTCAACTTGGCCTCCCTAAATTGGCGCCTATAGAATGAAGGGGTCAGCCCGAGCCTATCCCTCACAACACTTTTAATTGCCTCATAGTCAGTTGCTAAGGTAGCAGGCATCGACTTATAGGCTGACAAGGCTTGGCCGGATAGAGACATGGCAAACCTTACGGCCCACTGCTCCCTAGGCAGCTTTATGGCCTCTGCAAGACGTTCAAAGGCGTCCACATAATCGTCAACATTATCTGTAGGGGACAGCTGTCCCAGCATAAAGAAACCTCTACCAGGTAGTCCTACCCCACGGGTATACTCAGGTAAGTCTCTTGCTGGCTCTTGCTGCTGCTTTACTAACAGTTCCATGAGCTCCCTTATTGGCTTCTGCTGTTCCTGAATGGCAGCCATGGCTTGGTCCTGGGCTCGACGAGTCATCTCCAACTGTTTGTCCCACTGCAAAGACATCCATCTTAGCATTTCCTGTGGCTCCATTTCAGCTCCTCAGGTACCTGGGAAAACACACACAAACAAGACCCAAGTGTGGCCCAAAACACAAAAAAATAATTCTCCCCTTTTTTTTTTTTTTTTTCAACCCTGTGCACTACTGTCGTGCACTACCTTTTCTCCAGTTATCCCTCTGCACTTATGCCCAGCTACAATTACCTGAGCTCAGTGCAGAATCAGGCACTGAGAAAAGTAGCTCCTTTTCTGACCGGTAGTCAGTCGTGCGCTGGAACTTCCTGTCTCTGGATATCCGCCAGTTGCTACTGCTGGGCTCTTGTCCCTCCAGGTGTCCTTCAATCCGGGTAAAAATCTGTACTACTACGCAATTTGTGATGTTCCCCCTTGCCAGTGCCCGTAGGTAGGTAGGGCTTAAGGAGGTTAAGTTTTCTTCTTGAACTGAGGTTTACTATTTCCTGTAGAACTGCATGTAGGGAAATGTATTTCCTTTGATAGCTCAATGAAGAGTAGTGTGACTCAAGTTGGTAAAGCAAAAAGGGATTTATTCCCCTCCCGGGGTGGATTTCACCAGGATAAAAGGTAACATAAATTCTTGCACTTCTGGCAGACAAAAGGACAAAATAAAGCAGCTTCCTTCAGCATCAAACATTAACACAGAGATATTATTCCTTCTGCCATAGAAATCGTACAGTCCATTGCTTCCGACGAATTATTTACAAAGGCAGGCTCAATTTCCATGCCCTCCTCCTCTGAGGCAGAAATTGTTTGTTCCGTTCTCCCTGGAGCCACGCCCGCTCCCACGCTAGGCCTTGGGATAAACTCTGGGGTTTGGTACAGCTCTAAATAACCATTCTCATTATAGTCCCCTGTACCGTAGCCCCAACTTTCCTGGTCAATAAACCCACAGTGGTTATTTGTACTTCAAGCCCTTGGGCTTACCTTTTACTCTGGCTGTATAAGGTTGTCTCTGGGGTTTACAAATTGTTGTCGGTTCCCAATCTGACTTGTGCAGAGTGTAATTCAATTGCCTTCCTGGCCTTTTCTCACGTTCAGAATCAAGAGAGGACTTCCATTGACCAGGTCTGCTCCTGCTGTATCTCTCACTACGAGCTTCTGACCTTTCCTCGTCTCCGTCTCTCTCTTCCTTCTCTGTTCTGCTCTCAGCTCTGCCTTTCTCTCTGTGTTTCCTGCCCTGCTCTCTGTGTTAACTGGGGCCTCCTTATGAGTCAGCTTCCTCGGGTCAAGCCTGACTCCACCCCTTAGCAGGTGTTCATAATTACCTGGTGACTCTCTGCTGAAGTGATAGCAGGGGCCTGTTTCTCTCTCTGGGGCTTGGTTTCCCTGACAACCAGCCATGTGCTGTTGTTTACGTTGCAGCCCTGCACTTTTTTGCTGATCTTTGGGAGTTTCTCCCTGACTAAAAGGACTCGCTATGTCACACTACATCCTCCGGTAACAAATTCTAGAGTTTGATTACACGTTGAGAGAAAAAATATTTACTTTTATTAGTCTTAAATAGTTTACCCTGTAGCTTCATTGCATGTCCCCTAGTCTTTCTATATTCTGATAATGTAAACAATCGATCTACTTTTACCTGTTCCACTCCGTTCATTAATTTATAGACTTCTATCATATCTCCCCTCAGCTGTCTCTTTTCCAGGTTAAAGAGCCCTAACCTTTTTAGCCTTTCTTCATAGGAGTATCCTTCCATCCCCTTTACCATTTTGGTGGCTCTTCTCTGAACCTTTTCTAATAACGCTGTATCCTTTTTAAGATACGGCGACCAGAATTGCACACGATATTCAAGGTACGGTCTCACCATGGAACGATATAGAGGCATTATAATATCTTTTGTTTTATTTTCCATTCTTTTCCTTATGATACCTAACATTCTATTTGCTCTCTTGGCTGCCGCTGCACACTGGGCCGAGGGTTTTAACATGTTATCCACAATGACGCCTAAATCTTTTTCCTGGGTGGTGGTTCCTAATATGGAACCTTGCATCGTGTAACCATAGTTTGGGTTGTTCTTCCCTAGGTGCATAACTTTGCACTTGTCCACATTAAATTTCATCTGCCATTTTGATGCCCAGTCTTCCAATTTATCAAGATCCTCTTGCAATTTTCCACAATCCTCTTGGGTTTTAACAATTTTAAATAGTTTTGTGTCATCTGCAAATTTGATAACCTCACTCGTTATTCCACTTTCCAGGTCATTTATGAATATGTCAAAAAGCAGCGGACCCAGCACAGATCCCTGGTGTACACCACTATTCACCTTTCTCCATTGGGAAAATTGGCCATTTAGCCCTACCCTCTGCTTTCTATCTTTTAACCAGTTCCTGATCCACAATAGTACACTGCCTCCTATCCCATGACTCTTTAGTTTTGCCAAAAGTCTCTGATGAGACTTTCTTGTCAAAGGCTTTCTGAAAGTCCAGATACTCTATATCAACCGACTCACCTTTGTCCACCTGTTTATTCACACTTTCAAAAAAACATAACAGATTAGTAAGACAAGATGTTCCTTGTCTAAAGCCATGTTGGCTGTCTCCCATGAGGCCATGACTATCTAAATGCTGAGTAATTTTATTCTTTATGATGGTTTCTACCATTTTTCCCGGTACTGACGTGAGGCTCACCGGTCTGTAGTTTCCCGGATCACCCCTGGAACCCTTTTTAAAAATTGGTGTTACATTGGCGATCCTCCAATCTTCAGGTATTAGAGATGATTTTAATGATAGTTCACAGATTACTAATAGTAGGTCTGCAATCTCATATTTCAGTTCTTTCAACACCCTTGGATGTATACCATCTGGCCCAGGTGATTTGCTACTCTTCAGTTTATCTAATAGTTGTAATACATCTTCCCGATGTATCGATATTTCCTTCAATTCTTCTGCACCTTTAAATACCACTTCAGTCATGGGTAACATCCCTACATCTTCCTCAATAAAGACCGAAGCAAAGAATTCATTCAGTCTCTCTGCTATTGCCTTGTCGCCTCTTAGTGCCTCTTTAACTCCTCTATCATCTAATGGACCAACTGACTCTCTCACAGGTTTTTTGCTATGAATGTACTTGAAAAAGTCTTTATTTCACGTTTTTGCTTCCGCAGCAAGCTTCTTCTCAAATTCTCCCTTTGCCTGCTTTATCAATGCCTTGCATTTGACTTGCCAGTGCTTGTGCTGTTTCCAGGTTTCGTCATTTGGCTCTTTTTTCCATTTCCTGAAAGATGCTTTTTTGGCAACAACAGCCTCTCTGACCTCACCTTTAAAAACCATGCTGTACAGACGGGCAATAAATGCTGGACAGAGGGGAGAGACAGTGCGGGTTAGGATTATAATGGGCAGATGGGCATCTAGGACTGGTAATGGGTTGATTAGGGAAGGCTAGGACTGGGAATGGACTGATCAAGGGGGGTTGGGAGTGGTAATGTGCTGATAGGGGGGTAGGGCTGGTAATGGACTGATGGGGGGCTAGCAATGGAAATGAGCTGATCGGGGAGGTTAGGAGTGGAAATGGGCTGATGGGGCGGGGTAGGACTGGTAATGGGCTGATTAGGGGAGGCTAGCACTGGTAATGGGGTTGAGGAGGGACTAGCACTGGAAATGAGCTGATTAGGGGAGGCTAGCACTGGTAATGGGGTTGAGGAGGGACTAGCACTGGAAATGAGCTGATTAGGGGAGACTAGAACTGGTGAGCTGATGGGGGGTAGGACTGGTATTGGGCTGATTAGGGGAGGCTAGCACTGGTAATGGGGTTGAGGGGGGACTAGCACTGGAAGCGAGCTGATTGGGGGGCTTTGACTGGGAATGGGCTGATTGTGGGGAGGGGAGGATAGAGCTGCTGGCCCTGGAAGAAAACTGGGGGCTAAGGCTACAAAGAGGCTGATACGAGGGGATGGGAGAATGAAATTGGAAGAGAGTGGATCTGAGAGGGGCTGCCATGGTATTTGTACTAGAAGGGACTGCTCAGTGGGGAAGGAGGGGGACTGGAAGGGAATGGATACCAGTGGCAGTCATGGGAATGCAAGTTGACATTGGAAGGTACTGAGAATGAGGACTGGAAAGGGGCTGATACTGGGGAGGGTTACTGGGACTAGAAATAGGATGATAGAAAGAAGTGAAGAAAACGAAATGGCAGATGGACCATAGACCACAGAAAGAGAGCGAAGTGAAGACAGGAAAGCAGAAGCCTCAGATCGGGACCAGCATGATCAGAGAATAAATTGGCCAGACAACAAAGGTAGAAAAAATAATTTTATTTCATATTAGTGATTTGACTACAAAATCATCATAATTTTGAAATCAAATATTGTTACTTGTTATTGTGATTAATTATTGTGGCTTGAATAAGTAAATTTTATAAATAAAAACATATTTCAAAGGCCTATAATATATTAATAATTCAACAAATGATTACAGCAATAATGCGTTAACGGTAAAGGAAGAGAGACACATTCGATTTTATCATTGGGGGTCACCACAAGTTGACCAATGGTAAAAAGGGTTACGGTACAAAAAAGGTTGAGAACCACTGCTCTAAACTGATCCTCTGAATGGATGGGAATATGTAAATGATCTTCCATGAGATTGAGGGATGTCAAGAACTCTCCTTCTCCAACCGCCACTATGATGGATTGCAACATCTCCATGTGAAACAGGAGTACCAGCAGACACCGGTGCACGCGTTTAAAATCAATAATGGGCTGGAAAGAGCACTCCTTTTTGGGTACCACAAAATAAATTGAGTATTGACCTGATCCGCACTGATCCTTGGGGATCCGCACCACTGCTCCCAACTGCAGGAGGTGAACCAGGGTGTCTCGTACAGCTCTGGCTTTGCCGCAGGCCTTGCATGGAGACTGCATGAAGGAGGAGGCCAGAGGTCTGGTGAACTCCAACGCATAGCCCTCTCTGATGATCTCCAGTACCCATTGGTCGGACATGATCTGGATCCAGGCATAGTAAAAATCCCGCAACCGACCCCCTATGGGTTGTACTGCTGCCGGGGCTCTGCTGGCTTCATTGCGACTTCTTAGGCCCCGAGAATGGTGAGGTGGCATGAAATCCCCTCCCCACTCCTCGGAATCCCCAAAAAACGCCCATGAGAGGAGAAACAACCCCTCTGGTATGGAGCAAATTGTATCATGCAGAACCACCTGAAGTCACACAACTGCCCCCATGTCAACATCGAGGTGTGGGCCTGCTTCTGCTTGTCTTCGGGGAGGCGCCCACCTTTTGACTCACTTAAGTCCTTCACCAACTTTCCAACTTTTCCAGCTCCTCCCTGAACAGAAGTTTACCTTTGAATGGAAGTTTACTAAGCCAGGTTTTAGAGGAGACATCCGCCATCCAATTCTGCTGCCAGAGGTAGTGGAGAGCCACTACCGCAAAAGCCATACTCTTAGAGAGCCATATAATTGGATCATAGAAGGCATCCACCAGGTAAGTAGCCTTCGCTTTCAGCCTAGACGCTGCCGCTGTCAGATCCTGAGCCTCATCCTCTGGCTCCAGAACCCCCAGCACCCACCACAGGCAGGCTCTGGCAACCAAGGCCCTGCAAACGGAAGCCTGCAAAGAAAGGGCATTGATGTCAAATGCCTGCTTCAGCAAAGTGTCCAACTTCCTATCCTGGAAACCAGTCAGAGGCGTGATAGGAGTGGAAAGACAAAGCCTTTATTATTTCCTTGACAACCCGACACAGGCCGTGTTTCGTTACCCTTCGTCAGGGGTTTGTCAGGCATAGACTAAAAAATAAACATATAAATGTTTAAAATCATAAAACCAGACCACAAAAAACGCTATCTATAAAACAATAAATAGATAAAAACAATTCAAAACAATGAACATTAATGAACAAAATAAAATGAAAACTTATACAAATAATGCAGAACTAAACTGAAAACATGTGCTCAAGAATGAAAACATAAATACCTTTGTTGAAGACCATAGAAAAAAGACGGTCCTATACCATATTGTTCTAAGGCATTAAATAAGACAACAGTCACACTAATAAAACATAAATGAAAGGGTTAAAACAAATGAAATTAAAAGCAAGAATTATATAATGCAATAATCAACGTACCAAATATAATGTGATAAGTACTACTATGAGACGTACAAGACACACACTAATCAAATTGGGAACTAATGGTGCTTTATTGTATCGAAAAATAGGATGTATGATATTACCTATCTATATTTAAAGAACGGCAGGAGTGAGTCGGTGGGAGTAAGGAACAAAAGAAGGAGAGCTTAAACTGTTAAGAAACATAATTGTAAGCAAAATGGACTCAGAATTAAAACATATGTGATGTGTAAAACCTTCATTGTGAATATCTAAGATTGTAAACTACAGAACGTCCCATATGTATGAATTACACACACAAAGAATAGTGTTGTAGACAGGATCGCACGCATGGACTCAATATTACTGTATATATCATTAAGTTATTCTGTACATAGTTTCCCCGGTTGTCCTGTTGTTGAAGTTCCCTGTTCAATGTAAAACTCAATGTTACTTGTATACATTGTAGTATGTTCTTGTTCAATGTACACCGCACTGATTGTAATAGCGCGGTATAAAAGAAGTGTTAAATAAATAAATAAATAAATAAATGCACTAAAACGCTGGCCATCTAGTGTTAAAAAACTTTTGTTGACAATACATTATAGTAAAAAGTATCTACAAAAAGCTAATGTGTATGTTACAAAAAGCAGCAATAGCAAAGCCGGATCGGCCACACACAGAAGCAACAATAGATCTCAGTCTTCCCGGGCAAAACAAAACCGGCCAGAGTTATCCTGACACGGCATAGCCCTATTAGCATCAATGACCCATAAAAAAACAGTTGCTCTGGGGTGGACATCAACCAACTTCTTCATGTACTCAAAATTATTAATAATTATCAATAACGAAAGAGTGGTGTGATAACACTTAGCTTTGCAGTTGCAGCAGTTGCAGCAGTGCTCATATAGTAGTGCTACGCCAATGCCATAATCCCCAACGCTCTTGTACGCACTTGATTTGCGTTTCACCTAAAGAGGTTTCCTCAGGGGGTGGCTGAAAAGGGAGGCCCAAAGATGTTGCCGCCACTTTCTGCAACTTTATCCCCACTCACCAGCACCCTAAATTGCCGATGTTGCACCTTTCAGCGGCAAGGCGGGAGGTTTGCTGGAAGGCTGTCTGCTGCTTTGCACTGCCTTGCCTTGCCCATGTGGCTCCTCACCTGATGACGCATTCAAGAGCCACTGCCACCGTAAGTAACATAGTAACATATAATAACATAGTATATGATGGCAGATGAAGACAAGTATGGTCCATCTAGTCTTCCCAGCAAGGCGGCAAGAGTAGGTGAACCTGCCGCTCTGTGCAGGTCACTTCTCTCAATGCCTTTGTTTAGGGGTGTACCCACCACTCCATGTAGGTCACCCCTATTTGTTCAGATATAAGAGATAGTTGTGCTTATTTTGATTTTGTCCTTTTGCTATAAAGGGATCCACTATGTCCGTCCCATGCCATTTTGAATTCTGTTACTGTGTTTGCCCCCACCACTTCCATCGGGAGGGCATTCCAAGCATCCACCACCCTTTCAGTGAAAAAGTATTTCCTGACATTGCCTTTCAGTTTACCCCCTTGCATCTTCATGTTATGCCCTCTAGTTTTACAGCGTCCCCATCTTTGGAAGAGGTTTGTTTGTCTATTAATACTCTTTAAGTATTTAAAGGTCTGAATCATATCTCCCCTGTCCTTCCTCTCCTCCAGAGTGTACATATTTAGATCTTCAAGTCTCCTCATAAGTCTTCTGAAGCAGGCTCCAAATCATTTTGGTCGTCTTCCTCTGTACCACTGCCAGCCTTTTTATATCCTTTATGAGATATAGTCTCCAAAACTGAACACAATATTCCAAGTGAGGCCTCACCAGCGACTTGTACAGTGGCATTAGTACCTCTTCCTTTCTGCTGGTAATTCCTCTTTGTATACAACCCAGAATCCTTCTGGCTGGATCAGAGCCCATATATCCCTTATTTCTGCCCTGGGGGGCGAGCCCCTTCCCCTTGCATCCCGTGACTCCTATTTGATTTTTTTTTTTTTGCCTTAAATTAACTTAATGCACCCAGCAGCTAGACAAATGAAGGACCAACTACCCTGAGAGGTTGCACTGACAGTGCAGAGCAGCCGGGGAGATCACATCCAAACTACCACTCCAGCTAACTGCCAACTCCTTAATTGTCTCATCAGTGAGTCCAACTCCTTAATTGTCTCATCAGTGAGTCCAGCTGCTTGGAGGCTGAGCTTACTGAGGCTAGTAGGTGGGATCAGCTTCCTAAGTATACTGATGTCATCAAGAAAATGACATGCTCAATCTCCAAGCTGCTGGTGGAGGTTGATTGCCCAGAGGTACGGGACTGGACTGGAGGGACAATAAGGAATGTAGCTTCATTGCACGGCCCCTAATCTTTCTACTTTTTGATGGTGTAAACAATTGATCTATATTTATCCATTCCACTCCATTCATTAATTAAATAGACCTCTACCATATCTCCCCTCAACTGTCTCTTTTCCAAGTTGAAGAGCCTTAACTTTTTAAGTCTTTTCTCACAGGGGTATCCTTCCATCCCCTTTACTATTTTGGCAGTTCTTCTCTGTACGTTTTCTAATTCTGATATATCCTTTTTATGATGTGGTGACCAGAATTGCATACAGTATTCAAAGTGCGGTTGCACCATGGAGCAGTACATTATAATATCCTTGTTTTTATTCTTCATTCCTTTCCTTATGATTCCTAGCAATCTATTTGCTTTCTTGGCCACCGCTGCACAGAGAGTGGAGGGTTTCAATGTATTATACATGATGACGGCTAAATCTTTTTCCTAAGTGATGGTTCCTATTGTGGAACCTTGCATCATGTAACCATAGCTTGAGTTGTTCTTTCATAGGTGCATAACATTGTAGTTGTCCACATTAAATTTCATCTGCCATTTGGACGTCCGGTCTTCCAATTTATCAAGGTCCTCTTGCAATTTTTCACAATCCTCTTGTGTTTTAACAACTTTGAATAATTTTGTGTCATCTGCAAATTTGATCACCTTACTCATTTTTCCTATTTACGAATATGTTAAAAAGCAGCAGACCCAGCACAGGTCCCTGGGGTACTCCACCATTCACCTTTCTCCATTGAGAAAATTGGCCATTTCACCCTACTCTCTGCTTTGTACATTGACAGTGCTACCAACCTAACCTAGTAGAAATGCTTTAGCTGTTTCTCCTTTTATCGCTGCTATATCCTTGTGTTTCTTTCACAAGGCCATATTCCACAAGCAGATGGCTTATCTACAGTGCACCTAGATGAACATAGCCAGCAGAACTGTACAATTTAATTGAATAATCAAGATCTTCAAAAGTGTCCCCATGATATTTTAATAAAGAAAATTCATGGCAGGGAAGTTTAAGGAGAAATGAAACTTTAAAATACTTTTTTGATATTAGAATTGAATGTTATTGTTCCTGAATGTATTCTCACTATTATTATGAAAGGAGGGAGTTTCCATAAAAAATAAACTTTGCCACTCATGGTAAGTATTATGCAGAGTTCTTGTAGCTTTATTGGTTCTTTTTGGAGGCTTAGTTTGACCAGAGTCAGGGCCTGGGAGTTTCTTCCTGTTCTTGTAGACTCTCAGATTAACTGTAGCCAGGGCCAGGAATTATTGTAGCCCCATGAACTTTCATTTTCAGTTAACATGAGATTCAGGGCCGGCGTTAGGGGGCAGCAAACAGCAAACTGCCCTGGGCCCCCATGCCAAAGGGGCCATCAAATCTGCCCCAAGCTGAAGGAGGCATAGCCTGCAAGCAGACTTTGGGGGAGGGGGGTCCCCTTACCAGTTTCTGTCCTGGGGCCCTGCATGTCTAACCCCATCCCTGCTGAGAATAACCCCCTTCCTCCCTCTCCCCAAATACATTTTATATTTCCACTATTTTGTATATGGAAGAAGAAGTATTTTTCTAAGATCTTACATTTTTACTAAGCGATACAATACTGGCAATTTAACTGAAACTCTTACTCTGGATTTAGTTAAGGAATATATCCACACAAAGATGTAACACCTATAGGTCAACAGAAGAAAAGCATTCCCTAATAAAATTAACCTGCTAGAAAATGCAGGCTAACCTGTTGAACCTATTTATGAAATCCAATTATGGGTGTATTAAAGAGTAAAATGAGAGTGAAACCATCTGAATACTTTCCAGTACTGAATTATAAAATATTCCTCAGTTCCTATTTGGTATTAAGGGTTGATTACTAAGCCATATGTGACCTCAGAAATGCAATAGCACATTCAAAAACAGCAAATATCATGTGTAAGCACGTTTGCAAATGTTATGCTATTTGATATTTTTGCTTACATAATTTGCAAAGGCATTAATAAAAATTATTCATAATCACTAATGAGCCAAATAATCACACAAATCAACTCATTGGCAATTTGTATATAGCAAAATTAGCAAGGAAAATTGTACAATACTGCACCTCTGGAAGGTGTTATAATTTTTTTGTGATAAAGTTTGTGATTTTATGCAAATGTTGCCACAAAATTAATGCTGTGAATCTCATTTGAATAATATCTAAAGGAGCTGATATCGCTATTGGAATTTCTCATAGTAACTCATTTCTGCAAGGAGGCTTGCAGGTTAAAGCATTTGCTTATTAAGCTTCAGTTATTTATTTATTTTGTTTAAGTGTTTTTTTTATACCGCTATTTCCAAGGATCAAGGGCGTTTTACAATGAACAAAACTAGGTACACTGAACTTTAGCAAAGGAGCTACAAAGAACTGGTGATAAATTATTTACAATGAACATATATCACAGTTTTTACGGTGGTTAAATTTCAGTCAGTATACACAAATGTGAATTGTTTTCATCATGCTACCATGAATGAATTATGTGATGTCATATAGTTTGGATATTATTGGTTTAGAGGAAGTTGCAGTGAGAAAGTATGTAAAGGTGTCAATATTATATTGGATCAGTAATATTTTGGTTTATTGAAGGTCCAAAATGTTCAAGGAACAGGTACGTTTTAATTTCCTTGCGGAAGCTTTGAAGATCCTTGATGGTTCTTAATTTCTCAGGAAGGGAGTTCCACAGTATGGGAGCAAAGTATGTGAATGCCCTATTACTTGTGGACCAGTTTGTTTTACGGTAATTAGAGGGAACTAATTATAATTAAGTAACACTTACTTCTGCCTATGATCTGAGTTAGATGTCTTGAGTAAAAGGCAAAATGGAGCTAACAGAGTCTGAACAAAGTTATTATGATATTCTGAGATCACCAGCAAAGGACTATTACTTTTACAATGGAAATGTCATGGAATGTACGGTATAGATACAATTTGCCATACTCAATCAGGACGAAGGTCCATCAAGCCCCGTATCCTGTTTCCAATAGTGGACAATCCAGATCACAAGTACCTGGCAGGATCCCAAAAGATGGACAGATTCCATACAGTGGATTTCCCCCAGTCTGCTTTAAGAATGATTTATGAACTTTTCTTCCAGGAGCTTATCCAAACCTTTTCTTAAACCCAGCTACACTAACAGCTTTTAATACATCTTCCAGCAATGAATAGATAGATAAAAAGAGCAACAGGTGATATTCAAAAGTTCTTATGTAGTCAGTGTGGCCGCATAAGTACTTTAAAAAAATACCTTGTGCTGCTATGGATTAATTCTGGCTGTATAAGCTGCTAAAGAGAGCAAAGGGAGCAGAATTTGAGATGGGCCATCGAGAGAGGGGGGCAAGGGGAAAAGTTAAACATATGACAGGGAGATTCAGCTGCCATCTATATAAGCTATGTATTTTAAATGTGAATACAGGAATGTCAAGGATAACTTTATCTCTATATAATTACGCCGGCATTTTCAGGATTCACAGTTCAGTGCATTGCTTGGCTGAAAATCTGCATAAAGTCATATAGATAAATTATCCATATGACATAATGCGTTTGATGGCTATCTGAATATTTGCCTAATATATTTTATAACTTCCATTCCTAAGTTATAAATCCAACCAGGGGCGGCCCAAGGGGGGTGCGGGGCCATGTGCGGAGACTGGGTGTGGGACCTCATTTGCATAAGGGGCCTCATTTGCATACATATTTGCATAATGTTACCATACACTAACTTTTAGTAAACGTGCTTCTTAATGAGTGTATGGATAAAGAAAGACTAAACAATGTCTACATTACTATAATCCAGTGCCAACCGCCAGGCACATTAGGAGTTACTACAAACACTGCCCACTTAGAACCCATAGCAAATACGCTGTATCCTAACAGCACTACCAGGACTCACAAAGCACCAAATCCTACCTATTAAAAGGCAACATTGCAAATATTAAACCAATACATTTCAGAGAATAACAATACATGACCTACTGGGGAAAGAGAACAGGTGGCAATGTCAAATAGGAATTACATAAACAAAATACCTCAGCTCAGTTACACATGCAGAACATAGACCATCACCAAACAAGGAATCACAATTTAGAAACAGGAAGCCCCAGTGGGCTTAACAGAACCGTGAGAGAGATACTCTCCCTTCGCAGCTGTGAAAGCCGACACTGTGGGAGCTGATGCTGCAGGGAGGGCTTTGCCGGGCAGGGGGGGTGGCCCGCGGGATGCTTGATTCTGCCGCTGCCATGGCGGCAACGGCAGCAGCAGCCGGTTTGTTTGTTTTTTTAAACCTACCTGGACTGATGCAGAATGTTTTTTGCGCGGGACCCCCTGAAACGCGGGGCCCTGTGCAAAAAACATTCTTGCTTAATGGACGGGCCGGCCCTGAATCCAACATGTTTCTCTTGTCTTCAGCTGACTGCAGTTTTTGTTTTACAAAGAAGTTAATAGTAAGCAAATTGTGCTAAACTAAAAAATGACTTTGTAGAATTCAGGGGCATTTTTTTTTTTTTTAGCTCCCACTTTTCCAGTTACATTCCAGGCGAGTTTCATTCAGCTACAGTAGGTATTTTCCTGTTCCCAGAGGGCTTACAATCTGAATGTGTACCCAGAGCAATGGAGTGACTTGCCCAAAGCTACAAGGATATAAAGATGGGACCAAATCTAAGGCAAGTTTGTGCACAGTTTCAAACTAGGAACTTGTTTTCCCAACACAATATTTTCCCCCAGCATCTGGTAAGAAAATATGCAGAGAAAAATCAAGCAAGATTCCCGGCATTCTCATTTGCCTTTGATTTAATAGGGATGTTGATTGTCTCTGAGATGTACAGCTGACTCTCTCCTGAACTGTACTTTTGCCAAAGCATTGTAATAAGGGGTTGATCAGATCTATTACAATACAACTTTCCAATTTCATTTGTTAATTATCTTTGTCCCATCATTCAGTTCAGTATAATTATTTGTGGTACGTGAGCAGTTCAACTCCAGATCAGCTCAAATGTTTTAAATTATACATATTAATTCTTCTACTTTGCTTCTTCTGCTAGGCTTTACTGTTTAAATAAAAAACTTTAAAATTTCATTAGTTTTCATTCAATTCCTGCACAAAAGTTCAACTCAGCTAGTCCTTAGACGTGGATACCCTTCTTAAATCTTAAATAAGATTGACAATTATAATTGTCTTATTCATGATCAAATATCAAAATGTCTTGTATATGTTCTTTGAGACCACACAGTTTACTTTCTTCTTGAGGGATAGGTTTCTGCCACAGAATGGAACAACAAGCAATGTACTGTAATTAGTCAGATAGTCTTGACAACAGATGGTTATATCTCCTAGTTGGTCTATATTTCCTTTTGAGTCCTTTCTTGTATAAAGATTAATTTTCACCGGAGTTTGGTCATTCTTCCCTTGATTAATATTATGGGCTGGAATAGGAACAATTGAGACATGGAATTATTTTCCTTTATTGTGCTGAAAATATTGATTTTATTTTTTCCTCTTCTTATTGTTGTCTATGGGGATCATTTTAGAAGCTCTATTCATCTGCAAATAAGTATACAGAGTCCAAATCACAATGTTGTCACTGGAGCCGTTTTACAAAATGACTCTGGAGATGTCCCCACACTAGGGATGTCTATCTTGCATCGTAAGGGGGGCAGTCCTAAAGTGTGGAAGTGCCTGGTTCACACAAGGGGTTAGCTATGCTCTGGAAACCAAGGCCAAAGCCTCGACTATGCTTCAAACCAAACATCACTTTTACAGACATGGGAACAAGATGAACTGCCTCCTTCTTTGGCAGTTAAATTGGCAGAGGACTAAAAAAAAGTATACGTCCTCTCCTTGGCTCACAGCACTATGATTTATCGCTCCCATGAGTTAGCCGATATATTTGCCAACTTTTATAAGGATCTATATTCTTCTCATTTAGGAGCGGACAGGGCTGAAATCAGGGAGTGGCTGATGGCCGCTGATCTTCCCCATCTCCCACCTGAGGCCCAAGAGATGCTAGAGGAGGTGCATTTGGCGATTCACCAGTTGAAGTCTGCCAAGGTGCCAGGACCAGATCCTGTTTTTGGCTGAAATATACAAGACTCTTCCTGAGCTCTTTGCCCCCATTCTGGTCCAAGTTTTCAATAGTGTCCTATCCAAGAAGACACTGCCAACATCATTCTACCACGCCTCCATCACGGTAATTCCCAAAGACGGTAAAGATCAGCTAGTATCCCACAGTTATAGACCTATCTCACTTCCAAACATTGATTATACAATTTTTACCATAATTCTTTGAACCCAGCTAGAACTGAAGATTTATGATCTTACCCATCTGAACCAAATGGAATTTATTAAACACAGATATTGATTCAAAAATTTCTGGTGGTTAATAAATATTTTACATAGAGTTAGGGGGAGACCGGAACATTATGCAATCCTCTTGCTAGATGATGAAGAGGCTTTTGACAAGGTTGAGTGGCCCTACCTGTTGGCAGTCTTGAAGCACTTCAGCTTTGGGTCAAATAGGGAGGAGTAGCCTAGTGGTTGGGGTAAGTTGCCTTGGGCCAGAGAGCTAGGGGTTCAAATCCTGCTGGAGGACAGCAACCTCAAGCTGGAGGGACTGGGGTTTCTAGTCCCACAGTCACACCTTGGGCAAGCCACTTAACCCCCTGATGCCTCAGGTACATAACATAGATTGTGAGCCCTTTGGAGACAGGGGAAATATATACCATACCTGAATGTACACCACTTTGATCCAGTGAAAAGCAGTATATAAGCATTGCCAAATAAATACATTTGTGTGGCTGGATAGAAGCCATGTATGTAAGTCTCATGGCTTCAGTTCTAGTTAATGGTTTCCATTCTAACTCTTTCAGGCTCAGGCATGGAACCCGACAAAGCTATCCCTTATCACCCTTACTTTTCGTGCTTTCCATAGAACCACTAGCTTGTCATATTTGAAAGAGGGCGATGAATATGGAAATCAGCCTCAGACGGCAATTGCATGCCCTATCTTTATGCACAGACGATACCTTTATACACCTTTTTGACCCGGTGTCTACGCTCCCTGGAATGATTATCCAGAGTCTCTGGGTTCACCATAAACAGGCAGCAATCCACCCTATTTCTTTGTTCAACCACCACTGTTTTGCCTCCACCTGAGCACCCGGGTAACTTCCTCAGGGTTGCCACTTTAGATACCTTGGTATACACATCCCCCGAGTCCTTTCCTTACTTCTTGCTGAATTATATTGTGCTCTTAGATGGCCTCAGCAAGAAAGTGGAATCCCTGAGTTCCTCCTTGGTAACATGGCTCAGTCGTATTAACACAGTTAAGATGCTCATCCTCCCGAAGCTCCTAGTTCTATTCACGCAGCTTCCTATCCAGGTCCCCTGTAGCTTCTTCAAGGCAGTCTGATGAACTCTTTCAGGTTTTATATGGCAGAGTAAATTAGCCCTGGGTCAACTGACCGACTCTAACTCTTCCCAAAAACAATGAGGGCTTAGACTTTCCAGACCTGGAATTATACTACTGGTGATCGTGCCTGTGCACTGCCTATTTCTGGGTGACTAGTTCAAGATCTGATTGGGGAGTCTTGAAGGGTCATGGATGTCCCCTGTACCTTTAAAGTAGTTCTATTCCTGTGAGAGTCGATGGGAGTTCATCAGGTGCTTTCTCATCCCTTCCTGGGGCCTATGTGGAGGGCTTGGCTTGTGCTTTGTAAGAAGCACGGGATCTCTCCCTGCATATCTCTCTACACTCCAATCTCGACTTTCGCCTTTGCAAGAAACTTTAGTGGAAGGACCCTGGGCTTCAGACAGGACTTTCACTTACCCTCTCTGTTTGAGGCACTGTGGAGAACCTCGCTGACTTTTTCCAATTTTTCCAACTGCGTCATTGTTTTGGGGCCTTCCCCCAAACTACTGAAGTATTGCATCCTCCCAGACAGTGGAAGTGAGTCCTCTGTGAATCCAAATGACTGAGGTCCTTTCTTGCCCGTCCATGGAAAGCTTTTGCTATAGACCCCTACTCCTTTGTGGGTTCGCACCTACAGGGTGAGCTGAAGTGGAGCACTGAGCTCTCTCAGGATTTATATGGCCTAGTAAAAAACTCTGGATCAGTTGGTCCACTCTAACTCTTCCCAAAAGCAATAGGGGCCTAGGCTTTCCAGACCCAGAATTACACAACTTTCTACACTTCCCTATGGACCTATGTGGTGCCTTCCATAACCCATATGCAAGCTTTAGTAGCTGAGGTAAATGGGGGAGGGGGGAAGGTAGTCCAGAGGGAGGCACCTTCGAGGTGATATCTCAGGGCTGAGGGGGCAAGTGCTCCCCCACTAGTGTGATTGGATCCCTTCATAAGCTGGAATTTACAGCTACCCATGGGGGTCATTTCAATTCCCAGCTCACAGCCCCCTCTAAGGGGTGACTCTATTGGTAATTCTCTTTGTACACCTGACCACTGGGGGATTCTCCTTTTCTTTACCATCTCCAGTTTGCTCTGTCTTCTACCCATGATGTAACTCAGATGATTTTGGGGTGGGGGAGGTTGGTGAGGAAGGAGAGGGGGGAAGGAGGGGTGGGGGGGGGGAAGTGAGAGGGCGGAAAGATGGAGATAGTTGTTCCTAAGGTCATTTTCTGCTGATGGGACGTATCATGAGGTTATTTGTATGTAAACTCTCATAGGAGTAAGGTGGTTACTCGCACGCTTCTGTTTTATACATGTATATATGGCTTCACTAGTCACTACTTAATATGTTATATATTCTGGAATCTTTGCAGTTTCTGATGTTTGGAGTTCTAATCCTTTTTTGTTTGATCAATGAAAATTCTATACACAAAAAAACCCCTAAGAGAAATAATCAGCAGCACTAACTGGATAATGCTGTTGAATATCCCTTCTAACCACCACAGCACTGCCCGAACAGTCCCAGGACAATCCATGGTTTGGGCGAGAGCAGTTCCAGTTAGTGGTGATTTTGAGTCCACTAACTGGATACATGCACAAATTAAGTTAGGTCATTTCAATAAGTGTCCTAACTTTATGAGGATTGGCTACAAGAGAGTGGTTGAATATCGCCACTGTCCAGATAGCCATATTGGTCAGTGCTGAAACCAGATATTTCATGCCGCAGGATATCCACATTCCAGCATTGATATCTAGTTTCAGTTTTACCTGTAGCAGTCAGACGCTTTAAAACCACTGACCACTGCAGGCTGAATATCAGGCCCTCAATGTTTTGTTAAGTCATTTAGAATGAGATGTCACGAAATGAAGCCAATTGCATTTTTATTTTCTTGTCATTTCAAAACAATAGAACATCCCTAATACTCTTGTCTCTTTATCTCTGTAACTCATAGGGGCATGTTTACTAAAACCCCGCTAATGTGCGGGCCGCGCTAGTGTGCGGGTGTCATATAAGGTATGGGCGTTTCTATCGGAAAAAGAAAAAACGTGATTTAAATATGCACTAAGGTGCGCGGCGCAAGCTGTGCGGCAGGCATAAGTGGCGCGCTGATGTGCAAGCAGAAGAGCAGAGCCACAGCACAATGGTTAAGACACTGACCAATGATGCAGGGATCAGGGGTTCAATCCCCCACAGTACCCAACAAAGACAGCTGGCTGAGGCATTACTTTAGGAGCCAGATTAATATTGGGCAGCATAAGGCGGTGCGCTGATGGGTATAAGGTGGTGTGCTATTACTTTAGGAGGCATATTAATATTGGGCGGCATAAGGCGGCGCGTTGATGCATAAGCATAGGAACAGAACCACAGCACAATGGTTAAGACACTGACCAATGATGCAGGGAACAGGTGTTCAATCCCCTACAGTGCCCAATGAACAAGGCTAGCTGAGGCATTACACATTATGGGGAAGATTGCCTTAGGAGGTATTTTATTTTTATTTTAATTCTCACTACTAGCAAACGCACTCTCAAAGCATGTTAACATAAGGCGCCCCATAAGGCACATTTTAAAGTGCACTGTCCACCAAGGCACCCTAGAATGTTGCTTATAGGGCGCTTTATAGGGTGCCGTATGAGGTACCGCAAGGTCAGAGTACTGTTTTTGATGGCAGCACTGTGCAGTTTAGGGAATGAAAAGCATAAGTAGGTGCGCTGAGATGTAAGGAGGAGCAGCAGTGGAGCACAATGGTTAAGGCACTGACTGCTGATACAGGGGTCATGAGTTTGCTCCCCAGTGTGCCTAATACATAAGACTGGCTGAGGCATCAGCTTTGCAATGTACATTTTGTTTCCTGCAGCACTTTATTTTTATTTTATTAATTGCTGTCAGCAAACACGCCCTCACGTGCCGTAATTGAAGGTGCCGTATAAGGCACCATATAAGGCACTCCATAGGGCACATTATAAAGTGCACTATCCGCCACGGCACCCTAAAATGTCCCCTAAAGGGCACCCTATAAGTTGCATCACAGGATAATGTATAGTGCACCTTACATGGACGGGAACCATAAGGTGCCCTATAGGGCGCCCTATAAAGCGCCCTCAGAGGCACCTTATGGGTACAGTACACTGAGGGTGTTTTTACTGGCAGCAAAAATGTACATTAAAAAGAGATAATGCTTTGGGCAGCCCTACCAAATAACCCCACTGTGGGTTTGAACCTATGACCTCTGGCTTCACAGGCAGTGAAGTAACCATGGGGCTACAGCTCTATAGCTACTAGCAAGCCCCAGGCTGGCTGCAGAGAGCCTGCACTTCACCACACAGACAGTCTGTTGTGGTCACCAGGATAGGGTTAGCACACCCGTACCCATGATGCACTGCACATGCAAATCAGCTGTCCACAGATAAACACAAGATGGGGAATGCACCCCCACAGCACCTCAGCCTGGTAGGGGGAAGTGACCATGTGCACCCAGGGCCGGCCCGTCCATTGAGCAAGAATGTTTTTTGCACAGGGCCCCGCGTTTCAGGGGGCCCCGCGCAAAAAACATTCTTAAGCATCCCAAGTTAAAAAAAAAAAAAAAAAAACCGGCTGCTTCTGCCGCGGCAGCTTCAAGAGCTCTGCCGCGGCAGCTTCAAGAGCTCTGCCGCGGGGCCCCCCCCTGCCCGGCAGAGCCTCCGTGCATCTTCAGCTCTTCACGTCCAAAACGCGGGCTTTTTTCAGAGCCGCGAGAGTTTCTTTTCCGCGGCTCTCTTAATCCCGCGGGGCTGATGGGATTTCCCATCACCCTCGGCGGGATTAACAGAGCCGCGAGAAAAGAAACTCTCGCGGCTCTGAAAAAAAGCCCGCGTTTTGGACGTGAAGAGCTGAAGATGCACGGAGGCTCTGCCGGGCAGGGGGGGGCCCCCGCGGCAGAGCTCTTGATGCTGCCGCGGCAGAGCTCTTGAAGCTGCCGCGGCAGAAGCAGCCGGTTTGGGTTTTTTTTTTAATTTTAATTTGGAATGATAGGGGGGGGGGTGGTTAGGACTGGTAATGGGCTATGGGAGGTGGGGAGGCTAAACTGGAAGTAGGCAGATGGGAGGGGGAGGCTAAACTGGAAGTGGGCTGATGGGGGGGGGGGTGGTGAGGACTGGTAATTGGCCAGGGGGGGGGCTGGGTAGGACTGGTAAGGGGCCGGGGGGGGGGGGTGGGTAGGACGGGTAATTGGCCATGGGGGGGGAGGCTAAGACTGGAAGTGGGCTGATGGGGGGGGGTTAGGACTGGTAATGGGCTATGGGGGGGCGAAGTGGGCTGATGGGGGGGGGGTTAGGACTGGTAATGGGCTATGGGGGGGGCTAAGTGGGCTGATGGGGGGGTTAGGACTGGTAATGGGCTATGGGGGGGGCTAAGTGGGCTGATGGGGGGTTAGGACTGGTAATGGGCTATGGGGGGGCTAAGTGGGCTGATGGGGGGGTTAGGACTGGTAATGGGCTATGGGGGGGCTAAGTGGGCTGATGGGGGGGTTTGGACTGGTAATGGGCTATGGGGAGGGGGCTAAGGCTGGAAGTGGGGGGGTAGGACTGGAAATGGGCTGATGGGGGGGGGTTAGAACTGGTAATTGACTATGGGGAGGGGGCTAAGGCTGGAAGTGGGGGGTAGGACTGGAAATGGGCTGATGGGGGGGTTAGGACTGGTAATGGGCTATGGGGGGGCTAAGACTGGAAGTGGGCTGATGGGGGGGGTTAGGACTGGTAATGGGCCGGGGGGGGGGTTAGGACTGGTAATGGGCCATGGGGGGGGGGTGTTAGGACTGGTAATGGGCCATGGGGGGGGTGTTAGGACTGGTAATGGGCCATGGGGGGGGAGGCTAGGACTGGTAATGGGCTGATGGGGGGGGAGGGTTAGGACTGGTAATGGGCCATGGGGGGGGGGAGGCTAAGACTGGAAGTGGGCTGATGGGGGGGGTAGGACTGGTAATTGGCTATGGGGGGGGCTAAGACTGGAAATAGGCTGATGGGGGGCTAGGACTGTCAATAGGGGGATGGGGGGTTAGGACTGGTAATGGGCTATGGGGGGCTAAGACTGGAAATGGGCTGATGGGGGGGCTAGGACTGGAAATAGGGTGATGGGGGGGTTAGGACTGGTAATGGGCTATGGGGGGCTAAGACTGGAAATGGGCTGATGGGGGGGTAGGACTGGTAATTGGCTATGGGAGGGGGGCTAAGACTGGAAATAGGCTGATGGGGGGCTAGGACTGGAAATAGGGTGATGGGGGGTTAGGACGTAATGGGCTGATGGGGGGTTAGGACTAGTAATGGGCTATGAGGAGGCTAGGACTGGAAATGGGCTGAGTGGAAGGAGGGCTTGAACTGCAAATAGCTGATGGGGACGGGGGCTTGGAATGGAAATGGGTTGTGAGGGGGAGGGAGCTAGGACTGGAAATGGGTGAGGGGGGGGGCTAGGACAGGAAATGGGCTGATGGGCTAGAATAGGACTGGAAATTGGCTGTTGGGGGGTGCTAAGATTGGAAATGGGCTGTGGTGGGGGTTTGGATTGAAATGGACTCATGAAGGGGCTAGAACTGGAAGTAGGCTCATGGGGGGCTTGGATTGGAAATGGGCTGAGTGGAGGGGAGCTAGGATTTGACATGGGCTGATGGTGGGGCTAGGAAAGGACTAGAAATGGGCTCATGGGGGGCTGGGATTGGAAATGAGCTGATGGAGGGACTTGGATGGGACTGCAAATAGATGGGGGAGCTAGGACTGGAAATGGGCTTATGGGGGGCTAGGACTGGAAATGGGCTGATGTGGGGACTAGAAGGGAGCGGATGCTGGGTGGGACTGGAACTAGAATGGAGCTGATGTTGGGGGAGGATTAGAATGGGATGGAGCTGGGAGAGTGAAATGGAGAGGGAAAAAATATTTTGTGTGGGAGGGAAGACAAATCTACAATTGTCCGGATATTGGGAGAGTAGTGGGGATTGAGGATGGAGGGGTAAAATTTGAGTGGATGAAATAGGAATGAGGAAAGAGCAAAAAGGAGAAAGATTAGTATGTTAAAGCAGATGTAGAGAGAGAATGGAAAAAAAACTAGAAGAGAGAAGAAAAGACAAATGGACAGCAGACGATGAAGAATTAGCGGAAGACACGAAGAAGAAACCAGAAGAAAGTGGCTGGAGCAATTGCAGCTGAAAAAAAATGCACAAAAGGTAGAAAAATATCTCTTTATTTTGAATTTATTAATTGGAATATGTCAGCTCTGGGAAATGTGCATCATTAACGTCTGCGCTTTGTTTAGTACAAGAGCAAATTAATGTATAGTTTTATTTCTACAGTGTTGTACATTCCAAGTTTGGCTTTTGGGATTCCCAGTTTAATTATTGTCTTCCTGTTTCTAAATTGTGATTCCTTGTTTGGTGATGGTCTATGTTCTGCATGTGTAACTGAGCTGAGGTATTCTGTTTATGTAATTCCTATTTGACATTGCCACTTGTTCTCTTTCCCCAGTAGGTCATGTATTGTTGTTCTCTGAAATGTATTGGTTTAATATTTGCAGCGTTTTCTTTTGATAGTTAGGGTATGGTGCTTTATGAGTCCTGGTAGTGCTGTTAGGATACGGAGGGTTTGCTATGGGTTCTAAATGGGCAGTGTTTGTAGTAGTTCCTAATGTGCCTGGCGGTTGGTATTGGATTATAGTAATGTAGAAGTCTTTTAGTCTTTCTTTATTCATACACTCATTAAGAGGCATGTTTACTAAAAGTTCGTGTATGGTAACATTATGCAAATATTTATGCAAATGAGGCCCCGCACCCCCCTTGGGCCGCCCCTGTGTGCACCCCCACAGCACCTCGGCCTGGTAGGGGGTACCGACCGGGTGTTTTACTGGCACAGAGTAGCTACACACCGTCACATTGTGCGGGTACTGTGCTCACCCTGAGGGTGCAGTGAGGCACCCAGCACCAGGTCCACAGCACCTTCCATGGCTGAAGGCAGCCATGCCAGAGATCCAAAGCAGTGTTAAACTGTGAGACAGGTAGTTTCTGCAGAAACACTTTGGATATCTTTGTCTGTCTCAGTCAGGTGTAGGTGGGCAATGTACCACCACCCCCTCCCTGAGGGTGGCAAACAGGGTCTCCCATCAACAGATCCACATCCTCCCTGCAATGGTGGCAGTAGAGGGAACCATCAACCCCAGTCCTGCTGGGGAACAGACACCCTACAGGGCAGTCAATGCAGCTCTGTACACATCCATAACACAATAGCAGACAGACTTTAGGCCTGGATATGCTAAGCTGCATCCCATTGTCCTGCAGCAAGCCTTCAGCCACTGCACCCTGCAAGCCACTCCAGCAAGACACATACCAGCTGCAAACAGTCTGTTAGCTAGTCCATAGTGCATGTTCCCAGTGGAAATGCATGCACCCAGAACTGGGATGTCAGCATACACAACAAGCAGATAAATCAGTGACTGGGCCCCAAAAGGAAACCCATAAATATCACATGAGAGAAATACTATATAGCACTATGGGGGTGCCTAGCCATGCTGTGGTCACTGCACAGTCAGGGTGAGAGTGATCTCCCAGCAGGACATACTGAGGTCACCCTGTCTGTGTAGGTGGTGGCCGGGCACTAAAATGTCCCAGTCAGTGCCCTATGCCCTGTGCAGATGCACCCTGGCCTGGCCACCCTGTCCGGGCTATACCCATGGTACCTTGCTCCTCATTATGCACATTGGCAGGCCAATACTGGCAACAGTGCTGGCAGTGTGGGCTGTGGAAGGTGTTTGCAGCCACCACACACTGTAGAGACAGACACACACTCCGACACCTATGCCAGCATTGTGCTACTATAGAGGAGTTCAGCAGCCATGCCCACCACACCAGTCCTGGGCACAGTACAGGCATGGATATGGTACGCAATACTTTTGGGGGTCACTCCCCAGGGTGGTAAACACTGTCAGAGACCAGACCTGAAGCACACACCACAGACATCAGAATGATTGTTATGATGGAGCTCAATCAGCAAACTGTGCTTAACGTAGGAATTTCTATCTGCCAGTACTCATAGCAAATGTTTGAGAGCTCTGTACCATATACCCAGGTGTAGGGTTGCATTGCTAAGGTATGCAAGTGCTAGTATTGGGAGATGCACGCAGGGCCCAATGTCCTGCCTCTCCAGGAGGCATTGGCCAATGGGGCCTGTGGGTGTGGGTGTGGGTGTGGGTGTGTCTGCCCCTGTTGGCTGCTGCTTTACGGCAGAGGTTCCCAACTCCAGTCCTGGTGTGCCAAACACTGTTCGGGTTTTCATGCTGTCCCTCATGAATATGCATGAGCAACATCTGCATACCATGGGGGTGGTGCATAGATATGCAGCACAGGCATCTTTATTAGAGGCAGCATGGAACCAGAATGGTGTGTGGCCCTCCAGGACTGCATTTGGGAGACTCTGCTCTAGGTAATGCGCCTGTTTATGGTGTCTGTGCTCGGTGGGGTAAAATATAGGCGTTTTAACCATGCGTATGTTCTCAGCAATAAAGGTTTGTCCTTACTATCACAGTTTAGTTGTGGGAAAAATATGTGGACTGGATTGGCAGTAGCCCCAGCTGGGCTTTGAACCTGTGACCTTCTGTTCTTGCACATACTGTCTGTGTACACTGCACCTCCTTGTTGCCACCGATGGGCTGCATTCCCTGGGGAGTCCATGACTGTACATCTGACAGAGCCTGTCTGTTGCAGTGGACGGTGCCAGCCTGCACACGGCTAGGCCACTGTCTGCTGTGGCTGGCAGCCACTGCCCCCTCCACCACCTGTACCCTTCCGCCAACATGCTGACATGTCCTCATCTTGGAAAAAGCATATGACCTGATTGAGTTGTGGCACTCCAGGACTGCATTTGGGGGACTTGGCTGTAGGTAATGCCCATTGTTATGGTGTGTATGCGGTGTAGGGTAAAATATAGGTGTTTGAACCATGCTTATGTTATCTGCAATAAAGGAGTGTTCTTACTATCTCTGTTTAGTGGTGGGTAAAATATGGGGACTGGGTTGGCAGGAGCCCCAGCTGGGATTTGAACCTGTGACCCTCTGGTCCTACAGACACTGGCTGTGTCTGCTGCACCACACTGTGGCCACAGAGACAGTGCAGTCCCTGGAGATAGGAAACCTGGCCGAACGAGTCAGAAACCCTGCTCTGCACAATTTTACTGTGGGCTCATTCACCTTGTATGGAGACAAAAGGGCAAATAAACCTCAAAAATGACCTCGCAAAAAGGGCAAAAAAACATAATCCAGCTGGCCAATAGTGATATCAATGGGCAACATTAAAAAACACTCCCAGGAAAGCTCCAAAAAAATGTAATGATTTTTGCAAGGGTCTACGGTTTGCAAGGTTTTTGCAAGGTTTCCCCGGTTTTGCTGTACATTGCTGACGGAAATGGTTTCTCTTCCCTTTAAATCGGCTCTAACGCGAGGTTTTCACTCGCGGTATTTTTAATCTGGAATTTCAGCCCCGCTCCTGTGCGGAGAGCCTCTCCCCTCCCACTCTCCGCCCATTGACCCCGTCCCTCCGCCCCTCGGGAGCCTTCCTCCGCCCTCGGAATGCCTTTCCACGCCTCTATCGCACATTAGTGCGCCGTGCACTTGTGCGGGCCCGTTAGTGCTGCGTGCACATGTGCGGGGCCCAAAAACACACTATTAGCGTGCGCTAAGGTACCTTAGCACACGCTCAAGTGCGCCCCGCACAAGTGCGCGGTTTAGTAAACATACCCCATAGATTATGAGTTACAGAGATAAAGGTAGCTATTGAGTTTAGTTAAAATAGAGATTTGACAACATCTGAATCTTTCGAGCAAGCTGATGTCAGATTAAACCAATTGGCCTTTCCAAGATAATGGGGCAGTTTAATGGTCCAGTGTAATAACATACAGTACACCATGCTGTTATCCCATGTCAATGTGTGATCCCATTTTATGCAGTGGGGTCTGTGATATGTAGGTGATTTACACATGTAAATATGACCACTTACTTCTGCAAATTGTATGTACATGTAAATGGCCATTTTAAAAAAATGTCTCATTTTACATGTGGATTTCCATATCATGTAGAAATTGCAAGGGGGCATGTCAGGGGCACAGCCTGGGCGGAATGAAAATCTACATGTGTATCCCCCATTTCATATAGGGTATGTATGTAAAAGCCCATAATTATTCACGTCTGGATTTATAGCTGCTCACTGACATGTATAGGTATTTAAAAAACGATCCTTTTGGCCATCCCTTCATAGGAGGGATTAAGGGGGATATCTTCCTTAATCACCCAATGTTTGTTTCCCCCTCCAAATTGAAATTAAATTAAGATAGAGTCCTCTGTGTTTATTAGCAGCGTTTGCACATCTAAGTTTGCAAAATGGCTCTGATACTCACCTGCCTTTGGGAAAGATCAAACACCTTTTCTCCTCTATTGGGAAAAGGTCTTGGAGAAAACCTTTCAGCTCCTTTCAGCTTCACATCAAAAAGAACAAAACTCTCTTCCTTTCAAGTGAAAATATTAATGACAAAGTCCTTTCTCTACAGGGGAAATATTAGGATGCAACCTTTCTCCTTTATTCCAGAAAAACATTTGACGGCACATTTCAGGTAGAACAGGAAAATCAGAATTAAGATGTCAAGTCACCACGTTTACAATTTGGCTGGTATTTTAGAAACAACTCTGCTAATAGTGGAACAGTTTTTGAAATATGAATAAGGAGGTACAAGGATGCACAGGGTATATATTTATATATATGTATGTATAGCAGTAGAAGCCATTTCACAAACATAATGGGAAAAATCAATGGAGGAAAACCCAACAACTTACACGTAATGCCGGCATTGCACAAAGTACATGTGCTGAGCCATTTTGAAAACCTAGACATGCAGATGCTCTTAATTAACTATAGGGGGATCTATTTTGATCTCTGTTCAATTTGGAGGGATAAACAAACCCCTTAATTCCTCCTGTAAAGGGATGGTTAAAAGGAGCACTTTCTGGAAGCAGGTGCAAATCCCAATGTGGACAATTTGGGGCTTCCATGTGCATTCCTTATGTGAAATGAGGAATACATGTATAGATTTTTATCCCAGACACAGTCCAAGACGTGAGATGGGTGGAAAAACAATTTATTAATTATATCAAGACCTATAACAACCCGACACAGGCCGTGTTTCGCAGACCTTCATCAGGGGTTGGTCAGGCAAGGTACTAAAAACATAAAAAACATAAATATTAAATATAGCAACACATTTAAAAAAAGTAAAAGAACAGATCCAAGGTTATAATATATAAAAAACGTGCAAATTAAACTCATAAAAGATAAAACAATAAATATCTTATAAGCTAAAAGGAATAATAAAACTTAAAAGTGAGGATACGCTAAAGGGGATTCAAATAAACATAATTTGACCACATTTTTTAATAACACTGAAAACTAAAGTCATAATAAAATCACAACAAAAGGTGTGACAAGCAATAATGCACTTCTGAGGTGCCTTTGAATATGGACCCAAAAGAAATGGCCCTTGGCAGGCAATAACCAAAATAGATAAATATAACACACAAAAGTATCTATTAACCATATAGAACTATACATACATATTGAACATCCTGAAACTGAATAATAAAAAAACATAAATAAATTGATATTAAAAGCAGGACTATTTAAAACCAAGGACCAACTACAGTTTAGGAGCAAAAAACTAAGAGAAGCAAAGAGAAGCAGCAGGAGCGAAAAGGGGAAAGAACTTTAAACATTGTGGTGACAATCTTCAAAAATGAAAAGTACCTTATTGTGTGGACTCAAAGAACATATTCTTCAAGAAAAATAGTGATGATATCACTAAAATAGATAAATAAATAATTAAAATCCAACGTCAAAGTACTAAACTTAGAATAAAGGCGCGGGCAGGGTCCCGGCGCCTGCTCGTAACCGGGTGCTCTGCCCGGCGCGGGACCCTGCTCGTGCACGGGGGGTGAATGGGTGCCGCGGCGGGCCGTGCACGCGGTGCATCTTTTGAATCGATTGGCTCCGCTCGGGAAGGGGAGCGAGCGGAGCCAATCAGGGTGCAGTCTGCCATGTGCTCTGGCGTGCGCGATACTGGCCAGAGCACAGGCAGTGTGGCGGGAGGCTCGGCAGCATCGTGGTGAGGAGCATCTTAGCGGCATCTTAGTGAGGAGTGGAGTGCAGCGTCGGTTTGCAAACAGAGCACGGTCGGAAGGCGAAAGGAGCACGGCGGAGGGCGAAAGGAGCTAAGGACCGCAGCGAAGGGCACGGGGAGAGCAACGGTGCGGCGGCAGCGTTGCGATGATCTAGTGGAGCGGGTACTGCGGGAGCACAAGCCCGCAGAGCAGGCAAGTGGCAGGCGGGCTTCAGGGCTGGGTGCAGGAGCTGCGGCAGCGCCTGTAAGGACCGGGAAGTATTAATTTTTTCCTTTTGGAAGGGTGGTGAGGAGTGCCTGGGCAGAGCTCCAGGGGCAGGCCGCGTTTAAAAAATAATAATAAAAATAAATAAATCAAAGAGCAGGACAAGACAAGAAACCAGCTTTCTCCAGGGATGGCTGGAAAACAGCCGGCAAGGGGGGGGGGGCGCGGCAGGGGGGGGGGTCGGGCTGACAGGAGGAGGCAAGGAAAGGGGCAGAGGGGGCCGGGGTTGGCCAAAGCGGTGCGATCAGGGTCAGGGAGTACAAGTAAAACTGGGGTTGGGAGAAGGGGGGTGAGAGGTGCTCGGAGTTTGGTGAGGGGGCCTAGGGGGCCAGGGACAGGTGAGGGGCATATTGACGGTCTCACGGGGCAGGCTGAGAGGGTTGGGCCTCTGGGGCTGGCAGGGGGCCCAGCAGCAGGGACAGTGGAGACCCCAGTAGGAGTAGTGGGGTGCAGGGGGGGCAGGCTGAAGGCATGGAAGGGGGGAATCAGAGAATGGATCAAGGGCAAGGGGGGGTAGTAGGCCCCTTGGGCCAATGGGGGGGGACCTAGGCAGGGCTTTGGGGTGACGGGGGGGGGACGTTTGGGGGTGGATGTCTCCGGTTGGGCGGTTGGTTCCTCCTGTAATGGGTATGTCTCCTTCGGGGTGGTATGGGCAGTCAGGGCAGCGGGCAGCGTGGGAGCACTGGTTGGGAGGGGGCAAGGGTCATCCAGGTCGGATTGGACTGGGGCATGGCCCCCGAGGGGTGCTCCGGGCTTGTCTTCGTTGGGTTTTCCCATTTTGCCTTCGCAGGTGCCATATATGGCTGCGCCGGGTACTGTTACGTCAGCAGTGGCGTCCTGCAGTGAGAGGAGTATGGATACGAGGCCCCCCGCGGAGGCGGGAGCAGACGGAGTCGGCATCCAGGCTTCCGGGGCGGAGGATCTGCAGCGGCTGGCGGGGCCTAGAGGAGAAGGGCTGCTCTCGTCAGAGGCCTGTGGCATCGAGGACAGGCCAGGTGAGTTGAGGATGGCTGACAGGAGTGAATCGTTGGAGCGGGGGTCGCGGCCCGAGCGGTCAGGCAACATGCGCAGAAAGAAGAGGCGTGGGTGTTGCTATCGGCGCAGCTCCTCGTCTTCCTCGTCGTCGTCGTCGGATTCGTCTGAAGCGTCGGAGGCTGCCGGAGGGGGGCATGGGGCGGCCGTGGGGGGAGGGGTGGAGGGGGTATAGCAAGTGGGGGATCGGCTTCTTTGGTTGCGTTGTCGGAATTGTGGGAGGGGGTCCCAAAGAAGCTGAGGCGAAAGATTAGGAAGCGGAAATATATTGATATTTTTCGTTTGCTAGAAGGAAGGAAGCGTTCTGGGGACAGTAAGAAGAAACGGAAGGAAGACGAGAAGGTGGGTTGGCTTCGGAAAGTGTCGCGGAATGTAGTTAATTGGGTACGATCGTTCTTGCGGTTGGCGAGCGTGTGGGGGCATCATTTTCCTCACCAGTATGGGATGTTGTTGTCCTATGCTGATTCGATTGGGAACACAGTTCAAAGGAGAGAAGATAGTCATGTGCCTACCAGGCTCTTCAGCCAGCAGGAATACAAACCAAGTTGTTGAATTACTTAGTGCAAAAAGTGAACATTCCAAACTTGATGTTATTATCCACCTAGGCACAAACGACTTGGCTAGGAACAGTGCCTCTACAGCCCAAAAGGACTTCCAATCTCTGGGGGAGAAACTCAAGCACGTTGTTAACACTGTTGCATTCTCAGAAGTTCTACCTGTTCTTGGTAAGGGGACAAAAAGACTGCATCGCATTAACAGCTTTAATACATGGCTCCAGACCTGGTGCAGAAAAGAAGGATTCAGATTTATTGGCAACTGGGACAACACATGGATCAACAAGAGACTATACTGTGCTGATGGACTACATCTCTCTTCCACGGGGAAAAGAATCCTAAGTGAAAAATTCAGGCAGTATGTGGACATGCATTTAAACTAGGAAAAGGGGGTGACGGATGTGGAAGGTCAACATCTGCATGCCACCCCCAACAAAAGCAGAACAACATCAGAAACAGCCACACTTTTAAACCACACATCAAAAACATGTGGGAGGAAGTGGGCAGAACAAAATCAATGCAAAATACACACAAGCCAGGAAAGTGCTGGAAAGCAATGAGCACAAATGCTCGAAGCTTAGCCAACAAAATTCCAGACCTGGAAGCCCTAACGGTGGAAACAGACTTGGACATTGTGGCCATTACAGAAACATGGTTTAATGAATCACATGATTGGGATATAGCCATAGCTGGCTATAATCTATTCAGGAGGGACCGAGAAAATGGAAAAGGAGGAGGAGTAGCCTTGTATGTCAAAAGCAATATTAAAGCTACTGAAATGCAGGGGACATGGGGAAAAGAAGAAGCGCTCTGGATTGCGTTGGAGAGAGGAGATGGCACTGTCATCCATATTGCTGTAGTCTATAGACCTCCGACTCAAATTGAAGAGAGAGACAATGAATTGATTAGAGATATTGCCAAGATAGCATCAAAGGGGGAAGCAATCATATTGGGTGACTTTAATCTACCTGATGTGGATTAGATTACTCCTTCTGCACATCTGGAAAGAAGCAAAAGAATTGTGGATGCTCTCCAAGATGCATTATTTAGACAAATGGTGATGGAACCAACCAGGGAAAGCTCAACGCTGGATGTAGTGCTCACCAACGGTGATAGTGTGTCAAAGGTCTGCGTGAGTGCCCCTGTGAGCAACAGCGACCATCACACGGTGTGGTTTGAAATAAAAGCCATGGCACAGGCCAATCATAGCAAGCTCAGAGTCCTAAACTTCAAATACACTAACTTCAATCAAATGGCAGAGTATGTAAAGGAGGAGATGACGGGGTGGGAAGAGATAAAGGAAGTGGAATTGCAATGGGCTAAACTAAAGGAGGCATTGAAAGAAGCAACAGATAAATATGTAAGAAAAGTAAATAAAAGCAAGAGGAGAAGGAAACCTATTTGGTTTTCCAAAGAGGTGGCTGCTCATATAAAGGCAAAAAACACAACTTTTGCAAAATTCAAAAGCTTGCAGACCGAAGAACACAGAAATGAATACAGGATCAAACTCAAAGAGACAAAACGAGAAATAAGGATAGCAAAATCAAAGGCAGAGGAAAAGATGGCTAAAGATGTTAAGGGTGGCAACAAACATTTCTTCAGGTATATTCGGGAAAGGAAAAAGATCAGAGTTGGAATTGCAGGACTCAGAAGTGCTGGGAAAGGACTCGTGGAAAGTGACACTGAAAAAGCAGAATTGCTAAACAATTACTTCTGCTCTGTGTTTACTAAAGAAGATCCTGGGGATGGACCAGCTGTGACTCCCAAATATAAAATGGGAATGAAGTAGATACCACACCATTCACAGCAGAAGAGGTGTTAGAACAACTTGCTAAACTGAAAGTGGACAAAGCCATGGGACCGGATGGGATACATCCCAGGATACTGAAAGAGCTCAGAGAGGTTCTTGCAGGACCGTTAAAGGATGTCTTCAATAGATCCTTGGAAACAGGAGAGGTTCCTCAGGACTGGAGAATGGCTGATGTCGTACCTCTACACAAAAGTGGTGACAGGGAAGAAGTGTCAAACTACAGACCCGTGAGCCTTACCTCGGTGGCAGGAAAAGTAATGGAGGCGCTCCTGAAAGAGCGAATAGTGAACTTTCTGAAAACCAACAGCTTGCAAGACCCGAGGCAACATGGTTTTACCGAAGGACGATCTTGCCAGACAAATCTGATCGAGTTCTTTGACTGCGTGACGAGGGAACTAGATCAGGGGCATGCAATGGATGTCATCTACCTGGATTTCAGCAAAGCCTTTGATACTGTTCCTCATAGGAGGCTTACCAACAAACTCAGTAGCTTGGGGATGGGTCCAAAGATGGTAAACTGGATTAGAAATTGGCTGACTGACAGACGACAGAAGGTGATTGTACATGGAGCTCACTCGGATGAGAGGAAGGTGATTAGCGGGGTGCCCCCGGAATCGGTCCTGGGCCCGGCACTGTTCAATGTATTTGTGAGTGATATTGCTGAAGGACTGAATGGAAAAGTCTGTCTTTTTGCAGACGACACAAAAATTTGCAACAGAGTGGACTCCCCTGAGGGAGTGGTTAACATGAAGAAAGATCTACAAAAGCTGGAAGACTGGTCTAAAGCTTGGCAACTACAATTTAATGCAAAAAGTGCAGTGTCATGCACTTGGGTAGCAGAAATCCAAGAGAAATGTACAAGATAGGGGGAGAAAGGTTGGTATGCACAGTTCAGGAAAAAGACCTTGGTGTGATTATCTCTGCTGATCTCAAGGTGGCAAAACAGTGCGACAAGGCGGTGGCAAAAGCCAGGAGGATGTTGGGCTGCATACAAAGAGGGATTACCAGCAGAAAAGAAGAGGTACTTATGCCACTGTATAGGTCACTGGTGAGGCCTCACTTGGAATACTGCGTTCAGTTTTGGAGACCATATCTTGCAAAGGATGTAAAAAGACTGGAGACTGTTCAGAGGAAGGCGACCAAAATGATTTGGAGCCTGCGTCAGAAGCCCTATGAGAAGAGACTTGAAGACCTAAATATGTATACCTTGGAGGAAAGGAGGCACAAGGGAGATATGATTCAGACCTTTAAATACTTAAAGAGAAATGATGAACAAACAAACCTCTTCCAAAGACGGGGAACCTGTAAAACTAGAGGGCATAACATGAAACTGCAAGGGGGTAAATTGAAAGGCAATGTCAGGAAATATTTTTTCACTGAAAGGGTGGTGGATGCTTGGAATGCCCTCCCGATGGAAGTGGTAGGGGCGAACACGGTGACGGAATTCAAAAAGGCATGGGACAAACACAGAGGATCCCTTTACAGAAATAGGAAAAAAAACAAAATAAACGGTACCATCTAACTTCCGAACCATATAACGTCTCAACAAATAGGGGTGTCCTATATGGAGTGGTGGGTTTACCCCTGAACAAGGATATGGAGAGGGGTGGCCTGCGCGGAGCGACAGGTGCACCTACTCTTGCCATCTCGCTGGGCAGACTGGATGGACCATGCTGGTCTTTATCTGCCGTCAACTACTATGTTACTATGTTACTATGTTACTATGATTCTTGAAGCGTCTCAAATGCATGAAGGATGGTCGTGGCTTAATTATGACGAGAAATTTCGGGATAAAATGGAGGAGAATAAGTCATTAATGTGGGGCACACAGGACATTAACCTTTGGCTAACACAGATGTCGGTCAAGGGAGGGGGGGTGGAGGAAGCGGAGGTAAGGTGGGGACGGTGGTGGCTGGGGGGGCAGCACGTTCCTTTCGGGGGGGAATCACCACAGGACAGGCGAGGCCGGCCCCCGGAGGTGGGGGTGATGTGTGCTGGAGGTTTAAAAGGTCGATATGTCCCTTCCCGGACTGTAAATTTCGTCATGCGTGCTCGAGTTGTGGAGGTCCCCATGCGGCGGCAAAATGTGTTAAAAAGGGGCCCGGGGCTCAGCCGCCGACTGGGCTCAAGTAAGTGGGGGCCATTCGAGCTCGCCCCTTCACCGATTCAGGTTCCGCTTTTGTGTACGTGGTTGCGTTCTTATCCGCGGAGGCGGGATAGGTTAGTGTTGCAATTGGGATTTAGTTTGGGTTTTGTGGTTCCGGTGCATGGGGTGGTGGCGGTTTCCTCGCCACGAAATTCACCCAGTGTGAGGCATTGGGGGGCGATAGCTCGGGGGAAGATAGCAGAGGAATTGCGGTTGGGTAGGATAGCGGGGCCGTTTCGGCAGCCGCCGTTCCCAGATTTTGTGGTATCGCCGTTAGGCATTATTCCGAAGAAGGAACCGGGGAAGTTTCGGCTGATTCACAATTTGTCTTCCCCGGCTGGATCCTCCGTGAATGATTTGATTCCGCGGGATTTGTGCACGGTTCGTTATGAGTCATTTGACATGGCTGCGGACTTAGTCAGGAGAGCGGGGCGAGGGTCGTTGATGGCAAAGGTTGATATCGAGTCGGCATTTTGCTTGCTGCCGGTTCATCCGTCTTCCTTCAGGTTGTTGGGTTTTCAGTTCGAGGGGGAGTTTTATTTTGATAAGTGTATGCCCATGGGGTGTTCGGTATCTTGTGCTTACTTTGAAAAGTTCAGCGCTTTCTTGCACTGGCTGTTGGTGCGGAGAGTCGGAAGGGGGGAGGTGGTCCACTATCTGGATGATTTTCTATTTGTGGGTGAGGCAGGGTCCGTAGGGTGTAGCGAGCTGTTAGTTGGTTTTGGCGACACGGTTGACTTTTTTAGGAGTGGAGTTGGACTCGCAAAGTTTGGAGGCACGATTGCCATCGGAGAAGGTGGAAAAATTGAGGGTGCTGGTGGCTAATGCCTTGGCATCTTCTAAGTTGAACCTGCGGGAGCTGCAGGCCTTAATAGGATCTCTTAACTTTGCTTGTAAGGTCATTCCCATGGGGAGGGTGTTCATTAGGCGCTTGGCAGCAGCGACTGTGGGGGTCCGGAAGCCTCACCATCGTATAAGAGTGTCCAAAGTGATGCAGGATGATTTGCGGATTTGGGATCTCTTTTTGAGGGACTTTAATGGCATTTCGGTGTTGTGGGAAGCGGAGATCTCCAGTGAAGATTTGCAGCTGTATTCGGATGCGGCTGGCGGAGTTGGTCTGGGAATATATTTCAGCGGGGCTTGGTGTGCTGAAAGATGGCCGCAGGAATGGGAGGCTGCAGGGCTTTTGAGGAATATTACCTTTTTAGAGTTGTTTCCAATTTTAGTGGCGCTTGCATTATGGCCGGACAGATAGGCCAACCGTAGGGTGGTGTGGTGGTGTGATAACGAGGCGGTGGTGGCCGTCGTAAATCGGTATACCCCATGCTGCAGTACGGTAGTGGCATTAATGCGTCAAGTCATTCTAGCCTGTTTGCGTTTGAACGTGGATTTGAAAGCCCGCCATATTCCTGGTCGTACTAATGAAATCGCTGATGCTCTTTCTCGTTTGCAGTGGGAGCGGTTTCGGCAGTTGGCGCCGGAGGCGGACGCGGATGGATTCGGGGTCCCTTGGAGCTTGTGGAGCAGTGGCCTACCGAGATGAAGAACCTATTACGGAATTCGGTAGCAGAGCGCACTTGGGAATCTTATCGACGGGGGTGTGAGCGAGTGTGGGAGTATCTGCATAGCAAGGGGTGTGTTGGAAGTGAGGTGTTGGGGTATATGTTGGGGGGTATGTTGGGTGGGCGAAGGAGAAAGGGTTGACGAGATCGGCAGTGTGGGGGCATCTGGCGGGGTTTGAATTTTTTGCCAGGGCGGTGAGTTGGCAGGGTCCTGTACGGGGGCGCCTGGCTCGGCGGTTAATGCAAGGGTGGGAGCGGGCGCTGCCAATGCGGCGCAATCGACGACTTCCGATTACCCATGACTTGTTGAAGCGCTTGTGTCATGGGTTGCCGGGGGTGGCGGCATCGCCCTACGAGGTAGTTCTATTTCAGGCGGTATTTTGTTTGGCGTTTTTTGTGGCCTTTCGGGTCGACGAACTGGCGGCTGATTCGGTTAAGGCAGTTTTGGGTAATTGTTTACGGTTGCAGCACGTGTGGAGGGAGCCGGGGCGCATTCGTGTGCTGTTAGCCAAGTCCAAAACTGACCAAAAGGGTAAGGGATTGTGGGTGGTGCTGGGGAGGATCGGGGGAGTAACTTACCCTGTTGCTGCCCTCGAAGACTACTTGGGTGTACGCCCCGGGGGCAGTGAAGGGCTGTTTGTGCATGCGAACTCTTCATCCATGACCAGGTATCAGGTTACGGCAGTTTTGCGCATGGCCCTGCGCAGGATCGGCGAAGAGCCGGGGTTGTTTTCGGCTCACTCTTTTCGCATCGGGGCCGCCACCAGTGCGGCTGCGGTGGGTCTGTCGGGGGAACAGATCCAGAGTATTGGCCGATGGCGATCTAGGGCATTTCAAGGTTATGTGCGGCTGTGAGACGCCCTTTAGGGTTGGGGGGGGGTCATTAATGCTGTTATTTTCTGTTGCAGGTGTGGGGCAGATGGAGAGGGGCTGCTGGATGATGGGACACTCCTTTGTCTTTTGGGCCGGTCAGAGAGCAACAGTGCGGCCTCTTGGGACGAATCTTGGGCTGGACCCAGCCGAGGTGGCGATTTCATGGCTGGGTGAGCGGGGGCTGAGGTGGACTCAACTGCTGCCCTTGCTTCGTCATCATCTGCGGGTTCGAGAGCGGCCAGCGGTCTTGCTGGTGCATCTTGGAGGCAACGATTTGTCGAATTGGTCCTGCAAGCAGCTGATAAGAGTGGCGAAAAAGGACTTAACTCTGCTTCATTTGCTGGACAGAGTTGTCTTGATTTGGTCGGACATTATCCCGAGGCCGTCGTCCTGGGGCCAGCGGCGATGGTCCCGTGGACTGACCAAGATAAATCGGCAGATTGGGAGATGGGTCTGCGAAAACGGGGGGTATCAGGTGCAGCATGCCTGGGTTGATGTGGCCTGTACAGGGTTGTTTAGGGCGGATGGTGTGCACCTCTCGCCAGTGGGGATGGACTTGCTCTTGAACGACTGGCAGGAGGTGTTGGAGAGAGTCGTTTGGGGTGGCCACACTGGTCGCAGCTTGTTGTAGGTTTTGGGGGTCGGCACAGGTAAAGCTGACCTGTGCCGGTGGCGGGATCCCGGAGGTTTCCGGGGTCTGGAGCCTTAGGCAACTCGGGACGGGGGCGGGGTACCCTCGACCCGGACTACCCCTGGAAGACTTTTGCTAGTAATATGGCGAAGTCGGATAGGGGTGGTCGGAATGTTGCCGGTGGTGTGACCATGGCTGCAGCGGAGGTGAAGTCGCTTTGCTAATAGCATGGTTGGTGACGCATCGCTCCGCTGGGGGGGGGGGGGGCGAGGGTTGTGAGATCATTGTTCCTGTTATTGTTGGATGTTGTTGGAAATAAAGCTGCGACCATTTGTCACCACACTTGGCTATCGGTGCAATTTGTGAGAAGTGTAAAAGAGAAAGCTGTTGGGAAAAAAGGGGTAGGGATCGGGGAGGGGGGTGGGGAAAGCAAGGTTATAAGGAAAAGGGTGAGCGCCGGGTCTGGCTACCCGGTTACTTACACATAGATGGACACACATAATAAATAGTCTTAAGAAGGTAGCAAATAAATAAATAAATAAATAAAACCAATAAAAGGAGCTATTCTAAAATAGAATTTTCAACACTGACTAAAAGGCCAGGGGCAGAAAAGTAATCTGATACCCAATATTCAATATAAGTATACAAAAAACTAAAAAATGAATAGCTGCGAAACAGCGGTCTAGCGATGAATCATAAAAATATCCAGTATGGATAAATGGTCAATCGCAATAGAAACTTAACTGTTTTAGTTGGAACAAAGTAAAGCCACCTCAATGGAGAATGATATAGTGAAAGCCACGTTTTTTATAACTTAAAAATGGCCTATGAAACGAAGCCACTATATTAATTGAATTGAAAGATGTTCTGACCTATTCTTGTATGTCAACAGCCGCCGTGCTAATTATCAACGATAACTTAACATCTATGCAACCACACAAGAAGTACTATATGCTAGTGATCAAAATAACTGCCATCTGTCCAATGTGTAGGCAAATTATACAAATGGTAATAATATCTATAACTAAAGAAACCAAGGGGTATGTTTACTAAACCGCGCAATTGTGCGGGGCGCTCTTGAGCGTGCGCTAAGGTACCTTAGCGCACGCTAATAGTGCATTTTTGGGCCCCGCACACGTGCGCGCTGCACTAACGGGCCCGCACAAGTGCGCGGCGCGCTGAAGTGCGATAGAGGCGTGGAAAGGCATTCCGAGGGCGGAGGAAGGCTCCCGAGGGGCGGAGGGACGGGGTCAATGGGTGGAGAGTGGGAGGGGAGAGGCTCCCCGCACAGGAGCGGGGCTGAAAATCAAGCTAAAAAATACCGCGAGTGAAAACCTTGCGTTAGAGCCGATTTAAAGGGAAGAGAAACCATTTCCGTCAGCAATGTACAGCAAAACCGGGGAAACCTACAAACGTGAGCAGTGTGATACATGTGCACAGAAAAAAATAGCAAATAAAAATTAAAAATGACCCCAACAAAATTCTAAAAAATTATAATCCAGCTGGGCAACAGTGATATCAATGGGCAACAATAAAAAACACTCCCTGGAAAGCTCCAAAAAAAAGAAATGATTTTTGGAAGGGTCTACGCTCCGTAGACCCTTGCAAAAATCATTTCATTTTTTTTGGAGCTTTCCAGGGAGTGTTTTTTAATGTTGCCCATTGATATCACTATTGGCCAGCTGGATTATGGTTTTTTCCCCTTTTTGCGAGGTCATTTGTGAGGTTTATTTGCCCTTTTGTCTCCATACAAGGTAAATGAGCCCACAGTAAAATTGTGCAGAGCAGGGTTTCTGACTCGTTCGGCCAGGTTTCCTATCTCCAGGGACTGCACTGTCTCTGTGGCCACAGTGTGGTGCAGCAGACACAGCCAGTGCCTATAGGACCCAAGGGCCACAGGTTCAAATCCCAGCTGGAGCTCCTGCCAACCCAGTCCACATATTTTTCCCACCACTAAACAGAGATAGTAAAGACACTCCTTTATTGCAGATAACATAAGCATGGTTCAAACACCTATATTTTACCCTACACCGCATACACACCATAACAATGGGCATTACCTACAGCCGAGTCCCCCAAATGCAGTCCTGGAGTGCCACAACTCAATCAGGTCATATGTTGTTTCCAAGATAAGGACATGTCAGCATGTTGGCGGAAGGGTACAGGTGGTGGAGGGGGCAGTGGCTGCTAGCCACAGCAGACAGTGGCCTAGCCCTGTGCAGGCTGGCACCGTCCACTGCAACAGACAGGCTCTGTCAGATGTACAGTCATGGACTCCCCAGGGAATGCTGCTTATCTGTGGCAACACGGTGGTGCAGTGCACACAGACAGTGTGTGCAAGAACAAAAGGTCATTAGTTCAAAGCCCAGCTGGGGCTACTGCCAATCCAGTCCACATATTTTTCCCACAACTAAACCATGATAGTAAGGACAAACCTTTATTGCTGAGAACATACGCATGGTTAATATGCCTATATTTTACCCCACCGAGCATAGACACCATAAACAGGCGCATTACCTAGAGCAGAGTCTCCCAAATGCAGTCCTGGAGGGCCACACACCATTCAGGTTCCATGCTGCCTCTAATAAAGATGCCTGTGCTGCATATCTATGCACCACCCCCATGGTATGCAGATGTAGCTCATGCATATTCATGAGGGACAGCATGGAAACCCGAACAGTGTTTGGCACACCAGGACTGGTGTTGGGAACCTCTGCCGTAAAGCAGCAGCTAACAGGGGCAGACACACCCACACCCACACCCACAGGCCCCATTGGCCAATGCCTCCTGGAGAGGCAGGACATTGGGCCCTGCGTGCATCTCCCAGTACTAGTACTTGCATACCTTAGCAATGCAACCCTACACCTGGGTATACGCTACACAGCTCTCAAACGTTTGCTATGAGTACTGGAAGATAGATATTCCTACGTTAAGCACAGTTTGCTCATTGAGTTCCATCATAACAATCATTCTGATGTCTGCGGTGTGTGCTTCAGGTCTGGTCTCTGACAGTGTTTACCACCCTGGGGAGTGACCCCCAACAGTATTGCGTACCATATCCATGCCTGTACTGTGCCCAGGACTGGTGTGGTGGGCATGGCTACTGAACTCCTCTATAGTAGCACAATGCTGGCATAGGTGTCGGAGTGTGTGTCTGTCTATACCAGGGGTGGGCAAACCTGGTCCTGGAGGGCCGCAGACCAGTCAGGTTTTCGTGATATCTCTAATGAATATGCATGAGATATATATGCATTAGAGATATCCTGCCAACCTGACTGGTTTGTGGCCCTCCAGGGCTGGATCTGGAGACCCCTGCCTTACACCTCTGTCATTTAAGATTGTGAGTGGACAAGGTGCAGATGTCCAAGACATCAAAAAGGTTAGATAGAATTTGTCACAGTCCTCCTCACTTCTCACCACCACCAAAAAATTGTCTATTAGACAACTTTTTGGTGGTGGTGAGATCCGAGGAGGAATGTGACAGATTCTATATACCCTTTCGATGTCTAGGACATCTGTACCTTGCCCACTCACGATCTTAAATGACAGAGGTGTAAGGCAGGGGTCTCCAAATCCAGCCCTGGAGGGCCACAAACCAGTCAGGTTGGCAGGATATCTCTAATGCATATATATCTCATGCATGTTCATTAGGGATATCCCGAAAACCTGACTGGTCTGCGGCCCTCCAGGACCGGAGGTGCCCACCCCTGGTCTATACAGTGTGTGGTGGCTTCAAACACCTTCCACAGCCCACACTGCCAGCACTGTTGCCAGTATTGGCCTGCCAATGTGCATAATGAGGAGCAAGGTACCATGGGTATAGCCCGGACAGGGTGGCCTGGCCAGGGTGCATCTGCACAGGGCATAGGGCACTGACTGGGACATTTTAGTGCCCGGCCACCACCTACACAGACAGGGTGACCTCAGTATGTCCTGCTGGGAGATCACTTTCACCCTGACTGTGCAGTGATGACAGCATGGCTAGGCACCCCCATAGTGCTATATAGTATTTTTCTCGTGTGATATGTATGGGTTTCCTTTTGGGGCCCAGTCACTGACTTATCTGCTTGTGTGTGCTGCCGTCCCAGTTCTGGGTGCATGCATTTCCACCAGGAACATGCACTGTGGATTAACTAGCAGACTGTTTGCAGCTGGTATGTGTCTTGATGGAGTGGCTTGCAGGGTGCAGCGGCTGAAGGCTTGCTGCAGGAGAATAGCAGATAGTGGTGGGGTGCAGCTTCACATATACAGGCCTAATGTCTGTCTGCTATTGTGTTGTGGTTGTGTACAGAGCTGCATTGACTGCCCTGAAGGGTGTCTTTTCCCCAGCAGGACTGGGGTTGATGGTCCCCTCTACTGCCACCATTGCAGGGAGGTAGAATGTGGATCTGTTGAGGGGAGACCCTGTTTACCACCCTCAGCCCTGGAGGAGGAGGGAGGTAATCCTCCTAGGGTTCCATAGGAGCAACACCTGACTGAGACAAACAGATATATCCAAGGTGTTTCTGCAGAAACTACCTATCTCACACATTAACACTGCTTTGTACCTGCATCATGGCCTCTTTCAGCCATGGAAGGTGCTGTAGACCTGGTGCTGGGTGCCTCACTGACCCTCAGGGTGATCACAATACCCGCACAATGTGACGGTGTTTAGCTACTCTGTGCCAGTAAAACACACGGTCTGTACCCCCTACCAGGCCGAGGTGCTGTGGGGGTGCACATGGTCACTTCCCCCTACCAGGCCGAGGTGCTGTGGGGGTGCATACCCCATCTTGTCTTTATCTGTGGACAGCTGATTTGCATGTGCAGTGCATCATGGGTATGGGTGGGCTAACCCTATCCTGGTGACCACAGCAGACTGTCTGTGTGGTGACGTGCAGGCTCTCTGCAGCCAGCCAGGGGCTTGCTAGCAACTATAGAGCTGTAGCCCAGTGGTTACTTCCCTGCCTGTGAAGCCAGAGGTCATGGGTTTAAACCCACAGTGGGGTTCTTTGATAGGGCTGGCTAAAGCATTATCTCTTTTTAATGTACATTTTTGCTGCCAGCAAAAACACCCTCAGCGTACTGTACCCATAAGGTGCCTCTGAGGGCGCTTTATAGGGCGCCCTATAGGGCACCTTATGGTTCCCGTCCATATAAAGTGCACTATACATTATCCTTTGACGCAACTTATAGGGTGCCCTGTAGGGAACATTTGAGGGTGCCGTGGCGGACAGTGCACTTTATAATGTGCCCTATGGAGTGCCTTATAGGGTGCCTTATATGGCATTTTCAATTACAGCACGTGAGGGCGTGTTTGCTGGCAGCAATTAATAAAATAAAAATAAAGTGCTGCAGGAAACAAAACATACATTGCAAAGCTGATGCCTCAGCCAGTCTTACGTATGAGGCACCCTGGGGAGCAAACTCATGACCCCTGTATCAGCAGTTAGTGCCTTAACCATTGTGCTCCACTGCTGCTCCTCCTTGCATGTCAGCGCACCTACTTATGCTTTTCATTCCTTAGACTGCACAGTGCTGCCATCAAAAACATTACACTGACCTTGCGGTACCTCATATGGCACCCTCTAAAGCGCCCTATAAGCAACATTCTAGGGTGCCTTGGAGGACAGTGCACTTTAAAATGTGCCTTATGGGGCGCCTTATGTTAACACGCTTTGAGAGTGCGTTTGCTAGTAGTGATAATTAACATAAAAATAAAATGCCTCCTAAAACAATCTTCCCCATAATATGTACTGCCTCAGCCAGCCTTGTTCATTGGTCACTGTGGGGTATTGAACCCCTGATCCCTGCACCATTGTTCAGTGTTTTAACCATTGTGTTGTGGTTCTCTTTCTGTGCTTGCACATCAGCGCGCCGCCTTATGCCGCCCAATATTAAAATGCCTCCTAAAGCAATAGCGCTCTGCCTTATGCCCATCAGCCCGCAGCCTTATGCTGCCCAATATTAAACTGGCTCCTAAAGTAATGACTCAGCCAGCTGTCTTCATTGGGCACTGTGGGGGATTGAACACCTGTTCCCTGCACCATTGGTCAGTGTCTTAACCATTGTGCTGTGGCTCTACTTTTCTGCTTGCACATCAGCGCGCCACTTATGCCTCCCGCGCAGCTTTCTCATGCGCTAATGTGCGGGGCGCACATGGGCGCCGCGCACCTTAGCGCATATGTAAATCCCGGTTTTTCTTTTTCTGAAAGAAACGCCCACTCCTTATATGGCACCCGCACACTAGCGCGGCCCGCACATTAGCGGGGTTTTAGTAAACATGCCCCCAAATCTATCTTGTAGGATTGGCCATCGATGGGAAATCTTCTTATCTCTAAAATATAGCTCCTAATAGAAGAACTGAATTTCACGGCAGCAGCCAACTGCCCGCCTTAATGTATACTTGAGCTGTGAAACCTTCTTTCCTCCAAGGCACAACTTCCCGGGAGGCGGGAAAAAGGGCGTGTCTAGCAGAAATAGATGGGCATATAGCAGAAATCTTTAATTCTTGTTAGAAATATCTTTATATTAATGATCAGAACAAGATATTTCTAACAAGAATTAAAGATTTCTGCTATATGCCCATCTATTTCCGCTAGACACGCCCTTTTTCCCGCCTCCCGGTTAGTTAAGTCTGTGCGCATGAGCTGGCGTTTTTAAAGCTTAACTATACACTTATGCAAGCGGTTTGGCTGTTGCCTTGGAATTATAGTTCTTCTGTAAAGAAGTTGTGCCGTGGAGGAAAGAAGGAGCTCTTTAGAAGGTTATTCTTCCAAGATTGATCTTGCGTCGCTTATTTTTATCTACTAACATTTGCACGGATATGAAATTGAAGATAAGAATCTTGTTTTATTCGCCCCCTTTCTCCGTTTTCTAGCGTGGCATACCAGGGCAAATGGTCTGGCGGTTTCATAGCTCAAGTATACATTAAGGCGGGCAGTTGGCTGCTGCCGTGAAATTCAGTTCTTCTATTAGGAGCTATATTTTAGAGATAAGAAGATTTCCCATCGATGGCCAATCCTACAAGATAGATTTGGTTTCTTTAGTTATAGATATTATTACCATTTGTATAATTTGCCTACACATTGGACAGATGGCAGTTATTTTGATCACTAGCATATAGTACTTCTTGTGTGGTTGCATAGATATTAAGTTATCGTTGATAATTAGCACGGCGGCTGTTGACATACAAGAATAGGTCAGAACATCTTTCAATTCAATTAATATAGTGGCTTAGTTTCATAGGCCATTTTTGAGTTATAAAAAACGTGACTTTCACAATATCATTCTCCATTGAGGTGGCTTTACTTTGTTCCAACTAAAACAGTTAAGTTTCTATTGCGATTGACCATTTATCCATACTGGATATTTTTATGATTCATCGCTAGACCGCTGTTTCGCGGCTATTCATTTTTTAGTTTTTTGTATACTTATTTTGAATATTGGGTATCAGATTACTTTTCTGCCCCTGGCCTTTTATTCGGTGTTGAGAATTCTATTTTAGAATAGTTCCTTTGATTGGTTTTATTTATTTATTTATTTATTTGCTACCTTTTTAAGACTATTTATTATGTGTGTCCATCTATGTGTAAGTAAGTTTAGTACTTTGACGTTGGATTTTAATTATTTATTTATCTATTTTAGTGATATCACTATTTTTCTTGAAGAATATGTTCTTTGAGTCCACACAATAAGGTACTTTTCATTTTTGAAGATTGTCACCACAATGTTTAAAGTTCTTTCCTATTTTCGCTCCTGCTGCTTCTCTTTGCTTCTCTTAGTTTTTTGCTCCTAAACTGTAGTTGGTCCTTGATTTTAAATAGTCCTGCTTTTAATATCAATTTATTTATGTTTTTTTATTATTCAGTTTCAGGATGTTCAATATGTATGTATAGTTCTATATGGTTAATAGATACTTTTGTGTGTTATATTTATCTATTTTGGTTATTGCCTGCCAAGGGCCATTTCTTTTGGGTCCATATTCAAGGGCACCTCAGAAGTGCATTATTGCTTGTCACACCTTTTGTTGTGTTTTTATTATGACTTTAGTTTTCAGTGTTATTAAAAAATGTGGTCAAATTATGTTTATTTGAATCCCCTTTAGCGTATCCTCACTTTTAAGTTTTATTATTCCTTTTAGCTTATAAGATATTTAGGGGCATGTTTACTAAAACCCCGGTAAAGTGCGGGCTGCGCTAGTGTGCGGGTGCCATATAAGGAGTGGGCATTTCTCTCTGAAAAAGAAAAACCGGGATTTAAATATGGGCTAAGGTGCGCGGCACCCATGTGCGCCCCGCACCTTAGCACATGAGAAAGCTGCGCGGGAGGCATAAGTGGCGCGCTGATGTGCATGCAGAAGAGTAAAGCCACAGCACAATGGTTAAGACACTGACCAATAGTGCAGGAAGCAGGGGTTCAATCCCCCACAGAACCCAACAAAGACGGCTGGCTGAGGCGTTACTTTAGGAGCCAGTTTACTATTGGGCAGCATAGGGCGGCACGCTATTGCTTTAGGAGGCATGTTAATATTGGGCGGCATAAGGGGGCGCGCTGATATGCAAACACAGGAACAGAACCACAGCACAATGGTTAAGACACTAACCAATGGTGCAGGGATCAAGGGCTCAATTCTCCACAGTACCCAATGAACAAGGCTGGCTGAGGCATTACCTATTATGGGGAAGGTTGCTTTAGGCGGCATTTTAATTTGTCTTTTAATTATCACTACTAGCAAATGCACTCTCAAAGTGTGTTAACATAAGGCGCCCCATATGGCACATTTTAAAGTGCACTGTCCGCCAAGGCACCCTAGAATGTTGCTTATAGGGCACCTTATAGGGTGCCGTATGAGGTACCGCAAGGTCAGAGTATGTTTTTTGATGGCAGCACCGTGCAGTTTAGGGAATGAAAAGCATAGGTAGGTGCACTGACATGCAAGGAGGAGCAGCAGTGGAGCACAATGGTTAAGGCACTGACTGCTGATACAGGGGTCATGAGTTTGCTCCCCAGTGTACCTAATACGTAAGGCTGGCTGAGGAATCAGCTTTGCAATGTACATTTTGTTTCCTGCAGCACTTTATTTTTATTTTATTAATTGTTGCCGGCAAACACGCCCTCATGTGCCGTAATTGAAGGTGCCGTATAAGGCACCCTATAAGGCACTCCATAGGGCACATTATAAAGTGCAATGTCCGCCACTGTACCCTAAAATGTCCCCTAAAGGGCACCCTATAAATTGCGTCACAGGATACTGTATAGTGCACCTTACATGGACGGGAACCATAAGGTGCCCTATAGGGTGCCCTATAAAGCACCCTCAGAGGCACCCTATGGGTACAGTACGCTGAGGGTGTTTTTGCTGGCAGCAGAAATGTACATTAAAAAGAGATAATGCTTTCAGCAGCCCTATCAAACAACCCCACTGTGGGTTTGAACCCATGATCTCTGGCTTCATAGGCAGTGAAGTAACCTTTGGGCTACAGCTCTATGGCTACTAGCAAGCCCCAGGCTGGCTGCAGAGAGCCTGCACGTCACCACACAGACAGTCTGTTGTGGTCACCAGGATAGGGTTAGCACACCCGTACCCATGTTGCACTGCACATGCAAATCAGCTGTCCACAGATAAACACAAGATGGGGAATGCACCCCCACAGCACCTCGGCCTGGTAGGTGGTACTGACCGTGTGTTTTACTGGCACAGAGTAGCTGCACACCATCACATTGTGCGGGTACTGTGCTCACCCTGAGGGTGCGGTGAGGCGCCCAGCACCAGGTCCACAGCACCTTCCATGGCTGCATGAGGCCATGCTGGAGGTCCAAAACAGTATTAAACTGTTAGATAGGTAGTTTCTGCAGAAACACCTTGGATGTCTCAGTCAGGTGTAGCCCCCCCATGGACCATGGACCATCACCACCCAGCAGAAAACAGGGTCCCCCAACAACAGATCCACATCCTCCCTGCAATGGTGGCAGTAAAGGGGACCATCAACCCCAGTCCTGCTGAGGAAAAGACACCCTTCAGGGCAGTCAATGCAGCTCTGTACATAACCATAACACAATAGCAGACAGACATTAGGCCTGTAAATGCTAAGCTGCATCCCACCATTATCTTATATTCCCCTGCAGCAAGGCTTCAGCCACTGCACTCTGCAAAGCACTCCATCAAGACACATACCAGCTGCAAACAGTCTGCTAGTTAGTCCATCATGCATGTTCCTGGTGGAAATGCATGCACCCAGAACTGGGATGGCAGCACACACAACAAGCAGATAACTCAGTAACTGGGCCCCAAAAGGTAACCCATAAATTTCACATGAGAGAAATACTATATAGCACTATGGGGGTGCCTAGCCATGCTGTGGTCACTGCACAGTCAGGGTGAGAGTGATCTCCCAGCAGGACATACTGAGGTCACCCTGTCTGTGTAGGTGGTGGCCGGGCACTAAAATGTCCCAGTCAGTGCCCTATGCCCTGTGCAGATGCACCCTGGCCAGGCCACCCTGTCCTGGCTATACCCATGGTACCTTGCTCCTCATTATGCACATTGGCAGGCCAATACTGGCAACAGTGCTGGCAGTGTGGGCTGTGGAAGGTGTTTGCAGCCACCACATAGTGGATAGACAGACAGACACCCCCACACCTATGCCAGCATTGTGCTACTATAGAGGAGTTCAGCAGCCATACCCACCACACCAGTCCTGGGCTCAGTACAGGCATGGATATGGTACGCAATACTGTTGGGGGCACTCCCCAGGGTGGTAAACACTGTCAGAGACCAGATTTGAAGCACACACCGCAGACATCAGAATGATTGTTATGATGGAGCTCAATGAGCAAACTGTGCTGAACGTAGGAATTGCTATCTGCCAGTAATCATAGGAAACCTTTGATAGCTGTGCACCGTATACCCAGGTGTAGGGTGGCATTGCTAAGGTATGCAAGTGCTAGTATTGGGAGATGCAGGCAGGTCCCAATGTCCTGCCTCTCCAGGAGGCATTGACCAATGGGGCCTGTGGGTGTTGGTGTGGGTGTGTCTGTGTCTGTGTCTGTCCCTGTTGGCTGCTGCTTTACGGCAGAGGTTCCCAACTCCAGTCCTGGTGTGCCACACACTGTTCGGGTTTTCATGCTGTTCCTCATGAATATGTATGAGCTACATCTGCATACCATGGGGGTGGTGCATAGATATGCAGCACAGGCATCTTTATTAGAGGCAGCATGGAACCTGAATGGTGTTTGGCCCTCCAGGACTGCATTTGGGAGACTCTGCTCTAGGTAATGTGTCTGTTTAGGGTGTATGTGGTCGGTGGGGTAACATATAGGCGTATTAACCATGCGTATGTTCTCAGCAATAAAGGTTTGTCCTTACTATCACAGTTTAGTAGTGGGAAAATATGTGGACTGGATTGGCAGTAGCCCCAGATGGGATTTGAACCTGTGACCTTCTGTTCTTGTACACACTGTCTGTGTGCACTGCACCACCGTGTTGCCACAGATAGGCTGCATTCCCTGGGGAGTCCATGACTGTACATCCGACAGAGACTGTCTGTTGCAGTGGACGGTGCCAGCCTGCACAGGCCTAGGCCACTGTCTGCTGTGGCTAGCAGCCACTGCCCCCTCCACCACCTGTAGCCTTCCGCCAACGTGCTGACATGTCCTCATCTTGGAAAAAGCATATGACGTAATTGAGTTGTGGCACTCCAGGGCTGCATTTGGGGGACTCAGCTGTAGGTAATGCCCATTGTTATGGTGTGTGTGCGGTGTAAGGTAAAATAGAGGTGTTTGAACCATGCTTATGTTCTCTGCAATACATGAGTGTCCTTACTATCTCTGTTTAGTGGTGGGTAAAATATGGGGACTGGGTTTTCAGGAGCCACAGCTGGGGGATTTGATCATGTGATCCTCTGGTCCTACAGGCACTGGTTGTGTCTGATGCACCACACTGTGGCCACAGAGACAGTGCAGTCCCTGGAGATAGGAAACCTGACCGAACGTGTCACAAACCCTGCTCTGCACAATTTTACTGTGGACTCATTCACTTTGTATGGAGACAAAAGGGCAAATAAACCTCAAATATGACCTCGACAAAAGGGGAAAAACACATAACCAAGCTGGGCAACATTGATTTCAATGGGCAACATTATAAACACTCCCAGGGAAGCTCAAGCTCGCGGTATTTTTTGATCTACTTTCAGCCCCGCTCCTGTGCGGGGAGCATCTCCCCTCCCACTCTCCACCTATTGACCCCGTCTCCCTGCCCCTCGGGAGCCTTCCTCCGCCCTCAGAATGCCTTTCCACGCCTCTATCGCACTTGAACGCGCCGCGCACCTGTGCGGGCCCGTTAGTGCAGTGCGCATGTGTGCGGGGCCCCAAAAATGCACTATTAGCGTGCGCTAAGGTACCTTAGCGCACGCTCAAGTGCGCCCCGCACAAGTGCGCGGTTTAGTAAATATACCCCTTATTGTTTTATCTTTTATGAGTTTAATTTGCAAGTTTTTTATATATTATAACCTTGGATCTTTTCTTTTACTTTTTTTTACATGTGTTGTAATATTTAATATTTATGTTTTTTATGTTTTTAGTACCTTGCCTGACCAACCCCTGATGAAGGTCTGCGAAACACGGCCTGTGTTGGGTTGTTATAGGTCTTGATATAATTAATAAATTGTTTTTCCACCCATCTCACGTCTTGGACTGTGTCTGGGATCTTTACGTGAGTACTGCCTTTTTGTTGGACAGTTCTAGATTTTTATCCCAGCCAGGACATGCCCCTAACATGCCTTCATGCAATTTTGATGTGGTGTGGACAGCCACATGTAAAATGAACCCTTTTAAAATGGCCATTTACACTGGATGTGATTCACACATGCATATGCCTTATTATACATATCCAAACCTTAGTAATTAGGGATGCACATTCATCAAAATGCATTCTGTTTAATGGGCTCCTAAAAATGTAAAGTGCACTTAAAATCATTTGAGGCACATATACCTGTGAATTAACACATATAAAATCGATACGCACACTTCAAAATTTTTTGTGCACGTACAAAATGCACCTAAAAAACCGAAAATGTGAAGCAAACATGCCCCAACATAGGGAAAATTCTTTTTTTAATGAGCCAATTTTTTTTTTGGCTGTGCGTACTCCTACTAGTAATATCCACATGAGCTCTCTTTGCTTCCCTCTTCAGGCAGAACCAATCACTGCACTCTCAGTAGGAATGTGCAAGACTGAACCATTCTATAACCCAGAGAATTTACTAAGGCAGATTTACTCTTTGCAAAAAAAAAAAAAATCTACACGTCTATATCTATCTATCTATCTATCTATCTATCTATCTAAACACTCAAAATGCCTGGAACACCAAAAAACCCTCACAATTTCACTATTTTTTTCATCCAAGTCTGCTTTTCTGAAGTTACTTGCAATAGTAAACTTTCTTGCAAAGTTCATTTTGTGCTTAAGTTTATTTCAAATTTTAACATTAATGAGTTGCTGTAATGCAAATCAATACAAAGCCGCTCATTAATGCCAAAAAATGATAAAACAAGTGCATGGAAAAGTACCAATAGACTTTGCAGCAATGCAAGCAGTGTGAAAACCACCCTGCAATGTACAAAGAAACCAAAATGTAAATTTGATTAATTGCAACATACTTGTGGGAATACATTCTAAAAGGATTGCAGTTTAATGATTATGAAAATGAATTGACTCAAGCCACTCTTTTCTTTCTTATATCAGCACAGAAATAAAAGGCTCTTTAACAAATTTCTAGAATAGCAATCTTTTTTGGTTAAGGAGGAAAGTTCTACAGTAGTAACTAGTGTGATGGTATGTGATATTGCATATTGTCATTTTAAAAATGGATTGCGTAAATGAAATGAAGATGGAAAAATATATGCATCTGTAAACAGATGTTTCATTTTCCTGGATAGAAAGATTGCAGTCCTTGACTACTATCTGCTGGAAATCTTCTGAAAGATATAAAAAATGTTTTATACCAAGCAATGTAATCTGTCTGTCTTTGCTCGGGGAATGGATATAGACCAACATAATTTTAGTGCAATGTAGAAAATATGTAAATGCTTAGGTTATGATTTGAAAATATCATGCACCCTGTTTACAAATGAGATACACAGTTCTTATACATCAGAAACACAGTAGGAAAGTAAGTTGGCAGGAGCTTACTGGTAGGCAAAGAGCAGAAGCATCTGTCATCATTCTCTTTTGTAGCACTCTCTATGAATCAACATGATGTGAAACCTCCACCTCCTCCTTCCCCAGAGTGCATTTAATTCATACCAAATCTTCCAGCTGTTTCACAAAAGGAGAAGTTTGTAGTTGATGATGGGGAGGATGGGAGAACTGCTGAAAGGTTCTATGAGGGCTCTCTACCTCAACCGGTTGGGCTGACTTCTCTGTTATTGTGGTGCTATGGATTCGAGAGCAACATTACTTGGTTAACTCTCCTTCAGTTTCCCTTTCAACTATCCATCTTATTGTGAGGGCAGCTTGGTCCTATTCTTTCCCTCTGACATCGCTGTCTCCCCAATCCCCCTTCCTGATTCTCCATCCTGTGAGACTCAACTTGCCTACATAAAGTTAGGTCCTTTGCCTTTCTTCCTTCATCTGGTCTACCACTCTCCATCCTCCTCCTCTTTAACTTTCTGAGTGGATTTCACTTTTTTCTTAGCTAATATTTCTCTTCAGTTCTCCCCTCTCTTGATTCTCAGTGATTTTAATTGCCCCACTCTGCAAATTTACCCTCTGATTTGTTGGACACTATGGTGATCATTTTAAAAGCCTTAGTCATGATTTGGACATATATAACGTGCATGCGGATATCTCTAGAACCATTTTACAAATAGCTTTTAAAGACATCTCCGGTGCGGGGATGACCAAGTAGGCAGGAGGCATGACAGAGGTGTGTCTGAGGCAGTGCAATGGACTTAGATATCCCCGATCAATTTTAGAAATATTTGGGATGTCTGCAACCCCATCCTAATTTAGACCTGTTCCAAGTACAAAATGACATCCAGATCAATTTTACAGTTCCATCTTCCTCTTCTAATATCTCTCACTTATACTCATACCTGCAAGCTGTCCACCAGTGGCTCATCAACTACCATCTTGTTAACATTGTCAAGTGTGAATCCATAGTCTTCCCCTCCATTTCTATTTTTTTCCTTCCCCCCTCATTCTTTTCTCAACACTTCCATATCATGACTCTATCAAAACATGAGGGATCACTTTAGACTCTGCCCATCCTTCAAAACCCATCAATTCTATTTCACTGTCTTCCTTTCTCACCCTTTGCCGACTGCATTCTCTGCATTCCACTTTCACTGTTCCTCAATTCACCCATTTAGTTCTTGCTTTAGTTATCACTCATCTTGATTATTATTAGGTCTCCCTCTATATTTCATCCATTGCTTGCTTCTTATTTATTCAACAGCTGCTAAACCCAACTGCAAAGCTCGCCATTTTGACCATGTCTCTCCTCTTTTCTTCTCCCTTCATTGGCTCCCAATTCCTTACCATATCTGCTTTAAGGTCCTCTGCCTTGTCCACTGTGTCTTATTCTCAGCTTGTCCATCCTATCTGGCCATTTGATTACCCCATATCAACCATCATGCTCCCTCTGCTCTGCTAATGCTGCTCTCCATTTCCTGCCATTCTCTTCTGCCCTCTGCCTGTTGGTGCCCAGGAACTCCTCCTTCCCCTACTCTTGTCCCTCTTTATAGAATTCCCTTCCCCTTGCCCTCCACCTTGAGCCTTCCCTCCCAAAATTCAAGAAGAATTTAAAATTCTGGCTCTTCCAACAAGCCTTTCCTATGACTTCCTCCCCTGGATTCTTCCTTCCTTTTATTTCTCCCATCTTATCTCTTCTTGCCCTTTTTTTCCAGATAGCTATTGTAAACACCCTCTCTTTTCCATTTCCTCTTTCTTTCCTCCCCTGCCTCTCTTACTACAGACACTTTTATTGTAAAATGATATGACAGCCGCCAGGCTTTTAGTGGTATATCAATAAATAAACTAAATAAATAAATAAGGGGACATCAGAGGCTGAGGAACAATAATTATTTGATGGACTATTCAAGAGGTTTGTTAGGGTAACTTGTGCATGGAGGGTTGATTAAGGAAAAAAACCAAAGATTTGCATTAGACTGTTTTCTGAATGGGCATACTGGAGCAAATAGGCTTGGCTGAGGAAGATATCTGTATGTGAAAGAGCCAAATGTATGTATAGGAAGGACATACCATTAGCCATTACAAAAAGACTTACCATGTGGTTAATAATGGGGAATACAAATTGCCACCAATAGGACCTCACAGGATATGTTGGATCTGATTATTCAAAATGTATCTCCCATAGGCAAAGAATGGAGAAAATATCCAGATAGATCATGTCCTTTCGAGATGGTCCAAAACCATACATTTACAGTAAAAAACTCTAAGCAGATTATGGGAAAGTCACAAGATGGTTTGTTATGTTGAGTAGCACTCATAAATTATGAGGAAAGAGTCCCATTAATCGGAGAATGAATTGCTTGCTATGGTATTTCTCTTTGGAAATCTGAATTAGCCGTAGACCATAGATACAAAAATATCGATGAACTTCAATCTCCTTTTCTGCAGGCACAAGGTATGTGCTGGAAAGTATGCATGGAGATTTAAAAATCCCTGCATGTACTTTTCTTTCCATAACCTAATTCTATCCTTAACCCCACCACATTTTGATGTGGTCAAATGTATATGGCTAGTGTGTATGAGGAGAGGTATCATCTAGTGATCTCCCAAAATTTTGAGGCCTAGAGAGTTAGTTATGAGTAATAATGTGCCTAGGCCTACTCCTCTGCTTTTGGGGGCTTCTGCCTGCACCCAAGCTTTAAGAAATCCCTCCCTAATCAGTTTTTAATACATACTAATCTGGCTGCCCAGTAATATTTCTGAAGGATCCTGCTCTCCATTTGTTTGTACATCAATCCAATGAGTCTTATTTTGCAAATGAAGCCGGAAGTACTGTATCCCCCATCAGGTCAGCAAAGACTCTGAGAGACACATGTCACAGAATGTGCTGAAATGCTTATAGCAGCCTGGGCAGAACACACATTTTTAGGAGGTTTATCTTTCTACACTTGAAAAAATATAAGTTGGTTCAGTCTTTAAAATCCTTTTTGACCTTTTTGGATAATCGGAGTAAAGTTGGCTTGTAAGTGATCAAACATCTGAGACGTCACAGTAATCCTCAAATAAGAAAAATTTGCCCAGAGTTTAAAGTCTGCCAAACATCCATGAATAGAAAGAGGAAAACAGGCACAACTGGTCTCCTCCTTGTTTTATTTCTTGCACTTCCAGTCTAGATTTAGATAGTTAGCAAGGCAGGTATCTAAAATATGTGAATCGGCTCTGGAATAGAAAAACATTAAAATACTGTAATTTATGGACTTAGAATCTGAATTTGAGTTGCCTTGTAGGGGTGTGCATTCATGAACATGCATTTAGTTTATTTGGGCACCTAAAAATATAAAGTGCACGCACATCATTTGTATGCATGTATACATATGAATTAATATGCACACAATCGACTGTGTGCATTTTTAAGTTCCCTCATGCTTACAGTGCATGCCTAAAGGTGAATACATTAGGGAAACGTGAAACATGCCCAACAAGTGGGAACATTTTATTTAAAAGAAGCACAAGCTGATTTATTTTTTCTGCCGTGCACACACCTATTGCTCTGCTATATATGCAATTGGAAAGAGCTTATGGAAGTCACTGAAGCTTATCTTGCCCCTGTGTGAAATGAATTTGGTAGAAAAAAATTTGCATTTCTAAACAGAATAAAAAGCTTATATCAGTTCTTTATAGAGTGCCAGTAGAAGTCAGCAATAAGAATAGTCCTTTGAGCTATCTTAAAGAGAGATGGAACATAAACTATTTGACATAACTGTTGATGAGTGGCAGCTGATTTGACCATGGACTCATCTGGTACAAAAAGATTGAGATCATATCGAATTACTTCACCATGCCCAGGGCTGGCCCAGCCATTAGGCAAGATTAGGTGGTTGCCTATAGCAGCAGCATCTGAGGAGCAGCAAAGAGTAGCAGCAGTCAAAGTATTTATTTATTTCAAAGCATTTATATACCGCCTGGTGTGAAGCAGTCTAGGTGGTGTACATCACATACAACACAAGCGACCCCCAAACCCAACCCAAACAGATCCTATACCAACCTTCACTAACCCCCAAAATTATGCCACACCACCCTCCCATAATAGATCCTGAAAACCACAGAAACTGAAAGAACCATCAACACATTCTTTTACCTGCAGAGAGTGTGGGCATATGCATAGGTACAAAGAAAAATGTAGAGGCTCTTTTACTAAAGTTGTGCACTTACTGAGCGATTAGTGGCAATATCAAAGCGAGGTAAGTGCACCAGTCATGTGCTGTTGGGGGCATGCCCAGCAAGGTCCCAACAGTTAGCGCATGATCATGAATCTTAATGTGTGTTGCGGTTAACACGGGTGCACCTAACAATACTAATAGAGCTATTTTTATGTGCACTCGTGGGTTCAACAATTGCCTTCATGCTAGAGGCAATGTGCTCTTCATGCTCACACTCCATCCCAACCTATATTCACCCTAGCGAGTGATGGTCAATTACTGTGTGTTTTGTCAGCTGGAAGCTGTCATGCACGTGTATTAGCATTCACCGCTGCCAGTTACCACATGCTGAAACGCATGTTAACTGGTTAGTAGCATTCTGATTTTCATTCCTAAGGCCTTTTATACTGGTTTTCCAATTTATTTATCTTCTCTGTTGATTCCTTCATTTGCAACATGTTTTCTCTGGTCCTAAAACATGAATCTTCTGTTGTTACCATTTGTGTTTTGGGCCAAGTATAAGACCACTCGTCATCCTGGTTTTTACTTTTTAGCTACCAATCTATGGAACATCTTACCTGAACACATCTGCTTGTAGTCATCTTTTAAGAAATTTTAATCAGTTCTAATGACCCATTATTTTGCGCAAGCCTTCTGGACCTTTGGGTAGGGGCGGAGTGGGCACCTATTTCTGTTTATCTTTATTCTAAAACCTGTGTACTCTTTTTTTCTGTCTGTTCTGTTCTGCCTATTGTATTTTATGGAGTTCCTTTCTTTTTTGATTTTTATTTTTAACATTGTAAAGCGCTATAGTACCTACCCTACACGTAAAGCGCTATAGTACCTACACGTCCCAGTGGGATGTGCAGGACCGCAAGCCGTCCAGGCCTGATTCCCCCTCTGGCTCTCCTTATATGTCCTAAGCATCAGGATAGGGAGAGTCGGAGAGGGGGGGGGGGGAGGAGGCGGCAGGATCTAGGTGGAGCGGGGTCAGACCAGCTCGGCAGGACGTACAGGGCCGATTCAGGTCACAGCCCTGTACATCCTGCCGGGTCAAAGGAGACATGCTGCTTATTCACCTACATGGCGATTGAGCCCGGGGATCCCCGCCCCCCCACCCCTGCACCTGGAGACACCAGCATACCAGCCGTGGGTCGAGCAGCGGGGATGAGGGGGGCTGAAGCCACGGGAGTTGGGGGTTCCTGCGGGTGTACATGGGCCAGATTCTGAGCACCATGCGAACATATTGTTCCCGCAGTCCAGAATCAGGTCCTAACTGGCCCATCTTCCTCGGGGACGTCCGGACGGCCCAGATGTCCCCTCTCCCTGAATCTGGCTCATAGTCAAAGTATCCCTTAATATTTAAAAGAATGATGTCCAATTCTGCATTTTTACAGGATTGTTGTGGGATGGGTATTGTTTTGTTGATCATGATTGTTGAGTTTAATTTTCAAAATCTCAGTGGAAGGAGGGGGGGAGGGCATAAGACTGAAGGTTCAACAAAAGTGCCTAATACTCTTACATCAGCCCTAATTGAAAGAAAGCTTGATTGTACCAGGTTGGATACACAGTCAGGCCCTGTGAATAACATTATATTGCCTAAGAAAGAGTTAATATCATTTGTAGCTCCTATTTAATACTATCCTTGAAAAGTCTGTAGAAGAAATTGGGTTAAAGGTTTAGATAACATAAACATTAGTCTTGTTATTAGAAAGATAAGTAAAAGGCAAGTTGTTTACCTAGCTTCACAGTCTCGCTGTCTCTGGTCAGAGATATCAGACTGTCAGTGTTAGAATTAATTAGAATTAAGGCCTACATAGTCATGCCTGAGAATATATGTATGTCTTTTCATGATTGTCTATGATGTGCATGCCTATAGAAAAGTATATTATGAATATACGCAACACTAGACGTAGAATAAAATATGTATATTATGAATATATGTGATGTGAAACGTAGAATAATAAAGTAAAATTATGCTGTGTAATGGAATCTTTATGATAGAAGTCTATAAATTAATGAACGGAGTGGAACGGGTAAACGTAGATCGATTGTTTACGTTATCAGAATATAGAAAGACTAGGGGACATGCAATGAAGCTACAGGGTAAACTATTTAAGACTAATAAAAGAAAATATTTTTTCACTCAACGTGTAATCCAACTCTGGAATTTGTTACCGGAGGATGTAGTAAAGGCTGTTAGTGTAGCTGGGTTTAAAAAAGGTTTGGACAAGTTCCTGGAGGAAAGGTCCATAAACCATTATTAAGAAGTGACCGAAGATATCAATGCTTGACCCAGTACAAGCATTGTGGAACTTGTGTCTCTTGGGGAAACTGCTAGGTACATATGACCTAGATTGGCCACTATTGGAAACAGAATACTGGGCTTGATGGACCTTGGTCTGACCCTGTATGGCATATCTTATGTTCTTATGTACCTATAAATAAAGAGGCCTAAAGCTTTGATTTCAGAGTAAACATAGGCAACTGCCTATCTTGCTCTCCCAAAGCGCTTTCGTCCTGTGTTTATAATACAAGTGTGTTGTGTATTATTTACAGATTTGTGTATTATCTAAAGATGAAGATCAATTAACCTTCTCCTTACCTTGTGTGTGGATTTCTGTGACCCAAGAGCCCTATCTGTTATTAGGTGAGGGGGGGTGCAGAGTATCTTTCAGTTGGTGCCGTAACCGGATCAGATCTCTGCATTCAAGGCAAGGGCAGAAGGTGCCTGAAGATTTGTGAGTATTATGAAAATTACCAGTGATGGGTAATCTGTTAAATAGACAGGCTCTGTCTCAGATGTGTGAATGGCATGACAAAGCTAGGGCTTTAGTGTTTAGAAAAGGTAGCCCTTATTGTATGCTCCTTATTGTATGCTTCTCCAGCCCCCGCCACCACCAGCAGCTCTCCCCTTCCCGGGGATCGAGCCGCCAGCAGCGGGAGGGGCCTCCTGATCATCCCGGGCCCAATCCGGGCACAGCACAGGACGTTTAAACTTCGCGCCATCGGGCGCTGACTCTCTCCAGCCCCCGCCACCACCAGCAGCTCTCCCCTTCCCGGGGATCGAGCCGCCAGCAGCGGGAGGGGCCTCCTGATCATCCCGGGCCCAATCCGGGCACAGCACAGGACGTTTAAACTTCGCGCCATCGGGCGCTGACTCTCTCCAGCCCCCGCCACCACCAGCAGCTCTCCCCTTCCCGGGGATCGAGCCGCCAGCAGCGGGAGGGGCCTCCTGATCATCCCGGGCCCAATCCGGGCACAGCACAGGACGTTTAAACTTCGCGCCATCGGGCGCTGACTCTCTCCAGCCCCCGCCACCACCAGCAGCTCTCCCCTTCCCGGGGATCGAGCCGCCAGCAGCGGGAGGGGCCTCCTGATCATCCCGGGCCCAATCCGGGCACAGCACAGGACGTTTAAACTTCGCGCCATCGGGCGCTGACTCTCTCCAGCCCCCGCCACCACCAGCAGCTCTCCCCTTCCCGGGGATCGAGCCGCCAGCAGCGGGAGGGGCCTCCTGATCATCCCGGGCCCAATCCGGGCACAGCACAGGACGTTTAAACTTCGCGCCATCGGGCGCTGACTCTCTCCAGCCCCCGCCACCACCAGCAGCTCTCCCCTTCCCGGGGATCGAGCCGCCAGCAGCGGGAGGGGCCTCCTGATCATCCCGGGCCCAATCCGGGCACAGCACAGGACGTTTAAACTTCGCGCCATCGGGCGCTGACTCTCTCCAGCCCCCGCCACCACCAGCAGCTCTCCCCTTCCCGGGGATCGAGCCGCCAGCAGCGGGAGGGGCCTCCTGATCATCCCGGGCCCAATCTGGGCACAGCACAGGACGTTTAAACTTCGCGCCATCGGGCGCTGACTCTCTCCAGCCCCCGCCACCACCACCAGCTCTCCCCTTCCCGGGGATCGAGCCGCCAGCAGCGGGAGGGGCCTCCTGATCATCCCGGGCCCAATCCGGGCACAGCACAGGACGTTTAAACATCGCGCCATCGGGCGCGCCCGCGCCTGGCGGGCCCGCGCCTGAGGGCCTCGCCAGAGGGCCCTTTGGCGTGGCCCTTAGGCGTGGACCGTGAAGTATCCTCCCACCACGTAACAGTCTGTTATAATCTTCTGAGCTCACACGGGAAAGGTACTAATTGTCAGTCTTTTGTCAATGCGATACTAGTTTACCTATCAAAGATACAATGTAATCTGTTGGAATCCTATCCCATCACTTATATCTCAGTATTAACGTGTTAATGCATCATCCCAGCATTGCAGCACATCATTCTGTATCTCCTTAATATGATTGGAATGTAGTCAATTTCGTAGATAGGTCACCTATATTCTAAGACCTCATCTACTGCATTCCTTCCTACTGCTCCATCCTAATGTATATTTTTGCATAATATCTCCTCTTCCCTACTGCACCTCATAAATATAGTGTGTGCTCTGCTACTACATTGTGTCTCATTGATACTCTGCTACTACATTGTGTCTCATTGATACTACTGTCACACTGCACCTCACTACTACTTGCTACTCTCAAAATGGCCCTCCAGTTTGCCTCCCTCTTTAGCCTTTACCTCCTCACTCACTGGCTTGGAACCACTCAGGCCCTCCACACGTCCCACAACAACATTCCTGTCCTGAATACCCATGGAAAAAGATGGTATGATCCCCCATATTCCCACCCAAGAAGTGACGCCTACACGCGACGCTCCCACCTTATCCATGTAGTAATACAGCTATCCAATACACCCTGCCAGCAAAAACCTCTGAGCTGCCGTCCACTGAAATGTGCCATTATTAACGCACGCTCTATTCGCAAAAAATGGCCTGTTGTACTAGACACAATTTCACTTTACGACCTAGAAATACTTATGATCACTGAAACCTGGTTATCATCGGAGGACAACGTTATCCTCAATCAACTCCTACCCCCCAATTTCACCATACACACAAGACATAGAGAAGACAAAAAAGGAGGTGGGGTGCTTATAATCACCAAAGCAGACCTTGACTTCCATATAACAGACTCCTCTAGTACAAGCAGTCTAGACATCCTCTCTATTGCAAACCAGCATTGCTCTCTCAACTTGTTATACAGAACGCCGTCAGCTTGTCCAGATGACCTCCCAACTATTATTGACCTTGCGGCCAATACCCTCAGTCCCAATAAACCAAATTGGATAATGGGTGATTTCAATCTCCCATCCTTACCCCAAAACCACGCAAATGCCTTCCTTGGTGCCATGGAAGAACTCGCACTCAAACAAATCATCAATGAACCCACACATATAAAAGGAAATGTACTGGATATGGTTTTTGCTCCTCAGCCAATTATCGAGCAAAACCGTAACCTACCAACATCAGTGATTGATGTACCTTGGTCAGACCACAAATTAATTATTATCCAGATACCCACCAACAATGAGCAGCTGCACAGAAGCCGAAATCAGAACATCACATCCCGAGCATCCACAAGAAGCTTTCGCCCATTTAACAGGGAACACATTATATCTGAGACCCAATCCCTCCTCAACAAAACTACGCCTGACCTTGAAGAACTGATATCATCCTGGAACTCCAACTTAAATGCCATCGCACAACGCCCGGAAGCCAACAACACAGCAAGAATGAAGAGAAGCTCTGCCCCATGGTTCTCTCCTGAGCTACGATCGTCTCTTACTCAACTACGTAGACTCGAGCGCCGATGGCGCCGAACGCTCTCCATTGAAGATCAGACCGCCTACCAAACTCACCTCTCAATTCATCGTGAAGCAATCACAACCAAAATGAAACAATACCACACTGACACCCTAAAGAGAGCATTGAATAAACCACGTGACCTCTTCAACTTGGTTAAATCCCTCTCGAAAGAACCATCTCCCGATCAGCGCAGTGTGATTCACCCACAAGAATACGCTGACTACCTGCAATCCAAGATCATTCAAACCAAAAAGGATTCAGCAGTACAGTTTCAGGAACCAACTGGCCTAACCCTACTTGACAAGTTCTCTACTCCTTCCACTAATTGCGTTGAAGATACCATAGCATCCCTCAACACTTCCACTGCACAGACTGACCCATGCCCAGCCTTTTGGATCAAGGAACTACGTGGTGTGTTCAGTCCATTCATCGCAAACCTAATGAACCTCTCCTTCACAACAGGATACTTCCCTGCAACACTCAAGCAGACATCCATTAGGCCACTATTGAAAAACCCCAAGCTTGACCCGCAAAAGACCGATTCATATAGGCCAATAGCCAGTATTCCTCTCCTAGCCAAGATAACTGAGAAAGAGGTACAACGGCAAATTCAAAATCACATAGATTCCGTAGCTCCCCTAGATCACTGCCAACATGGGTTTAGAGAATATCATGGAGTCGAGACCCTCCTTACTAGCCTATTCAACGTTATAATCACAGGCATAGACAACATCCATAAAGGTTTTGTGCTCATCTTCTTGGACATTGCCGCCGCGTTCGACTCGGTGAGTCACGAAATTCTCCTGGGAAGGTTGAAAGAGAAGGGCATCTGCAACAGTGCACTAAGGTGGTGTAAATCCTATCTGGAAGCAAGATGGCAATACGTGAAGTCTGGACCAGAGGAATCAAAACACTTCCATCAAAAACAAGGTGTACCTCAAGGCTCCTCCTTGTCCTCTCTACTATTCAATATTTACATGCAGCCCATCTGCAACATCATAAGATCATTTAACGTGAGCTGTTTGATATATGCAGATGACATTCTTTTATACATGCCATTCTCCACAGCCCAAATGGACCTAGCACCACTAATAGACTGTTTCAATGCTGTCTCAGCGTGGCTCCAATCACAGAATCTACGCATTCAACATAAAAAGACGGAGGTTCTTTTCATCTCCAGAGACCCCGACTTTACTCCTCCATCCCATGTCAGTGTTAAGGAAGCAGACTTACTAACCAAAGAAACAATAAGATACCTTGGAGTTACGTTGGACCAACGCCTGGATATGAAACACCACATAAACAACATTGTCAAAGCTGTATACTACAAAATCCGCACACTCAGACATCTGCGCTCCCTGCTGGACCCAGATGACTTCCGGACCATATACCAAGCACTAATCCTGCCTCACTTCGACTTTGCAAACGCCATCTTACAAGGGCTCCCTCAATCCACACTAGCCCCATTACAGCTGGCCATGAATGCTGCAGCAAGGGTCCTACACGGAGCCTCCAGAATCGACCACATGACCCCCATTCTCAAACAACTTCACTGGTTACCTATCCATGGGAGAATCATCTTTAAAACCCTACTCCTAGCATTCAAGGCAATCAAAGGTATTTCATCCCTTTCACTCACAGATCTTATTCACATGTTGCCCCCCAACAGATCTAGAAGAGCAATAGCCATAAACCATCTAGTATTACCAAAGGAATCATCAAAGTGCAACATATCAACCACAAACAGGGCGTTCAGTTACTATGTACCTAAATGCTGGAATGCTCTACCCCCTGACATTAGGGCTATTGCCGACCTATCGCAGTTCAGGAAGGCACTCAAATACCACCTTTTCCTCCAATACTACCCAACCACCAATGGCACCTAGACATCCCCTCTGAAGAGATTACCTACGTTCACTATGATAATTTTACTCATTACCATGTAAATATCTCATGTATATCATAATTGACCCCTGTTATACAAGTTACTCCTCACCATGTAAATATCTCATGTATATAGTTACCCCTGTTATCCAAGTTTGATCACCTGTTCGATGTAAAACCAAACAGCATGTTGTTATGGTCGTTGTGTTATAATGTAAACCGTGCTGATGCCAAATAGCGCGGTATATAAGAGATTGTAATAAATAAATAAATAAATAAATTGTATGTGTGAGAAGCATAGGTGATGTAGCCATCAATTCCGTAGCACATAGGGATTCAGTGACAAAGGGTAATGTGAATTTGCAGTTTCTTTTGGAGGGAACTTTCTCTGTAGATAAGGTCCATTGCCTGAGATATGAGTTAGCGGTTAAAGGTAAACCATGCAAATGTGCTTACATGGGGGAACGGATGGTACATGATGCAAAACATTGGAATGTTTATGTTTTGGAACAAAAGTTGTTTGTATTTGGAAATGTACCTATTGACCAGCTGAGCAGGTCCGGGTCACTCGTGTAGCAGAGCTAAGAGAAAAAGAAAATATTTAAAAAGCAACAGAAGTTAGCGGGAGTAGAATTGTGTATTTTGGATATTTGGAATGTCTCCCAGCTCAAAGAATTGAGAGCATGTTTGAATCAAGAAACGGAAAGTGTTGTACTTGTAATAAGAATCTTAGAAGTAGCAATAGGTCATAGAGTTTCCGTTGCAGAAAAAAAAAAAAAATTGGCATTCTCGGGAAATAAATTACCTATGCCTGGAGTTCAGGATAGCAGTAATGATTTGAAATTCAAAGCAGTATTTATAGGTCTTTAAGCAGATTTGTTATTGTGTACTTCTCATTTGTGTGTACTTTTCAAAAAGAATTAAGTGTTTCTGATGAAGTGTGATCAATTATATTATGATTTAGGCTCTATTCAGGATGTTCTATTCAGCCTAATTTATGGTCTGCCACTGTGAAACTGAAGCAGCTGTAGGAAATGATATTGTGACTACTTAAAGAAGTGTTTGATTTGACTAAAACTTTTCCGAATTACAGGGATAATCCTGGTAGATTTGTGCCTTTATGGTCTCAAATAACAGTTATAATCCTACTTGGGCAGATCTAGATAATTTGCTCAGATCTGTTTTTTTTTTAATCCAGCTGATTTTCATAAGGTTACTCATCCAATTAGGGATGACAACTGGCAATGGCCTCTGACAGACCCTGTGGTGGATTTCCAAAAAGAAGATTTAAAGAGATAATTTTGTTTTTGTAAAGGGAAAAAAATATATTGTTAGGATTCCTTACAGTAGTATGCAAACTTGTAAAGGACTGGTCGAGATTAACATCTCTAAGGCAGGATAGGGGTAAAAGAAAAAGTTACAGATTTTCACACTAGGTGTATGCTAGCTTTTAAAGACTTTTCTGGTGAGGCAGAAGACACACCTTCAGGATTTACTAATATTTTTGTAAATGGATTGATTCCAAGAATAAAAGAAATTTTAGAAACTTCAATAATAGATTGGCCAGCTAGAAGAGCTGATGCAATTTTGGAAGGGGCTCGATACAGTGAGTTGAAGTTCCTCAAGGAACAACAGGAACAACAAACCAGATTAGATGTAAAAAAAAAAAAAAAAAAGGAAGTTGCTTAATTTGCAGATTGCTTCCATGCAGACTCCCATGGGAAGGGGGAGGGGTAGATTCAGAGCTAGAGGAGGTTATGTGAATTCTCAGCGAGGGCGTGGACAGTCCAGAGAGCTGCGTACGTGTTACACTTGTGGAGAGGCTGGACATTTGCAGCGAGACTGCCCCTGGAATCGGAATCCTGATGGCCAGAGAGCTAATTTCCCCCCTCCCCCTCCAGTACAAGCTGACTTCACTCCAGTATATCAGTGCTTCTCTAACCCCGAAGGTTGTGGAGGTGATACATGGGATGCATGACCATTCCTGAATTTGACTGTAACTCCTCAGGGTGAGTTAGAAGCTAATCTGGGAGGTTCTAATTTGAAATTCGTTATTGATACTGGAGCTACAGCATCAGCACTGCGTTTACAGGATTTGCCTGCTATCTATCATGCTCAATTAGCACAAGCACCGATAGTACATTGTGAAGGCATTGAGGGAAAGATAATTCCTCATCGTAGACTTGAATATTTACCTTTGCAGATTGGAGAGATTGTATATCCAACTACTTTTCTTGTGGGAGACCCCTTTGCCAGTGAATCTCCTAGGTCGGGATTTTTTTGGTGTCACATCATGCTACTCTATCCTGGATGGGTGGCAAGTTCTCTTTCCAGCTGTACTCTCTCTCTGAAGTGCCGTCTCCTGCAGATGCCAGTACCATTCATCCTGCTCTTGGAGAACTTTTGTCTACTTTGTGGGCAGTGCCGGGATCAGATGTCGAATGCCTTTCTATCCCACCTGTGAAAATCACCGTGAAACCTGGAGTTCAGCTTCCTAAACTCAAGCAGTATCCACTGCCAAGCAGCTGCCATCGATGGAATTCGTTCTGTGACTGAAGATCTTCAGAAACAAGGGGGCATGTTTACTAACAGGCCGGTAAAGTGCGGGTCGCGGTAGAGTGAGTGTGCCGTATAAGGAGTGGGCGTTCCGTCCTGAAGAAGAAAAGCCGTGATTGACAGATGCGCTAAGGTGCGCGGCGCCCGTGTGCGCTCCGCACCTTACCGCAAATGAGAGCCGAACGGGAGGCATATGTGTCGCGCTGATCAAACAGAAGGACAGAGCCACAGCACAATGGTTGAAGCACTGACCAATGGTGCAGGGAGCAGGGGTTCGAAACCACACAATGCGCAATGGCTTGCTGAGGTGTTAGTTTATGAGGCAGAGGAATACTGGGCCAAATAAAGCAGCCCGCTGAGTTTTGTTTTGGCTCACATCAAAACTGGACGGGATAAGGAGGCGCGCTGATGTTTTTATGCGACATTTGAATACTGGGCGGCATAAAGCGTCGCGCTGATGTTATCTGGCGGCATATTACTACTGGGCGGCAGAAGGCGGTGCGCCGGTTACGGCGGCAATCGCATAATGGAAGGTATAAGTGGGGCGCTGATGTGCAAACAGAAACACAGAGCCACAGCACAATGGTTATAGCTCCCACCAATGCTGCAGGGATCAGGGGTTCAATCCCCACAGTGACTAATGCAGACTGCTGTTTGCTGTGTAATGTTAGGAGGCTGATATATAATGGGTGGCATAAGGCGGTGGTATGCTGGGCAGAGAGCGTTGCGCTACTGTTTTCTGAGTCATGTCAATACTGAAAGGCATAAGCGACGTGCTGATGTGCAAATCAGAGAGCAAAGCTGCAGCACAATGGTTACCACACCAACCAATGCTGCAGGGATCAGGGGTACGATACCCAACAGTGCAAAATGAAGATAGCTGGCTGAGGCAGTAGCTGTTAGGGGTAATATTGTTTTAGGAGTACCGTATTGTATATATGTAGAATCATAACTGATAGCAAATACACTCGCAAAGCACTGTAACAGAACATCGCCCATAGGTTAATGCAGAGGGCACATGTGAAAATGCAATGTCCGCCATGGCACCCTACAATGTTGGTGAAAGTGTAGCAAAGTGTGCTATATGAGGCAGGGTAAGGTGAGAGCACTGTCCCAGATGGCAGCAGTGTGCATTGTAACGTATGGGAAATGTAAGTCGGTGTGTTGACCAAGGTCTGCCATACCTGATTTGGCAGGGAGGGGCTGCAGACAGGGGCAGGTGACTGATATGAACAGGGGATTAGAGTGTATCTTATCTTGTAAACTGCCCTATTCCCGTTGGAGTACTACAGCTCCATTAAACTCATGCTCTGGGAAAGAAGCCAATACTCCTCTGTTGTGAATGCTGACAACTTGTGCAGATAGTGAATGATGGAGGGGTGTTCATGGTTTGAATGTTCCAGTGAATAAGGTTGGCAGAGGTATGTCAACTGTCTGTGTGCAACTGTACAGCAATCTGTGATGCTGTCTCAAAAGAACTACCCCCTTGTGCCAGATATTAATGCACCTTTTATGGTGTTTCAGAAGGCACACACGTTGCTAGGAAATGAAAACCTCATTCTCCACAAAGGCCATGTGGAAAGGCTGTCAACTCCCAAGACACTATTGTATGTAACCCATAAGCTGTGTCAATCAAAGGCATGGCAAAAGATGCCCCAAGGATGTAGAGATGAACCCAGAAACGTAACCCACGAGCACTAACATCCCTCAGTTGGAATGGCAAAGGAGGTATGTGGCAAACCCACACGTAACACAAGCACTGCACAGAGCTAAAACACAAAAACAATACAAAATTAAAAGAGGGATGAAGATCAGTTGCTGAACTGCAGAAATCATCCCCAACCCATGTGGCACCCATTAAAATGGACAACCCAGTTGAGGGTACAATATGCTCACAGCACACATCAGTACATATATGACCCTCAAACAAATGTTAAACACCTTTTATGGAAAAGCATACAAATATAAGACACCACAGAGGAAGCACACTAATGACCACTACCACAAATCACAATGGCTAAACCGGCATGCCACACCAACAATGTGAGCTCCTTAGCAAAGACTGCAGAAAGAAAGAGTGCAGTCCATTAAACAAACCGCCTGCTGACTGTCAGGACAAGCAAACACCAAAAAGTAAGCATGATGAAATGCACATGCAGAGCTGCTAATTACTCATACAATTGCAGTCTGTATTTGTGATGTGGTGCACATGTGCACACACAATGAAATGTTCTGCAGTGGATACAGCATGCAAAAGAGGGGAAAAATATACCACAAGGGCAACAGAGGACGGTATGTGGATCATGTTAATAATTTGGATCAGGACATGAGAAAGTTCCACATGTAATCAGGTGTAACACACAACACCTGAATCACAGAAAACCAAAACCCCCTGCTGTGTTGCCATGTAAACACCCTAAAGTGGGACACCTCTGAAAAGAAATAATATGTGATGGCTAAGCAGCACACAGGATGCACCTTGACGTACAGTGAGGAGAGAGAAGGGTGTATGTAGAGGTGAGGAACCTGCTGTTACCTCATGGTACAGTCAGCAGATTAGAAAACAAAGGATATAGCACATGTGCTAATCAAAACAAAAAAATACAGAGTAGAAACACATGACTGTAGCCACTCCCAGAAACAGTACACTGAGTACACAGTAACACACTGAGCACACTGAGCCAAGCATACTAAGCACACTGTGTGGCAACCGTGAATACCCAGTGAGGTTACATGTGTCTGCCAGATACACAGCTGTCACTGTACAAGGATGCGAGCACAGGTGGCACATGTACATGTGTGGCAAATGGCCCCAGACAAGTGTTAATGTGATCAAAGAGAGAAGGACTAACCTACTGTTAACAAAATGGCCTTGGACCCAAGCAAACACTGATCAATTCCCACTAGCACCCCATGTGGCCTAGGTCAAGTCATGTAACCCCTCATTACCGTGGAACAAAGACCAGTTAATCCTCATCCAATGATATTGACAAAATAAACAATGCAGTCCCTGGGTCACAAAGACGCAGGACTGAGAAACAGGCAATGCAATGTGTGCCTTTGTATCACCCTGCTCAATCACCAAAAGAGCCACATGTATGTGGAATAAATATCTTTATTTGGTATACACATCACAAATAGTGTAGTCAGTGCCATCATAATATGAAGGTGAGTGCATCTCTGATGGAATATTGAAACCCCTCTAATAGGGCATAAATCTAACTCACACAGAAAAGTTAATTCATCCACCACAAATGAAGAGCATGAGATATAATGTGCAGCCACTGCATACAATGCACTGGGCAGCAGACCCCCAGCCCCTACCTGATTCTGCATGCTGCAAAGGTGTAATGCACATATGAGTGCATGTAGAGAGTTGGCGCTGCATATTGAGGACACAACACACATCATGTGTCCCTCAAACCATATCCATCTTGCAACACAGGAGACAACCAAACCAAAAAAGCCTATGTTGAGAAAATGTTTTATTGTGAAAATCACGCTGGGAAAGTAATGTGTGAGGTCTCACATAATGTCTGAGCTAGGAATCAAAGCTGCAACAATGTAGACACAAACTCTCCTCAAAATCACAATGAGTATATGCAACAGGTAGGACAGGCACATGAACACAAACAAAATACAAACTCAACTACCTTCCCATACCTATACATATACCACCATGAAGGAGGTGGCCCTGCAACCTTTTCAGAGTAGACAGTGTTTGGCCACATATAACATAATACGTGGAATGCACAATTGACGAAGTGCAACGGTGACCCACATTGCCACACTGCAAACATCATGTCGCAATGTGAGTGTCCCTACCACAGGGCATAGCCTGGACTGTGCACATGGGAAATGCAAGGTGTTGACATACATGCAGACTGTCACGTCTGCACATCCAACAAACACAATAAGCAGCATCTGAACAAGGAAATGAGGGCCAAACATCCTATACGGAGCCACAAAGAAGTCTGAGGTCCACATGTTTTGTCTCACAAACATAGTCCGTCATATGCAAAAGCACCATCCACAGTGCAACATGAGACAGTGATGCCACACATGCACGTAAACACCCTTGTCACATTGACCACATTAATTAAAGATGGTCGTGTGTCCAAAATCATTGTTGAGGTAACACTTGTAGCATGTGCATGTGGAAAGCAGGTGGACATACACAATAGGAGTGCTCCATCGTTGGCTGTATGGCGCAAACATGGGTGTATGCTTGATTAGGAAGAAAAAGATGAGGGTATCCTGGGTGGCATGTCACACCCAGGGCCAAAACTTAACAATACTAAAACTGTGTTCGATTGGATCAGCTGCACTATCCATGTCATTTGCTGCTGCACACGGGGGGAACACTGCCAAAAGTAACAATACTATGTGCAATCCAACAGGTGAGGTTAATAGTGTTCCACCAAATATGGCTAGGAATAGTCAAGCGTGACATGTCAACATTCCACTGTCTTTGAAAGTTCATGTGTGTTCTCAACAATGAGCAGGACTCCCTGCAGAAACATCACACAAACAGTGCAGAGAACACCTCTGTAATGGAGAATTAAGTAGCTTAATAGTAATACTGTCCATCGCAGTCATATGTCTCACTCGCAGAGGTAAAACATCCAATGGGCCACTTTCTGGTGTAAAATGTCTATGGTGTTGTTTCTTCAAAAGGTGGGTGATGGTGACACCAGATGCACTGTAATAGATGTGTCCGGTATGTACTCAGCCCTGTGTCATGAGAGGATACGTATGTTCTTGTTAGCCACCTATGAAAAACACCACACAATGCACACCGTTACACCTTTGCAAATGCACAAGAAAGGTATGTGAAACCACACAGTACATTACTCAACAAAACATTGGTGATGACATCATTAATCCGAAACACACACATGGGTAAAACATGGGTATGGTCATGTCCATGCTCGTGTCACACAGGTGTGTCACAGCTACACACGACATGCATCTGTTTATGTGCACATAGAGGAAACATTATATGCATATAAGACAATTATGAATCATCAACAGGTAAACATAGATACAAATCTGCAATTAACAAATGTGCAACTTACCTTGTGTGTGCATCAGGTGTATGTCAGCAATCCCATGAACCACTACACAGCAATAAGAGGTGACAGTGAAGGCAGAGAATCTCAGCAGTCCGTGTACAAACAAAAGGTCAAGCCGCTGCTGATGCATGTCCACATTATGGTCATATCTGAAAATAAATAAAGGTGAACATCAGTGGTGACTCAGAACACAAGACACATTTTGTCGCACACCACACAACACATGTTGATAATACGCATAAGGTAAACAGCACTACGGAACACATACCACAGTCACAACTGCCCCCCAGGTGCACAGTCCCCTCACAGTACATGATAATGTACTATGCCTGAAGAGTGTCTCATCACACAGGCAACCTGTAATCACCCACACACAAAGTATGCATATTTCTGCATTCCAGCTGCAACACATGGCCTGTATGTGTCCAAGTGGACCTTTAGACATATAAAGGCCCCGTGAACCGGCAATAATACCCTGTTGTTGGCTTATGGTACAATGTTGGGGTAGGGAGCAAGTGCAGGCAAACCAAATACAAACCTTAAATACACACACATGCAGATATGCTGTAACTGTCACATATACAGTGTGGCACAGGACATGCTGAACACAAACACATGGGGATATGTGTGACAACAGCAAGGGATGGGTGATGGAGCCTGAAGTGAAACACAAAACAACACACCATCTGCCCAATATGATGGAGCAATGAAGATATGTTTTCCACATGACCCCAGGCACACACAATCTCCCTGTACATCCACCTACCCCAACGCAAAGCATATTGGGTGATGTTCAGTCACATGCCAATCCAACACATCAACAGCATCTGAATAAACTATGTCCTGTGCATTGGGAAACACAACAGTAACAAACATGTCATGTTCTACAAGAGTATCACACACTGCACCTTCCTGTCCACAACTCTCATACCCCACACCATCACCTAATGTCTGACTGCTCCCTATCACAATGTATAGATCTCTCACATGTGAGAGGCAGCACAGAGTTGTAGGAGGCTATCCTCAGGTGTCCATAATCAATCCTGTCCCCATCGTACCTCTGTGTTGTTGTACAGAAAGATCAACAGACATGTCAGAAACCACCATGTTTGCACCTCATCACAAAGTACAGACGAGTCACACAGATCCACTATATTGGCAACAATGCCCCCTATCTTTGTGTAGGGGTGTGTCAATGTTGAATGCAAAGTCGCTTACAATTCTGGAAACACATATGGAATATGCACGAGTGTCTCATGTATGCAGGGACCAAATACATATCCTGGTGTGTAGATGTCATACCTTGAATCATAGTGACAGCTATTTGCTGATGATCTCCACAGATAGCTGTCAATGTGTGCGTCATGTCATTAAAACACCAATGGCATGTATATTTTTTACGCAAACCATGATGGCTGCATGCCATCACACTGTGTGTCATTGAGAATGTCAACGCATGGATAGCCAATATGTGTACCTCAGAGAAACAACTCTCACATATGTCTGGTTTTCCTTGCCAACATAATCCTCCCCTTCCCTGTCCGACTATCTATGCAATCTATGTAATGTGGACTGTACTATCCTACACTGCTCACATACCCAGCCTGTAGCTGAGGCATGATGGCATATGTTGAGAATTTATCAGCAAGATATGCCATGTACTCCCTGAGAATTCTGCACAACCATAAGCCACCAACACATTCTGTGCTCATCCTGCCCACTGTAACGCACCCCTCGCTGATATGGGGTAGGTTATCCTCTGTATCTGTGTACATATGTAGCACTGTACTTAAGGTCAATTCGCCTACATGTAAATGTGGCAATACTACCTCTCTGGCTGGACAATGCTCAGATCCCATCCTATAACATGTCCATGTCATGGCTTTCTGGTGCAGTATACATTCCGACACACTGTAGGGTAACATTAACACCCTACACATAGATACCCTAATATCCGCAGAAACTACTACTAAGCATCTGTCCTGTGATATGTATGTCCTGATACGGCCATAATAACAAAGCAACACATAGCCATCTGACAGGAGTGTAAGAACCAAATGTACACCCCAAAGGTGAAACATATAAATTCAACCCACTGGACTAATGTCCCCAAACGTGGACTGGTCTCACACTGTGAACATCTCACCATATGGCTAACACTGTTATCCACCCATATCATCACAAAACATCATTTGTGCTCAACAACAACAACAGGTGCTAACACAGGCAGCCACTAACTGTAATTTTAACCTTAAAAATCACACACAGCCGTATGAGCAACCACCCACATCATCTGGCACCAAATGCTGTTGTGTACTGGCCACATTGTTTGTGCCTCACACATGCCTATATGTGAGTTGTGAATTAGCACTAAAATACTAATGTGGTGTCGCATACAAATCATATCCTGACATAAACTGTAACTGCTGTAAGCATAACACACATAGGATTAAAAAGCTGTGTGGGTAGGTAATACGCACATGAGAAGATCTCTCCAATCAACCTCCGTCTGACTGCTGTGCCATCCTGTGTGTCACCACTGGCACGTACAGGGGGCACATTGGATCTTGCTCCAGATCCTCATTAATCTCTGCAGGGATATTGTGCCTGAGAGCAATGTTGTGCAGGATGCAACAGGCTATGATTATCTCTGCAACAGTCCTTGGCTTATACTGTAAGGCCCCGCCTGACCTATCCAGACACCTGAAGCGACTTTTCAACACGCCAAAGGTACGCTCGATGACTGAGCGGCTGGAGGCATGGGCCTCATTGTACCTCCGCTCTGCACGTGTCCGTGGCTGACGTACAGGGGTCAGCAGCCAGGGGCGACACCCATATCCTGCATCACCTTGGAAATAAAAAGAAATGTGCGTGTCAATATTCAACATAACTGACATATGTTAAGATGTAGTAACCCTACACAAAACAAATCCTGACATCAACATATAACTGAACAATTAATGAGCTGTAAAAAACATATGCTGTTAGAAAAGGAACACATAGCCTAGAAAGTAAGTACACTCATGGGAAATACCCCAACAGTTCCATCTATACTGTAACATATTGTGTGTGTGTGTGCGCGACATGGGTATTGTAATGCATTTACTGTCCACATTGGCACCCCTGCCAATGAGAGACGATAGTAACGATTCACGTGTCACATGTTCATATTGTATGTCTGAACAGTAACCTAGGTAAAATATGCTGCCATGAGAGGGTGGGAAAAAAACAGAACATGTATGCCATGGAGGCTGGTGATAATGTGAACCATATCACCTAGATGCATCCTGTCCTGTACGGGCAACATATCTAGATCTCATACTCTGTGTCCTTATGCTGTATATTGCTAAACATAAATTGTTTAAATACCAATCCTGTGCACTGTGTCTATCCTGGGAACATCCCACTGAAGGTGGGGTCTGCAAACCTGCACACTGTACTACTCATGTCTTAACCTCATAGAGATACACATCGGTACATTACCGTCATGTGTAGCTGAAAACAATACAACTCTGTATGCACACACATAGCCCACAGCTTCAGGCATCCCCTTTCCAATATGTTAAACTACATGAGGATCACTGGCCAATATGTGGCTAAATCATGATCATCTACAGTAGGCCAAGGTACTAGCACCAAATATACTTCGTTACACCCCTGCTGTGACATAGGCCAAATGCGTGACCATACATATCCACACGAGTGCTGCTAGCTGGAAAGGGCAAAAGCATACATCAGATATTCCCAAACACCCCCTCATATTATATACTGGCTCCTGGGTAGCAACAACAGTCCAGAGTGAGTGTGTGAACCCCACACACATGAGAAGGGTTACCTGTATGGATGAGCAATTATCACAAGGTTAAATGACATACAAGCATTATTTGGCAATGACCCATCATGATACGTGCATATGAGGGCCAAACCCCCCCCTCAGAATGTGTGCAGTTGATATTACCACACACTATGAGGGATTGTGCAACAGCCTAGCCACATGCACAGGGGTGTTGTCACCTGCACACCCTGTGAATGTCAGGATCATATAATGCTAGGAGTCTGATGGTCTATGTTTGTTTGTAGCTGCTGTATGTGTACGTCTATACCCCTGTAATAATCTAAACATACAACAGTCCCCAAACAAACATTGCTCATATGTTGATCTAAGTTTATGGTTTTAAACGAGTTTGCTAGCTATGTGAGTAGACATAAAGAAAGTTACAAACACATACATACATTACGACACATGACATACTCACCCAGCAAAATACAGTCCCCATAACGTCCGCCCTCAAATTGTGTGAAGATTGCCGAGTGATGCAGGATATAGGAGTCATGGGTGGACCCTGGAAACCTAGGGACCACATTCAGAATATGCAGATTAGCATCACATACAACCTGAACATTCAGGGAATGGTAGTGTTTGCGGTTGCGAAACGCCACCTCCCTGTCTCTCTAGGCGGGACCAGGGCAACATGTGTGCAATCAATAGCTCCCATCACGTGTGGTATCCCTGCTAATGTCTCAAAGGCATGGTTCAGGGTCCCCCATTGTTGCCTAGTGTGGGGAATGGCTATGTAATTCCCCACCCGACTGACCATGGCACGCAGTACGTGGTGGAGACATCGTGAGAAGGATGGGCGGCTCATGCCACCCACTGCAGCCACAGATGACTGGAAACAGCCAGAGGCAAAAAAATGTAAAGCAGCAAGGAGCTTGACTAAACCTGGTATTGCATGGGACCGATCAGTCAGGGGCTCGAGGTCAGGTCTTAAATCCTCATAAAGCTCCCTAATAGCCCTTGTGCTCAGTCGGTACAGGGAGATGACCTGGTCCTCACGCATGCCCTGGAGCTGTGCCCTGGGCCTGTAGAGGCGTGGCTGCCGAGCCTGCACCTCGGCACGCCGTCTGTGCCGTGAACGCACAGCACATGGCTGGACCACCTCCACAGCTGCAGGTCTGAGTTGCTGCGGGACTACACCCATGCCCTGTGCTGCAGCCCCGTGGACACCATCTCCCCTGTCCGGCAACCGCAGCATCTGCCCACCACTCAGGACACATGCATAAGCATATATTGCTGCCATAAACTCCTCCCGTCCCACTACCGAAACACACTCTAACAACCACACAAACTCTAACAAACACACAAAATACACTATACAGTATCCAAAAGTAAAAACAACAACTGACAATACACACACAACACAATATAATAAGCAATACAAACACCAATACAATCCGCTAGTACAACTGCATAGACGTTCGTTCTTCTCCACACCAACCACACTCCTCCTGCTCTTCCTCTACAACCCTCAACGTGGGTAATGTTGTGATGGTAATATATGTTATTCTGGGGTGTGTGGTTTGCGCACACTGCGCATGCGCAGTTGATCGCATGCGATGCCCGTTGGTGGCGTGCGTGCGCCACTCTACGCATGGGCATCGGTCAGTGCGTGCCCACACGTATGTGCGCCGGCGTGAACATGCGCACAAAACACAGACACCCATGCGGTAGTCGTTGTAGTGCGCATGCGTACTGCGACACATGCGCAGTACAGTGTCTCAGGGCGCATGTGCGTTTGTCCGTGTACGGCCACCCATGCGTTGGCGAGCACGCGCCCAACGCACGAGCGTCACGCCCGCCCAATTGCGCATGTGCAATGGAAGACACATGGCAATACACTATAAATAGGCCTGCACACGTGCATCACGTTGAGGGTTGAGAAAGGAGTCACAGTTAGAGAGAGAGGGTGTCATAGATAAAGTCTGAAACAGAGACAGTGGTGGGACTACTGCACAGGAAAGAAGCACAGTGAGGGATAACAAAATCTATAGGTAGAGAGGCTGTGGTGGGAGTAGTCCAGAGGAAGGAGGGAGAGAGTCAGTCCAGGGAGTACAGCAGCGGAGAGAGGCAGTGTAAGATAGTCAGGAGCAGAGTAGATTCCTCACCTTGTGCTAAGATAATATTTCTGTTCCCTTTGTTATTGTGTCCTTTACTGTGTCCTGTACTGTAACATTCTGTAAGTCTGTATTGCATGCTGTGTAGTGTTCTGTTTTGTTTAAGTGAGTGCTGTTCTGTTGAAAGGAGCATTTAAAACATACAGAGATGGAGAGAGAGAGGGAGAGAGACGGTGAGGGTGAGGGTGAGGGTGTGGAGGATGTGTCCCAACCTGTGGTGGGTGATACACCGACGCTACAGACTGCACATCCTAGGGAGGGACATGCAGGACCATCTTTTGGGCCACAGCCTGCACAATATGTCCAAACTGGGAAGAGAAAAAGGGTACCTGTGCCTGGTCCACAGCGAAAAAGAGCTCTACGCTTCAGTGATAGAGAGAGAACTATATCCTACTCTCGCATGTAATTGAAAACTATGACCTCTTATTTGGCAGGCTCAGCAGTCGCACAACAGTGGCCACCCGAATGGCAGTATGGGAGGAGGTGCGTGCTGCAATTGCAGAGGCAGGGGGCCCCACAAGGGATGTTGAAAGCCTCAAAAAGAGGTACTCGGATATAAAAAGAGGGGTGCGCCAGCACATGGTGGCTGAAAGACAACATGCGCATGGCACAGGTGGTGGGGGCCCTTTTATCCCATCACTCACACCATTGGAACAAGAGCTGGCAACACGTTTGGGCCACATCTATCTCCGTGGACTGCCGGAGGCCCTTGACACGCACATCCTGACGCAGGTATGTATAGTAATTGCCAGGTTCACAATGTCCCTTCAGTACACATCATTCAGCTGCACAGACACTCCCATACCTGTGACCCAATCCACACCATGTTTAAAAAGTGGTGTCACATGTGTGTGTTATGGCCATGCACAAACTGTGTTGTTGCCATGCCCTGTCACAATATTACATATGTGTCCCTCGAAAACAGCAACCTCCCCATCTGTTTCCAAAACTACACACAACAATTCCTATCCAACCTGCACATCTGTGATTGCAAAGCACCATATGATTTTGTGGCACACTAATCAGGTAACGTGTGTGTGACATACTATTTGCACAGTGCTACATGTGCTTCTCAGTGGGCCACAGGTGCTGGCTACATGGGATCCACGGCACAATGGGTCACAGCCAAACATATCCAACAATGAGCATATAGTATGTCTAGAGACAATATTTCAAATGCATAATTAAACATAAACAGGCAATGTATGGTCAAAACAAGTGTAAGGGTGATGTATTCTCACACATGTGTGGACATATGTTGTACAGATAGGGGAAGGGATGTGATGGGGGACACATGTGGCATGGCACTCCAAATATACACATGGAAAATATGCAACATGTGCATGGCCACACGACACACATGTGCCCCAGAAACAGCTGAATGACGTAGACAAACATGTATGGAGGGTGTCATGGGTCGGGTACGCAGCACACACGCACATACCCACCCCATCATCTCTGTGGTGTCTGTGCCACACATATATAGATATGATTATGTTGAAACATATGTGTTTTCCTTGTTATTGTTCAATATGCAGGTGACTACAGTAAAATGGGAGAGGAAGAGGAGGAGGAGGAGGAGGAGGAGGAGGAGGAGGTGGAGGAAGAGGGTGACATTGACATCACAGTGCCAATGAGTGTGTTGGAGGATGAACCTGCTGTCTCAGGGGGCAGCACAAGTGCTGTTGATGAGCCCATAGAGCCACCTGTACCCAGTATATCACCACTAGGGGCAGCATCAAGGGAGAACATCCAAGGACCCAGGCCGCAAGTATACACCGAGAGCCCTGACCCTCAGGTGATGATGGCGGAGTTAAGGTCCCATGGCGTATCTGCACGTCGCGATGCTGAAGGTGGGTGACATACGACAGTCATAATTCCAAAATAAACACCAATAGTCACTAGTTGGTGTTTGTGTGGTGAATGTTGCAACATAACCACCACATATATCACATGTATGGCTCATGTTGGTGGGATATTGTTTCGTGAAAGAATGGTGTGGGGTATAATATATGGTGTTACTATGACGCAAAACAGAATCACCGAAGGTCAGTTGACACCCACAGATGCAGGCCTAAAAGGAATGTTGTAATAAGGGCCACCATGTTGTTGTCATGAGAAAGATCAAACACTTGCCCTTGCAACAGTCTACCTCATTGCAGACACCCAGATGTCTGGTAAACCACAGCATGACATCTAAATGATAGTTAAAGAAACAAACATACCATATATATAGCAATGCAACCCTCCTCTGTGATGTAACAGCACAAAGACCCCGCATTCCCCACAGTCTGCATCTGCAGGTGTCAAATTACATAGCATATGGAGAGAGGTGCGAAAAATATGTCAGGTCAACCATAGATACGGATCTACAGAGGGGTCTCAAACGTACAGTATGAACCTGATGGCTTGTTTGGAGAGAACATTCCTCAATTTCCTCTGTACAGAAAGACATAACATAGACTGTAATCCAGACAGAAAAGGAAAACACCATGTCCCCTTACTGTAAGGCCAACAATCCCTCAACAGATTGCATAGGCTGTGAGCATGTGTGTCCCAGTTAAATTGTGGGCCTATGTCCCCATACCGTGTGATGGTCCCCAGTATCATACGTGTCATACCTGCAATATGTGTTGTATGCAACCATACAGTAATGAGTATGACGCATGTCTATTTCTCAACAAATGGTTAAACAAGGACCAAAACCGTGAACAATTACTGTGCTGCAAAATAAACCTAAACACATATGACTAACTACAACATAAGCTTGCCATGTTGAGACCATATCATACACCACGTATCCATACAACATTACCAGAATTGGCACATCACCCCACCCCTCCTTTCCGAATGCAAACATTAGAGCATTACACAAAGACCTCACATAACATACTGATGTATGATAGCAATTGTCAAGCCCAATGAGAAATAACATAAACTGAAGACCTCATCTCCTTTACAAAATAACCAGATACATCATCATAGAGCAAGCAACCAAAGAAAAACATTACCTAGTCGAAATGTGTTATTGGAGACACAAAAGGCAACTAGGAATTTGACACAACACTGTATAGGTACTGGCCAGTGGGTAGATAGAGATATCTGACCAATCTGTACTGTCATACATACATTATCCCTTACAGCAAGGTAAAAAATAAACATACTGAAGCTCAGCCTGTAAGGATCCATATGCTATGTCAAATGAGAAAGCGGAAAACATATGTTGTCTAGTTGTTATGACGTTTTCCATGTCCTAATTGCTGCATCCACGTTCACAATGCCTGTGCAAGAGTTCTGCTCACTCACCATAGTCTGATGTTTATGTGTCCAGACAGCTCTATTGTACTGTTTTATCCACTCTACATTGTCACATTTGCTTTAACATACCATTTATTCCGTGTAGTAGGTCTCTGACATCCCACACTATCAATGACGTATTCAGAATGCCAATGTCTATCCTCAACTACACTCACATAAGCAGCTATGTTCATAAGGTATCACCCACTCCCACAAAACACGTAAATGCTTCACGGGATTAACGTCTGTCAGCACCATCACATTCTAGTCATTCCCCAACATCAGCTCACGTACATTTTGTACACCACCAAGCATACATATCAGTGTAGTCCTTGCACCAGCAATTCCAAGGACCAGCACATACGGATAATGTGTACATCCCCACATCCAGCCCTTATACTGACAATGTAACCCATCAGACCATACATTGTCATGTCATAAAACAATCATTAGGGCAGGCCAAACCTGATTTGCCGTCACACAGTCTTACACAAATATATGGCATCCCATGAGGCTACATCCAGTACAAACATCTCATGGAGAATAGCAAATTCCATAAAACATAACACACAGTTCCTGTCATAACATGCCCCAACAGCTCATGTGCATCTCTATGCCACATATAGCAAAACCCTGGACCCATACATGACCTGTGCAGGACATTCCCCAACACACCTCGGTACAACAATGCTTCTGGCCATCTGAGGTGTTTATGGCTGCTGCATGCTGCACCTGACCTAAATAATGGATATGAGATGACTGTCCTTGCCCAATTCTGTTGCCACGTCAGTAGTATGTGGGTGTGTATGCAGAAGCTATTGTATGACTGTTGTGTTGTCCTCCCACATCTTCTTCCTGTATAGTGTTCTCTGTGTTTCTATTAGTTGTAGTACACTGCGATATATGTGTTATACCCCTAACCATGTTCCCATATGACTCAGCACTATCACATTAGCATTAGTGTGGTATGTGTATGACATGTTGCTTTATGAAGGTGTTTTCGTGGAGAGGTAGTTCATTGACCACCCTGTGTCCCATTCACAGCCAATCGACGTGTTCTGGAGCGGATTCGCTGTGCTGTGGAGCAGAACACCAGGGATGTTTGTGCTGCGCTCCGGACATTACATGAGGGGGTCGTAGCCATGCCACTAACTCGCATGTGTGAGGCCCTTGAGGGCATACGTGATGTTCTGATCCGAGCTGCACCTGCACCACCAATGTATCCAGAGGAGGATATAGCCTTGCCAGGGAGAGGGGCCCGACGTGGCAGGCGTGGCCGACCACGCCGTCAGTAACCTATGATAATATAGAAATGTACAGCACGAAACCAAAGGTTTCTCTCTGTTGCACTGTTCATTTTTAGCAACTATGTACATAGTATTTTCTGTTATTGCGGCTTGGTTTGGGTTTATTATTTATATGTGAAAGTAGACATATGTGATTAGTATGTTGTGTTTGTGTTATGTAATTGGCTTGGGGGGATCTTTGATATTTCTTACACACATGTTTGTAACAATAGTTTTATATGAGAGAATTGCTGTGATAATAAACAGCTGTCCAAAAATAGATACATTGTCTCTTTCCAACGAGTGTCCATTTGGTCCCATGTGTATCTCTGAGCGGGGGGTGGGAGGACCATAGGATCTGCAACCATGTCCACCTGCATAAGCTACTTTGCCAAACACATATACTATTTACATGATCCACACATATGTGATTTATCACTAGCACAATGAGTCACCACAGCCTCTGCGCTGCAGAGGCACAGTGTGCACAGACATCCATGTACGACATGGGTGTGGAACCGTGATCCTGGGGAGCCGCAGAACCAGTCAGGTTCTGAGCATATCCCAAATGTATATGCTGGCGATATATATCTCACCATTACAATTATCATGACCACCTTACTGGTTGTGTCCCTCCAAGACTGGATTTTGAGAGCGCTGCCTTACACCTCTGTCATGTAACGATTTATTTTGGGCTGGGTGCAGATGTCACAGACATCGGATGGTTATTTGGAATGCGTAACATTGCTCCCTGTTTCTCACCAGCAGTAACGGGTGGTGGCAATGGCAATATGTTGGTGGTGGGGAGAGGTGAGGAGGAATATGACACACTCTAGGTAAACATGTTTGATGTCGGGGACATCTGCGCCTTGCCCACTCACATTCCAAAATGGCAGAGGTGTAATCCAGGTCTCTCAAAAGCGAGCCCTGGAGGGCCGAAAATTCAGTCACGCTGACAGGATATCTCCAATTCATATATATCTCTGCCACACTCATTAGGAATATTTCCAACACCTGACTGCCCTGCGGCTCTACAGAACCACGGTCCACCACCCGTGATGTGGACACAGGGTACTGTGTTATAAATGGCCTGTTTATGTTCCATACACATCACCATCTGCAACCCGTCATACACGACACATTGGTGCCATATGTGTGACCTGTGCCCTCACCTATATTAAGTGGTCACATGCACCCCAACCCACCATAGGGATGCATGTTACAGGGGCAGACATTTGTGAGCCGCATATTTGTGCCGGCTCAGATATGTGAGAAACATGTGGGTCATGTATATACATCCCTGTGGCAAGTACGTCTGTGGGGCAGCCACTACATGGTAACATGTAATGCAGCACCCTGCTATCACACACCTACACACATGAGTTTCCCGACACACTGCATGTGGTGCCAATTGAGGTATCACACGCATGTTTACCCGTCAGGAATGTATGTGGCTGCACACATATGACATGCTGGCATCTATAGTCATATGCTACGTGAGACACGTGACCATTACAGGGTTCAGAAAAAATACTTTAATATGTACAAACAAAAATACAACTATATACATATCTAGGGTAGGGGGAAAATGCCATCACCCACCCACCAAAAACAAACCCTCCCCACCCCCGCACACACACACCCGCAATAAAAACACACCCACACACAAACCCCGCACCCCCACAAGACCCCCCCGCCCCACCCTCCCTCAGCCTGCCCCGTGATGGCTTACAGGGCAGCACAGGGCACATGTGTGGAAGTCACAGGAACCATAAATTATGCCTGTGACGCCCTTCAGGGGGTGGCTGCCGACATGGCAGATGCTCAATGTCAGCAACCACCCTCTCCATGGCTCCCGCCATCCATTCCTGCAGGTGCACCAACCGGTGCACCCGCTGCTCCAGTGCATCCAGAGCCTCACACAGATGTACAACACATCTGCCACCACACACACACATTGTTCCTGGTGTTTGTGTGGTGGCATCTGCATGCACTGTGTGTGGGGCCCTGGATGTTGGAGCCACCTGCCCTTGATGGCGGGAGCCAACAGTGCCCTGTGCTGCACTGTCCTCTATGTCACTCTCCCAGACACCCTGCGGCCACTCTTCCCCCCCTGACTCCTCCCCAACACCCCCCACCACCTCCCCCCCACCCACATCACCTGCGCCCTCACCCCCCCTTGTGACCCTGGCACCCACACCTTCCGTCCCAGCATCCCCCATGACCCCCTCCGCTGTGTCTTCCCGCAGGACCCTCTGCCTCCTCCCCACTGGTGTCCAGGACTACCACCTCCACGGCAGCGCGGGAGGTGGGCCTTCGGAGGGCATAGGCAGAGGTACGGGGGTCTTCGTCACTGTCATCCGTGATCTGTGGAAGATGACAGTCATCAGCACACGTAGATGTGTGTGACACATCACATGTACCCATGCAGGTACCATGCACACTGATGGGCCACTGTGACCTCTGATGGTGGGCAGCCATGTCATCAATACGCACCATCACCATGTGATGATTCAGCATTCCTCACGCGCTCAAGGTATGCGCCATGGTGCAGGCGCAGTTCCCTCCCTTTCTTTCTCAGATCCTCGACCTGTGTGTGTGAGAAAATATGGGTGGGAGCATGAGTGAGCACTTACGTCTGGTGGGTGGGCAACAGAAACATAGAACAGTGTGTCCTGGGTCTGGACACTTCAGCTACACTGATGTGTGTTTCATGTATAGCATAGTTCAACACCTGTCACAGGGGATCATCATGGGCACATGGAATGTGTTATCACATGTGGACAACACCATTACCAACTGAGCCTACTCACCAATGTTGGTCATCGTCACATATGTCAGTCTCTGGAGCCATGCCATGGTGCTTGCGTGATGCTACTTGCTGTCCAATATTTGCATCTCTTGTTGTGTATGTTTTGCACACCAGGAGCGGGTGAAGGGATACATTGGAGCAGTTGTTGAATGCGACACAACCCAAGGGGGACAGGGATGTTTGTTAATTTGTGCATCCTGCTGTGTCTGGCGACCACCTGTTACAGGCAATGAACTATGCTATCAGCAGCTAACAACATGGCTAAGTCACACATGTGGGAAACAGTGGGATGAGGAGGGCAGGAAAGGGTTACAACACTGATCATGTGCTGTGGAGGGTCTGTACCTCCACCCATGTTGGCTGGCCATCCTGTGTGAGAGTCAGGTTGGGGTGTAGTATGTATGGGGTATGTTTGGTAGAGCAGCCTAAACAAACATACAACAACTGCAGGTGCCCTTATCTGAGCTTACCGTGCCCATGTCGGCTGGCCTATATCTTGTAGAAATGGCACTATGACCTATGACCTGTATGATGACAGCAGGTGTATTTTGATAAACCATGGACAGACACCAAACAATCACACTACGCAATTGCCACCTGTGCTCATGTGGCTGCTTGTGTCTGTGGTGTCCAACCACAAGAGGTGACTGTAGCTTTCCTACAACATCTGTTCTGTTCACCTGCTACAAGGTAATGGATTTGTAGGAGGTGTGAGGATGGGTAACCTAACTATGCATAAAGTGAGGGGAATATGGCTCTGTTACAGCCTTTGGGAATATCTTTGCCTAGGTCATGGAGATGTTGTACCTATACACACATCAACATGTGCACATAGCTTTTCATCGTGATACATCACAGACATGTGTGATGAGATAGTGACCTCACAGACTATGTGAGAGGTGCAACTTACCTGTCATAAAACTACCCCAACATGTGACTGCTATACCCACCAATTCAATGTGGCGTACGGTCCCATGGGGGTTGCGTGTTGTGCCACACATCATCAGCTGCATATCCCATTGCAGTGGGATCATAGACAAGTGACCTTACACAGGTCATAGGACTCCTGGAGATAGGGAGAATGTATTGAACTGGTTAGGCACACACAACCATATCACCAGGGTGCGTGATAGACCACTGTGATGGCCTCACTTAACTCCTGTGGAAAGCGAGGCTCTATTAAACTCTATATTCACACACAACCATATCAACAGGGTACGTGATTGCCAAGTGTGGTGGCTTCACTTAACTCCTGGGGAACGGGAGGATCTATTTAACTCTTTATTCACACACAACCATATCACCAGGGTACGTGATAGCCGACTGTGATGGCCTCACTTAACTCCTGGGGAAAGGGATGCTCTATTAAACTCTTTATGCACACACAACCATATCTCCAGGATGAGTGAGAGGCCACTGGGATGGCCTTTCAGGACTCCTGGAAATAGGGAGGATGTAATGAACTGTTTCAGCACACAGAACCATAGCTCCAGGATACATGAAAGGCCACTGGGATGGCCTTTCAGGACTCCTGGAACTAGGGGAGATGTTTTAAAACTCTTTCTGCACACAGTACCATATCTCCAGGATACATGAAAGGCCACTGGGATGGCCTTTGAGGACTCCTGGAAATAGGGAAGATGTAATGAACTGTTTCAGCACACAGAACCATAGCTCCAGGATACATGAAAGGCCACTGGGATGGCCTTTCAGGACTCCTGGAAATAGGGAAGATGTAATGAACTGTTTCAGCACACAGAACCATAGCTCCAGGATACATGAAAGGCCACTGGGATGGCCTTTCAGGACTCCTGGAAATAGGGAGGATGTAATGAACTGTTTCAGCACACAGAACCATAGCTCCAGGATACATGAAAGGCCACTGGGATGGCCTTTCAGGACACCTGGAACTAGGGGAGATGTTTTAAACTGTTTCAGCACACAGTACCATATCTCCAGGATACATGAAAGGCCACTGGGATGGCCTTTCAGGACTCCTGGAAATAGGGAAGATGTAATGAACTGTTTCAGCACACAGAACCATAGCTCCAGGATACATGAAAGGCCACTGGGATGGCCTTTCAGGACTCCTGGTACTAGGGGAGATGTTTTAAACTGTTTCAGCACACAGTACCATATCTCCAGGATACATGAAAGGCCACTGGGATGGCCTTTCAGGACTCCTGGAAATAGGGAAGATGTAATGAACTGTTTCAGCACACAGAACCATAGCTCCAGGATACATGAAAGGCCACTGGGATGGCCTTTCAGGACTCCTGGTACTAGGGGAGATGTTTTAAACTGTTTCAGCACACAGTACCATATCTCCAGGATACATTAAAAGGCCACTGGGATGGCCTTTCAGGACTCCTGGAAATAGGGAAGATGTAATGAACTGTTTCAGCACACAGAACCATAGCTCCAGGATACATGAAAGGCCACTGGGATGGCCTTTCAGGACTCCTGGAACTAGGGAGGATGTAATGAACTGTTTCAGCACACAGAACCATATCTCCAGGATACATGAAAGGCCACTGGGATGGCCTTTCAGGACTCCTGGAAATAGGGAGGATGTAATGAACTGTTTCAGCACACTAAACCATATCGCCAGGATACATGACAGGCCACTGTGATGATCTTACAGCACCCCTGGGGATAGGGATATTGTTTTGTACTTTGACAGCACACAGACCAATATCACCATGATGACAGGTGAGCCAGTGTGATGGCCTCTCTAGTCCCCTGGTGATAGGGTGTATGTATTACAGTGCTTGAGCACACACAACCGTATCTCCAGGGTGACTGATAGACCACTGTGGTGAGCTCTCAGGACCACTGGGGATAGGGGGGCATATTGCACAACATTGGCAAAAACAACCAGATCACCTGGGTGATTGACATACCATTAATGCTTTGCTTCACATACCCTTTCTGTGGACGGAAAGGTTATTTGCTGCAGCTACACATTTCACCATATTCATATGATGTGATTTGGTTATAATTAAGCTGATCTATTGGTTTGCTTTCTTACAGTATGTGTTGGCACGTCCACAGCAGCAAATGCCAGGTAATAGGGCTAGCATCATGACCTGTGTGACCATATCCATCACCACCTGGGTAGAGGTCACACCTGTCACATATTATACAAAGACAATATGGGATGTATGTTCAGCTGCAGCACATTACTGACACACAATACCTGACCCCAACAGCATGAGGATCTGCAATGCACACAGCCTCTAGATATATATGTCTATTTCTAATGACCTGTCCCCATCCACTTACCTCCCTTGGGAAGTCAGCTTCTCTATTGAATCGTCTCTGTAGCCGTTCCCAGGCCCTGCGGACCTTTCTGCTGTCCCTGTACCTGTTTTGCCCGGGGAACAGCTTCTCCTGCCTTGTGGCAATCAGGCGAGACAGGATGCGGAGCTCCCGAGGAGTGAATGCAGGCTTTCTTGTTCTGGACGCCATTTTGGGATATTATCACCTGATTGCACGCAGCGTCATTGACGCGCATGCGCCCCGCAAATGCCACACATTTCCAATGTTTTACGTGCAACTGTGCCCCGCAAATGGCGCAGTTTAGCGACGTATGACGTCCAACTGCGCCCCAGAAATTGGCGCACTTTGGCGACGTAACACGTCTCATTGCGCTCCGCATCTGCTGCATGTTTTATAAATATTTTGTCCCACAGCGTCCCGCAACTGGCGCAATTTATACACATATGACGTTCAACTGCGCCCCGCACATTGTTTTGCGGAACGAGTTGCGCACATGCGCACAACAACTGCAATATACAGTGCTGTGTGTCTCTTATATAAAACACATAACTATTTCATGACCTCATGGTGTTGACACATTTGGGACTTGAACTTATCATCACTTGCACACTGGTTCTTAGGCATTTGTTTGATGTGATGTGCTACGCCTTTCACATTGCACTGACTGCCACTACAACTGCTACTTCAACAAGGTGTTTTGAGGGACCATCAGATTGGCCTATCAGGCACCCTGGTGATATGGGGATATGTGTCGCAATATTCACTACTCCATCTCAATGTCAACCCATACATTATGTATGTGATGGCATGGGGGGGGGGGGGTTTGCATCTGCACATGCTACATCCACATTAGGTTGCATAGCACACATATTGAGCTTATTGAGATTGCCATGCGATGGACATGGATGTAGATGTTAGCTGGATGTGCTGACATACAGAGTGAGTGGCTGGGGTGTGCGACACATTCACTGTCATACCTACCTATGTTACAGACGTCGTGTTTGCCTTCACACCATCAGCCTAATCTATATAACTTGCTGGCACATTACTATCTACTATCAACAGTGGTTTGTGTGGCCTTTGCGTTTTGGATTTGTTTTTTGAACAAACACACTGTGACATTGCAATAACCTAGTGTGGCACATCAGGTACCCTATGAGTCACTTCAGAGAGGACAATATGAGGTGCAGTGTCCACAACAGCACCTTCTAATGTTCAAATAAACGAACCTTGTAAGGTACTTTTGAGGGACCTTCATGCTACAGCATTGAGGGTGTTGTTGGTGGCACCACCAAATGACATTACAAAGGGAGGAGGCCTCAGAGAGCCATATTAGATTAGACCACTGTAGAATCAGGGGCATTACCTATGTCTGTACACGTTGTGACGTCACAGGGGGCGAAATCTCCATAGCTCTGTGTATGAGAGACACTCCTCCTTGAACCCCTAGGCCAGTCTGCTGATCAGTATAGCCCTAATTAATATGCATGAGATCTATAGGCATCAGAGCTACCCTGGCAACCTCACAGATTTGTGGCCCTACAGGTCTGTATTTTTAGACCCCTGTCTTACACCTCTGTCATTTAGGTGTGTGACTGTACAAAGTGCAGATGTCAGTGACATGAAAAGCATATATACTCACTGTGACATACTTCCTCAATTCTCATGCCCACCATGCAGTTCTATAATCTATAAGATGTTGGTGGTGGTGAGAGGCAGAGAAGCATGTTACACAGTTTATGTGAACATTTTGATGTCTTGCACATCAGCACCTTGCCCACTTACAAGCGTTAATGACAGAGATGTTTGTCAGGGTTGTTGATGGCCAGCCCTGGAGGGCCACACTCCACTCCGTTTGGCAAGACATCTGTAATGCATATATATCTCATGCATCTTCATTTGTACTAACATAAACACATGTCATGGCTAGACTTTCACGGAGGACTGCTTCAGAACCACTGCCATAGCTGCTAACACACCCCTGGCTGGCTACAGTTTGAGTATGGGCCAACACATGACCTGTTTGCTTTCTTTACCACGATAGACTTCAATCACACATACCCATGATGCACTGCACATGTAAATAAGCAGTCTACAAATATAAGCACTATGGTTTATGCAGCCACTGAAACACCTACGTATGTACATGATTAATGAGCGTGTAGGTTTATGACACAGAGTTAGTCTTGGACATCACATTGTGCGGCTCCTGTGCTCACCCTGAATGTGAGAGGGGAGACCCAGAACCATGACCACGGCACCTGGCTCAGCTAAGATAGCCTATGGTGTGAGTCCACATCAGTCACAGTGTCTGATGAGTAGCACTTGTTGATGCACATGCACATACACTTCTGTGCATCTGTTATTTCCCTGTGATGTGTAGCCCTTTAAGCAATTTGCTGCAACCACATCCGTCATATCCTGTGTGGTGGCCATTGTCATCGCCACATTAGTTATGGGAGGGGGAGAAGTGTGTTAGACAGACGGATTATGTGACAACACCCAAACGTAACATTCAGACTAATCACTGCAATGGTGCTGCTGGTGGGAAGTGATAACCTCTGTCCAGCAGAGGAAAATACAACTTACAGCATGGGGCATGCATTTATGTGAACATCAATAAGGTGACAGCAGACAGATGGCATGCCTGGACATGCTCAGCAGCCCACCACCACTATCTGACATTGTCCAGCAGCAAACACAGATAAGCTGCAGCTGCTACACCCTTCAAAGTGTGGCACCCTTACACATACTAGGTGCAAGCAGTCTGATAGCTAATCCATACTGCATACTACTGGTGACAATGTGTGCAACCCAAACTGGGACGTCTGCACACTCACCGAGCAGTTACGTTCGTGATTGGGCTCCAAAAGGCAACCCATAGTTATCACTTGCAAAAGATGTTGTTGCCACTACAGCTGACCTAGCCATGCTATGGTAACTACTCAGTCAGGGTGAGACTGACCTTCCAGGAGGACATGCTTGGGCTACCTTGTCCATGCTACTGATGACCACACACTGCAATTTCACTTACATTGCCCTACGTTCTGTCCTCATGCATCCTGCCGAGACCAGCCTGTCGGGGGTATGACCACAATACCTAGCACCTCATTATGCACAATGGCAAGCTAACACTGCACACAGTACAAACATTGTGCGCTGAGTAAGGTGTTGCATACATCACACACTGGATGTACAGCCACACAATCCCACAGCTATGCCATCACTGTGCTACTATAGATAGTTTTTCCAGTCTATGCCAAATCAGCAGTCGTGGACACAGTGCATGCATGGCTAGGCTATGAAATAGTGCTACTGTCACACCCCATGGTGGGGAACATCGTCAAACAACAGACCTGAGACACACTCCACATACATCAGACATATTGGTGTGATACCACTCAATAACCATATTGTGGTGTACGTAGACATTGATATCTGCCACTGATCAGATCAACATGTTGCTATATGTGTGGTGTATTTCAAGGTTTATGGTGACAGTGCTACAGTGCGCACATACTAGTTTTATGCGATGGACGCAACGCACACTATCAAGACTGTCCAATTGGCTTTGGGTCCTGAAGCCTGTGTGTCTGGTCATTTCGCCTCCTGTTGATCGGTAATCTCTGGCACAGGTCCCCAACTCCAGTCCTGTTGTAACAGACACTGCTACATTTTCACATATGTGCCTCAGATATATGCATGAGGTATATCTGCATACCATGGACCGGCACATGCAGATGAACAGAGACATCTTTATTTACAACATCATAACATGTGAATAAATTGTGTCCCTACAGGACTGCATTTGAGGAAATCTGATCTATGTGATGCACATTTCTCTCTTATATGTCCACCTTGAGAGACAATATACATGTACTGTCCCTGTTTGCACTTTTCCCACTACAGGTGGTTTGTTTTTTGAGAAAAATTAGGGGATGTGACAATTGCGGGGATTGGTTTGGCAGACCTGACACACGTGATTTGAACTTGTGACCTTCACCTCCTGCAGGCAGTGCCTGTGTGCTTTGCACCACCTTCTTGACACAGAGACAGTGCATTTCCAGGTACATCCATGTCTGTTTGTCAGACTAACCCTGTCTGTTGCACTACACAGCACCCACCTAAAAACAGATAGGCCATGGTGTGATGTGGACAGGTGTCACCAGTTCCCCTGCCGTCAACATGTTCACATGGCCTTATATTGGAGTCTGCATTACCCTTTAATGATGTGGGGCACTCCAGGACTGCTTTTGTTTGAGTCTGCTGTAGGTGATGCACATGTTTATGTGGTGGGTACTGTTGATGATAACATAAACATATGCCAAAATATCTTGGGTTCTCAGCAGAAAAGTATCAGTCTTTAATGCCTGTTTTTTTCAGGGTACACTTATGTGCACTAGTTGCAAGGAGCCACAGACAGGATTTGAACCTGTGACCTTCTGTTGTTGCACACACTGTCTGTGTACACTGCACCACTGTTTCTAAACATATATTCTGCATTCCGAGGGAAGTCCATGACTTTACATCTGACAGTGCCTGTCTGTTGTTGTGTACGGTGCCAGGCTACACACGCCTACGGCACTGTCTGCTGTGGCTTGCAGTCCTTATCTGGCAAACCCATATAACCTGATTGCGTTGTGGCACTCCAGGACGGAATTTGAGGGACTCGCCTGTACATAATGGCCATTGCTCTGGTTTGTGTGCGGTGTGGGGTAAAATGTAGGTGTTGAGCCCATGCTTATGTTCTCTGCAGTACAGCAGTGTGTGAACTCTCACTGTTTAGTGGTGGTTAAAAATATGGGTACTGGGTTGCCAGGAACCTCAGCTGTGATTTGAACCTGTGAACCTCTCATCATACAGTCACTGGCTGTGTCCGCTGCACCACACTGTGCCCACAGAGACTGTGCAGTATCTGGAGATAGGAAACCTGGCTGCACAAGCCTGACACCCTGCTCTGCATAGGTTTACTGTGGGCACGTTTTCTTTGTATGGGGACAGAGGTGCAGGACACACACAAATATGCCCTCCAAATAGGTGCAGTCACAGAAATAAACCGAACAGTGCATCAGTGATATCACTGGATGACCTGATATGCACTCCCAGGACAGTTCCATTACATTGCAGTGCTTTTGAATGTGTCCACGGACCATGGACCCTTCCAATATTCATTTCAATTCTTTGGAGCTTTCCTGGGAGTGTTTATTATTGTTGCCCATTAATAGCAGTGTTGCCCAGCAGACTTAAGATTTTCGCATACTTGGTTGTGGTTATTTTCATGTTAAATTTGCGAGTTTGTTCTGTGCACATGTTTCACACTGCTCACGTTTTTTGGGTTTCCACGATGTTGCTGTACATTGCTGACGGAAATGGTTTCTCTTCCCTTTAAATCACCTCTAACGCGTGTGTTTCACTGGCGGTATTTTTTCTTTTAAATTCGGGCACGCTCCTGTGCGGGGTGTCTCTCCCCTCCCACATTCCACCCATTGACCCCATCTCTCCGCCCCTCGGGGGCCTTCCTCCGCCCTCATTTCGCCTTTCCACGCCTCTATCGCACATGAGTGCCCCGCAAACGTGCGTGTTTGCGGCGCACGCGTGCGGGACCCGTTAATGTGCCGCGCACGTGTACGGGGTGCTTAAGAGCACTTAACTGCATCATTTTAGGGCGCTCAGGTGCGCCCCGCAAAAGTGCCCCGTTTAGTAAACATGCCCCTTAGCTTCTGTCTTAATTCATGTTATTTTAATTAATTTATATTTTTATTATTCTTTTTATCATATTGCCTCATATGCACATAAATTTAATTATATTTTTATCTTCATTTTACTATTTATTATTTTTATTTAATATAATTTTTATTTCTTATCCTTTGGTCCACCAGTTCCTTTTCGTTATTTTTAGTTTTTATTCTTGGTCTGATATAATATACCATGTTCTTTCCTGATTTATTATCCACATATAGTTAGATTAATGTCATTGTTTAATATTAGCATACATTGTACGTTTCTCTATTTTTAATTTTAATTTGTGTTTGTTTTACATGGTTGCCCTCCCTCACATTTGGGCAATTTTATGACTACTTATTTTAATATTTAATATTCATATTTATTTATTTTCTTTGCTTTTTTATCGATTCATTTTTCATGTTTATTGTCACAATTTCTGATGGTTGTCATTTCTGTGCACATTGCTGTACTTTTATATTATTATAATATTTATCATTTTAAGTATTTATTCTACCCTCCTTCCCTTTTATTATCATAGTATTTTAGTTTGTTTTTTATTTACTTATTTATTTGTTTAAATTATTGATCTATTTATGTTATTATCACATGTTATTAATCAGCTCTTGTGCAGTTCACTTGGTTCAATTTTGTTCTACAGGATTTAGGCTCCAGCAGTATTACATAAGTATTTTATCTTCTTTGGTTCTGTATTAGTTATATAAGCATATTATATTTCTCTCTAAGTTTGTTCAGCGTTCCCTTCTCACAATATCTTATATGGATTGTACTGTTTTCTTCCCTCAGCCCTGCCCTGCATTGTGGCTCTATAACCTCAATGCACCTTGATTATTTGATGTTGCACGTTTTGCCGGTGTTTTCATAATTTAAATGTTTTTAAGTGTGTTCTATTGGTTTCTAATTTTTATAGTATCATGTTTTTTTATTATTAATTTATATGTATTTTTTATATTTACCAGTGTCATTCCCCCTGAGGAAGGCGTTGCCGAAACGCGTTGGGGTCCCTTGTGTATAATAAAGACCCTGATTCTTCCCACATCTCCTGCTCCTTGTGTTTGCTTACACATTTGTTGTGACATTATCTAGACATGTCATCCAACACACACCCATTGGCAAAATGTTATCCCAGCACACATGGGTGATGTGACCATACATGGGACGTTCGGTGGGTGGCCCTATGCACCTTACCAGGGCCACGTCCATGACATGTGGCTTTCTACAGGTCCATGGATAGCAATGTTTGACACACTACAGGCGCTGTGTGACCTGTCTGCCGTGGGGATAATGGTAGGTACGTCTGACCTATTTGGCCACTGTTGCACTCAGCATACTGCTCTTGGTGGACGTGCAACTTTCACATTTACGCCTATCGGATGTTGTTATGTTCCTCTGACCTGGGCCCTCGTTGGTTATGGGAGGTGTGACTGCAAACACTAAGGGGCAGGGGCCTTTGCATCGGGTATGACCTATTGCCACCTATGCTCATGTGTGGGTTTCAGTCTGTGGTGTGCAACATGAACAGGTGCATGTATCATTCCAACAACATCTGTGATATTCATCTGCAAACAGGTGTGTGCTGCCTGGGGGCTGGGCAGATGTGTGACCTGACTCAGCATGCATTGCTGGGGACATGTCTCTGTTACAGACCTTCGGAATTGGATCTCTTAGTTGATGTGGATGAGGTTTTGTTTATGCACATCCACATCTGCATCTACCTGATCATCTGGGTACATCTACGGTGTGTGTGCCGAGCTGAGGACCCCATGGACTGAGCGAGATGTGCAACCTACCCACCATAGCTTAGGAACATATCTGACTGACATACCCTCCGTTACAGTCAGCTCTCGGGCCCCCTGGGTCTTGGGTGTCCCACAGCACCTCAGCAGCGCAATACAACATAGCAGCAGGGTGTTTCCACGGAAAGCATACGCAGGTATCAGGCCTCCTGGAGATGGGGAGAATGGATTCAACAGCATAGGCACACTGCACCATATCACCAGGGTGAGTAAGGGCCCACTCTGAAGGGCTCCCTGTATTCCTGGGGATAGGGGGGATGTCTTAAACAACATTGGCAAACGACCCCATAGCACCAGGGTGATTGAGGGCCCACTCTGATGGGCTCCCTGTACTCCTGGGGATAGGGGGGATGTCTTAAACAACATTGGCAAACGACCCCATTGCAACCAGGGTGATTGAGGGCCCACTCTGATGGGCTCCCTGTACTCCTGGGGATAGGGGGGATGTCTTAAACAACATTGGCAAACAACCCCATATCTCCATGGTGACTGAGGGCCCACTATGATGGGCTCCCTGTACTCCTGGGGATAGGGGGGATGTCTTAAACAACATTGGCAAACAACCCCATATCTCCAGGGTGACTGAGGGCCTACTTTGATGGGCTCTCAGGGCTCCTGGGGATAGGGAGGTTGCCTTGAACAACATTTGCACACAACCCCATATCTCCAGGGTGACTGAGGGCCCACTCTGATGGACTCCCTGTACTCCTGGGGATAGGGGGGATGTCTTAAACAACATTGGCAAACGACCCCATAGCACCAGGGTGATTGAGGGCCCACTCTGATGGGCTCTCTGTACCCCTGGGGATAGGGGGGATGTATTAAACAACATTGGCACACAACCCCATGGCACCAGGGTGACTGAGGGCCCACTCTGATGGGCTCCCTGTACTCCTGGGGATAGGGGGAATGTCTTAAACAACATTGGCAAACAATCCCATATCTCCATGGTGACTGAGGGCCTACTTTGATGGGCTCTCAGGGCTCCTGGGGATAGGGAGGTTGCCTTGAACAACATTTGCACACAACCCCATATCTCCAGGGTGACTGAGGGCCCACTCTGATGGGCTCTCTGTACCCCTGGGGATAGGGGGGATGTCTTAAACAACATTTGCACACAACCCCATAGCTCCAAGGTGGCTGACACCATGTGATGCACGTTTTACAACCCCTGAGGATTGCCCATATGTGTTACCCTGCAGATGCAGATCCTGCCATCAGCACATGATTTTTCCGGACCCTCCTTAGGCAGATCTATGGGCTAGCTGTGTTACAGTGTGTTGTAGCACATCAACAGCAGCAGATGCCATGACTCCAGGATGGCATAATGCCCTCTGTGACCACGTCCGTCAACACCTGGGTACATGGCAAACCACTCAGACGTGCTACATGAAGATTTCTGCATGTGGTTTCACCTGCTGCACTTTACTGATGTAGACTACCTACACACAGCAGCATGGACAGCTGCAATCAACCCTGTCTGTGTACATGGTTATTATGACCTGTGGCCATACACTTACCTTCCGTTGGTTTTCTGCCACACCTCCGGACCTTCCCTGTGTCCCTTCCCCTGGAGGCCCCAGGGAACAGCTTGTGCAGCTTGGGCCCAATCAATGTCGCCAGGTGGCGCAGCTCGCAGCGGCTGAATGCAGGCTTCCTAGTTCGGGACGCCATTTTCCTGTCTGCAGGTGTAGACGTGGCGACGCACGCAACGCAACTTCCGCATTTGCACATAGCGGCTCACGAACATGCGCGCCGCATGGCTACGCGACAGAGATAGGCACGCTATTGCGTTCCGCATGGCTGCGTGGCAGGAATTTGCACATTGAAAATGCACGCATCTTTCTGCCACACTGGTTAGGGTGTCGACAACAGTATGTCTACTGATCTCTGCAGCCACACATAGCACCGATGTGGCTCTCATGTACAAAAGAACACTTACATTATTATGGATTATTCCTGTTTACACAGTGTGGTCTTAACCTCTGGACACATATCCACTGATTGCTAGTGCATTGTCTGATGAGGTGTGCTATGTGTGTCACATAGCAGGTACTGCCAGGACACTTATAACAAGGGGTGCTGACAAACCATCAGCGTCGGCAATCAGACACCCTGGTGATATGGGGTTCTGTGTGCCACTGGAGTATGTTCAGTGGTGCATCTCCATGTGTGCCCTGCAATGATGTGGAGGTTGCCATAGGGGGGTGGGGGACGCACCAAATTTGAACATTGCACATGCACAATAGGTTGCGTGCTGACCATTATGAGGTGATGTAGGTCGGTATGCCACCTTACTGCACGTTATCCTTTACTATGTGTGCTGGCATACAGTTCTGGTGGCAGAGGTGTAGCACAATGGTTGATACATGGACTGCTAAACCAGCGGTCATGGGTTCAATTCTCTATTGGGGCTCTGGATTACATGTCTCAGGCAGCACACATTATTATACAGCAGTGCCAACTTAGGCATAGTGCTTTTAATGTACATTGGTGCTGCGTGCGGCATATATCTTCTTACGTTGCAACAGTGTTACCTGCGGCAGTCTCCTTTCTACATTACATATGTACTGCCAGGGACAACACCCTTACAGTGCTATAAACGTCATGTGCAGTGAAGCATTGTTCCTAATGTATCAACGCACCACTGATAACCGCAGCACACAGTCTGCAGGATTGCCTGTTTAGCCAGCCAGGCATCTGTTCTCAGCTATAGAGCTGTGTCCCACAGCTTACCTCACTGCCTGTGAAGCCAGAGGATGTGTGTTTCCGTCCACAGTGGGGTTATTTGTGGGTGCAGCCAATGACCGGTGTTTTAATGGAAATTAGTGGTGGCAGCTCTAGGATCCTCACAGTGCTGTAAGCCTCAGGTGCCCCATAAGCCACCTTATAGGGCAGCCTAGGGTTACAGCACTGTGATGGTTTCTCTGTTGGCAGTACTACATGACATTACACACATACTGCCCCAGGCAGCCCCCATGTCCCCTGTAGAATAGTTATCTCCATGTTACAATGCCCTGTTCAATGTATGGCCAGTTTGTGCAAAGTAAACAGCACTGATGCTGACTAGCACAGTATATGCAGCAATGTGCCTATCTAAAAATGTTTGCTGGGTAACCACACTAGGGATTTGAACCACCAATCTGTCACTTCACAGGCATTGCATTCACCACTGGGCTACAGCTCTATATGTGTGAGGAGAGGTCTGGCTGGCTACAATATGACGTCTGCAGACTGTGTGTTGCGCTTAACAGGGTAGGGGTACTCCACTCGCACCCATGATGCACTGCACATGCAAAGCAGCAGTCTACAGATTTTACGAGGATGGGGTGTGCACCCCCACAGCACCTAGGCCTAGTGGTGGGTACAGACCTTCTGTGTTGCTGCTACAGAGTGGCTACAGACCGTCTCAATGTGGGGGGCCTGTGCTCACCCTGAGGGTGAGGTGGGGCGCACATCACCTATCCTGGCTGAGATGGCCTATACTTCAGGTCCCATTTGTGCCGATGTTTGATAGGTTGTTCTCTCAGACACACCTACGGCACACCTCTGTCCATCTCTATATCCCAGTCACATCTGGGCCTTGTGGATTATGATGCCCATGGAATAGTGCATATCCTGTGTGAGTGCCATGGCCACATGATATATGTGCATTGTATGTGCAAGAAAAGGAGCTGTATGGACACCTAGGCAGAGTGTGTCAGCCCACCAAACCTGCCCTCTGGAACCCAGGATCCCCCAACAACAGATCCACATTATATATACCTGCAATGGTGGCAGCAGCAGGCAGGGCCATCAACCTCCATCCAACTGCGGTAGGAGAAACCGACAGAGCACCACCTTCTGCAGTTCTGTACACATCCGTACTTTAAGCGCAGACAGACGCTAGGCCGTGAAACGCCCCACACCACACCACCATCTGACATTTTCCAGCAGCGAGCACAGTGAGTCCCCAGCTGCTGTACTCTGCGAGGTGTTCCAGCCATACACACACTAACTGCAGACAGTCCGCTAGCCAGTCCATTGTGCATACTACCACAGGACATGTGTGCACCCATAACTGGGATGTGAGCACACCCACCAGGCAGTTAACTCAGTGATTAGGCCCCAGAACTACAGAACCCATATACATCACATGAGAGACCTACTATATGCCACAATGGCGGAACCTAGCCATGGCGTGGTCACTGCTCGGTCAGGGTGAGAGTGACCTCCCAGCAGGACATGCTGTGGACACCATGTCTGTGCAGGTGGTGGCCAGGCACTACAATGTCCCAGTCATTGCCCTATGCCCTGTGCAGATGCATCCTGCTCATGCCACCCTGTCTGGGCTATACCCACAGTGCCTTGCTCCTCATTATGCACCTTGGCAGGCCAATAATGGCAACAGTGCTATCAGCTTGGGCTGCGGAGGGTTTTGTCAACCACCATACACTGGATAGACAGACACACACTCCCCACACCTATGGCAGCATTGAGTAGCTGTAGAGGTATTTGGCAGCCCTGGCAACCGCACCAGTACTGGGCACAGTGCAGGCATGGCTATGTTAGGCAGAACTGTTGGAGTCATTCTCCAGGGTGGTGGACTCTGTCAGACACATGACCTTTCGCACATTCCACAGACATCAGAGAGGTTGGTATGATACAGCTCGATGAGCTGATTGTGCTTAACTTTGGCATTTCTATCTGCCAGGAATCATAGCAGCCTTTTGATATCTGTGTATCGTATACCCATGTTTAGTGTGGCATTGCTAATGTATGCACATGCTAGTATTGGGAGATGCACACAGGGCCCAAAATCCTGCCTCTGCATTTGACTTTGGATGATGGGGCCTGCAGGTGCAGGTGTTTCTGCCCCTGTTGCCCGCTGCTTTAGGGTAGAGGTTCCCAACTACAGTCCTGGTGGGCCAAACACTGTTCGGCTTTTCATGATGTCCCTGATGAATATGCCTATGATACCTCTGCATACCATGGGGCCGGTACCTGGAATTGCAGCACAGGCATCTTTATTGGAGACTGCATCCAACCTGAGGGATTTTTTAGCCTCCAGGACTGAATTTGGGGGACTCTGCTGTAGGTAATGCATATGTTTATGTGGTATTTGCTATTTAAGGAAAGATATGAGTGTTTCACCCACGCTTATGTCCTCAGCATTAAGGGTTCAGTCTTTACTACCATGTTTTCTTCAATGTGTAAAATGTGGGGATTGGCATAGCAGGTGCCCCAGATGGGCTTTGAACCGGTGACCTTCTGGTCCAAAAGGCACTGGCTGCATCTGCTGCACCACCATCTTAGGACAGAAACAGTGCATTCCCTGGGGTGTCCATGGCTGTTTGTCAGACTGGGACTGTCTGTTGGGGTGCACTGAACCCACGTGAGGGGGCTGGGCCACCACCTGCTGTGACCAGCACACACTGCCCCCTCTGCCACTGGTAGACCTCTGACACCATGCTGACATGCCCGTATATTGGAGACAGCATCACACCTGAATGATATGTGGCCCCTAGGGCTGCCTTAAGGGGACTGTGGTATAGGTAATGCGCATGTATCTGGTGTCTGTGCTCTGTACGGTAAAATAGAGGTGCTTGCATCAGGGTTATGTTCTATCACGGTTTAGTTGTGGGGAAAATAAGGGGGCTGGGTTGGCAGGAGCACCAGCTGGGATTTGAACCTCTGACCTACTGGTCCTATGGCACTGGCTGGTTCTGCTGCACCACACTGTGGCCACAATGACAGTAGAGTCCCTGGGGATGGGAAACCTGGCTGATGGTGCCAGAAACCCTGCTCTGCACAGTTTCACTGTGGTAAAATATAGGCATATTAACCATGCATTTGTTCTCACCTATACAGTTTTGTCCTTACTATCACGGTTTAGTTGTGGGAAAAATATGTGGGCAGGATTGGCAGTAGCCCCAGCTGGGCTTTGAACCTGTGCCCTTCTGTTCTTGCACACACTGTCTGTGTGCACTGCACCACTGTGTTGCCACAGATGTGCTGCATTCCCTGGGGAGGCCATGACTGTACATCCGACAGAGCCTGTCTGTTGCGGTGGATGGTGCCAGCCTGCACAGGCCTAGGCCACTGTGTGCTGTGGCTTGCAGCCACTGGCCCCTCCACCACCTGTACCCTTCCACCAACATGCTGACATGTTCTTATCTTGGAAAAAACATGTGAACGGATTGAGTTGTGGCACTCCAGGATTGAATTTGGGGGACTCGGCTGTAGGTAATGCCCATTGGTATGGTTTGTGTGCGGTGTAGGGTAAAATATGGGTGTTTGCACCATGCTTATGTGCTCTGCAATACAGGGGTGTCCTGACTATCACTGTTTAGTGGTGGGTAAAACTATGGGGATTGGGTTGTCATGAGCCCCAGTTGGGATTTGAACCTGTGACTCTCTGGTCCTTCTGGCACTGTCTGTGTCTGCTACACCACACTGTGGCCACAGAGACAGTGCAATCCCTGGAGATAGATAGCCTGACTGAACGGCTCAGAAACCCTGCTCTGCACAATTTTACTGTGGACTCATTCAGCCTTTTATGGAGACAAAAGGGCAAATAAACCTCAAAAATGACTTTGAAAAAAGGGGATAAAACACATAACCAAGCTGGGCAACAGTGATATCAATGGCCAACATTAAAAACACTCCCAGGTAAGCTCCATGAACAAAAATTATTTTTGGAATGGTCTACGCTCCGTAGACCCTTCCATACATCATTCCTTTTTTTGGGAGCTTTCCTGGGAGTGTTTTTTATTGTTGGCCATTGATATCAATGTTGCCCAGTTGGATTATAATTTTTAAATATTTTGTTGTGGTCATTTACAATATTTATTTGCAATTTTGTTCTGTGCACATGTATCACACTGCTCACTTTAGGTTTCCCGGTTTTGCTGTACATTGCTGACGGAAATGGTTTCTCTTCCCTTTAAATGCAGTCTACCGCGAGTGTTTCACTCGCGGTAGTTTTTACTTGTAAATTCGGCCCCGCTCCTGTGTGGGGAGCCTCTCCCCTCCCACTTTCCACCCATTGACCCCGTCTCTCCACCCCTCGGGGACCTTCCTCCGCCCTCCGTTCGACTTTCCCCACCTCTATCGCACATCAGCGCACCGCAAACGTGCACGTGTTCGTCGCACGTAAGCGGGGCCCGTTAGTGTGATGCGCAAGCGTGCGGGGCACTTAAGAGCACTTAAGTGCATCATTTGCATACGCTCAAGTGCGCCCCGCACAATTGCGCCGTTTAGTAAACATACCCCTTAGAGAAATAAAAAAGTAAAGGAATAGGAGGCAGTGTATAATTGTGGATCAGGAACTGCTTTAAAGATTGAAAGCAGAGGGTAGGGCTAAATGGTCAGTTTTCTCAAAGGACAAAGGTAAATAGTAGAGTACCCCAGGGATCTGGGCTGGTCCCGCTGCTTTCTAAAAGAATCATAAATGACCTGGAAATGGGAATAACAAGTAAGGTGATCAAATTTGCATATTACACACAATTATTCAAAGTTGTTAAAATGCAAGAGAATTGTGAAAAATTGAAAGAGGATCTTGATAAATTGGAAGACTGGACATTCAAATGGCTGATGAAATTTAATGTGGACAAATGCAAAATTATGTACCTAAGAAAGAGCAACCCAAACTATGGTTACATGATGCAAGGTTCCACATTAGGAACCACCACCCAGGAAAAAGATTTAGGTGTCATCGTGGATAACAGTGTGCAACGGTGGCCAAGACTGCTAGGAATCATAAGGAAAGGAAAGGAAAATAAAACCAAAGATATTATAGTGTTCTGTATTGTTCCATGGTGCAGCCGCACCTTGAATATTGTGTGCAATTCTGGTCACTGTATTTTAAAAAGGATATAGCAGAATTAGAAAAGGTACAGAGAAGTGCCACCAAAATGGTAAAGGGGATGGAAGGATACCCCTATGAGGAAAGACTTGAAAGGTTAGGGCTCTTCAATTTGGAAAAGAGATGGCTGAGGGGAGATATGATAGAGGTCTATAAATTAATGAATGGAGTGGAATGGGTAAATGTAGATTAATTGTTTACACCATCAAAAAGTAGAAAGACTAGGAGACACGCAATGAAGCTACAATGTAACCCATCTAAGACTAAATAAGAGAGAATATTTTTTCACTCAACGCATAATCAAACTTTGGAATTCATTACCAAAGGATATAGTAAAAGCTGTCAGTGTAGCTAAGTTTAAAAAAGGTTTTTACAGGTTCCCGGAGGACAGGTCCTTAAACCATTAGAGGACCCGGGAAATCTACTGCTTGTCCTGAGTCAAACACTGTGGAACTGAATGCCCTTTTGAGAACCTGCTAGGCACTTGTGACCTGGATTGGATACTGTTGTAAACAAGATAATGGGCTTGATGGACCCGGGTCTGACCCGGTATGGCATTTCTTATATTCTTATGTTCTTATGGATCTTATAGATCCAAGTCCCCGGAATGGCTCTGCACAGTTTCTGGCTTTGATTATCTGGAAGGCTTGGTTGCTGGTACAGCTCTTTGAACCTCTTTCACAGGCTGAACTGCTCTCCTGGTGAAACAATGGGGAGCTGACAGAATTTACAGACATCAACCCTCCACTCTTTTCTATGTAGATGCTCTCTGCCTGCTGCACACTCTGGATTATATGAGTAGTATGAAGCATAAGGACGCCTTCTTTCCTCTCTGGTGCTATGACTAAGGTTGTGGATGCCTAGAATGCCCTCTCAGAGAATATGATAGAGACCAAAACAGTGATGGACCTGAAAAAGGCATGCCATATGCACTGAGGATAGAAACCAAACATTGAGATATTGAGCTCAAAACAGCAGTGGAATAACATTTGCATTTCTAAGGAGAGAAGAACTTACATGGGACTAACCCATACAGAGTAACAGTTACAACTCTAAATGAAGGCATAGAGAGATGATAATAGCTACTACTGAAGAATGACGAGCTCCGCTAGAACCACTTGAACTTATATGTTTCTTGGGGGACCACCTATTTCAGTTTTTCACAGGACATCAATAAGGGTACTCCACCATTCATTAGCTGCATGGAACATATAGGTCATGCCCCTGACTGCTAATGCAGAGGTTTTGCACTTAGCATGCATATACTTAAGTGCAATCTCTTAGCAGCTTTTAGTAAAAGGGCTCCTAAATTCCATCTTAAGACATGATTTATCTAACAGGCCTTCAACTAATTTCTGAGGTCAGGCTTGGGGAGAATCACCAGCACTATTAACCGGGTAAGGCGGACCGGCCTCCGCCACACCGCAACACCCCCCCCCCATCATAAAAAGGTAGACCACACATATATGGGAATTCAACTGGTCGCAGCTTTATTGCCATAAACCATAACATCAACAATCCAACTTTACATTGTATTTCCCCCCCCCCCCCAGCAGAGCGAGCCCTCACCAGCCATGTGAATAGCAAAGTGATGCCGCTTCCGCTTCCGCCTTGTCCAGGCCCCGGCAAATTGCCTAGCCTCCCTCATCCGGCTTCACCCTATTATTAGCAAAAGCCTGAGGGACCGCCCGGGCAGGGGTACCCCACCCCCGCCCTACTGCTTGGCTCCGGCTCCGGACCCCGGAAACCTCCGGGATCCCGCCACACCCCCCCCAGCTGCAACACCCCTCCCTAGCCACCACACCCTCGAACCCCAGTTAAAGGGCGGGAGGGCGGGACGTCCGTCACCTCCGGCCACCTCGAGAGAAAGGCCGGAGGACGCCGTAACGCTCCCCTTACTCTCCCCCCGAAACTCCTCCCCTCCTCCCATTGGCTCCCGCGCACAGCCCTGTGCTGCGGGAACCAATGGGAGCCCTCCACGCACTGCGGGCCCCAACCGCGAAGCCACGCAGCCATGCCGCGGCGGGCACGCGGCCGGCCGCCCCCCCCGGTTAATGTCGGCCACTCGCACGCCCCCGGGGGGGGCCACGCAGCCTCACCATAACCGGGTAAGGCGGACCGGCCTCCGCCACACCGCAACACCCCCCCCCCATCATAAAAAGGTAGACCACACATATATGGGAATTCAACTGGTCGCAGCTTTATTGCCATAAACCATAACATCAACAATCCAACTTTACATTGTATTTCCCCCCCCCCCCAGCAGAGCGAGCCCTCACCAGCCATGTGAATAGCAAAGTGATGCCGCTTCCGCTTCCGCCTTGTCCAGGCCCCGGCAAATTGCCTAGCCTCCCTCATCCGGCTTCGCCCTATTATTAGCAAAAGCCTGAGGGACCGCCCGGGCGGGGGTACCCCACCCCCGCCCTACTGCTTGGCTCCGGCTCCGGACCCCGGAAACCTCCGGGATCCCGCCACCGGCTCAGGCCCACCCCGGCCTGAGCCGCCCCCCCTGGCAAAGCTGTGACCAGCGTCTCCCCGGTTCAGCCAATCCTCCAAGGCTGCCTGCCAAGTGTTGCGGAGCACATCCATCCCACCAGGGATAGGTGGACCCCATCAGCCCGAAACAGGCCCGCACCATCCACCCCCAGCCCAGGGGTGCAAAAGCGGGCCCCCACCCTGCTCCCCCACCCATCCGCCAATTCAGTGATTGATCTTTGCTAGACCCCGCGACCCCCGCCGCTGAGCCGAGCAAGCAGGCCTTGGATCGATAGCTGACCACAGGAAAATCACAACCATGAAACATCCCCAATAGCGCTTCCTCGTCCCGAATCCCGTCCCGACGCCACTGCAGGCCCAGGACACCAGATCGTGGCCACCCCAGTGTAGCAAAGGCAAGCTGAAGCCATCGCAGACGTGCTCTCCCAGCCGTGAAACGGGCACCTGAACTGGTCCAACCAATCTTCCACTCATCCAGGCGTGTTGCTGCTCGCCAACCGGCCCCACTCGAATGAGTGGCCAAGCACCCAACCGCGACACGAGCCAGGAAGAACTTCTGCAAAAGAAACAGATCCAAAGTTAGCCAGCCCCCCCTAGTGCCCATACCGATGCACATATCCCCGACACGCGCAGGAATTCCATCTTCCGATCCGCGTGATGTCCTGCTCAGGTAAGCCCACCGCCGCCGCACCAGCAGCTGCACAAAGACGAACCCGCCCAGAAGCAGATGCCCTCGTAACTGGACGACACCGCCGCTGGCCAAACAGCAGACAAGCGTTGCCGCAACTCAGGCAGAATGGGCCCCCCACTGTCCCTGGCGACGGGCCAGAGCGCTTCCAGCCCTAGCAAGGAACTCGAACCCCGCCCCAAGCCCAACTTGCCGCAGCCCGAGACACCCCGGCAGAGTACACCGCTGCCACGTACAGGCCAATCCGGCGAACGGAGGGTGATCCCCCCCCTTGTCCACGCTCACCCCAGAACCGCACTTGGATCCGACCCTCCGTCAGTCATGCCACTACCTCCCCAGCATCCCGCTCGATCCCGAAAAAGGTTAACTGAGTCTGGGGCCCCCGGCTTCCCCTCCGCCACCGGAACTCCCCACTCCCCCTCCATTTGCACGAGCCTGACCAACAAGGCGTCGACGTGCCCAATCCGCGCCTCACCCACTACCAGAAAATCCTCCGGTCAATGCACCACTTAAGCACCCCCGCACCCGGACTACTAACGCCCAATGCCGGAACGTACCAAATCGTTCCAGGTGCGCACCAGAGATAGAACACCCCAGAGGCAAACCCCTATCCAATCATTAACCAAAACCCCCAACCACGGGAATGCCTAAGGGTGCACGGGCAATAGCCAACAAGACAAGATGCAAGGTCCCCCTGGCCATCCGGCACCCCCGCCCGGACCCCCGCACCAACTCCACCGCCTCGTCAAAGGAAGCCTACGCACGTCACTGAATTCCGTGGGGGGATGATCATACCCTGAACCCCAGATGGGGTGGGACAGGTGACGGATCAACCCCTATGCACCTGGCCCCCCGGGAAGGGTGTCACCCTGAACGGGCCCGCCACCCCCCCCCAACAGGATATCCACCGCTAGCTTATCCCGGAGAGAAGCCGTGGGAGGGGACAAAGAACAAAGAAATCTGTAACTGACTGTACGCAACTAACTGTAACCACCACTGCCGGCGGGCCAGCCCGCACTGGCCCAATGCGCCCACCCCCACACCCTAGCCAGCCGCAGCAATGCCCGCGGGTTGCGCACCCCATCAACCGTCTGCTACTTCCTACGGTCCCCAAAATGCTTCCGACCCTCCAGCGTCACTCCGCAAGTTTACGCCGCAGCTCCCTCAGCACGCCGTCCCACGCACCGAGAACGCTACCACCTACGACGGCGCCCCCCCTCACCAACCAACCCTGCCCTCGCCCTCCCCCCCCCCCCCGCCCGCCCTCGACCCGGCTCCCTGCCGACCCCGACGAGAACCGACCCTGACGAGAACAACGACGTCACAGCAGACGTAGATGACCAGAAACCCGACGCCCGACGCGAACGGCCTGAGCGCTGCCATTTTCGGGCCGCCCACCCCCCTCTCCCCCCGCCATGATTCCCCCCCAAGACCCCGCCCCCACAGACTCACCTGTCGCAGCCGTCGCCTGGTCAGGCACCACTCCTGCCTCCGACCGACCCGGCACTACATGCCAGCGGACTCTCGTGCCTCGGGGACTGCCATCGCGAAGTGCCCTGTAGGGAGAAACAAGGGAAAGACGCCGCAGCACCCGCTCCCGCCCAAGGCAGCTGCCACGCCCCCAGCCAAGCCGCCCGGGAAGGGCCTTGCCCCCCACCTTGCAAAGTTCCCAACCAGGAGAGCCGCAGCCCCCCCGTCCACTCCCGCCCGTATTTACTAAGCCATTGCATACGACAAACAGCTGGAACATAAGCCAGCGTCAGTACAAATCTATACCAAAAATTAGTGATATGACCATAGCACTGGCCCTGAATGAAATCACCCGCTATGACATTGAGGGCTGCGCTTAATGAAACGGCCATCACTTAACACGCACACCTACCTGGAAACCGTGACCAGCCAAGTTTGAGTCAAGAATAAGCCACCTAGCTGTAATTCTTTAACCAAATCATGCACAAGATGCCATTTATTTGTTTGTTTATATTGAATTTCGCAAACAGTACAATCAGTGCAAAGGACAGGCAATCATAAGTAACAGGCAATTAATCCACAGTACTTAGCCCACATGAAGGGAGCAGTACGAAGACAAGATTACAAAAAGAAAATCAAGATGCATCGCCCCTGAAATAACTCAGAAAAACTGAAAATAGAAAATTGGAAAAGAGGAGATACTAGGGCAGACCTTGAACTACTACACCTGCCCCGTGGGCTATTTGCCTTTCAGGAAAGCTTCATGCTGCAAGCAATCAAAATGACATGTTTGCTCTGAAAAGAAATCAAATACTGACAAGGAATATAAAAGAAAATAGCACCAATAGCTAATACTCTAGGCTTTAACTGAAGAAAAGACTTCCTGTGTAACTGAGTTGCCCTAGCCACATCGGTAAATACAAAAAATTTCCCTCCACAGAATAATGTCTGCTTTTTTCCAAAGTACAATTTCAAAACAATACTTTTTATCAGTATCTGTAAGGAACGTCACAATCAGGGTAGCCGGACTTGAAAGTTCCTCTGAGGAGGTCTCAAGAAAGTTAGAAATATCTAAGGTATTTACCAATTGTTGGGCTACTGCATCTGAGGCTTCCATTAACTGCTTACCAAACAAATATAAGCAATTAGAGACAAAAATTTGATCAAGGTTAATTACTCACATTTAGAACTTCACTAAAATATTTCTTTAACCAAATTCAAGATGTTAAATAACGTGTTCTGGGAAAATGGAGAATTCTCAAATTCCCAGAAAGCATACCATTTTCCATGGATTCTCACTGCCTGTGCAACACAATACCATCCTTAAGACTGGAGGTCACAGACTGCAGAAACGTAATCTAAGCAGATAGATCATCCACTTGAAACTCATTCTCATGCAACTGCTCTTCTGGGAAAGTCAAAAACATTGACAGTATCACGAGAAAATGCAGCAACTTGAGCTATCGTGCCTCTTAGTATTTGAGTATTCTGTGAAGCCGTATTCCAAGTATCCATCTAGGAAATATTAGTGGATGACAAGGGCAACTGTTGTGCAGAAGCCCAAGCTGGAAAGGAAATAATCTTTGGCAAAATAGGTGTTTGCCGACTAATCCTGGTACAGCATTAGGGGTGGCAAAACCGACCCGAAGCGTGTTCGGGTGTGTTCCCTGCACACCTCCCTGCACTGCACCCGTCGCGCTCCCCCAAGCTCCACCAGCTGAAGCTCTCCCGAGGCCAACTCATCCCCTGTGGCAGACACAAGCCAGGCTCAGCAGCGCTGCCGCCAGCCCCAGAGGAGATCCGCCGACCCTCCCAGCCAGTACCGAGCCCGATCCAGCTCACCGACAGCCAGAAGCAAGCCCAGCGCCCGCCAAAAGCATCAGGCCCATCTCTCCAGCCCCCAAGACAGCACATCCGCAGCGCCATCCAATGTGACTCCCCACTGGTGACCAGCAAAGAGCCTGCAAGGCCAATGCAACAGCATCCCCTCAACCCAGTCTCCACAAACAAGACACCAGCAACCTGGACCCTTTGTCATCTCCCAACCCCCCCACCTGACAATCCAGATGAACTCCACAGCAACAAGCTGTCCCGGAAACAAACGATTGCACCGCTGTCAAAAGTCGAAACCGTTCCAACAGCCCCATACACTTCATGAGCTCACAGACCCGACCCCAGCCGCACCCGGTACCCGACCACTGCTCACCAACTCAGCGCCGGAGCCACTGAGGTGCACCACCGCCAACCTGTGCCACTCCAGCACCAATGCTCATCACCAATAGCTAGGTCCCAAAGCAGTGCAGCAGCATCCACTCTCTCCAATTCCACCTCAAACCATTCATGCAGCACCCCCAACCGCTGGAAAAAAGAGACACCAACAAAAGAGATGCCAAATGAAAAAATGCCACAGCCCGCTGCAGTCCGAGAATTCCTCCACCCCTCCAGCCCCCATTGAATACAGAAACCCAAGTCGGCCCACCATCCACCGCCCCCACCGTTCCCCCATCCCACCCCACCGTCCAGTGTCTCCACCGATCCACAGTCCAACCCTAGATTCAGGGCAACATTCCCACGCACACCAACCAAGGAGCTCCACAGACCTCCACCTCTCACACCGCTCTCAAAAAATACCCCACTGCCCAAAGATCCAAGCACACGGCTCCTAGGACACCAACGTCCGTCACCTCCGGCCACCTCGAGAGAAAGGCCGGAGGACGCCGTAACGCTCCCCTTACTCTCCCCCCGAAACTCCTCCCCTCCTCCCATTGGCTCCCGCGCACAGCCCTGTGCTGCGGGAACCAATGGGAGCCCTCCACGCACTGCGGGCCCCAACCGCGAAGCCACGCAGCCATGCCGCGGCGGGCACGCGGCCGGCCGCCCCCCCGGTTAATGTCGGCCACTCGCACGCCCCCGGGGGGGGGGGGGGCCACGCAGCCTCACCATTCTAAATTTCATTTTGGTTCAATTTTTATTTATATATTTTGTTTATTTTCATGGTTTTACTAATTCTTTTTGCTGTTGTAAATTGCTTTATTGTGTCTTAGATTACATAAATAATTAGATGGATAGATATAGATAAATAAGTAAATTGCTTTATCTATCTACCTATCTATCTTCAAGTAATTCCTACCAATGTTTTCATATCCTGTCTAAGGGGCATGTTTACTAAACGGGGCACTTTTGCGGGGCGCACCTGAGCGCCCTAAAATGATGCAGTTAAGTGCTCTTAAGCACCCCGTACGCGTGCACGGCACATTAACGGGTCCCGCACGCGTGCGCCGCAAACACGCACGTTTGCGGGGCGCTCATGTGCGATAGAGGCGTGGAAAGGCGAAATGAGGGCGGAGGAAGGCCCCCGAGGGGCGGAGAGATGGGGTCAATGGGTGGAATGTGGGAGGGGAGAGACCCTCCGCACAGGAGTGTGCCCGAATTTACAAGAAAAAATACCGCCAGTGAAACACACGCGTTAGAGGTGATTTAAAGGGAAGAGAAACCATTTCCGTCAGCAATGTACAGCAACATCGTGGAAACCCAAAAAACGTGAGCAGTGTGAAACATGTGCACAGAACAAACTCGCAAATGTAACATGAAAATAACCACAACCAAGTATGCGAAAATCATAAGTCTGCTGGGAAACACTGCTATTAATGGGCAACAATAATAAACACTCCCAGGAAAGCTCCAAAGAATTGAAATGAATATTGGAAGGGTCCATGGTCCGTGGACACATTCAAAAGCACTGCAATGTAATGGAACTGTCCTGGGAGTGCATATCAGGTCATCCAGTGATATCACTGATGCACTGTTCGGTTTATTTCTGTGACTGCACCTATTTGGAAGGCATATTTGTGTGTGTCCTGCACCCCTGTCCCCATACAAAGAAAACGTGGCCACAGTAAACCTATGCAGAGCAGGGTGTCAGGCTTGTGCAGCCAGGTTTCCTATCTCCAGATACTGCACAGTCTCTGTGGGCACAGTGTGGTGCAGCGGACACAGCCAGTGACTGTATGACGAGAGGTTCACAGGTTCAAATCACAGCTGAGGTTCTGGCAACCCAGTACCCATATTTTTAACCACCACTAAACAGTGAGAGTTCACACACTGCTGTACTGCAGAGAACATAAGCATGGGCTCAACACCTACATTTTACCCCACACCGCACACAAACCAGAGCAATGGCCATTATGTACAGGCGAGTCCCTCAAATTCCGTCCTGGAGTGCCACAACGCAATCAGGTTATATGGGTTTGCCAGATAAGGACTGCAAGCCACAGCAGACAGTGCCGTAGGCGTGTGTAGCCTGGCACCGTACACAACAACAGACAGGCACTGTCAGATGTAAAGTCATGGACTTCCCTCGGAATGCAGAATATATGTTTAGAAACAGTGGTGCAGTGTACACAGACAGTGTGTGCAACAACAGAAGGTCACAGGTTCAAATCCTGTCTGTGGCTCCTTGCAACTAGTGCACATAAGTGTACCCTGAAAAAACCAGGCATTAAAGACTGATACTTTTCTGCTGAGAACCCAAGATATTTTGGCATATGTTTATGTTATCATCAACAGTACCCACCACATAAACATGTGCAGCACCTACAGCAGAGTCAAACAAAAGCAGTCCTGGAGTGCCCCACATCATTAAAGGGTAATGCAGACTCCAATATAAGGCCATGTGAACATGTTGACGGCAGGGGAACTGGTGACACCTGTCCACATCACACCATGGCCTATCTGTTTTTAGGTGGGTGCTGTGTAGTGCAACAGACAGGGTTAGTCTGACAAACAGACATGGATGTACCTGGAAATGCACTGTCTCTGTGTCAAGAAGGTGGTGCAAAGCACACAGGCACTGCCTGCAGGAGGTGAAGGTCACAAGTTCAAATCACGTGTGTCAGGTCTGCCGAACCAATCCCCGCAATTGTCACATCCCCTAATTTTTCTCAAAAAACAAACCACCTGTAGTGGGAAAAGTGAAAACAGGGACAGTACATGTATATTGTCTCTCAAGGTGGACATATAAGAGAAATGTGCATCACATAGATCAGATTTCCTCAAATGCAGTCCTGGAGGGCCACAATTTATTCACATGTTATGATGTCTTAAATAAAGATGTCTCTGTTCATCTGCATGTGCCGGTCCATGGTATGCAGATATATCTCATGCATATATCTGACGCACATTTGTGAAAATGTAGCAGTGTCTGTTACAACAGGACTGGAGTTGGGGACCTGTGCCAGAGATTACCGATCAACAGGAGGCGAAATGACCAGACACACAGGCTTCAGGACCCAAAGCCAATTGGACAGTCATGATAGTGTGCGTTGCGTCCATATCATAAAACTAGTATGTGCGCACTGTAGCACTGTCACCATAAACCTTGAAATACACCACACATATAGCAACATGTTGATCTGATCAGTGGCAGATATCAATGTCTACGTACACCACAATATGGTTATTGAGTGGTATCACACCAATATGTCTGATGTATGTGGAGTGTGTCTCAGGTCTGTTGTTTGACGATGTTCCCCACCATGGGGTGTGACAGTAGCACTATTTCATAGCCTAGCCATGCATGCACTGTGTCCACGACTGCTGATTTGGCATAGACTGGAAAAACTATCTATAGTAGCACAGTGATGGCATAGCTGTGGGATTGTGTGGCTGTACATCCAGTGTGTGATGTATGCAACACCTTACTCAGCGCACAATGTTTGTACTGTGTGCAGTGTTAGCTTGCCATTGTGCATAATGAGGTGCTAGGTATTGTGGTCATACCCCCGACAGGCTGGTCTCGGCAGGATGCATGAGGACAGAACGTAGGGCAATGTAAGTGAAATTGCAGTGTGTGGTCATCAGTAGCATGGACAAGGTAGCCCAAGCATGTCCTCCTGGAAGGTCAGTCTCACCCTGACTGAGTAGTTACCATAGCATGGCTAGGTCAGCTGTAGTGGCAACAACATCTTTTGCAAGTGATATCTATGGGTTGCCTTTTGGAGCCCAATCACGAACGTAACTGCTCGGTGAGTGTGCAGACGTCCCAGTTTGGGTTGCACACATTGTCACCAGTAGTATGCAGTATGGATAAGCTATCAGACTGCTTGCACCTAGTATGTGTAAGGGTGCCACACTTTGAAGGGTGTAGCAGCTGCAGCTTATCTGTGTTTGCTGCTGGACAATGTCAGATAGTGGTGGTGGGCTGCTGAGCATGTCCAGGCATGCCATCTGTCTGCTGTCACCTTATTGATGGTCACATAAATGCATGCCCCATGCTGTAAGTTGTATTTTCCTCTGCTGGACAGAGGTTATCACTTCCCACCAGCAGCACCATTGCAGTGATGAGTCTGAATGTTACGTTTGGGTGTTGTCACATAATCCGTCTGTCTAACACACTTCTCCCCCTCCCATAACTAATGTGGCGATGACAATGGCCACCACACAGGATATGACTGATGTGGTTGCAGCAAATTGCTTAAAGGGCTACACATCACAGGGAAATAACAGATGCACAGAAGTGTAAGTGTATGTGCATCAACAAGTGCTACTCATCAGACACTGCGACTGATGTGGACTCACACCATAGGCTATCTTAGCTGAGCCAGGTGCTGTGGTCATGGTTCTGGGTCTCCCCTCTCACATTCAGGGTGAGCACAGGAGCCGCACAATGTGATGTCCAAGACTAACTCTGTGTCATTAACCTACACGCTCATTAATCATGTACATACGTAGGTGTTTCAGTGGCTGCATAAACCATAGTGCTTATATTTGTAGACTGCTTATTTACATGTGCAGTGCATCATGGGTATGTGTGATTGAAGTCTATCGTGGTAAAGAAAGCAAACAGGTCATGTGTTGGCCCATACTCAAACTGTAGCCAGCCAGGGGTGTGTTAGCAGCTATGGCAGTGGTTCTGAAGCAGTCCTCCGTGAAAGTCTAGCCATGACATGTGTTTATGTTAGTACAAATGAAGATGCATGAGATATATATGCATTACAGATGTCTTGCCAAACGGAGTGGAGTGTGGCCCTCCAGGGCTGGCCATCAACAACCCTGACAAACATCTCTGTCATTAACGTTTGTAAGTGGGCAAGGTGCTGATGTGCAAGACATCAAAATGTTCACATAAACTGTGTAACATGCTTCTCTGCCTCTCACCACCACCAACATCTTATAGATTATAGAACTGCATGGTGGGCATGAGAATGAGGAAGTATGTCACAGTGAGTATATATGCTTTTCATGTCACTGACATCTGCACTTTGTACAGTCACACACCTAAATGACAGAGGTGTAAGACAGGGGTCTAAAAATACAGACCTGTAGGGCCACAAATCTGTGAGGTTGCCAGGGTAGCTCTGATGCCTATAGATCTCATGCATATTAATTAGGGCTATACTGATCAGCAGACTGGCCTAGGGGTTCAAGGAGGAGTGTCTCTCATACACAGAGCTATGGAGGTTTCGCCCCCTGTGATGTCACAACGTGTACAGACATAGGTAATGCCCCTGATTCTACAGTGGTCTAATCTAATATGGCTCTCTGAGGCCTCTTCCCTTTGTAATGTCATTTGGTGGTGCCACCAACAACACCCTCAATGCTGTAGCATGAAGGTCCCTCAAAAGTACCTTACAAGGTTCGTTTATTTGAACATTAGAAGGTGCTGTTGTGGACACTGCACCTCATATTGTCCTCTCTGAAGTGACTCATAGGGTACCTGATGTGCCACACTAGGTTATTGCAATGTCACAGTGTGTTTCTGCAAAAAACAAATCCAAAACGCAAAGGCCACAAAAACCACTGTTGATAGTAGATAGTAATGTGCCAGCAAGTTATATAGATTAGGCTGATGGTGTGAAGGCAAACACGACGTCTGTAACATAGGTAGGTATGACAGTGAATGTGTCGCACACCCCAGCCACTCACTCTGTATGTCAGCACATCCACCTAACATCTACATCCATGTCCATCGCATGGCAATCTCAATAAGCTCAATATGTGTGCTATGCAACCTAATGTGGATGTAGCATGTGCAGATGGAAACCCCCCCCCCCCCATGCCATCACAAACATAATGTATGGGTTGACATTGAGATGGAGTAGTGAATATCATCTATTGCGACACATATCCCCATATCACCAGGGTGCCTGATAGGCCAATCTGATGGTCCCTCAAAACACCTTGTTGAAGTAGCAGTTGTAGTGGCAGTCAGTGCAATGTGAAAGGCGTAGCACATCACATCAAACAAATGCCTAAGAACCAGTGTGCAAGTGATGATAAGTTCAAGTCCCAAATGTGTCAACACCATGAGGTCATGAAATAGTTATGTGTTTTATATAAGAGACACACAGCACTGTATATTGCAGTTGTTGTGCGCATGTGCGCAACTCGTTCCGCAAAACAATGTGCGGGGCGAAGTTGAACGTCATATGTGTATAAATTGCGCCAGTTGCGGGACGCTGTGGGACGAAATATTTATAAAACATGCAGCAGATGCGGAGCGCAATGAGACGTGTTACGTCGCCAAGGTGCGCCAATCTCTGGGGCGCAGTTGGACGTCATACGTCGCTAAACTGCGCCACTTGCGGGGCACAGTTGCACGTAAAACATTGGAAATGTGTGGCATTTGCGGGGCGCATGCGCGTCAATGACGCTGCGTGCAATCAGGTGATAATATCTCAAAATGGCGTCCAGAACAAGAAAGCCTGCATTCACTCCTCGGGAGCTCCGCACCCTGTCTCGCCTGATTGCCACAAGGCAGGAGAAGCTGTTCCCCGGGCAAAACAGGTACAGGGACAGCAGAAAGGTCCGCAGGGCCTGGGAACGGCTACAGAGACGCTTCAATAGAGAAGCTGACTTCCCAAGGGAGGTAAGTGGATGGGGACAGGTCATTAGAAATAGACATATATATCTAGAGGCTGTGTGCATTGCAGATCCTCATGCTGTTGGGGTCAGGTATTGTGTGTCAGTAATGTGCTGCAGCTGAACATACATCCCATATTGTCTTTGTATAATATGTGACAGGTTTGACCTGTACCCAGGTGGTGATGGATATGGTCACACAGGTCATGATGCTAGCCCTATTACCTGGCATTTGCTGCTGTGGACGTGCCAACACATACTGTAAGAAAGCAAACCAATAGATCAGCTTAATTATATCCAAATCACATCATATGAATATGGTGAAATGTGTAGCTGCAGAAAATAACCTTTCCGTCCACAGAAAGGGTATGTGAAGCAAAGCATTAATGGTATGTCAATCACCCAGGTGATCTGGTTGTTTTTGCCAATGTTGTGCAATATGCCCCCCTATCCCCAGTGGTCCTGAGAGCTCACCACAGTGGTCTATCAGTCACCCTGGAGATACGGTTGTGTGTGCTCAAGCACTGTAATACATACACCCTATCACCAGGGGACTAGAGAGGCCATCACACTGGCTCACCTGTCATCATGGTGATATTGGTCTGTGTGCTGTCAAAGTACAAAACAATATCCCTATCCCCAGGGGTGCTGTAAGATCATCACAGTGGCCTGTCATGTATCCTGGCGATATGGTTAAGTGTGCTGAAACAGTTCATTACATCTACCCTATTTCCAGGGGTCCTGAAAGGCCATCCCAGTGGCCTTTCATGTATCCTGGAGCTATGGTTCTGTGTGCTCAAACAGTTCATTACATCTTCCCTAGTTCCAGGAGTCCTGAAAGGCCATCCCAGTGGCCTTTCATGTATCCTGGAGCTATGGTGATGTGTGCTCAAACAGTTTAAAATATCTCCCCTAGTTCCAGGAGTCCTGAAAGGCCATCCCAGTGGCCTTTCATGTATCCTGGAGATATGGTTCTGTGTGCTGAAACAGTTTAAAACATCACCCCTAGTTCCAGGAGTCCTGAAAGGCCATCCCAGTGGCCTTTCATGTATCCTGGAGCTATGGTTCTGTGTGCTCAAACAGTTCATTACATCTTCCCTAGTTCCAGGAGTCCTGAAAGGCCATCCCAGTGGCCTTTCATGTATCCTGGAGCTATGGTGATGTGTGCTCAAACAGTTTAAAATATCTCCCCTAGTTCCAGGAGTCCTGAAAGGCCATCCCAGTGGCCTTTCATGTATCCTGGAGATATGGTTCTGTGTGCTGAAACAGTTTAAAACATCACCCCTAGTTCCAGGAGTCCTGAAAGGCCATCCCAGTGGCCTTTCATGTATCCTGGAGCTATGGTGATGTGTGCTCAAACAGTTTAAAATATCTCCCCTAGTTCCAGGAGTCCTGAAAGGCCATCCCAGTGGCCTTTCATGTATCCTGGAGCTATGGTGATGTGTGCTCAAACAGTTTAAAATATCTCCCCTAGTTCCAGGAGTCCTGAAAGGCCATCCCAGTGGCCTTTCATGTATCCTGGAGATATGGTTCTGTGTGCTGAAACAGTTTAAAACATCACCCCTAGTTCCAGGAGTCCTGAAAGGCCATCCCAGTGGCCTTTCATGTATCCTGGAGCTATGGTGATGTGTGCTGAAACAGTTTAGAATATCTCCCCTAGTTCCAGGAGTCCTGAAAGGCCATCCCAGTGGCCTTTCATGTATCCTGGAGCTATGGTGATGTGTGCTGAAACAGTTTAGAATATCTCCCCTAGTTCCAGGAGTCCTGAAAGGCCATCCCAGTGGCCTTTCATGTATCCTGGAGATATGGTTCTGTGTGCTGAAACAGTTTAAAACATCACCCCTAGTCCCAGGAGTCCTGAAAGGCCATCCCAGTGGCCTTTCATGTATCCTGGAGCTATGGTGATGTGTGCTGAAACAGTTTAGAATATCTCCCCTAGTTCCAGGAGTCCTGAAAGGCCATCCCAGTGGCCTTTCATGTATCCTGGAGCTATGGTGATGTGTGCTGAAACAGTTTAGAATATCTCCCCTAGTTCCAGGAGTCCTGAAAGGCCATCCCAGTGGCCTTTCATGTATCCTGGAGCTATGGTTCTGTGTGCTGAAAAAGTTCATTACATCTCCCCTAGTTCCAGGAGTCCTGAAAGGCCATCCCAGTGGCCTTTCATGTATCCTGGAGCTATGGTGATGTGTGCTCAAACAGTTTAAAATATCTCCCCTAGTTCCAGGAGTCCTGAAAGGCCATCCCAGTGGCCTTTCATGTATCCTGGAGCTATGGTGATGTGTGCTCAAACAGTTTAAAATATCTCCCCTAGTTCCAGGAGTCCTGAAAGGCCATCCCAGTGGCCTTTCATGTATCCTGGAGCTATGGTTCTGTGTGCTGAAACAGTTTAAAACATCACCCCTAGTCCCAGGAGTCCTGAAAGGCCATCCCAGTGGCCTTTCATGTATCCTGGAGCTATGGTGATGTGTGCTGAAACAGTTTAGAATATCTCCCCTAGTTCCAGGAGTCCTGAAAGGCCATCCCAGTGGCCTTTCATGTATCCTGGAGCTATGGTTCTGTGTGCTGAAAAAGTTCATTACATCTACCCTATTTCCAGGAGCCCTCAAAGGCCATCCCAGTGGCCTTTCACTCATCCTGGAGATATGGTTGTGTGTGCATAAAGAGTGTAAGAGATCCTCCCTTTCCCCAGGAGTTATGTGAGGCCATCACAGTCGGCTATCACGTACCCTGTTGATATGGTTGTGTGTGAATAAAGAGTTTAATAGAGCATCCCTTTCCCCAGGAGTTAAGTGAGGCCATCACAGTGGTCTATCACGCACCCTGGTGATATGGTTGTGTGTGCCTAACCAGTTCAATACATTCTCCCTATCTCCAGGAGTCCTATGACCTGTGTAAGGTCACTTGTCTATGATCCCACTGCAATGGGATATGCAGCTGATGATGTGTGGCACAACACGCAACCCCCATGGGGCCGTACGCCACATTGCATTGGTGGGTATAGCAGTCACATGTTGGGGTAGTTTATGACAGGTAAGTTGCACCTCTCACATAGTCTGTGAGGTCACTATCTCATCACACATGTCTGTGATGTATCACGATGAAAAGCTATGTGCACATGTTGATGTGTGTAGGTACAACATCCCCATGACCTAGGCAAAGATATTCCCAAAGGCCGTAACAGAGCCATAGTCCCCTCACTTTATGCATAGTTAGGTTACCCATCCTCACACCTCCTACAAATCCATTACCTTGTAGCAGGTGAACAGAACTGATGTTGTAGGAAAGCTACAGTCACCTCTTGTGGTTGGACACCACAGACACAAGCAGCCACATGAGCACAGGTGGCAATTGCGTAGTGTGTTTGTTTGGTGTCTGTCCATGGTTTATCAAAATACACCTGCTGTCATCATACAGGTCATAGGTCATAGTGCCATTTCCACAAGATATAGGCCAGCCGACATGGGCACGGTAAGCTCAGATAAGGGCACCTGCAGTTGTTGTATGTTTGTTTAGGCTGCTCTACCAAACATACCCCATACATACTACACCCCAACCTGACTCTCACACAGGATGGCCAGCCAACATGGGTGGAGGTACAGACCCTCCACAGCACATGATCAGTTTTGTAACCCTTTCCTGCCCTCCTCATCCCACTGTTTCCCACATGTGTGACTTAGCCATGTTGTTAGCTGCTGATAGCATAGTTCATTGCCTGTAACAGGTGGTCGCCAGACACAGCAGGATGCACAAATTAACAAACATCCCTGTCCCCCTTGGGTTCTGTCGCATTCAACAACTGCTCCAATGTATCCCTTCACCCGCTCCTGGTGTGCAAAACATACACAACAAGAGATGCAAATATTGGACAGCAAGTAGCATCACGCAAGCACCATGGCATGGCTCCAGAGACTGACATATGTGACGATGACCAACATTGGTGAGTAGGCTCAGTTGGTAATGGTGTTGTCCACATGTGATAACACATTCCATGTGCCCATGATGATCCCCTGTGACAGGTGTTGAACTATGCTATACATGAAACACACATCAGTGTAGCTGAAGTGTCCAGACCCAGGACACACTGTTCTATGTTTCTGTTGCCCACCCACCAGACGTAAGTGCTCACTCATGCTCCCACCCATATTTTCTCACACACACAGGTCGAGGATCTGAGAAAGAAAGGGAGGGAGCTGCGCCTGCACCATGGCGCATACCTTGAGCGCGTGAGGAATGCTGAATCATCACATGGTGATGGTGCGTATTGATGACATGGCTGCCCACCATCAGAGGTCACAGTGGCCCATCAGTGTGCATGGTACCTGCATGGGTACATGTGATGTGTCACACACATCTACGTGTGCTGATGACTGTCATCTTCCACAGATCATGATGACAGTGACGAAGACCCCCGTACCTCTGCCTATGCCCTCCGAAGGCCCACCTCCCGCGCTGCCGTGGAGGTGGTAGTCCTGGACACCAGTGGGGAGGAGGCAGAGGGTCCTGCAGACGACACAGCGGAGGGGGTCATGGGGGATGCTGGGACGGAAGGTGTGGGTGCCAGGGTCACAAGGGGGGGTGAGGGCGCAGGTGATGTGGGTGGGGGGGAGGTGGTGGGGGGTGTTGGGGAGGAGTCAGGGGGGGAAGAGTGGCCACAGGGTGTCTGGGAGAGTGACATAGAGGACAGTGCAGCACAGGGCACTGTTGGCTCCCGCCATCAAGGGCAGGTGGCTCCAACATCCAGGGCCCCACACACAGTGCATGCAGATGCCACCACACAAACACCAGGAACAATGTGTGTGTGTGGTGGCAGATGTGTTGTACATCTGTGTGAGGCTCTGGATGCACTGGAGCAGCGGGTGCACCGGTTGGTGCACCTGCAGGAATGGATGGCGGGAGCCATGGAGAGGGTGGTTGCTGACATTGAGCATCTGCCATGTCAGCAGCCACCCCCTGAAGGGCGTCACAGGCATCATTGATGGTGCCTGTGACGTCCACACATGTGCCCTGTGCTGCCCTGTCCGCCATCACGGGGCAGGCTGAGGGAGGGTGGGGTCATGTGGGGGTTCGGGGTTAGTGTGTGGGAGTGTGGTTATTGCGGGTGTGTGTGCGGGGGTGGGGAGGGTTTGATTTGGTGGGTGGGTGATGGCATTTTCCCCCTACCCTAGATATGTATATAGTTTTAGTTTTGTGTGTACATATTAAAGTATTTTTTCTGAACCCTGTAATGGTCACGTGTCTCACGTAGCATATGCCTATAGATGCCAGCATGTCATATGTGTGCAGCCACATACATTCCTGACGGGTAAACATGCGTGTGATACCTCAATTGGCACCACATGCAGTGTGTCGGGAAACTCATGTGTGTAGGTGTGTGATAGCAGGGTGCTGCATTACATGTTACCATGTAGTGGCTGCCCCACAGACGTACTTGCCACAGGGATGCATATACATGACCCACATGTTCTCACATATATGAGCCGGCAAAATATGCGGCTCACAAATGTCTGCCTCTGTAACATGCATCCCTATGGTGGGTTGGGGTGCATGTGACCACTTATATAGGTGAGGGCACAGGTCACACATATGGCACCAATGTGTCCTGTATGACGGGTTGCAGATGGTGATGTGTATGGAACATAAACAGGCCATTTATAACACAGTACCCCTGTGTCCACATCAAGGGTGGTGGACCGTGGTTCTGTAGAGCCGCAGGGCAGTCAGGTGTTGGAAATATTCCTAATGAGTGTGGCAGAGATATATATGAATTGGAGATATCCTGTCAGCGTGACTGAAGTTTCGGCCCTCCAGGGCTCGCTTTTGAGAGACCTGGATTACACCTCTGCCATTTTGGAATGTGAGTGGGCAAGGCGCAGATGTCCCCGACATCACACATGTTACCTAGAGTGTGTCATATTCCTCCTCACCTCTCCCCACCACCAACATATTGCCATTGCCACCACCCGTTACTGCTGGTGAGAAACAGGGAGCAATGTTACGCATTCCAAATAACCATCCGATGTCTGTGACATCTGCACCCAGCCCAAAATAAATCGTACATGACAGAGGTGTAAGGCAGCGCTCTCAAAATCCAGTCTTGGAGGGACACAAACCAGTAAGGTGGTCATGATAATTGTAATGGTGAGATATATATCGCCAGCATATACATTAGGGATATGCTCAGAACCTGACTGGTCTGCGGCTCCACAGTATCACGGTTCCACACCCATGTCGTACATGGATGTCTGTGCACACTGTGCCGCTGCAGCGCAGAGGCTGTGGTGACACATTGTGCTAGTGAAACATCACATATGTGTGGATCATGGAAATAGTATATGTGTGTGGCAAAGTAGCTTATGCAGTGGACATGGTTGCAGATCCTATGGTCCTCCCACCCCCCTCTCAGAGATACACATGGGACCAAATGGACACTCTTTGGAAAGAGACAATGTATCTATTTTTGGACAGCTGTTTATTATCACAGCAATTCTCTCATATAAAACTATTGTTACAAACATGTGTGTAAGACATATCAAAGATCCCCCCAAGCCAATTACATAACACACACACAACATACTAATCACATATGTCTACTTTCACATATAACCCAAACCAAGCCGCAATAACAGAATATACTATGTACATAGTTGCTAAAACTGAACAGTGCAACAGAGAGAAACCTTTGGTTTCGTGCTGTACATTTCTATATTATCATAGGTTACTGACGGCGTGGTCGGCCACGCCTGCCACGTCGGGCCCCTCTCCCTGGCAAGGCTATATCCTCCTCCGGATACATTGGTGGTGCAGGTGCAGCTCGGATCAGAACATCACGTATGCCCTCAAGGGCCTCACACATGCGAGTTAGTGGCATGGCTACGACCCCCTCATGTAATGTCCGTAGCGCAGCACAAACATCCCTGGTGTTCCGCTCCACAGCACAGCGAATCCGCTCCAGAACACGTCGATTGGCTGTGAATGGGACACAGGGTGGTCAATGAACTACCTCTCCACGAAAACACCTTCATAAAGCAACATGTCATACACATACCACACTAATGCTAATGTGATAGTGCTGAGTCATATGGGAACATGGTTAGGGGTATAACACATATATCGCAGTGTACTACAACTAATAGAAACACAGAGAACACTATACAGGAAGAGGATGTGGGAGGACAACACAACAGTCATACAATAGCTTCTGCATACACACCCACATACTACTGACGTGGCAACAGAATTGGGCAAGGACAGTCATCTCATATCCATTATTTAGGTCAGGTGCAGCATGCAGCAGCCATAAACACCTCAGATGGCCAGAAGCATTGTTGTACCGAGGTGTGTTTGGGAATGTCTGCACAGGTCATGTATGGGTCCAGGGTTTTGCTATATGTGGCATAGAGATGCACATGAGCTGTTGGGGCATGTTACGACAGGAACTGTGTGTTATGTGTTTATGGAATTTGCTATTCTCCATGAGATGTTTGTACTGGATGTAGCCTCATGGGATGCCATATATTTGTGTAAGACTGTGTGACGGCAAATCAGGTTTGGCCTGCCCTAATGATTGTTTTATGACATGACAATGTATGGTCTGATGGGTTACATTGTCAGTATGAGGGCTGGATGTGGGGATGTACACATTATCCGCATGTGCTGGTCCTTGGAATTGCCTGGTGCAAGGACTACACTGATATGTATGCTTGGTGGTGTACAAAATGTACGTGAGCTGATGTTGGGGAATGACTAGAATGTGATGGTGCTGACAGACGTTAATCCCGTGAAGCATTTACGTGTTTTGTGGGAGTGGGTGATACCTTATGAACATAGCTGCTTATGTGAGTGTAGTTGAGGATAGACATTGGCATGCTGACTACGTCATTGATAGTGTGGGATGTCAGAGACCTACTACACGGAATAAATGGTTATGTTAAAGCAAATGTGACAATGTAGAGTGGATAAAACAGTACAATAGAGCTGTCTGGACACATAAACATCAGACTATGGTGAGTGAGCAGAACTCTTGCACAGGCATTGTGAACGTGGATGCAGCAATTAGGACATGGAAAACAGTCATAACAACTAGACAACATATGTTTTCCCCTTTCTCATTTGACATAGCATATGGATCCTTACAGGCTGAGCTTCAGTATGTTTATTTTGTACCCTGCTGTAAGGGATAATGTATGTATGACAGTACAGATTGGTCAGATATCTCTATCTACCCACTGGCCAGTACCTATACAGTGTTGTGTCAAATTCCCTAGTTGCCTTTTGTGTCTCCAATAACACATTTCGACTAGGTAATGTATTTCTTTGGTTGCTTGCTCTATGATGATGTATCTGGTTATTTTGTAAAGGAGATGAGGTCTTCAGTTTATGTTATTTCTCATTGGGCTTGACAATTGCTATCATACACCAGTATGTTATGTGAGGTCTTTGTGTAATGCTCTAATGTTTGCATTCGGAAAGGAGGGGTGGGGTGATGTGCCAAGTCTGGTAATGTTGTGTGGATACGTGGTGTATGATATGGTCTCAACATGGCAAGCTTATGTTGTAGTTAGTCATATGTGTTTAGGTTTATCTTGCAGCACAGTAATTGTTCACGGATTTGGTCCTTGTTTAACCATTTGTTGAGAAATAGACATGCGTCATACTCATTACTGTATGGTTGCATACAACACATATTGCAGGTATGACACGTATGATACTGGGGACCATCACACGGTATGGGGACATAGGCCCACAATTTAACTGGGACACACATGCTCACAGCCTATGCAATCTGTTGAGGGATTGTTGGCCTTACAGTAAGGGGACATGGTGTTTTCCTTTTCTGTCTGGATTACAGTCTATGTTATGTCTTTCTGTACAGAGGAAATTGAGGAATGTTCTCTCCAAACAAGCCATCAGGTTCATACTGTACGTTTGAGACCCCTCTGTAGATCCGTATCTATGGTTGACCTGACATATTTTCGCACCTCTCTCCATATGCTATGTAATTTGACACCTGCAGATGCAGACTGTGGGGAATGCGTTCTTTGTGCTGTTACATCACAGAGGAGGGTTGCATTGCTATATATATGGTATGTTTGTTTCTTCAACTATTATTTAGATGTCATGCTGTGGTTTACCAGACATCTGGGTGTCTGCAATGAGGTAGACTGTTGCAAGGGCAAGTGTTGATCTTTCTCATGACAACAACATGGTGGCCCTTATACAACATTCCTTTTAGGCCTGCATCTGTGGGTGTCAACTGACCTTCGGTGATTCTGTTTTGCGTCATAGTAACACCATATATTATACCCCACACCATTCTTTCAAGAAACAATATCCCACCAACATGAGCCATACATGTGATATATGTGGTGGTTATGTTGCAACATTCACCACACAAACACCAACTAGTGACTATTGGTGTTTATTTTGGAATTATGACTGTCGTATGTCACCCACCTTCAGCATCGCGATGTGCAGATACGCCATGGGACCTTAACTCCGCCATCATCGCCTGAGGGTCAGGGCTCTCGGTGTATACTTGCAGCCTGGGTCCGTCGATGTTCTCCCTTGATGCTGCCCCTAGTGGTGATATACTGGGTACAGGTGGCTCTATGGGCTCATCAACAGCACTTGTGCTGCCCCCTGAGACAGCAGGTTCATCCTCCAACACACTCATTGGCACTGTGATGTCAAAGTCACCCTCTTCCTCCACCTCCTCCTCCTCCTCCTCCTCCGCCTCCTCCTCTTCCTCTCCCATTTTACTGTAGTCACCTGCATATTGAACAATAACAAGGAAAACACATATGTTTCAACATAATCATATCTATATATGTGTGGCACAGACACCACAGAGATGATGGGGTGGGTATGTGCGTGTGTGCTGCGTACCCGACCCATGACACCCTCCCATACATGTTTGTCTACGTCATTCAGCTGTTTCTGGGGCACATGTGTGTCGTGTGGCCATGCACATGTTGCATATTTTCCATGTGTATATTTGGAGTGCCATGCCACATGTGTCCCCCATCACATCCCTCCCCCTATCTGTACAACATATGTCCACACATGTGTGAGAATACATCACCCTTACACTTGTTTGGACCATACATTGCCTGTTTATGTTTAATTATGCATTTGAAATATTGTCTCTAGACATACTATATGCTCATTGTTGGATATGTTTGGCTGTGACCCATTGTGCCGTGGATCCCATGTAGCCAGCACCTGTGGCCCACTGAGAAGCACATGTAGCACTGTGCAAATAGTATGTCACACACACGTTACCTGATTAGTGTGCCACAAAATCATATGGTGCTTTGCAATCACAGATGTGCAGGTTGGATAGGAATTGTTGTGTGTAGTTTTGGAAACAGATGGGGAGGTTGCTGTTTTCGAGGGACACATATGTAATATTGTGACAGGGCATGGCAACAACACAGTTTGTGCATGGCCATAACACACACATGTGACACCACTTTTTAAACATGGTGTGGATTGGGTCACAGGTATGGGAGTGTCTGTGCAGCTGAATGATGTGTACTGAAGGGACATTGTGAACCTGGCAATTACTATACATACCTGCGTCAGGATGTGCCGTGTCAAGGGCCTCCGGCAGTCCACGGAGATAGATGTGGCCCAAACGTGTTGCCAGCTCTTGTTCCAATGGTGTGAGTGATGGGATAAAAGGGCCCCCACCACCTGTGCCATGCGCATGTTGTCTTTCAGCCACCATGTGCTGGCGCACCCCTCTTTTTATATCCGAGTACCTCTTTTTGAGGCTTTCAACATCCCTTGTGGGGCCCCCTGCCTCTGCAATTGCAGCACGCACCTCCTCCCATACTGCCATTCGGGTGGCCACTGTTGTGCGACTGCTGAGCCTGCCAAATAAGAGGTCATAGTTTTCAATTACATGCGAGAGTAGGATATAGTTCTCTCTATCACTGAAGCGTAGAGCTCTTTTTCGCTGTGGACCAGGCACAGGTACCCTTTTTCTCTTCCCAGTTTGGACATATTGTGCAGGCTGTGGCCCAAAAGATGGTCCTGCATGTCCCTCCCTAGGATGTGCAGTCTGTAGCGTCGGTGTATCACCCACCACAGGTTGGGACACATCCTCCACACCCTCACCCTCACCCTCACCGTCTCTCTCCCTCTCTCTCTCCATCTCTGTATGTTTTAAATGCTCCTTTCAACAGAACAGCACTCACTTAAACAAAACAGAACAATACACAGCATGCAATACAGACTTACAGAATGTTACAGTACAGGACACAGTAAAGGACACATTAACAAAGGGAACAGAAATATTATCTTAGCACAAGGTGAGGAATCTACTCTGCTCCTGACTATCTTACACTGCCTCTCTCCGCTGCCGTACTCCCTGGACTGACTCTCTCCCTCCTTCCTCTGGACTACTCCCACCACAGCCTCTCTACCTATAGATTTTGTTATCCCTCACTGTGCTTCTTTCCTGTGCAGTAGTCCCACCACTGTCTCTGTTTCAGACTTTATCTATGACACCCTCTCTCTCTAACTGTGACTCCTTTCTCAACCCTCAACGTGATGCACGTGTGCAGGCCTATTTATAGTGTATTGCCATGTGTCTTCCATTGCACATGCGCAATTGGGCGGGCGTGACGCTCGTGCGTTGGGCGCGTGCTCGCCAACGCATGGGTGGCCGTACGCGGACAAACGCACATGCGCCCTGAGACACTGTACTGCGCATGTGTCGCAGTACGCATGCGCACTACAACGACTACCGCATGGGTGTCTGTGTTTTGTGCGCATGTTCACGCCGGCGCACATACGTGTGGGCACGCACTGACCGACGCCCATGCGTAGAGTGGCGCACGCGTGCCACCAACGGGCATCGCATGCGATCAACTGCGCATGCGCAGTGTGCGCAAACCACACACCCCAGAATAACATATATTACCATCACAACATTACCCACGTTGAGGGTTGTAGAGGAAGAGCAGGAGGAGTGTGGTTGGTGTGGAGAAGAACGAACGTCTATGCAGTTGTACTAGCGGATTGTATTGGTGTTTGTATTGCTTATTATATTGTGTTGTGTGTGTATTGTCAGTTGTTGTTTTTACTTTTGGATACTGTATAGTGTGTTTTGTGTGTTTGTTAGAGTTTGTGTGGTTGTTAGAGTGTGTTTCGGTAGTGGGACGGGAGGAGTTTATGGCAGCAATATATGCTTATGCATGTGTCCTGAGTGGTGGGCAGATGCTGCGGTTGCCGGACAGGGGAGATGGTGTCCACGGGGCTGCAGCACAGGGCATGGGTGTAGTCCCGCAGCAACTCAGACCTGCAGCTGTGGAGGTGGTCCAGCCATGTGCTGTGCGTTCACGGCACAGACGGCGTGCCGAGGTGCAGGCTCGGCAGCCACGCCTCTACAGGCCCAGGGCACAGCTCCAGGGCATGCGTGAGGACCAGGTCATCTCCCTGTACCGACTGAGCACAAGGGCTATTAGGGAGCTTTATGAGGATTTAAGACCTGACCTCGAGCCCCTGACTGATCGGTCCCATGCAATACCAGGTTTAGTCAAGCTCCTTGCTGCTTTACATTTTTTTGCCTCTGGCTGTTTCCAGTCATCTGTGGCTGCAGTGGGTGGCATGAGCCGCCCATCCTTCTCACGATGTCTCCACCACGTACTGCGTGCCATGGTCAGCCGGGTGGGGAATTACATAGCCATTCCCCACACTAGGCAACAATGGGGGACCCTGAACCAGGCCTTTGAGACATTAGCAGGGATACCACACGTGATGGGAGCTATTGATTGCACACATGTTGCCCTGGTCCCGCCTAGAGACAGGGAGGTGGCGTTTCGCAACCGCAAACACTACCATTCCCTGAATGTTCAGGTTGTATGTGATGCTAATCTGCATATTCTGAATGTGGTCCCTAGGTTTCCAGGGTCCACCCATGACTCCTATATCCTGCATCACTCGGCAATCTTCACACAATTTGAGGGCGGACGTTATGGGGACTGTATTTTGCTGGGTGAGTATGTCATGTGTCGTAATGTATGTATGTGTTTGTAACTTTCTTTATGTCTACTCACATAGCTAGCAAACTCGTTTAAAACCATAAACTTAGATCAACATATGAGCAATGTTTGTTTGGGGACTGTTGTATCTTTAGATTATTACAGGGGTATAGACGTACACATACAGCAGCTACAAACAAACATAGACCATCAGACTCCTAGCATTATATGATCCAGACATTCACATGGTGTGCAGGTGACAACACCCCTGTGCATGTGGCTAGGCTGTTGCACAATCCCTCATAGTGTGTGGTAATATCAACTGCACACATTCTGAGGGGGGGGGGTTTGGCCCTCATATGCACGTATCATGATGGGTCATTGCCAAATAATGCTTGTATGTCATTTAACCTTGTGATAATTGCTCATCCATACAGGTAACCCTTCTCATGTGTGTGTGGGGTTCACACACTCACTCTGGACTGTTGTTGCTACCCAGGAGCCAGTATATAATATGAGGGGTTTTTTGGGAATATCTGATGTATGCTTTTGCCCTTTCCAGCTAGCAGCACTCGTGTGGATATGTATGGTCACGCATTTGGCCTATGTCACAGCAGGGGTGTAACGAAGTATATTTGGTGCTAGTACCTTGGCCTACTGTAGATGATCATGATTTAGCCACATATTGGCCAGTGATCCTCATGTAGTTTAACATATTGGAAAGGGGATGCCTGAAGCTGTGGGCTATGTGTGTGCATACAGAGTTGTATTGTTTTCAGCTACACATGACGGTAATGTACCGATGTGTATCTCTATGAGGTTAAGACATGAGTAGTACAGTGTGCAGGTTTGCAGACCCCACCTTCAGTGGGATGTTCCCAGGATAGACACAGTGCACAGGATTGGTATTTAAACAATTTATGTTTAGCAATATACAGCATAAGGACACAGAGTATGAGATCTAGATATGTTGCCCGTACAGGACAGGATGCATCTAGGTGATATGGTTCACATTATCACCAGCCTCCATGGCATACATGTTCTGTTTTTTTCCCACCCTCTCATGGCAGCATATTTTACCTAGGTTACTGTTCAGACATACAATATGAACATGTGACACGTGAATCGTTACTATCGTCTCTCATTGGCAGGGGTGCCAATGTGGACAGTCAATGCATTACAATACCCATGTCGCGCACACACACACACAATATGTTACAGTATAGATGGAACTGTTGGGGTATTTCCCATGAGTGTACTTACTTTCTAGGCTATGTGTTCCTTTTCTAACAGCATATGTGTTTTTTACAGCTCATTAATTGTTCGGTTATATGTTGATGTCAGGATTTGTTTTGTGTAGGGTTACTACATCTTAACATATGTCAGTTATGTTGAATATTGACACGCACATTTCTTTTTATTTCCAAGGTGATGCAGGATATGGGTGTCGCCCCTGGCTGCTGACCCCTGTACGTCAGCCACGGACACGTGCAGAGCGGAGGTATAATGAGGCCATGCCTCCAGCCGCTCAGTCATCGAGCGTACCTTTGGCGTGTTGAAAAGTCGCTTCAGGTGTCTGGATAGGTCAGGCGGGGCCTTACAGTATAAGCCAAGGACTGTTGCAGAGATAATCATAGCCTGTTGCATCCTGCACAACATTGCTCTCAGGCACAATATCCCTGCAGAGATTAATGAGGATCTGGAGCAAGATCCAATGTGCCCCCCTGTACGTGCCAGTGGTGACACACAGGATGGCACAGCAGTCAGACGGAGGTTGATTGGAGAGATCTTCTCATGTGCGTATTACCTACCCACACAGCTTTTTAATCCTATGTGTGTTATGTTTACAGCAGTTACAGTTTATGTCAGGATATGATTTGTATGTGACACCACATTAGTATTTTAGTGCTAATTCACAACTCACATATAGGCATGTGTGAGGCACAAACAATGTGGCCAGTACACAACAGCATTTGGTGCCAGATGATGTGGGTGGTTGCTCATACGGCTGTGTGTGATTTTTAAGGTTAAAATTACAGTTAGTGGCTGCCTGTGTTAGCACCTGTTGTTGTTGTTGAGCACAAATGATGTTTTGTGATGATATGGGTGGATAACAGTGTTAGCCATATGGTGAGATGTTCACAGTGTGAGACCAGTCCACGTTTGGGGACATTAGTCCAGTGGGTTGAATTTATATGTTTCACCTTTGGGGTGTACATTTGGTTCTTACACTCCTGTCAGCTGGCTATGTGTTGCTTTGTTATTATGGCCGTATCAGGACATACATATCACAGGACAGATGCTTAGTAGTAGTTTCTGCGGATATTAGGGTATCTATGTGTAGGGTGTTAATGTCACCCTACAGTGTGTCGGAATGTATACTGCACCAGAAAGCCATGACATGGACATGTTATAGGATGGGGATCTGAGCATTGTCCAGCCAGAGAGGTAGTATTGCCACATTTACATGTAGGCGAATTGACCTTAGGTACAGTGCTACATATGTACACAGATACAGAGGATAACCTACCCCATATCAGCGAGGGGTGCGTTACAGTGGGCAGGATGAGCACAGAATGTGTTGGTGGCTTATGGTTGTGCAGAATTCTCAGGGAGTACATGGCATATCTTGCTGATAAATTCTCAACATATGCCATCATGCCTCAGCTACAGGCTGGGTATGTGAGCAGTGTAGGATAGTACAGTCCACATTACATAGATTGCATAGATAGTCGGACAGGGAAGGGGAGGATTATGTTGGCAAGGAAAACCAGACATATGTGAGAGTTGTTTCTCTGAGGTACACATATTGGCTATCCATGCGTTGACATTCTCAATGACACACAGTGTGATGGCATGCAGCCATCATGGTTTGCGTAAAAAAATATACATGCCATTGGTGTTTTAATGACATGACGCACACATTGACAGCTATCTGTGGAGATCATCAGCAAATAGCTGTCACTATGATTCAAGGTATGACATCTACACACCAGGATATGTATTTGTTCCCTGCATACATGAGACACTCGTGCATATTCCATATGTGTTTCCAGAATTGTAAGCGACTTTGCATTCAACATTGACACACCCCTACACAAAGATAGGGGGCATTGTTGCCAATATAGTGGATCTGTGTGACTCGTCTGTACTTTGTGATGAGGTGCAAACATGGTGGTTTCTGACATGTCTGTTGATCTTTCTGTACAACAACACAGAGGTACGATGGGGACAGGATTGATTATGGACACCTGAGGATAGCCTCCTACAACTCTGTGCTGCCTCTCACATGTGAGAGATCTATACATTGTGATAGGGAGCAGTCAGACATTAGGTGATGGTGTGGGGTATGAGAGTTGTGGACAGGAAGGTGCAGTGTGTGATACTCTTGTAGAACATGACATGTTTGTTACTGTTGTGTTTCCCAATGCACAGGACATAGTTTATTCAGATGCTGTTGATGTGTTGGATTGGCATGTGACTGAACATCACCCAATATGCTTTGCGTTGGGGTAGGTGGATGTACAGGGAGATTGTGTGTGCCTGGGGTCATGTGGAAAACATATCTTCATTGCTCCATCATATTGGGCAGATGGTGTGTTGTTTTGTGTTTCACTTCAGGCTCCATCACCCATCCCTTGCTGTTGTCACACATATCCCCATGTGTTTGTGTTCAGCATGTCCTGTGCCACACTGTATATGTGACAGTTACAGCATATCTGCATGTGTGTGTATTTAAGGTTTGTATTTGGTTTGCCTGCACTTGCTCCCTACCCCAACATTGTACCATAAGCCAACAACAGGGTATTATTGCCGGTTCACGGGGCCTTTATATGTCTAAAGGTCCACTTGGACACATACAGGCCATGTGTTGCAGCTGGACTGCAGAAATATGCATACTTTGTGTGTGGGTGATTACAGGTTGCCTGTGTGATGAGACACTCTTCAGGCATAGTACATTATCATGTACTGTGAGGGGACTGTGCACCTGGGGGGCAGTTGTGACTGTGGTATGTGTTCCGTAGTGCTGTTTACCTTATGCGTATTATCAACATGTGTTGTGTGGTGTGCGACAAAATGTGTCTTGTGTTCAGAGTCACCACTGATGTTCACCTTTATTTATTTTCAGATATGACCATAATGTGGACATGCATCAGCAGCGGCTTGACCTTTTGTTTGTACACGGACTGCTGAGATTCTCTGCCTTCACTGTCACCTCTTATTGCTGTGTAGTGGTTCATGGGATTGCTGACATACACCTGATGCACACACAAGGTAAGTTGCACATTTGTTAATTGCAGATTTGTATCTATGTTTACCTGTTGATGAATCATAATTGTCTTATATGCATATAATGTTTCCTCTATGTGCACATAAACAGATGCATGTCGTGTGTAGCTGTGACACACCTGTGTGACACGAGCATGGACATGACCATACCCATGTTTTACCCATGTGTGTGTTCGGATTAATGATGTCATGACCAATGTTTTGTTGAGTAATGTACTGTGTGGTTTCACATACCTTTCTTGTGCATTTGCAAAGGTGTAACGGTGTGCATTGTGTGGTGTTTTTCATAGGTGGCTCACAAGAACATACGTATCCTCTCATGACACAGGGCTGAGTACATACCGGACACATCTATTACAGTGCATCTGGTGTCACCATCACCCACCTTTTGAAGAAACAACACCATAGACATTTTACACCAGAAAGTGCCCCATTGGATGTTTTACCTCTGCGAGTGAGACATATGACTGCGATGGACAGTATTACTATTAAGCTACTTAATTCTCCATTACAGAGGTGTTCTCTGCACTGTTTGTGTGATGTTTCTGCAGGGAGTCCTGCTCATTGTTGAGAACACACATGAACTTTCAAAGACAGTGGAATGTTGACATGTCACGCTTGACTATTCCTAGCCATATTTGGTGGAACACTATTAACCTCACCTGTTGGATTGCACATAGTATTGTTACTTTTGGCAGTGTTCCCCCCGTGTGCAGCAGCAAATGACATGGATAGTGCAGCTGATCCATTCGAACACAGTTTTAGTATTGTTACGTTTTGGCCCTGGGTGTGACATGCCACCCAGGATACCCTCATCTTTTTCTTCCTAATCAAGCATACACCCATGTTTGCGCAATACAGCCAACGATGGAGCACTCCTATTGTGTATGTCCACCTGCTTTCCACATGCACATGCTACAAGTGTAACCTCAACAATGATTTTGGACACACGACCATCTTTAATTAATGTGGTCAATGTGACAAGGGTGTTTACGTGCATGTGTGGCATCACTGTCTCATGTTGCACTGTGGATGGTGCTTTTGCATATGACGGACTATGTTTGTGAGACAAAACATGTGGACCTCAGACTTCTTTGTGGCTCCGTATAGGATGTTTGGCCCTCATTTCCTTGTTCAGATGCTGCTTATTGTGTTTGTTGGATGTGCAGACGTGACAGTCTGCATGTATGTCAACACCTTGCATTTCCCATGTGCACAGTCCAGGCTATGCCCTGTGGTAGAGACACTCACATTGCGACATGATGTTTGCAGTGTGGCAATGTGGGTCACCGTTGCACTTCGTCAATTGTGCATTCCATGTATTATGTTATATGTGGCCAAACACTGTCTACTCTGAAAAGGTTGCAGGGCCACCTCCTTCATGGTGGTATATGTATAGGTTTGGGAAGGTAGTTTAGTTTGTATTTTGTTTGTGTTCATGTGCCTGTCCTACCTGTTGCATATACTCATTGTGATTTTGAGGAGAGTTTGTGTCTACATTGTTGCAGCTTTGATTCCTAGCTCAGACATTATGTGAGACCACACACATTACTTTCCCAGCGTGATTTTCACAATAAAACATTTTCTCAACATAGGCTTTTTTGGTTTGGTTGTCTCCTGTGTTGCAAGATGGATATGGTTTGAGGGACACATGATGTGTGTTGTGTCCTCAATATGCAGCGCCAACTCTCTACATGCACTCATATGTGCATTACACCTTTGCAGCATGCAGAATCAGGTAGGGGCTGGGGGTCTGCTGCCCAGTGCATTGTATGCAGTGGCTGCACATTATATCTCATGCTCTTCATTTGTGGTGGTTGAATTAACTTTTCTGTGTGAGTTAGATTTATGCCCTATTAGAGGGGTTTCAATATTCCATCAGAGATGCACTCACCTTCATATTATGATGGCACTGACTACACTATTTGTGATGTGTATACCAAATAAAGATATTTATTCCACATACATGTGGCTCTTTTGGTGATTGAGCAGGGTGATACAAAGGCACACATTGCATTGCCTGTTTCTCAGTCCTGCGTCTTTGTGACCCAGGGACTGCATTGTTTATTTTGTCAATATCATTGGATGAGGATTAACTGGTCTTTGTTCCACGGTAATGAGGGGTTACATGAGTTGACCTAGGCCACATGGGGTGCTAGTGGGAATTGATCAGTGTTTGCTTGGGTCCAAGGCCATTTTGTTAACAGTAGGTTAGTCCTTCTCTCTTTGATCACATTAACACTTGTCTGGGGCCATTTGCCACACATGTACATGTGCCACCTGTGCTCGCATCCTTGTACAGTGACAGCTGTGTATCTGGCAGACACATGTAACCTCACTGGGTATTCACGGTTGCCACACAGTGTGCTTAGTATGCTTGGCTCAGTGTGCTCAGTGTGTTACTGTGTACTCAGTGTACTGTTTCTGGGAGTGGCTACAGTCATGTGTTTCTACTCTGTATGTTTTTGTTTTGATTAGCACATGTGCTATATCCTTTGTTTTCTAATCTGCTGACTGTACCATGAGGTAACAGCAGGTTCCTCACCTCTACATACACCCTTCTCTCTCCTCACTGTACGTCAAGGTGCATCCTGTGTGCTGCTTAGCCATCACATATTATTTCGTTTCAGAGGTGTCCCACTTTAGGGTGTTTACATGGCAACACATCAGGGGGTTTTGGTTTTCTGTGATTCAGGTGTTGTGTGTTACACATGATTACATGTGGAACTTTCTCATGTCCTGATCCAAATTATTAACATATTCCACATACCGTCCTCTGTTGCCCTTGTGGTATATTTTTCCCCTCTTTTGCATGCTGTATCCACTGCAGAACATTTCATTGTGTGTGCACATGTGCACCACATCACAAATACAGACTGCAATTGTATGAGTAATTAGCAGCTCTGCATGTGCATTTCATCATGCTTACTTTTTGGTGTTTGCTTGTCCTGACAGTCAGCAGGCGGTTTGTTTAATGGACTGCACTCTTTCTTTCTGCAGTCTTTGCTAAGGAGCTCACATTGTTGGTGTGGCATGCCGGTTTAGCCATTGTGATTTGTGGTAGTGGTCATTAGTGTGCTTCCTGTGTGGTGTCTTATATTTGTATGCTTTTCCATAAAAGGTGTTTAACATTTGTTTGAGGGTCATATATGTACTGATGTGTGCTGTGAGCATATTGTACCCTCAACTGGGTTGTCCATTTTAATGGGTGCCACATGGGTTGGGGATGATTTCTGCAGTTCAGCAACTGATCTTCATCCCTCTTTTACTTTTGTATTGTTTTTTGTGTTTTAGCTCTGTGCAGTGCTTGTGTTACGTGTGGGTTTGCCACATACCTCCTTTGCCATTCCAACTGAGGGATGTTAGTGCTACTGGGTTACGTTTCTGGGTTCATCTCTACATCCTTGGGGCATCTTTTGCCATGCCTTTGATTGACACAGCTTATGGGTTACATACAATAGTGTCTTGGGAGTTGACAGCCTTTCCACATGGCCTTTGTGGAGAATGAGGTTTTCATTTCCTAGCAACGTGTGTGCCTTCTGAAACACCATAAAAGGTGCATTAATATCTGGCACAAGGGGGTAGTTCTTTTGAGACAGCATCACAGATTGCTGTACAGTTGCACACAGACAGTTGACATACCTCTGCCAACCTTATTCACTGGAACATTCAAACCATGATCACCCCTCCATCATTCACTATCTGCACAAGTTGTCAGCATTCACAACAGAGGAGTATTGGCTTCTTCCCCAGAGCATGAGTTTAATGGAGCTGTAGTACTCCAACGGGAATAGGGCAGTTTACAAGATAAGATACACTCTAATCCCCTGTTCATATCAGTCGCCTGCCCCTGTCTGCAGCCCCTCCCTGCCAAATCAGGTATGGCAGACCTTGGTCAACACACCGACTTACATTTCCCATACGTTACAATGCACACTGCTGCCATCTGGGACAGTGCTCTCACCTTACCCTGCCTCATATAGCACACTTGGCTACACTTTCACCAACATTGTAGGGTGCCATGGCGGACATTGCATTTTCACATGTGCCCTCTGCATTAACCTATGGGCGACGTTCTGTTACACTGCTTTGCGAGTGTATTTGCTATCGGTTATGATTCTACATATATACAATACGGTACTCCTAAAACAATATTACCCCTAACAGCTACTGCCTCAGCCAGCTATCTTCATTTTGCACTGTTGGGTATCGTACCCCTGATCCCTGCAGCATTGGTTGGTGTGGTAACCATTGTGCTGCAGCTTTGCTCTCTGATTTGCACATCAGCACGTCACTTATGCCTTTCAGTATTGACATGACTCAGAAAACAGTAGCGCAACGCTCTCTGCCCAGCATACCACCGCCTTATGCCACCCATTATATATCAGCCTCCTAACATTACACAGCACACAGCAGTCTGCATTAGTCACTGTGGGGATTGAACCCCTGATCCCTGCAGCATTGGTGGGAGCTATAACCATTGTGCTGTGGCTCTGTGTTTCTGTTTGCACATCAGCGCCCCACTTATACCTTCCATTATGCGATTGCCGCCGTAACCGGCGCACCGCCTTCTGCCGCCCAGTAGTAATATGCCGCCAGATAACATCAGCGCGACGCTTTATGCCGCCCAGCATTCAAATGTCGCATAAAAACATCAGCGCGCCTCCTTATCCCGTCCAGTTTTGATGTGTGCCAAAACAAAACTCAGCGGGCTGCTTTATTTGGCCCAGTATTCCTCTGCCTCATAAACTAACACCTCAGCGAGCCATTGCGCATTGTGTGGTTTCGAACCCCTGCTCCCTGCACCATTGGTCAGTGCTTCAACCATTGTGCTGTGGCTCTGTCCTTCTGTTTGATCAGCGCGACACATATGCCTCCCGTTCGGCTCTCATTTGCGGTAAGGTGCGGAGCGCACACGGGCGCCGCGCACCTTAGCGCATCTGTCAATCACGGCTTTTCTTCTTCAGGACGGAACGCCCACTCCTTATACGGCACACTCACTCTACCGCGACCCGCACTTTACCGGCCTGTTAGTAAACATGCCCCTTAGTAACAGAATAGTTTGATATTATGTACCAACAAAATCTACCACATAATTAACCTGATCCACAGTTACAACATTGTGTTGCACAGTGAAGCTCCTTGATCAGAATCGATTTCCATCTTCCCCTAATAATTTCCTATTATTAACTCAATCCTTACAGGTATGTTTCTCTACTAGCACAGCTCTACTACTCTTAACAGAATGTCAGACATTCTCTCCTTTCTCCTACTTATTCTTCTCATAATTCATCCCACATGTTTTACAGACCCTCTAATCCAACAACCAAATTTGATACCAATCATACATAACCAAGGCCAGAGATGGCAAAGAATTCCATATTCTGACACAGCAACACATCATACAACCTGCTATAAGCCTCTGATCCATATTATATATCAACCTCCAGTAAAAAGGGGAGGACTAAAACCCTCAGATAAACACCTAGCATGTATGCTAATAAGCACGCGTTCCATCCGTAACAAATGGCCTGTAATCTTAGACTATGTTGAAACCAATAAATTAGATATGTTATTTGTGACCGAATCATGGCTAACTGACACGGACTCAGTCATCACGAACCATATAAAGCTCCCAACTATGTCCCCTTCAACTGCCCAAGAGCTAATAAAAGAGGTGGCAGAGTCCTAATCATAGCTAAAGATAATCTCCAACTTCAGTGCCATAACATACATAATTCAAACACCTTGGACGCTATTCTGATCTCCAATCAACACCTTTCAACAGCCCTCTTCTACCGTGCCACCTCTATATCTGCTGATGACCTATCAATCGTCCTTGACATAGCATGCAACTCCTCTATGAAGAGAAAGCCTATCTGGCTACTAGGAGACTTCAATCTCCCTTCACTTTCAATGAAGCACACCTCTGCATTCCTTGATGCTATGGCTTCTTTAGCTATAATCAAATAATACATAAACCTACCCATATTGGAGGTAATACCCTGGACTTCATCTTCTCTCCTATAACTACTTAGCCGGTCAACAATCTACATCAGCTACAAATCATTCCAGTACCTTGGTCAGATCACAAGGCCATCTTCTTCCACATCCCATAGCCATCAACTGATCATGAGCCTTTCTCAAATCATACTCTGACTCCCACTTGCCATTTTCAACCATTCATCAAAGAGGAATTCCTAGAGGCAACCCTACACAGGCTCAAAACTGACACCTCTGACTTACTTGAAATAACACACACTTGGAACCTTAAGTAAAGTGGCAGTACTAACATCTGAAACAAGAACCGCCAAATGAAACAGTGCTCCAGTCTGGTACACTGCTGATCTAAAGGAATCCCTGCGACAACTCAGGAAGTTAGAACGCAAATGGCTAATCTCTAAGCTCCAAATTGACAAGACCATTTATATGAAGACATTACAAGAGCATCGTAAAGCAATTAATTTGAGAAGAAGAGAACACCATACCGACCTCCTTATGCGCTCTATCAACAGACCCCGTGAGCTTTTCAGCATCACCCAGTCACTAATCAAAGACAACACAAGACAATACACTGAAAACACACCACACCCACAGGTCTTCACTAACTACTTTAGGAGCAAAACCAATATGGCTAATCCTTACAATACTTCTGCTACTCCACCAGCTGCCCCTCCTGCAGCACTCATTCATCTACACACTGATAGCATATTACCCTTATCCCGTACCCTCAGGCCTACTAACAATGGTATCAACAGCCAGACAACTGTGAATTCTGTTGCACAAAACAATGATCCCACCATTCCTGCACTAGGAGCTTTCCACCCTTACTCAACAGAACAAATAGAATGCATAATAAGAGGTCTTAACACTATGACCTCCCCAACAGACCTATGGCCATCTTTTTGGATCAAATCAGCACACTCTGATCTAAGTATATATATCCACCACCTTATAAAGATTTCCTTCTCCATGGGTGTATTTCCAGTCCCTCTAAAAGCTGCATCTATCAGACCCCTACTCAAGAACCCTAAACTTGATCCAACAGACATAAAATCCTACAGACCTATTTTGAGCCTGCCCTTCCTGGCCAAGGTAACGGAGAAAATTGTTCAGCAACAAATTCAGGATCACATTGATTCCTATTATCCACTTGATGACAACCAACACAGATTTCGCCTACATCATGGTGTTGAGACATTGCTTGTCACACTAATGAACAATCTAATCTTGTTGTTGTTAAGTGCCGTCGAGTCGGAGTCGACTCATGGCGACCCTCTGGATAGCTATCCTAAATTGTGTTCGGTCTTCAGTCAGGCGGCTCATTGACGACAGACTGGTACCCGTAGCTGCTGTTATTGTAGCGATCCATCTCATTGCTGGCCTTCCTCTTTTGCGTTGACCTTCTATCTTGCCAAGCATGATGTCTTTCTCTAATGATCTCTCTCTTCGCATGATGTGTCCGAAGTATGAAAGTCAAAGTCTTGTCATCTGAGCTTCTAAAGAAAGCTTAGGTTTAATCTCCTCTAGTACCGACTGGTTTGTTCTTCGGGCAGTCCATGGTATACACAGTATTCGCCGCCAGCACCATAATTCAAAGGCATCAATTTTCTTCCTGTCTGTTTTTTTCACTGTCCAGCTTTCACATCCATATGATGTTATTGAAAATACCATGGCTTGAACAAGTCGAATCTTTGTATGGAGAGAGACATCTCTGCTCTTGAGAATCTTATCTAGGTCTTTCATAGCCATTCTGCCAAGAGCAATGCGTCGTCTGATTTCTTGACTGCTTGTTGCTTCTTTATTGATAGTTGATCCAAGTAGGTTAAAGTTGTTCACGATTTCAATTTCTTCTCCTTCAACGATGAACCTGTTGATTATGCCAGTTGTCATGATCTTTGTCTTCTTTACATTAAGGTGCAGGCCCATTTTGAGACTATGTTCTTTGATTGTGAGAAGCAAATGTTTCAGATCATCTTCGCTTTCAGCCAGTAATGTGGTATCATCAGCATAGCGAAGGTTGTTGATGAGTCTTCCACCAATCTTCACACCTCTGTTGTCTTCATACAGTCCTGCTTCTCTGATGATTTGTTCTGCATATAAATTAAACAGGTAGGGGGAAAGTATGCAGCCTTGTCTTACACCTTTGCTTATTTTAAACCATTCTGTTTCTCCTTGTTCCGTTCGAACTGTTGCTTCTTGATCAATGTACAGATTACGCAAGAGAACGATCAGGTGTTCTGGTATACCCATGCTTCTTAATGTGGCCCAGAGTTTCTCATGGTTTACACAGTCAAAAGCCTTGCTATAGTCGATAAAGCACAAATAGATATCCTTTTGGTATTCTTTAGTCTTTTCAAGGATCCATCTCACATCCGCAATGATGTTTCTCGTTCCTCGCCCTTTCCTGAACCCTGCTTGCACTTCAGGTAGTTCTTGTTCTAGGTATGGCTGTAGTCTCTTTTGAATAATCTTCAGTAGAATCTTGCTGGCATGTGGGATCAGAGCGATTGTGCGATAATTTCCACAGTCAGTTGGATCACCTTTCTTTAGTATTGGTATAAACACAGATCTTTTCCAGTCAGTTGGCCATGATGTTGTCTTCCATATTTCTTGGCAGAGCCTTGTAAGTACGGTAACAGCTGCATCAGATTGCTGCAATACTTCTATGGGAATGCTATCAATGCCTGGTGCTTTGTTCTTTGATAAGGCTTTCAATGCTGCTTCAACTTCTTCTTTCATCACCAATGGTTCCTGATCATAAGGTATAGGTTGAAACGGCTGTTGGTCCATTTGATCTTTATCATATAAAAACTCTGTATATTCCTTCCACCTTTTCTTGATCTTCTCAGCATCATTCAACATAGAACCTTGAGCATCTTGTAACATTCCAATTCGAGGCTGGAACTTTTTCTTTAACTCTCGCAGCTTTAGGAAAGCCGATCTTGTTCTTCCTCTAATAGTTTCTGCTTCTATTTCCTTGCAAGTGTCATTGTAGTACTTTTCCTTGTCCTGTCTTGCTGCACGTTGGAAATCTTTGTTGAGTTCTGCGATTGTCTTTCTTTCTCCTTTGGCTTTAGCTTCTCTGCGTTTCTGGGCAATTTTCAGAGTTTCTTCCGTCATCCATTTTGGCCGTTTTTGCTTTTTCACCTTTTGTAGAGACTTCTCGCTTTCTTCCAGCACAACCTTCTTGATGTCATTCCATAACTCTTCTGGAGCTCTGTCATTTGTATCTAAAGCAGCAAATCGATTTTGCAGGCAGTCTTTGAATTCCAGTGGTATATTCTCAAGGTCATATTTTGGTGCATTCATGAGTGGTTTGCTCTTTTTCAACTTTAGCTTGAGTTTGCATACTAGTAGTTAATGATCTGTACCACAGTCAGCTCCAGGTTTTGTCTTTGTTGATGTTACAGAGCTTTTCCATCGTTGTCTTCCACAGATGTAGTCAATTTGATTTTTATACAATCCATTGGGTGAAGTCCATGTGTACAGTCGTCGCTTGTGTTGCTGGAAGAAGGTGTTTGAGATGAATAGATCATTGGTCTTGCAGAATTCTATCAATCTTTCTCCAGCTTCATTTCTGTTGCCAAGTCCATATTTTCCAACTACTTTGCCTTCTTCTTTGTTGCCAACTTTTGCGTTCCAGTCACCCATGACTATCAGGATATCCTGTTTGCATGTACTGTCAATTTCAGCTTGTACTTGTTCATAGAACTCTTCAATTTCATTCTCTTCTGCAGCTGTTGTTGGGGCATATACTTGAATTATAGTTGTGTTGATAGGCAATCCTCGTAGACGAATAGAGATTAAGCGTTCGCTGACTGCATTGTATTTCATTACAGTTCTTGCAAGTTTTTTCTTTATTATAAATGCAACACCATTTCTTCTTTGTCTTTCATTTCCAGCATAGTAGACCATGTGATCATCTGATGCAAAGTGCCCGATGCCAGTCCATTTCAGTTCGCTGACACCCAACAGATCAAGTTGTACACGTTCCATTTCATTCTTGACCACCTCCAACTTCCCTTGGTTCATGCTTCGTACGTTCCATGTTCCAATGTGTAAGACATCTTTACAGCTTCTGACTCTCATTTCATGCGCAGCTACATCAGCAGTCAGACTTCCCGAGGGCTTTGATCCAACCACATCATAAATGCTGGCTTTACTCTGAAAAGTCTTCAGCTCTTCCCCAGTAGCTAGTTGAGTGCCTTCCGACCTGGGAGTCTCATCTTCCAGCACCATAGCACAATTTGTTTTGTTGTAACTATCCATTGGGTTTTCATGGCAAGATACAGAAGTAGATTGCCGGGCCTTCCTTCCGCATGCCTTCTTAGGCATGAATAAATCCAAACAAGGATTTATTCTACTCTTTCTTGATATTGCGTCCACCTTTGACACTGTTTCCCACAATCTCCTCCTAACCTGGCTGCATCTGATTGGCGTTCAGAACTGAGCATTAGACTGGTGCAGATCTTACCTCTCTGACCGACAGCAAACGGTACGCATAGGTATGCAAACATCATCCAGCTATTTACAAATGCAAGGCGTCCCACAAGGCTCATCATTATCAGCCCTACTATTTAATATTTACATTCAGCCTATTTGCTTCATAATTAAATCATTCAACATTCTCTACCACATTTATGCTGACAATGTGCTGCTTTATGCTCCCTTCTCTACAGTCAACCCGAACTACTCTAAAATCATTGACTGCTTCAATACAGTATCTGACTGGTTGGTTCAACATAACTTAAAAGTTAACTACAAGAAATCCAGGCATTGATTACCCCACATTTTGACTTTGCAAACATTGTTCTTTATGGTATTCCAGATTATGCAATTCATCCCCTTCAAATGGCAATGAATATGGAAGCACAAACCCTCATTGCTGCCTCAAGATATGAACACATCACCCCGATCCTGAAACAGCTCCATTGGCTCCCCATCTCTGTTCGTCTCAAGTATAAAGCTTTCATCATAGCATTCAATATTCTACACAACCTCTCAGCGAATGAGACTCTACAATTGACAGTTGACAACAGATTAAGAAGATCTACTATATCAAATATTCTTATGGTCCCTTCTATAGTAAGAAAGAGTTCCCAATTCTCTAATGGGCGAGCATTCAAATTATATGCACCATCTCGCTGCAATCCCCCCCCCCCCCCCCCATCTGTGCCATCTCTGACCTATCTACCTTCAGAAAACATCTAAAGACATATCTGTTTCAACTATACTATGAACAGGTAACCTAAATTACTGCAAACCTCCAAACCCCTTCTGCCAAAACCCTCCACCCTTCTACGACGCTCATTATATTATATAATTACATTGTATATAGTTTCCCTGTTATGGCCCAAGTCATGCCTACCTAAGTTATATATGGTTACTGCACTAAACCTGTTCTATTTAATTCTGATTGACTGCTCATAATATTATTCCATGTAAGTTACTATGTTATCTAACTTGTTCTATGTAAGTTCTGTTCTGTTCTCTGTAAACCACACTGAATGTGAAATAGCACGGTATATAAAACCAATAAATAAATAGTGAAACATTATATACAATATGGCCATAATTTTGAACAACTATGGTGATGGATCCTTGAACAGGTTATACCACATTGGCGCAACGGAGATTTGTGTAAGTTATTGAACTACCACAAACAATGATGGATTTTTTAAACTGAATTCAACCACAGCTATTGTCCTGAATGTGGAGTGGGGATGGCAGTGATTGATTTAATTGTTCCTGTTTGTTGTTGGGGATTTAAAATGGGTGTACCAGGCTGACTGATGTCAGATGTTGCTGTTACCTAGAAGAGGAGCTGCTGCAAGAGAAGTTAATGCTCATGGATGTTTATAAAAAATACTGCACTATCAGCCTGAAGAATATCTGAAATACGGTGAAAAAATGATTTTGTGATCTTGGATTGCTCAGATAAGTAATCTTTACATTTTTTCCTGAGGCAGAGATTTTGAAACATAGTACTGCATAGTGGGTGGTGGGCAGTCACCAGCCCTGGATGTACAGGGCCAGCGACTTGTATGGGGAAGTTATTCCACCTCCAGGGTGGAATAACTTCCCCATATGTCCAGAATCGGCAGCCTGGGGTGCAGATGAGGCAGGGGTGGCCTGAAGACATTCCCCACAGCCCGACCCTGCTCTTAGGAGGCCAGATTGGAGGTCGGGCTGCGGGGAATGCAATATTGCAGTCCAGTGGCTGGCATCACAGCTCTTCAATGGAGCCAGAGTGCCATGGCAACATGACGCCATGGCGCCATAGCTCCATTGAAGAGCCTTGACTGAGTTAGCCAGGAAGGTCTTGTACGTGCAGACCAGGTTGAATCGCAATCCTGGCCTGCACATACAGGACTGTTCACAATTCTGATCCCACAGGGCTAGACGTGCCCTACGGGATCAGAATGCGATCCCCTCTGTGCATCTGGCTCAGACCAGATATACAGAGGGGATCTACGTCCAGGATGGAATGAGCCCTTATACGTTTAGTGGACTTTGTTCAACTCAAGATTAATTCATCTCAGGCCCTTAATGTATGCCTGATGAGAATAAACAGCTGCACCTGAGAGTGAATATGGCACCTCCTTCCCTTTAAGAGGTTTAAGCACCTATAAAGCTAAGATTATCCCAGGGGTGGGTGGAAGTCGGGGAGGGAGAGAGGAAGGGAAGGAAGACTTATTAAAAGCTGGCTGCTACACAGTACCCTGTCTTGTGCTTCTAAGGTAATCTGTGACCAATTTCCTTGGTGATTCACAAAGCCCTTGCATTGATAGAGAGAGTCTTTTAAAATGCCCCTTTGATCTGTCACTTGGCTTTAACACCTATTTAAAACAATTTCACAGGTCTCATGCCCCATCTAAAAGGCCTCTTTGTAAAGGTCTCTCGAAACTATTTATTGCTCAAAGAATGCTGACCTTGTTTTTCCTTTTATGCTTAGTTATACTTTCATTTAAATTAAAGCTCTTTGCTGATGCCAGGCCTTGACTGAGTATTAAATTTAAACTAGCAACTCTCTGCTAGGTTTTAAATTTTACCAGAAAGCTCTCTGCTGGGTTTTAAATTTAAACTGAAAGCTCTTTGCTGATACTAATCCCTGATTGAGTATTACATTTAAACTAGAAGCTCTCGGATGGGTTTTAAATTTAAACTGAAAGCTCTCTGCTGGGTTCTGAATTTAAACTGAAAGCTCTCTGCTGGGTTTTAAACTTAAACTGAAAGCTACCTGTTGAGTTTTTAATTTAACTAAAGGCTCTTTGCTGATACTAGACCCTGACTGATTTAACAAATATTCTGGATTCAAATTTACACTGAGTAATCAGCTTAAATCTAAAGAATTCCTTTTTCTCCAAGATTTAGAAAAATTCCCAGAAGTAAATACTTAAAATTGCAGATCTCTCTCCAGAAGTAGCAGTCCCTTTTTGTAGTCCTTCAAGGCTGGATGAACCCCTATCCTTCATAGAAATTCAAAAACCAATTTGTGAGCTCACTAATGATGAGTCTGAGATAAAATGGAATGGCAGTAGAATTATTGAATAATATAGTTTTAATGCTATTGGGTACATTTCAGCACCATCAGGATCATCCAAGTGTTCCCCGCAGTTTAATTCTTATTCATAAGAAGCGCAGCAATCCTTTGACTTAAAGTCATATCATCCTATCTCATGTTCAAATGGTGACATTAAAATCTATGCCAGAGTACTGCAGATCAGACTAGAAAAGATGTTGTTGGGCCTGATTGGTGAGGAACAGAGAGGCTCCTCAAGGAATGTAAGGAAGATGAGCCTTCAAGTGGATGGGAGCGTTTCTGCTTGAGAAGTTTGGCATTACAAAGCCTGACGTTGGAAATGCTGCAGAGGATACTTTCTACAAGTAGTTTCTGTTGCATCTGAACTATAATCTGATTAACTTTCTGAAAACCCCACAAAACCTAGACTGGATTTCCTGTTTTTGCTATTCTACTATTTTTGAATAAACTTTCTTTGGTTTTAGAAATCTATCTCGCGTGCAAGCTTCCTCTTATGATGTCTGCATGTGAGATCCCTTCGGATCCTGTAGTTAAAGCTGCTCCTCATGGAAGACTCTAGAACTGGGAGGGAGGAGTGGTCTAGTGGTTAGGACAAGGTACTTCAGGCCAGAGGGCCAGGGGTTCAAGTCCCACCTGGGGACAGCAATCTCAGGCTGGAGGGACTGGAATTTCTAGTCCTATAGGCACTCCTTGTGGTCTTGGGCAAGCCACTTAACCCTCCATTGCCCATGTTCCCTGTAAGTATTAGCATATGTGTCTCATATACCCTCATGTTAAATGCATCCCCCAATTGACCACTTTGACCCAGTGAAAAGCAGGATATAAATACAGCTAAATAAATAAATAAAATAAACTGCATCTTGTGTTTCCCATGCTGCACATGCTTGGCAGAGGCTCCATATACATACAAAGGGGTATGTTTACTAAAACCCCATTAGGGTGCGTGCCATGCTAGTGTGCGGATGCCACTCCATATAAGGAGTGGGTGTTTCAGTCAGAAAAAAAGCAAAACCAGGATAAATCATGCGCTAATGTGTGCTGCACTCAAGTGCACCCCACACATTAGTGCATGAGAAAGTTGTGCGGGAAGCATAAGTGGCACACTGATGTGCAAGCACAGGAACAGAGCCACAGTACAATGGTTAAGACACTGACCAATAGTACACGGATCATGGGTTCAATTCCCCACTGTGCCCAATGAAGAAGGCTTGCTGAGGCATTACCTTTAATGGGGAAGATTGCTTTAGGAGGCATTTTATCTTTATTTTAATTATCTCTACTAGCAAACGCACTCTCAAAGCGTGTTAACATAAGGCTGTTAATCCTGCCGGGGATTTCCCATCAGCCCCGGCGGGATTAACAGAGCCACGAGAAAGGAAACTCTCGCGGCTCTGAAAGAAGCCTGCGTTCGGGGATTCAACGCTAGCCTATGATGCAGGGAGGCTCTGCCGGGCAGGGGGGGCCCCGCGGCAGCACTCTTGATACTGCCGCAGCAGAAGCAGCTGGGTTTTTTTATTTTTTAATTTGGGATGATAGGGGGGAAGGGGGTTTAGGACTGGTAATGGGCTATGGGGGGAGGGAGGCTAAGACTGGAAGTGGGCTGATAGGGAAGGGTTAGGACTAGTAATGGGCCATGGGGGGGGTGCTAAGACTGGAAGTGGGCTGATGGGGGGGTTAGGACTGGTAATGGGCTATGGGGGGCTGACTGGAAATGGGCTGATGGGGGGTTACGACTGGTAATTGGCTATGTGGGGGGGCTAAGACTGGAAATGGGCTGATGGGGAGGTTTAGGACTGGTAATGGGTTATGGGGGGGGCTAAGACTGGAAGTGGGCTTATGGGGGACGGTGACGACTATTAATGGGCCATGGGGGGTGCTAAGACTGGAAGTGGGCTGATGGGGGGGGTAGGACTGGTAATGGGCTATGGGGGGGCTAAGACTGGACATGGGCTGATGGGGGGTTAGGACTGGTAATTTTCTATGAGGGGGTGCTAAGACTGGAAATGGGCTGATGGGGAGGTTTAGGACTGGTAATGGGTTATGGGGGGGGCTAAGACTGGAAGTGGGCTGATGGGGGAAGGTTAGGACTAGTAATGGGCCATGGGGGGGTGCTAAGACTGGAAGTGGGCTGATGGGGAGGTTTAGGACTGGTAATGGGTTATGGGGGGGCTAAAACTGGAAATGGGCTGATGGCGGTTAGGCCGGGTATTGGGCTATGGGAGGGGTTAGGACTGGTAATGGGCTGATGGGGGATTAGGACTGGTAATGGGCTATGGGGGGCTAAGACTGGAAATAGGCTGATGGGGGTCTAGGACTGGAAATAGGGTGATGGGGGGTGAGGACGTAATGGGCTGATGGGGAGGTTTAGGACTGGTAATGGGTTATGGAGGGGCTAAGACTGGAAGTGGGCTGATGGGGGAGGGTTAGGACTAATAATGGGCCATGGGGGGATGCTAAGACTGGAAGTGGGCTGATGGGGAGGTTTAGGACTGGTAATGGGTTATGGGGGGAGCTAAGACTGGAAATGGGCTGATGGGGGTTAGGACTGGTAATGGGCTATGGGAGGCGTTAGGACTGGTAATGGGCTGATGGGGGATTAGGACTGGTAATGGGCTATGGGGGGCTAAGACTGGAAATAGGCTGATGGGGGGCTAGGCCTGGAAATAGGGTGATGGGGGGGTTAGGACGTAATGGGCTGATGGGGGGTTAGGACTAGTAATGGGCTATGGGGGGGCTAGGACTGGAAATGGGCTGATGGGGGGTTAGGACTGTTAATGGGCTGGGGGGGGCTAAGACTGTTAATGGGCTGGGGGGGTTGCTAGGACTGGAAATGGGCTGAGTGGAAGGAGGGCTTGAACTGCAAATAGCTGATGGGGAGGGGGGCTTGGAATGGAAATGGGTTGTGAGGGGGAGGGAGCTAGGACTGGAAATGGGTGAGTGGGGGGGCTAGGACAGGAAATGGGCTGATGGAGGGGCTAGAATAGGACTGTAAATTGGCTTTTGGGGGGTGCTAAGATTGGAAATGGGCTGTGGTGGGGGTTTGGATTGAAATGGACTCATGAAGGGGCTAGAACTGGAAGTAGGCTCATGGGGGGCTTGGATTGGAAATGGGCTGAGTGGAGGGGAGCTAGGATTTGACATGGGCTGATGGGCTCATGGGGGCTGGGATTGGAAATGAGCTGATGGAGGGACTCGGATGGGACTGGAAATAGATGGGGAGCTAGGACTGACAATAGGCTGATGGTGGGTCTAGGATAGGACTGGAAATGGGCTTATGGGGGGCTAGGACTGGAAATGGGCTGATGCGGGGACTAGAAGGGAGCGGATGCTGGGTGGGACTGGAACTAGAATGGAGCTGATGTTGGTGGAGGATTAGAATGGGATGCAGCTGGGAGAGTGAAATGGAGAGGGAAAAAATATTTTGTGTGGGAGGGAAGACAAATCTAAAATTGGCCGGATATTGGGAGAGTAAGTGGGGATTGAGAATGGAGGGGTAAAATTTGAGTAGATGAAATAGGAATGAGGAAAGAGCAAAAGGAGAAAGATTAGTATGTTAAAGCAGATGTAGAGAGAGAATGGAAAAAAACTAGAAGAGAGAAGAAAAGACAAATGGACAGCAGACGATGGAGAGTTAACGGAAGACACAAAGAAACCAGAAGAAAGTGACTGGAGCAATTGCAGCTGAAAAAAAATGCACAAAAGGTAGAAAAATATCTCTTTATTTTGAATTTATTAATTGGAATATGTCAGCTCTGGGAAATGTGCATCATTAACGTCTGCTCTTTGTTTAGTACAAGAGCAAATTAATGTATAGTTTTATTTCTACAGTGTTGTACATTCCAAGTTTGGCTTTTGGGATTCCCAGTTTAATTGTCTTCCTGTTTCTAAATTGTGATTCCTTGTTTGGTGATGGTCTATGTTCTGCATGTGTAACTGAGCTGAGGTATTCTGTTTATATAATTCCTATTTGACATTGCCACTTGTTCTCTTTCCCCAGTAGGTCATGTATTGTTGTTCTCTGAAATATATTGGTTTAATATTTGCAGTGTTTCCTTTTGATAGTTAGGGTATGGTGCTTTATGAGTCCTGGTAGTGCTGTTAGGATATGGCGGGTTTGCTATGGGTTCTAAATGGGCAGTGTTTGTAGTAGTTCCTAATGTGTCTGGCGGTTGGCACTGGATTATAGTAATGTAGAAGTCTTTTAGTCTTTCTTTATTCATACACTCATTAAGAGGCATGTTTACTAAAAGTTAGTGTATGGTAACATTATGCAAATATTTATGCAAATGAGGCCCCTTATGCAAATGAGGCCCCGCACCGAGTCTCCGCACATGGCCCCGCACCCCCTTGTGCCGCCCCTGTTTATAGGGTGCCTTATGAGGTACCGCAAGGTCACAGCACTGTTTTTGATGGCAGCACTGTGCAGTTTAAGGAATGAAAATCATAAGTAGGTGCGCTAACATGCAAGGAGGAGCAGCAGTGAAGCACAATGGTTAAGACACTGACCAATGATGCAGGAGTCATGGGTTCAATCCCCCACTGTGCCTAGTGAAAAAGGCTGGCTAAGGCATTACCTGTTATAGGTAATATTGCTGTGGGGGGCATTTTATTTTTATTTTAATTAGTGCTGACAGCAAACACACCCTCAAAGTATTGTAACATAAGGTGCTGCATAAGGTGCCTCATAGGGTACCCCAGAGGGCACATTTTAAAGTGCACTGTCCGCCACGGCACCCTACAATGTTGCTGAAAGGGTGGCCTATAGGACACCATATAGGGTGCCCTATGAGGCACAGCAAGGTCATAGCACTGTGTTTGAAGGCAGCACTGTGCATTTAAATGCATGGAAATCTGAAGTAGGTGCGCTGACATGCAAGGAGGAACAGCAGTGTAGCACAATGGTTAAGGCACTGACTGCTGATACAGGGGTCATGAATTTCTCCCCAGTGTGCCTAATACATAAGGCTGGCTGGGGCATCAGCTTTGCAATGTACGTATTGTTTCCTGCAGCACTTCATTTGTATTTTATTAATTGCTGCCAGCAAACACGCCCTCACGTGCCGTAACTGAAGGTGCCGCATAAGGCACCCTATAAGGCACTCCTTAGGGCACATTATAAAGTGCACTGTCTGCCATGGCACCCTAAAATGTCCCCTATAGAAACATAGAAACATGATGACAGAAAAAGACCACATGGCCTATCTAGTCTGTCCTTCCAGAACAACAACTACAACAATCCACGTTTTACCTTTAGAGATCTTCTGTGTTGGTCCCATGCTTTTTTGAATTCAGTTACTGTCCTCATCTCTACCACCTCCACTGGGAGACTATTCCATGGATCCACTACTATAGAAACATAGAAACATGATGACAGAAAAAGACCACATGGCCTATCTAGTCTGTCCTTCCATATAGGGCACCCTATAAGTCGCTCCACAGGATAACGTATAGTTCACCTTATATGGACGGTAACCATAAGGTGCCCTATAGGGCGCCCTCTGAGGCACCTTATGGGTACAGTAAGCAGAGAGTGTTTTTGCTGGCAGCAATAATGTACATTAAAAAGAGATAATGCTTTGGGCAGCCCTATCAAACAACCCCACTGTGGGTTTGAACCCATGACCTCTGGCTTCACAGGCAGTGAAGTAACCAGTGGGCTACAGCTCTACAGCTACTAGCAAGCCCCTGGCTGGCTGTAGAGGGACTGCACATCACCACACAGTCTGCTGTGGTCACCAGGATAGGGTTAGGCCACCCGTACCCATTATGCACTGCACATGCAAATCAGCTGTCCACAGATGAACACAAGATGGGGTATGCACCCCCACAGCACCTTGGCCTGGTAGGGGGTACTGACCGTGTGTGTTACTGGCACAGAGTAGCTACACACCGTCACATTGTGCGGGTACTGTGCTCACCCTGAGTGTGCGGTGGGGCGCCCAGCACCAGGTCCACAGCACCTTCCATAGCAGAAATAGGCCATGCTGCAGGTCCCCAGCAGTGCTAATGTGTGAGATAGGTAGTTTCTGCGAGAAGCACCTTGGATATATCTGTCTGTTTTAGTCAGGTGTAGCCCCTATGGACCCCCAGGAGGACCATGTACCACCACTCTCCTTCTCCAGGTCTGAAGGTGGTAAACAGGGTCTCCCATCAACCAGATGCACACTCTATCTCCTTGCAATGGTAGCAGTAGAGGGGACCATCAACTCCAGTCCTGCTGGGGAACAGACACCCTACAGGGCAGTCAATGCAGCTCTGTACACATCCATGATGCAATAGCAGACAGACATTAGGCCTGGATATGCTAAGCTGCACCCCACCACTATCTGATATTCTCCTGCAGCAAGCCTTCAACCGCTGCACCCTGCAAGGCGATCCATCAAGACACATATCAGCTAAACAGTCTACTAGCTAGTCCATAGTGCATGTTCCTGGTGGAAATACATGCACCCAGAACTAGGATGTCAGCATACACAACAAGCAGAAAAGTCAGTGACTGGGCTCCAAAAGGAAAACCATAAATATCACATGAAAGAAATACTACATAGCACTATGGGGGTGCCTAGCCATGCTGTGGTCACTGCACAGTCAGGGTGAGAGTGATCTCCCAGCAGGACATGCTGAGGCCACCCTGTCTGTGTAGGTGGTGGCCGGGCACTAAAATGTCCCAGCCAGTGCCCTATGCCCTGTGCAGATGCATCCTGGCCAGGCCACCCTGTCCAGGCTATACCCATGGTACCTTGCTCCTCATTATGCACATTGGCAGGCCAATACTGGCCACAGTGCTGACAGTGTGGGCTGTGGAGGGTGTTTGCAGCCACCACACACTGGATAGACAGACAGACACCCCCACACCTATGCCAGCATTGTGCTACTATAGAGGAGTTTAGCAGCCCTGGCCACCACACCAGTTCTGGGCACAGTACAGGCATGGATATGGTACACAATACTGTTGGGGGTCACTCACCAGGGTAGTAAAGACTGTCAGAGACCAGACCTGAAGCACACACCACAGACATCATAAAGGTTGTTATGATGGAGCTCAATCAGCAAACTGTGCTTAACGTAGGAATTGCTATCTGCCAGTAATCATAGCAAACGTTTGATAGCTGTGTACCGTATACACAGGTGTAGGGTGGCATTGCTAAGGTATGCAAGTGCTAGTATTGGGAGATCACGCAGGGCCCAATGTCCTGCCTTTCCAGGAGGCATTGGCCAATGGGGCCTGTGGGTGTGGGTGTGGGTGTGTCTGGCCCTGTTGGCTGCTGCTTTACGGCAGAGGTTCCCAACTCCAGTCCTAGTGAGCAAAACACTGTTCGGGTTTTCATGCCGTCCCTCATGAATATGCATGAGATACATCTGCATACCATGGGGGTGGTGCATAGATATGCAGCACAGGAATCTTTATTAGAGGCAGCATGGAACCTGAATGGTGTTTGGCCCTCCAGGACTGCATTTGGGAGACTCTGCTCTAAGTAATGCGCCTGTTTATTGTGTCTGTGCTCGGTGGGGTAAAATATAGGTGTATTAACCATGCGTGTGTTCTCTGCAATAAAGGTTTGTCCTTACCATCACGGTTTAGTTGTGGGAAAAATATGTGGATTGCATTGGCAGTAGCCCCAGCTGGGCTTTGAACCTGTGACCTTCAGTTCTTGCACCCACTGTCTGTGTGCACTGCACCACCGTGTTGCCAAAGATATGCTGCATTCCCTGGGGAGTCCATGACTGTACATCCGACAGGGCCTGTTTGTTGCAGTGCATGGCACCCACCTGGACAGGGCTAGGCCATGGTCTGCTGTTGCCACCAGCTGCTGTCACCTCCACCACCAGTACCGCTCCATCCTTAGATTGGAGACAGCATAAACCCTGAAGGATTTGTGGCCCTCCAGGACTGCATTTGGGGGAATCTGCTCTAGGTAATGTGCATGTTTCTGGTGAATAGAGGTGTTTGAGCCATGCTTATGTTCTCTGCAATAAAGGTTCGTCTTTACTATCACGATATAGTTGTGGGTAAAATATGGGGACTGGATTGGCAGGAGCCCCAGCTAGGGCTTGAACCTGTGACCTTCTATCTCCAAACACACTGGTTGTGTGCACTGCACCACCGTGTTGCCACAGAGACAGTGCATTCCCTGATGATACCATGACTGTTTGTCCAGCAGGGCCTGTCTGTTGCAGTGCATTGCACCCACCTACACAGGGTTAGGCCATGGTCTGCTCTGGGCAGCTGCCACTGAACCCTTCACCTCCAGTACCCCTGTGCCACCATGCTGACATGCCCTTCTGCTGGTGGTGCTGGTGGTACGCAGTCTCAGGCCATCCTGTGTGCGGGTAGGCGGCTGCCTATGGTGCGGGTTCTGGGGTAGGGGTGCCTGCATATCTGTCCACACGTCCCCCAATCACTGCCTGACAATTTCTGTGCCCTTGGGGGAACCTGCTGGGTACTGTCCCCTGTGACACTGTACTAAACACTCTCGTGCCCATGTTGGGCCCTCATCAGTTGCTGTCTGGCTGCTGTTCAGTTTCAGCATTCCTAAGTGCCATCTAGGCATCTGCCTAGTCCGCACTGTGCCCCAGCTGCACCACAGCATGTGCCGCCTGCAGCCCTCTGAATCCCCTTTCCCAGCATCTGTCCAGTTGCCCATTCCGATCTGCCCGCCCTGCTGTTGTGGAACATGTGTATGCCATAGGTAACCTGTCCAATGGAGAGGGAAACCCTGATCAGTGTTATTTCACTGCGGGATCATTCACCTTGTATGGGGACGGAGCGTAGACCCTTCTAAAATTCATATTTATTTTTTGGGGCTTTGTTGGGAGTACTTTTTGATGTTTCCCATTACTCTAAGTATTGCCAAGCTTGCTTATGATTTTTTTATATTTTGTTGGGGTCATTTTTAACGTTTATTTCCCCTTTTGTTCCGTGCACATGTATCACACTGCTCACTTTTTGTTGGTTTCCCTGGTTTTGCTGTACATTGCTGACATAAATGGTTTCTCTTCCCTTTAAATCGGCTCTACCACGAGGTTTTCACTCGCGGCATTTTTTTGCTTGAATTTCAGCCCCGCTCGTGTGCGGGGAGCCTCTCCCCTCCCACTCTCCACCCATTGACCCCGTCTCTCCACCCCTGGGGAGCCTTCCTCCGCCCTCCGAGAGCCTTTCCACTCCTTTATCGCACATCAGCGCGCCGCGCACATGAGCGGGCACTTTAGTGCGGCGCGCACGTGTGTGGGGCACAAAAATGCATCATTAGCGTGCGCTAAGGTACCTTAGCACACGCTATTGTGCGCCGCGCACTTGAGCGCAGTTTAGTAAACATACCCCAAAGAGTGCTATGGGAAAAGGGATTTAAACTACAGGGTCTGAATATCTGCTGGGTCAATGTGATGCACTGCTGTTAATGTTCAACTTCCTAATTTCCACAGCTAATGTGGAAGCCAGGGCTTCTCACTCCACTGTTTCTCAACAAACCTTAGATGACAACCTTTTCTTTGCTACATCTTAAACAACTATCTTACCAAGAGCTTTTCTTAATATATGTGCTTGCACTTAACCAACTTCTTGGGTTCTTTCATGTTTCCTTCTCCACGTTTGCCTGCATTCCTAGAAATATCCCGGCCTCTGTTCCCCAGAAGCCTCCTGGTCTCCTACACTCTTGGCTCCTCCCTGTCGGCATCCAGCAGTCGTGCTACTCCTGTGATCTTGATTTTCGCCTAACCCAATGTTCCCTTCTCCCCTCTTTTGCTTTCTTTGCAACAATTTTTCCCGTTGCCTTCATGCACCAGCAGTGGCTTCCCTGCACCTTGCTCTTTATTAGTTATTATTAGTATTTAGCTCACGCCTTTCCAATAGTAGAGCAAGGTGATATACACTTTGGCTGGCCTGTATCAAGGGCTGTGCAAGCGGTAAAGCTGCAAAGGGCACAAGTATGGAAGGGGAGCTGATGTCATCACTGGACTTCCATTTCCAGGAAGTCTGACAAGAGCACGTTTCTACAGTCAGCTGTCTGGGGGAGGGAGTGCCAGATTCACGAGTTGCATAGGGTGCATTTTTAGCTTGAGACGATCCTGCATCCAGGTACAGTGGATATTTCCCTGGGTCTTCACTTCCTATAGCTAGAACTCTTGGCTCCTGAGACAGTTGACTCACATTCTCCCGCCTTCCCCAAATGTGCTTTTTAAGATTATACCTAGATATTTATGTAATAAAAGATAGCAGAGCAAATGTGAGATATAAATAGATATATAAACTTCCTTCTCTCATGAACCTTGAGCTTGCTTGCCTGTTACTGACTCCCTGCTTCACTCAAGCTCACTTCTTTCTCTTTCAGAGCTTTCATCTACCTGTCACCCACCTATTTGCAACTGCTCACCCAGCACTATACCAGCCTGCCCACATGGTCTCTACTTTCAATACGAGAGTGCCATCTTTTCACAGTACTATGGTACAGCATTTGTACCTGCAATTTCAAGCCCACATGGTCTGCCTCTATGTCACTGACTGGTGGGCCTAAATGGCAATCAGCACATCAATAAATCCCTTTCAGTACAATCAACCATCTGTCTTCCCAGAGTCCGATTCGTTCCTCCTCCCCCCTGTTAACCAAAGGGACTGCTGGCATTTAAGGAATGCATAGCCACTTCGCACACACCAATTAGTTCACACACCAAACCATGTTAGCAATTTGCTGCTCATATTTCTGGGAGTCTTCCTCTGCTAGTTCCTTTCTGGCTAAAATCAATCCACTCCCCTTTCGTTTGTTCCTGGGTTTAGTTTACTACAAAATCATTTGTCCGATTTCTATTGTATGGACTAAAGTTTTAGTAGTGTTATTTTCGAATATGGACAATTGTCAAATATGATTCATATGCAAACTGATGATGCTGAAGGGGTGGATAAGCAGCTAAATAAATGCATGTAGGATGTAATTTTATAACAATGCAAACATGTAAAAGCCATGCACATAGTTTTCCCTGTAAGGGCTTTGGCAGATTTTCATGCACAAAATATCTGGATTTATTTGCAATCATACGACCTAATTTTCAAAGTATTCCTGTAAAAGCAGACTCTGTAGTTCCATTCCTAGGAATTTCCCTGAGTAAACGTTATGCAGATATTGGAGATAATTTTGTAAAGTCATTTCCATGCGGATGTAGCCATATGCACACCTAAATGACCTCTTATAAAATGTCGCCCAGCGTAAAAGTGCCCACTTTGACATGATGGTGCATACTTTGCCAGTACACATGCACCGGGCTAGAGTTTGGGTGGAGTAGGGGTGGAGGTGCCAAGTGCACATGTAGATTATAAAATATTCAAATTACAGAGGTACCTGAATGGTCCCTAAATCTGCCACCTAAGCTAGTATTTTATAAAGACATGCAAACACCTACTTGCTTTTATAAAAATGACTTAATATAGGGGTCCAGAAACCAGCTTAAACTAGGTGCCACCTTATAAAATGACCCTCATGAATACACAAATTTATAAAATCCTATTACCATGAATAAAGCATTCCTTAACCCACAGAAATGCTTTTGAAAATTACCCTCACAACTCTATGATCTGCAAAAACGAGGTGCAAATCTAGACTTGCAATTAGCATTCTTTTATGCCTAATATAGGACATTCATTTTACATTGGCAGAAATCTTGCCAAAGCTTCTCCAGAAGCAGCCTTGTTTTGTGTGAGTAAATGTGTGGCTGAAATGAATTTAAGCATATTAAAGGCTGCTGATAATCTACAATGTGCACTTATGGCTAATATACATGTGTCATTTTAATTTTATGTGCAAAAAGCCCCAACTAAATTTTTCAAAATTTACCTCATATGTATCTTTCTATAGATATTTATCACACACGCATATGTATTTATATTTCTGAATTGCATCCATTTACAAATAGTGGCAAATGAACTTTAACTGAGTGCAGTTAAAATCAAACCTCCAAGTAAATAGGAACATTTGCCAAGTAGAAATACCAATCCTTTGTATATTTAGTAAAGAGTGACGATAAGATTTCTTTTTGACAGCTTGACGGATGCAATCATAAAAACAATCACATTGTTGTAACAGAGTACACTTCAAGAGTCGGTTTGATGGCTGCAGTTTTCAGCCTTAGTAAATCTTATATTTCCTTGATCTGCTATCAACAAAAGCATGGAAACCCTTTAAAATTCTTCAGCAAAACTAACAAGTGAGAACTGAGTGTTTATAAAATAGTCAGGTCTTCCATATAGTGCTTTAAAATCAGTGCCTTAGATAATGTTATTTATTCAATACGAGGGTCATTCCAGAAAACAAATAAGCCCTTTGGACATGCGGCATAGATGTTTTTCTAACGAAAATGTCTACAACCGTATTCTGAAACCCCGGGGCCCTGCACAGACATGACGCTAGCACAGGGATCTCAGAACGTGGGTGGGAGGGGGCGTAACGGGGGCGTGATTAGCAATGGAGACATACAATGCATATTCAAGAAAGGCCCATATACGTTCTGCGTGTTTCCCTGGAATGTCCACGTTACACCTGCGGAAAAGTGGAATAAGGCTGGGACTTGGAACCTTTTCTGCTCTGTTCTGCTCTGCAATGCAATGCGTCCCATATAGATGAATGGCTGTGACAAAGATGTTTTGAACCGGTGTGTCTGCAGTCTGAAAGATCACAAGATGCAGTTGTAAAGAACAGAATGCAGAGGTGAGGAAAGTTGTATAGTAAAGACATATTAATAAACACTCCTACAGAAATACTGAGAGGTGCAATGGTAATAATTCTGGCTATGCTGACAATGTGTGAGCTAGAAGAGATAATCTAGGGCACCCTAACAATTTCTGTCATCTGAGAATTGGGACTGTTGATGTAGGGATTGTATGTGGGTGAGTATAGAACAGATGCATGTGTGGGTGAGAAACACAGATCAGATTAGTAGTCCTGGGACTCCATGACAGTATGTTATGCCAGCTGTTTTCTAGAGGTGCAGGGCATCTGTACTTCAGATCTATGTTTTGTGTGACTGCAAGTGAAATTATGTGTGTGTATGTGGTTAGAAGGATGCACGGGGGACTTGTGCGCAACCGCAATTTTGGGGGAACATCAGTGCCTGGCCAGTGCCTGGTCTGTAGGGATGACTGCAGCATGACTAGGTGCCAGTGTGATCGGCCAGGATACATCAGAAAGGGGTCTCTACAGCTAAATGTCAAAGCATATCACTGTCAGCAATAAGGCACCCTCTGAATGAGCGAATGCAACAGGACACCCAGCACCATCAGTGGTCTCACAAATGTGCACATTTGTATAGACAGATGCTGGTGCTCTTGGGCTTCTAGTAGTGCTGTTTGCGCTGGTGCATGCACTCAGTCTGAGGGTCCCTATTTCATGTCAGGGATATGCTGTGACATTTAGCTGTAGAGGACCATTTCTGATTTCTTCTGGTCCATACATACTGTAGCATTGTACAGACTGTTGTCAGAGATGACCAATGCAAACACAACTAAAATGTTCTCCTACTGCCTTGTGTTTTTTGCTGCAAGCTATATTAGGACAATCATATCACTTTCTACTTGCTGTTGGAACATCTCTGAGTGCACAGAGATCACTTTGCAGTGTCCTGGTCATGCAAAGGTCTAGCTTATCGGGTCTGTTTTGCATCAGCACATCTGTATCATCATTTTCATGGGTAGTTGGCATGGGCACCACACCATCAGTGTAAGGAGCAGATTCGGGAATGCATGTATATAGTTAACCCTGTTTTCCAAGTTTATACTCCTGTTCGATGTAAACCTGACAGCTTGTTGTTATGGTCGTTAAGTTATAATGTAAACCGCACTGATGCTAAATAGCGCGGTATATAAGAAATTGTAATAAATAATAAAATAAATAAATGTTTTAACTGAGGAGACATGGCTACATGGAGATGGGCAGCAGTGAAGCCGTACATCATTTTGGATTTGCCAAGGGCAGGGATATCCAGTCTGCTTGCTACATATACCCGTGTCCGGGGGTTTGTGTGTGCCGCATCAAACACATCTCTATCCCCAGCCACATCCAGACCCACACATGCAGAATTAGGTTGAAACAAGGCTCGTTTTTAATTTAGACATGTCCGCAGGCTGGACATGCACATTATGGAATTGCGTTCCACATCTTTAGAGCAGTAAAACGACTACTTATTCTTGGAACTGTATCTTGCCCAGAAATGATATCGTACAGATCTCCTATCAGTTCTTTGTTTTCTATTTAAATTTTCACAAATAAAAACATTTAACTTGAAACCTTGTAAGACCATACCAAGTTTTCAGCTCTCCTCAATGAACCTGCTCTTAGCTGTTCTTTGAAGCTAAGCAGGGTTGGGCCTGGCTAGTACTTGAATGGGTAGCCACCTTAGAATACCAGAGACTGTAAACTCACTGTGCAGAAGAAAGGCCTAGTAATCTACCCCCAGTCATACTTTGCCAAGAAAACACAGGGGCTGGGTCACCAGGAGTCAGCATTGACTTGGCAGCACTCATCGCATTGCAAGGAAATATCAGTGCATAGACAACAATACTTTGGCCAAATAAAACAGTGGAAAAAGAAAAACAGTTAAACTGAGGCACTGAGCCAGGCCCCTGTCCTCAATATTAAGAAAAAAATAAGGAATTGATTCAAACTTTATACAAAATAATTAAGCAAACAAAACCACATTAGAGAGGTTATTTTAGAAGCCCTATTTGTGTTTTGGATATCTGACATGGGGATGTCCCCCAGAGCCATTTTAGAAGATGGTTCTGTAGAGATCCCCAGTGCAAGAATGTCCAAGGCAGAATGGAGGCATTGTGTAGAGGATGTCCGTGCCCGATTTCAGTAAACTCTGGATGTCCCAAGATACATCAGAGTTTATACCTGCTCCAGATATAAATAGGCATCAGAAAAGTGCTCATTCTGTCAACCAAAAAGAAGAGGATGTGGAGAAGGAGGTACAGTCATCTCCCCTTTAATGTTCATGTTGACAGCAAATACTGCCAGGGAATGCGACCTCATTTTGCCATGCCAATGGATGTCCCCGTATGCAACTGTGCATGAGATGGATGTCCCCACCCCATAGTTTCATACCAAAGATGTCCATGTGGACACTGGTGCAGGTGCCCATGTCAGGGGTGTCTATGTTTCTAAGATCGGACTGGAATATAGACATTACCAGTATTTTTCTGCACATTCTGCCCTGGACATCCCTGAATGCACTAGGACACCCTTTCTAAAATGCCAGTTTAGATGTAGCAAGTAACATAGTAGATGATAGCAGATAATAACCTATTGACTCATCCAATCTTTCTGGTTTTTTCGGTCTATGATGCTATATATATATATCCCAGCTGTCATCAATAGAAGCTTCATCATTTGTTGGAAATCACTCTTTATCAAAGTCAGTTTATTGTTGTCTTCCCATCTTGGCCATACAAGTTCCCATATTTAATCGAACATGCAGTTTCCCCCACTTCCCACTGAGATTGTCAACTGTCTCAACCAATAAGGCTGTTGCTAAACTAGTGAGGAAAGTTCATGGATGCCTTACAAGAGGCTTTGCTCAGACAAATGGTGAGGGAACCCACCAGGGAAGGATTGATGCTGGATCTAGTACACACCAATGGAGATAGTGTCTAATGTCTGGGTGGGTGCCCACTTGAGCAGCAGTGATCATCACATGATGTGGTTTTGAGATAAAAGCATCCAGTCATAGAAAACTCAAAGTCCTATATTTCAAAAATTCTGGCTTTAGTAAAATGAATAAATACCTGACAGTCGAGCTGGCAAGGTGGGAGGACACAAGGGAAGTAGAAAAGCATTGGGCTAAACTGAAAGAGACTATATAAAGGGCAATGGATCTTTATGTAAGGAAAGAAGTGGCTGCAAAAATAAAGGTCAAAAAGGCAGTGTCCCCAAAATTCAGAAGATCACAAAAGGAGGAACAGAAAAGAATAACAGATAAAGCTGAAAGTGGTAAAAAGAGACATCAGAATGACAAAGCACTTGCAGAAAAATAAATGGTTAAAGGTGTACAGCAGCGTAACAAGATTTTTTTTTCATTTATATTGGGAAGAAGAGGAAGAACAGAGGTAGAATTGCAAAATTCAAAGATCCTGAGGACCAATGTGTGAATAGCAACAAGTAAAAATTCAGAAATGCTAACAAATGTTTCTGTTCTGTGTTCATGAAAGAAAATCCTGGAGAAGGCCCACACATGATTAATATAGGTACTAATGGAAATGGTATAGATACTACACCATTCGTGGAAGAAAGTGTTTATGAACAGCTTGCAAAACTGAATGTGGATAAAACCATGGGATTGGATGAGATACATCTCAGTATACTGAGAAACCTCAGAGAGGTTCTGGTGGGACCTCTAATGGCTGTGTTCTGTAGTTCCTTGGAGATGGGGAGGCTCAAAGGGATTAGTGAAGGGTTGATGTGGGAAAGAAGAGAAAGAAAAGGTGGGAAACTACTCTACAGGCCAGTGTACCTTACACTGGTGATGGGAAAAGTAATGGAGACACTCATGAAAGAGAGGATAATGAGCTGGCTAGAATCCGGTGGGTTGTGAGATCCAAGGTAACAGTTTTACCAAATGAAGATTGTGCCAAATGAACTGATTTCTATGACTGGATGACCAGAGAACTAGATTAAGGACATGTGCTAGCTGTGATATACTTAGATTTCAGCAGGAGGCTTATGAATATACTGAGCAGCCATGGGATGGGTCCCAAGATGGTGAATTGGATCAGAAATTGGTTGACTGACTGAAGACAGAAGATGGTGGTAAATGGAATTCACTCCGACAAAAAACAGGTGCTCAAGGATCAGCCCTAGGACCGAATCTGGTTACTATCTTTGTGAGTGATAAAAGGAAAGGTTTACCCTTTGGCAAATAACACAAAGATTTAGAACACAGTGAACATCTTTGAGGAAGTAGACAACATGAGAAAAGATCTGCAAAAATTAGAAAAAATGGCCCAATGCATGGTAGTTCAGATTCAGGGGCCAATATATGTTCCATGTGTTTCAAGAGAAGAGACAAAATATGGGTCCTATATTCAGCCTCCAAAAAGAAAATTTTTTGCCAAAAAATATTCTATGTGTACAACTCACCCTATAAAGTCCATATTTGTCTTATAGTGTATAACAATTCTTCAGTATAAATACTGCCATGATAATGTCTTCTTATTGCAAAATTCATTTATTATAATAATTATTAACAGGCCCGATATTGAGTAGAGCAGGCTATGCACCGCAATGGTGCATAGCCTGCCCACCGACCCCCGTAACCAGGATTTTTACTTCCACGCTAGCAGAAGTGAAAATCCGTTTAGCCTGGACACCCTGGCAGCCGCAGAGGCTACATGGGTCGCAGCAATTTTCAATGCTACCCGCATAGCCTCTGCGTCTTAAAGATAGGCGGGGGTTTTCCTTGCCTATCTTTAAAGCACATAGGGCTACGCAGGTAGCATCGAAAATCGCTGCTACCCGTGTATCCCCTTCCTCCACCCCTGCACCACTCCGGAACGCCCCTAGCATGCCCCGATGCTATGCGGATAGCATCGGGGCGCATTAGGGACTTAGCCAGGATTTTCAAAGAGCACTACCCGTATAGGTGACCTTTGAAAATCCCAGTTAAAGCCTTTGCATGAGTAACTAAGGAAGTTGCCCATGTAAAGGCCTTCGAATATCAGGCCCAATATTTCTTACTCACATATCATTTCATATTATAGAAGATATAAGGAATATCAAACTTCCACATTTAAAAGCAAACTCCTACACTATCGCGATGTACTCTCACACTTATCTGGATACAGCTTCCTGACCAGTTTCACCTATAAACGGCTTTCTCAAAACTGAAGCTGTGAGCCAAAATGAAGCGCACATATCCATTTAAAATATACAACTTTCACAATGCCAACCCACCTTCCAAGTGCCTGACCATTCTTAAATACCGCATCAAAACACACAGCTACTAACCCCACTTGCCATAAATAATAGCTATCCCAAACTTATAACAAAGAACCAATCATCTAAAATCACTAGCAACCAATCCCATAACACACTTATTCCTAAAAATCTTCCAATCACCAGTCCCTAGCAAACTAACAACCAATCCTCCATACTTCATTTATCACTGCTAACCAATCATACCCTTCAACACAATGCTTCAACACAATGCTTCAAACACAATTCTATTATATGTTAGAGGACAATCAGACCACTATAGTCACTCCTTCACTAATCACACACTATCCACCCGTCTCTACCAACCAACTGTATACTGCTCTTATACACATATCTCTTTTAATCACCCTTCTCTGACATACTAAAAAACAATCCTCTATGATTCATTCATCACTGTTACCAATCAAAAAAACTCCCAATCATAAATCTATTTCATGTAGGAACCAATCAAAACACTATACTCACTGCTTCCACCCATCAATTACAAACTCTCACATTCTGCCCACCAATACATAACATCCATCTCTTTGCTCCTATCTATCATTATATTGTAAGGAAAAAACACTCTCTTTGTTTATATCTTGTTTTGTCCACTACACATAAGAGTGAAACTAAATGTATATATATATACATATATTTATCTCTATCTAACTAATCATATGATTACAGTTCCTCTATGCCTCTAACCAGCCCCTCAGAAAATGCATCAAGAGACAGATTTAAGTTCAATAGAACCAGTGCCATTCCACAGCATCACTGAGGGCCCTTGGGCTGACTGTCCCACCTAAAAATAAATGATTGTTCTATCTGCAATTATCATTTCGATAAAGACCGCCCACCCACCACTATAATCAGTTCAAGAATACAACAGAGATCTTTCAAATCATATCTCATTTCAAAGCAAGATACGAGTGTGTGTCTTTTAATTACAAGCTCTCTGCCTGAGAGCTCTTAGAAGGGTTTTGGTCTACATTTTTAGAAAGAGTTTGTCTTTTTGCTGCTTTATTTTAAAAGAGGAAATACTTGAGGTTTTTTTAGTGGTGTAAGTTTAAAACTCTGCTGTTAGTTTTTCTTTTTCTCAGCTTTTTGAAGCCACTCACACCTCATTAGGGGTTAGTGGACGTGATTAGCCTGGGAAAGAACTGAGGACTGCATAAAAGTCTTCAGAATCTTCCAAGGCATTCCTAACAGGCTCTCCATTTCTTTTTCTTTTTTATTTATTTAAGGTCTTTTAGTCATATACAATAACCAAATCAGAATAAGACAGATTACTGATGTTATACACATTAAAGAACATAGTCAGTACAAAATAAACAAAGTAAAATGTAATACAGCAGATGTTACAGTCCACATCACGGGAGCTAACCGTTGATAAAATAACAAAAATACAAAATGTAGAAACCAAGTCAATTGACCACATATTAGGAGGAAACAACCACACTATGAGACCCAATTGAACCCTGCTTGTCGAGCAAAAATCTTTCCAAATGTGAAACCTCAAAAAAAACAAAAGAAGTGCCCTCTGGGTGCTACATTTTTCCTAAAATTTCCTTGTAAGTGCCTGACAGGCTCTCCATTTCAAAGCAAGGTACCAAAGCCCCACCAACTAAACAATGACTGGGAAAAAAATGTATTGTCAAAGCTGTTGTCCCCGTTACAGCTTCTACCTCTGTCCAGACATTCCAATGCCAGTTGAAGGACCAGTTCCATATGAAGGATGTCTACATGCTGAAGTTCTCAGGAAACAGGTGGAGGAGCTCAAAGAAGAGGTGGCAAGGCTGAGGAGCATTCAAGACAGTGAGGGGTACATTGATGAGATGTTTCTTGAAACATCCAAGCAATCCAGCAGAGGTGAGTATGGGAGCCTACAGAAGGACCAAGGTTGGACATGAGTCACCAGGGCCTGCAAGATCACCAATCCAATTCCTCAAGCCCTTGAACTGAAGAACCATTATGCAGCCCTGGTGGAGGTAGAGGCATCCCAGGAAAGGAAAGAACTGGAGCCTGAGCACCCCAAAGTTTCAGAATTAGTGACCACTAAGAAGCGAAGGGTAGTAGTGGTTGGTGACTCTCTTCTGAGGGATATTGAGGCATCCATCTGCCGACCAGACTTGATGTCCAGAGAGGTATGCTGTCTGCCGGGTGCCAAAATCCAAGCTGTTACAGAGAATTTGCTGAGACTCATCAAGCCTACTGATTATTACCCGATGTTGCTCATCCATGTTGGCACAATGATACTGCCAGGTATCCTTCTGTCAAACAATTAAACAAAATATATCCTCAAGGAGCCAATGTCAGCAAAAACTAGAAAAAAAAACCCCAAAATAGGCACACAAAAAAATTAAAAACAAAAACCAAAAAAACATGAGATACATTAATAGGAAGACAGACCAGTCTGGGAAAAAATGTATAAAGTAGAGGAAAAAAGACCTCAACAGCCCCAGCCTATAAACGGGAGGACACGAGTCTATCACAGGACAACAATGCCACAGTAATGAAAAGACTCAGCTTACATCAACGGTCAAGAAAAAAACTTCTACAAAACAAACACTTCCAGACTGGCGCAGCCTAACACAGGCAGGAATGCTCAGCGTAACGATGCTGTAACAATTTTAATGCAACATGAATAGCACCAAAAACTGAAAAACAGACACTGAAACTTATCTGCTGATCAGGTCAATACAATGTGATGAAACAGCTCAGCTATCAGATGCAAAAAACAAATGATGGAGTAGGAGCCCTGACATCAGATGTTTCGCCTCGCTCCTCAGGGAGCTCCAAAACTTGTGCCAAGCTTGCGATCAGATAGAGACAACGCTGATCTAAAAAATGCAACAACAATAATCGCACGTTAAAACAAAAGAACAACTACAGCAGCACCCAAACCTGATCATGGAAAAAAGCCAGGATACTTACAGTCACAGATGCATAAATGAAGTAAAGAAAAGCACCAGATGGAAAACTATAGATGTGGCAGGTAAAAAACCAAAAAACGCAGAGAAAGAGAATCCCACGCATGCGCATATAAAACAGCACAGCCAATGACGTCAGAGGAAACTCCGAATGCCACAAAAAGCCAGCATAAAATCAAACCGGTCCACGGTGCTCACATACTTCGCAAAAAACTGCATCGAAGTGATGAAAGAAAGTACAAAATAGACCCCAGGTATCCTTCTGAGCATATCAAGACTGACTTCAAGGCTATGGGACAGAGGGTGAAGCAGACAGGACTGCAAGTGGTGTACTCTTCAATCCTCCCTGTTAAGGGTAAAGGCCAGGGCAGAGAAGCTTGCATCCTGGAGATAAATGCATGGTTGCATCATGGTGTCATTCAGAGTGTTTTGCTTTTGTGGACCATGGGATGATGTTCCAAGGGCTGCAGAGCAGAGAAGGCATCCATCTGTTCAAGAAGGGTTGATATGTCTTCAGTAACAGATTGGCTAACCTATTGAAGAGGGCTGTAAACTAGATTCATTAGGGATGGATGAAGAAAGCCCCCAGGTAAGTGAAAGCCCCAGGTAAGTGAAACATAAAATACCTTTATAGAAATAGATAAAAGGGGCAACATCTGGAAAGCAGTGTCTATAAATGCCTGTAGCATGGGAAATAAGATCCCAGATGTTGAGGCTTTAATGGGAGAGGCTGACTTGGATTTAGTGGCAGTTACAGAGACATGCTTCACAGAAAACCATGACTGGGATATATACTATACCAGACTATACGTTACTCAGAAAGGACAGGATAGGAAGAAGGAGAGGAGCAGTGGCACTACATGTAAAAAATTATATTAAAGCTATGGAAGTACAGGGCTTAAAATGGAAAGAGGAGGCAGTGTGGGTTAAACTAGAAAGAGGTAAAGAGAAATCCATTTGCATTGGCATAATATACAGGTAGAAGACGTGGACGGACATTTAATAGAAGATATACGCAGCATTGCCAGGAAAGGGGAAGTGCTACTAATAGGGGATTTCAATAAGCCGGATGTTGATTGGCGCATCCCTGCTGCAATGCCATCTAGAAACAAGGAGATCCTGGATTCTTTACAGGAAGAAGTATTAAGGCAACTGCTAACAGAACCCATACGTGAAGGGATCATACTGGACTTGGTGCTTAACAATGGGGAAAGTGTTTCTGATATTATAGTGGGAGATCATCTCACATCCAGTGATCACCAGATGGTGTGGGGATCAGTATTAGGACTAGGGCGGATAAAACCAATTCAAAAGCGAGGGTCTTAGACTTTAGGAAAACTATTTTGCCAAGATAGGCCAATACCTCAAGGAGTCGTTAGCGGGATGGGAATGTAGAAAAACAGTGAGCAAAACTGAAAGGGGATGTTTTAAGGGCAACCAATCTTTTTGTTAGATTGGTAAATAAAAGGAAAAGGAGGCCACTATGGTTCTCAAAAGAGTTAACTGAAAAGGTGAAGAAAAAGAGGAAGGTCTTCATAAAATACAAGAGATCACAGAGAGAGGGAGACAGGCAACTACATTTGGAAAAAAATAGAAAGGGTGGCAAAGTAGTCAAGAAAGCAAAGATACAAAAAGAAGAAGAAATAGCCAATGCAATAAAATGGAGGGTTAAGACATTTCTCAGATATGTTAGTGAGAGGGGGAAGGGCAAAAGTTGTTTTGTCAGACTCAAGGGTTAAGGGGAGGAATATGTAGAAGCTGATGAGCATAAAGCAGAATTGCTTAACAAATATTTCTGTTCTGTATTCACAGATGAAGGGCTGGGAGCAGGACCTCAAACAATACGCACAGACAAGAACAAAAGCTTTTCAGAGAACTGTGTTCGTGAGGAACTAACTAAACTGAAAGTGGACAAAGCGATGGGACCAGATGGGATACATCCAAGAATACTTAAGGAACTTGAGGACACTCTAGCAGCTCTACTGACTGATCTTTTCAATGCCTCTTGGAGTCGGGGGTAGTGCCAGAGGACCGGAGAGAGGCACATGTGGTCCCTTTACACAAAAGCAGAAGTAAGGATGTGGTTGAAAACTACAGGCTGGTTAGTTTAACCTTGGTGGTGAATAGATTATTGGAAGCACTGCTGAAAAGAGAAAATAGTGTATAAGTGTATATAATATATAAGAAATGTTAATTAAATAAATAAATAAATAGTGAGGTTTCTGGAGTCCAACAGATTGCAGGATCCAATGCAGCATGGACTCACCAGGGGCAGGTCTTGTCAGACAAATCTTATTAATTTCTTTGACTGGGTGACCAGGACGTTGGACTGAGGGAGAGCCCTAGATGTGATGTATTTAGATTTCAGTAAATCATTAGACACTGGCAACTTATAAACACACTAAGCACACTTGGGATGGACCCTAAAGTTACTGCTTGGGTTAGAAATTAGTTGAGTGGGAGGCGACAAAGGGTACAGGTAAATGGCACTCACTCTGAGGAGAAGGAGGTTTATTTATTTACATTCTCTTATATACCATGCTATTCTACATCAGTGTGGTTTACATTGAACAAACTGAAATTACATTGAACAGGGTACTATAACTTGGAGACAACTATTTTACAGGGAGCATGGGCTATGGAGGGTTAAGTGGCTTGCCCAAGACCACAAGGAGCACATGTGGGACTAGAAATCCCAGTCCTTCTGGCCCAAGGTTGCTGTCCTCTGGTGGGATTTGAACCCCTGACCTTTCAGCCTGAAGTACCTTGCCCCAACCACTAGGCTACTCCTCCACTCCTCCACACCACCAGTGGTGTGCCCCAGGGATCTGTCCTTGGTCCGATCTTTTTAATATCTTTGCTAGTGATATTGCAGAAGAGCTGTCAGGTAAGGTTTGCCTCTTTGCAGATGAAACCAAAATCTGCAACAAAGTAGACACTCAGGAAGGTGTAGATAACATGAGGAGGGATCTAGCTAAGCTTGAAGAATGGTCTAGAATTTGGAAGCTGAGATTTAATGCTAAAAATGTAGGATCATGCATTTGGGCTGCAAAAATCCAAGGGAGCAGTACAGTATAGGGGATGAATTACTTCTGTCCATGAAAGAAGAATGGGACCTAGGAGTGATTGTGTCTGATGATCTCAAAGTAGCTAAACAGGTAGAAAAGGCAACGGTGAAAGCTGGAAGGATGCTTGGGTGCCTAGGGAAAGGAATGGCCAGCAGAAGAAAGAAAGAAGTGCTTCTGTATAAGTCTTTGGTCCTCATTTGGAGTATTGTGTGCAATTGTGGAGACCACAAGTTTAAAAGGAGATAAACAGGTTGGAGTCAGTGCAGAGGGTGGCTACTACAGTGGTTAATGGTCTTCATTATAAAGTATATGAGGACACACGTAAGGACCTTAATATGTATACATTAGAGGAAAGGCAGGACAGAGGTGATATGATTGAGACGTTTAAATACCTCCGTGGCATAAATGCACAGGAAGAGAGTCTTGTTCAATTGAAAGCAAGCTCTGCTATGAGGGGACATAGGTTGAGGGTGAAAGGGGATAGACTCAGGAGTAATATTTCTTTACAGAAAAAGTGGTAGATGCATGGAATAATCTCCCCTTGGAGGTGGTAGAGATGAGGACAGTATCTAAATTCAAAAAAGCATGGGACAAACACAGAGGCTCTCTAAAGGAAAAAAGAGGACTCTTGTAGTGAGTAATATGGAAGGGCAGACTAGCTAGGCCATGTGGTCTTTTTCTGCTGTCATATTTCTATGTTTGCCAATGATCAACAAAAAGGGGACCTAATGATCCCTCTACAAATGGCTGAAAGATGTTCAATAATTCTTGTTTTAAATTTGCGAGATGTCTGTCCTATATATAATTTATTGCAAGAGTATGTAATCAAATAGATTACTCCTTCACTGGTACATGAAGTCCGATGATTTAAAACGAATGGACGTTTCAGAGTAGGATTTTCAAAAAGAGCATCTCCATTTAACATTGCCCCCTGGAGAATCTATTCTAATCGGCCTAGGGCAAGTCCAAACCAGTAGATCTTTCAGGTTACGACCCCTACTAAAAGTACTACTATTACTACTACTGAGATTTGCATAGAGCTACAAGACATATGCAGCGCTGCACAGACACATGTAAGAGACCATCCCTGCTCACCAGAGCTTACAATCTAGTCAAGACAGACAACACAGTAGCTGTAGACATGGGTACATCTAGGGGGAATGGTAAGGAAACACAAATGAGACCAGGTGAGCCAAGCTCTGAAAGCGGCACTGAAGAAGTGAGTTTTCAGCCTGGATTTGAAAAGGGCCAGAGAAGGCACCTTATGTACAGACTCAGGTAATTTATTCAAGGCATAAGGAGCAGCAAGGTGAAAGAAGTGAAGTCTGGAGTTAGCAATAGAAGAGAAGGGCACAGACAGAAGTGATTTTTCCAGAAGAGCGGAGTTACCGAGGAGAGTAGTAAGGAGAGAAGCAAATCGTAACCCCTGTCTAAAAACCCGGGTATATCTCCAGAATACCCTAATGTTTCCTTATAATTTCTTTAAGTTTAAATGCTTCAGAGGAATACACATACTTGTCCCCGAAATGGAGTTCCCTCAGATTTCGAAAAGAGGAACTCTCGATTGGCATATTTAGCTCAAATAAATGCCTTTTTAATGACCCTATCTGGATAGAATTTTTGTTAAAAATGACATTGCATTATTCATGCTTGCTTGGTAAAATCCCCAGTTACAGAACAGATGCGTTTAAGTCTCAAAAATTGTCCTACAGGGATATTGTTCCTGAGATGTTTAGGGTGAAAACTTTCATAATTTAAGAGGCTGTTATGATCAGTGGATTTATAGAGCACGTGTTTCAAGACCATTTCTAGTCCCCTCTCTGTTGTTTGTCTGTCTTGCTTAGATTGCAAGCTCTACTGAGCAGGGGCTACCTCCCATGTGTATATGTGCAGCACTGCATATGCCTTGTAGTGCTATACAAATTTTAAGTAATAGTAACAGCTAAGAGCTTTAAAAGCACTTCGTTGCCACTATCCTGCGCTCAATATCCAGTTTTGCTGAACAGCTCCATCGTTTTACACTTGGTGGCAATATTCAGCTGCTAATCGGATAGTGATAATTAGGACAGTCATTGACCTGTCCTAACTTTAACTGGTTTAGCTGGATGGATATTGCCACTGAATGGATAGCAATTGGAACAGACTCCAAGCCACCAACAGACTGCCCTGTTTTTTTATCGGGAATCTTTTCTGTGATTTGTGACAATATTCAGTGGCACTGCTGAATATTGGAATCACTTTGAATATGTCCCCCCCCAACCCCCAATGCAAAAAAGTGCAGAACGATGCATATGGTATGCAGAAATCCAGAGAAGGTATATGCAAAAGGGAGAGAGATGCAGATATGCATGGCCAAGTAGTGGACTTTGGGGTGATAGTGTTGGAATATCTCAAGGTGATGAAACAATATGACAAGGTAGTGGTCAAAGGCAGAAGGATGCTAGGCTGCATATAGACAGGCATAACTAGCAGAAGGAAGGAGGTATTAGTGCCCCTGTACATGTTATTGGTGAAGCCTCACTTGAAGTATTGCATTCTGTTTTGTAGACCGTACCTCACAAAGGATATAAAAAGATTTGAAATGGTTCAGAGAAGGTAATCAAGATAATATGGGACCTGTACCAAAAGACGTATTAGAAGAGATTTGAAGACCTAAATATGTATACCCTAGAGGAAATGAAGCACCGAGGAGATATGATACAAATGTTTAAATGCTTAAAAGGTATTAAGGAACAAATTGACCTTTTTCAAAAACAGGGAAACTGCAGAAATAGAGGAGGTGAAATGATGCTGCAAGGAAGTAATTTTAAAATCAACATCAGGAAATATGTTTTCACAGACAGAGTAGTGGATGCCGGGAATGCCATCTCAATGGAGGTGGTGGGGGCAAAAGCAGTAACTAAATTCAAACAGGCATGGGACAAACATAGAGGATCGCTATATAACAAGAGAATGGAATCAAAGCAAACTTAAATAGCTTTTACACTTAAAAAATAGATGGGGATAACCTGCATGGAGCATCAAGTACAACCCCAAACAAAAGCACAGAGAAGAGTAACCAGTAGGAACAATTCTAGACACCTTACTAGGCAGACTAGATAGGCCATGTTGGTCTTTATCTGCCATCATTTACTATGTTACTATGTTTCCCAAATATTCAGCCACCTAGTTCCTGTGCCTTGATGGCCAACCTACCTGCCATCATCAACCCAGTTCACATCTAGGCAATTGTAATCTACTGGTTTCCAGCTTACCAGAAAAATAGCAATCTAGTGATCTCACAGTTTGAAGAACTACGTATGCAACAGATGCTGCCAAAGACCTCCAACTTCCACAAGGAATATATCCAGTGATCACCAGATGGTGTGGTTCAGTATTAGGACTAGGGCTGTTAGAATCCATTCAAAGGTGAGGATCTTAGACTTTAGGAAGACTAAATTTACCAAGATGGGCCAATGCCTCAGAGAGTCATTAGCGGGATGGGAACAGTTGGGGGATGTAGAAAAACAGTGGGCAAAACTGAAAGGGGATATTTTAAGGGCAACCAACCTTTTTGTTAAAATGGTAAATAAAGGTAAAAGGAAAAGGAGACTGCTATGGCTTTTGAAAGAAGTAGCTGAAAAAGTGAAGAAAAAGAGGGAGGCCTTCATGAAATACAAGAGATCACAGAGAGAGGAAGACAGGCATCTATATTTGGAAAAACTTAGAGAAGCTAGCAAAGTAGTCAGGAAGGCAAAAATTCAAAAGGAGGAGGATATAGCCAATGCAATAAAATGGGGGGATAAGGCATTTTTCAGATATGTTAGTGAGAAGAGGAAGGGCAAAAGTGGTATTGTCAGACTCAAGGGTGCAAGGGAGAAATATGTAGAAGCTGATAAGGATAAAGCAGAATTGCTTAACAAATATTTCTGTTCTGTGTTCACAGACGAAGAAGCAGGAGCAGGACCTCAGAAAACACCCACAAACAGGAACAGAAGCGAAGGACATCTTGAGAAATTTTCAGAAGACTGTGTTCATGAGAAACTAGCTCAACTTAAAGTAGACAAAGTGATGGGACCGGATGGGATACACCCTAGAATACTGAGGGAACTTGGGGACATTCTAGCAGCTCCACTAACTGACCTTTTCAATGCCTCGTTGGAGTCGGGAGTGGTGCCAAAGGACTGGAGAGAGGCTCATGTGCTGCCTTTACACAAAAGTGAAAGTAAGGATATGGCTGAAAACTACAGGCCGGTTAGTTTAACTTCAGTGGTGAGTAAATCATTGGAAACACTGCTGAAAGAGAAAATAGTGAGGTTTCTGGAGTCCAGCGGATTACAGGATCCGAGGCAGCATGGATTCACCAGAGGGAGGTCTTGTCAGACAAATCTGATTGATTTCTTTGACTGGGTGACCAGGGAGTTGGACAGAAGACAGCCCTAGATGTGGTGTATTTCGATTTCAGTAAAGCATTTGACACTATTCCTCACAGGTGACTTATAAACAAACTGAGCACCCTAGGGATGGACCCTAAAGTTACTGCTTGGGTTAGAAATTGGTTGGGTGGGAGGCAACAAAGAGTACAGGTAAATGGAGCTCACTCTGAGGAGAAGGATGTTACCAGTGGTGTGCCCCAGGGATCTGTCCTTGGTCCGATTCTTTTTAACATCTTTGTTAGTGATATAGCGGACGGGCTGTCGGGTAAGGTTTGCCTCTTTGCAGATGATACCAAAATCTGCAATAGAGTAGACACCCAGGAAGGTGTAGATAACATGAGGAGGGATCTAGCTAAGCTTGAAGAATGGTCTAGAATTTGGCAGCTGGGATTTAATGTTAAAAAATGTAAGGTCATGCATTTGGGCTGCAGCAATCCAAGGGAGCAATACAGTATAGGGTGTGAAGTACTTTTGTCCACTAAAGAAGAGCGGGACCTAGGCATGGTTGTGTCCGATGATCTTAAAGTAGCTAAACAGGTAGAAAAGGCGACGGAAAAATCTAGAAGGATGCTTGGGTGCATAAGGAGAGGAATGGCTAGCAGAAAAAAGGAGGTGATCATTCCTCTGTATAAGTCTTTGGTGCGACCTCATTTGGAGTATAGTGTGAAATTCTGGAGACCGCACCTTCAAAAGGATGTGAAAAGGAGGGAGTCAGTGCGGAAGGTGGCTACTAAAATGATTAGTGGTCTTCATTATAACGCATATGAGGACAGACTTAAGGATCTTAATATGTACACCTTAGAGGAAAGGCAGGATAGAGGTGATATGATTGAGATGTTTAAATACCTCTGTGGCATAAATGTTCAGGGAGAGAGCCTCTTTCAATTGAAAGCAAGTTCTGCTATGAGGGGACATGGGATGAGAGTGAAGGGAGATAGATTCAGGAGTGATATGCGGAAATATTTCTTTACGGAAAGAGTAGTGGATCCGTGGAATAGTCTCCCAGTGGAGGTGGTAGAGATGAGGACAGTAACTGAATTCAAAAAAGCATGAGACAAACACAGAGGATCTCTAAAGGTAAAAAGGGGACTGTTGTAGTCGTTGATATGGAAGGACAGACTAGATAGGCCATGTGGTCTTTTTCTGTCGTCATATTTCTATGTTTCTATGTTTGTGTTTCCAGGATATTTTTTGGAATGCAGCAATACAGTTTTTTTAAAAATCTCATAAAAATAAGTTGATAGAATAATGTTGTTGTTGTTGTTAAGTGCTGTCGAGTCAGTGTCGACTCATGGCGATCCTCTGAATAGTTTACCTAAACTGTGTTCGGTCTACAGTCAGGTGGCTCATTGTTGATAGAGTGGCACCCATAGCAGCTATTATTGTACTCGTATCAGTCTATCTCATTGTTGGCTTTCCTCTTTTGCGTTGACCTTCTACTTTGCCAAGCATTATGTCTTTCTCTAATGATCTCTTTCATTGCATGATGTATTCAAAGTATGAAAGTCGAAGTCTTGTCATCTGAGCTTCTAAGAAAAGCTTAGGTTTGATCTCTTCTAGTACTGACTGGTTTGTTCTTCTGGCATTTCATGATATACACAGAATTCATTGCCAGCACCATAATTCAAAGGCATCAGTTTTCTTCCTGTCTATCTCTTTCACTGTCCAACTTTTGCATCCATATGATGTTATTGAAAATACCTTAGCTTAGACAAGTTGAATCTTTGTATGGAAAGAGACATCTCTACCCTTGAGAATCTTGTCTAGGTCCTTCATAGCATTCTGCCAAGAGCAATTCATCATTGGATTTCTTGTCTGCTTGTCCTTTCTTTATTGATTGTTGATCCAAGTAGGTTAAAGTTGTCAACTATTTCAATTTCTTCTCCATCAGTGATGAACTTATTGATTTTGCCAGTTGTCAGGATCTTTGTCTTCTTAACATTAAGGTGCAGGCCCATTTTAAGACTATATTCTTTGATCTTGAGAAGCAAATGTTTCAAATCGTCCTCACTTTCAGCCAGTAATGTGGTATCATCAGCATAGCAAAGGTTGTTCATGAGTCTTCCACCAATCTTCACACCTCGATTGTCCTCATATAGTGCTGTTTCTCTGATGATTTGTTCTGCATATAAATTAAAGAGGTGGTGGAAAGTATGCCGCCTTGCTGCTTTTAAACCATTCTGTTTCTCCTTGTTCTGTTCAAATTGTTGCTTCTTGATCAATATAAAGGTTGTGCAAGAAAAATGCTCGAGGCCGCGGGCCGGGTCCCGCGGCCGTCAGTAACCTGGGCCCGGGCCCGGCCTCGGCCTCCAGCACGTGACGGGGGCCGGGGGGGTGAGAGAGAGGAGGCTGTGCGTGCGGCATATGAAATCGCTCCGTCGCGTTGTCGGAGCGATTTCATTGGCCGCGTGCGAAGGGGGGGCGGAGCAGTGTCTGTGAGGAGCCGCGTGGCCGTCTCCTTCTTGCCGCGGCTCCTCGGGAAACGGACGCGTTCGCGTTGTCGGGTCCGGTGAGTGGGGTTCTTGGGGGGTTATTGTGTCGGGGGTGCTCCGGGGGTGATTGTGTTTGGGGGGTGTGCGGGGCGGCGGGTTGCTTGCAGCGGGAGGCTTTTGTTCCAAGACGAAAAAATAAATAATTAAATAAGAAATATAAGGACAGCTTCCCCTGCCTCTGCAGCCAGCCCATTTACCCCGAGCAGGGCAGGAGCACTCAGCCTCTCGGTGGGAGGGCCAGAGCATGGCCGGCAGGAGCAAGGCCAGGGGGGCTTCGGAAGGAAGGGCTGGGGGGAGCTCGAGGGGGTCCTGAGGAGCGGGTGCCGCACCGGGGGCCAGAGCGGGCCGTGGGAGTTTGCGTGGGACAGGTTGGAGGGCGGGGAAGCGTGGGGTAGGGGCTGTGAAGCGTGGGGCTCTACCTGCTTCTGCAGCCACGTGGCGTGGTCCGGGGGAGGCGGTGGGCCCCCCGGTGGGGGTTGTGGGGCCTGGGGCGGGGGAGACTGATGGGGTGATGGGGGGGGTTGGGGGAGGGGGAGTAGCAGACGGGAACGTTGCTCGGGGGTTGGTAGGGGACGGGGGGAGCGGATGGCGGGGGGGGGCCTGGGTGGGTTCAGGCCCGGCTGGAGCCTATGGGCCCGTTCCGCTGGGGAGGGGTAGGCCGGGAGTGCATGGCAAAGGGAGGCAGGCTTGGGCCCCGGTCTCTGGACAGGCTATGGGTGGGGGGCCCATGGGGGGGGGGCTGGGGAGGGGAGTGGTGGGGGCCGGTTTCCAAAGAGGTGGGGGGCAGCTTCCCTGGGGGGCGGCAGGCTGGGCAGCCGGGGGGTTGGGGCCCTCGGGGGGGGTGCAGGGAGGGGGAGCTGGGTGGGGGGTGGGGCCTTACGGGATGGCTCCTCTGGGGGTCGGAGTTCCTCCTTCCCCATTTCTTGGCTCTTCTCTCCCGTTGCAGGTTCCTGGGAGTACACCGGCTGCAGCGGGTGAAGCTGGCGTCGACTCGACAGTGATGTCGCTAAGTGGGGGCCGGTCCGGCCCGGCCCGACATCGGTGGAGTGGACGGGGTCCACCTCGGTGGTGCAGGGGACGGCGGAGCAGGTGGCGGCAGGTGAGTGTACCGGGACTACAGTGGGGGGGGTTTGGGGGGTAGTACCATCGGGTGAGGGTGCACCGCCGGCTTGTAAAGCCAAGGCGAAGCGGAAGCACCGACGGCGTCGGAGGCGGGGCGCGTCGTCTTCGTCTTCGTCGTCGGGGTCCTCGGACACTGCCTCGGCAGACTCCACGGTCGGGCCAAGGACTGGTGAAGGGGCGGGGTCCTCGGTGGTGCGGTGCGCGGAATTGGGAGGGTGTTCCGCGCAAGTTGAGGCGGCGGATCGTGAAGCGGCGTTACCTTGATATTTTCCGGCTATTAGAGGGGAGGAGACGCTCGGGGGAGAGTCGCAAAAAACGCAAGGAGGATGGAAAGGCGGGGTGGGTGCGGAAGGTGTCCCGGAACACATTGAATTGGACACGGGCCTTCTTGCGTGTGGCGAGCGTTTGGGGGCATGAGGACCCGAGTCGGTACGGGGAGCTGTTGGCTTATGCCGACGCTATCTTGGCGGCATCCCAGGCTCACGAGGGGTGGGCATGGCTTAATTACGATGAGGGTTGCGCAATATGATGGACGAGAATCGGCAACTGTCGTGGGGAATGAAGGATATTAACCGTTGGCTCACGCAAATGTCGGCCAAGAAGGGTGGAACGGGGGGGGGGGGTGCAGGTCCGGTTAGGGCGGCAGGCACTGCAGCTCCGGCGGGCTTTCGGTCCTTTCGGCCAGCGGGTCGGGTGCCCGAGACGAGCAAAATTGGAGCGAGCAGTCCCGGCGGAGATCTGTGCTGGCGCTTCAAAAAAAACAAAAAAACAACATTCTGCCCATTCCCGGACTGCAAGTTTCGGCACGCCTGTTTGCTTTGCAGTGCCGGTCACTCGGCCGTCAAGTGCAGCTGTAGGGCGGTACAGGGGGCGCCGGCCGCGAGTAAGTGACCGGCTAGCGGGGGGGCTGGCGCCTACCCCCATTAGGATTCAGGCGTGGCAGCCATAGCTGGAGCTGTATGCGGCTACCAGGCATGGCAAGGCGGGGAATATGTTGAGGGCGGGGTTTTCCGCGGGCTTCCATATCCCATTTCAAGGGGAGGTCCGGGAGGTAGTGGGGGGGAATGCTAACGGTGAAGCAGTTGGCGGAGGTGGCCCGCGCGAAGATCGCAGCGGAGTGCGCACTGGGCAGAGTCGCAGGGCCATTTGACCGGCCGCCCCCTCTTCGCCGTTTATGGTTTCTCCGCTGGGGGGTTATCCCGAAGTAGGAGCCTGGGCGGTATCGGCTGATACATATTCTGTCTTGCCCCCTTGGGGCCTCGGTGAACGACCATATCCCGCGGGAACTGTGCTCGGTGCGCTATGCCTCCTTTGACGAGGCCTTGGAGCTGGTGCGCCAATGCGGGACAGGGGGCTTTGCTGGCGAAGGCGGACATTGAATCTGCCTTTCGGCTTTTGCCGGTTCACCCGTCCGCTTTTCCGTTGCAGGGATTTTGTTTCGATGCTCAGTATTATTACGACAGGTGCATGCCAATGGTTGTGCGCTCTCGTGTGCTTACTTCGAGGCCTTCAGCCCGTTCGTGCACTGGGTATTGGTGTGGAGGTCGGGGCGCCGTACTGTCGTGTATTATCTCGACAATTTTGTTCGAGGGGCCTGCACAGTCCGCAGTTTGTGGATCCCTGCTGGGGCTTTTCCTGGGCCTGGCGGAGGAGTGCGGCATCCCTTTGGCGGAGGGTAAGACAGTGGGGGCCACTGACGTGTCTTTCGTTCTTGGGGATCGAGATCGACTCCGTGGAGTTGGTGGTCCGTTTACCTCAGGATAAAGTAGAGCAGCTGCGGTTGTTGGTGGCAGGGGTGGGCTCTGCCTTGAAGATGACGCTACCGGATCTTCGGAGGTTGGTCGGCCACTTGAATTTTGCTTGTCGAGTCCTTGCAATGGGGAGGCCGTTTGCACGGAGGCTCTCTTTGGCGATGGCCGGTGTGCGCCGTGGGCATCATCATATCCGGGTGACGTCGGGGTTGCAAGCCGACTTGCGGGTGTGGGATGCGTTTTGGCTGATTATAACGGCTGCTCGGTGTTGCAGTCGGCGGTACTATCCAACCGGGATTTGGAGTTGTTTTCGGATGCTGCAGGTAGTTCGGGTATGGGATTGTACGGCCCAGGTGCATGGTGTGCGGCACCGTGGCCGGCAGCCTGGACGGCGAGTGGCGTTCCTGGAGTTGTTCCCCATTGTGGTGGCCTTCTGGGTATGGCCAGAACGGTTGCAGGACAAGCGGGTGGTGTTCTGGTGCGACAATGCCGCGGTGGTGCAAGTCATCAATCGGCATTCGCCCAAGTGCCCGCGGGTGGCCACGTTGATGCGGGTGTTTGTGCTGGCCTGTCTTCGTCTCCATGTCACGGCTCGGGCACGCCACGTGCCAGGTGCTCCGAATACTATGACTGATGCTCTGTCTCGTTTTCGGTGGGAGCGGTTTCGGGCGTTGGCCCCGGGGGCGGAGGAGACCGCGGCAGTGGTGCCGGAGCGCAGTTGGCGGATTGGGACGCCGGAATGATTTCCTTGTTGCGGCAAAAGAGTGTGGGTGGTCCCGGTCGGTGGTCTCCTTATTCTGCAGGGCGGCGGGCTGGGGCAGCCCGGGTGCATCATACGTGGTGAAGCAGCTACTGGCCGGGGGGCTCGGGCGCAGCCAATGGTCCCGGATTGGCGCTGTCCCGGGTATCATGAGTTGCTGCTGCGCATCTGGGTCGCCCTGCCCGGGGTGGCTGCCTCCTCATTTGAGGCGGTACTTTTTCGGGCTTTGTTTGTCGCGGCTTTCCTCGGGGCATTCCGGGTTAGCGAACTGGTCCCACGGTCGGGCAAACGGGGTGGGCAGGGGGGTTTGCAGGTTCCTCACGTGGACCTCCAGGAGACGCGCGTGCGGATATTCCGGCCCATTCGGAGTCCGCCCCGCCGGGCCGTGGTCGGCGGGTGCTGTTGAAGGCAATTCCGGGTCTGGGATCCTGTCCGGGTGCAGAACTTGGCGTCTTATGGGTGTCAGCGGCCGGATCTGGCCAGTAGTTTCTTCTGCCACAGGGACGGGAGTGTGGTCACCCAGTTTCAATTCACGGCGGTGCTCCGCCTGGCCTTGTGGCGTCTGGGCTTGGATGAGCGCAGGTATACGTCTCATTCCTTCCGGATAGGGGCGGCGACGAGCGCCGCTGCCGCTGGTCTTGGGGGTGAGGTTATTCAATGGATCGGGCGTGGGAGATCCGGGGCCTACGCAGGCTATGTGCGCCTAGACCAGTTGTGGGGGGGGGGCGTTGGTGGGGGGTGGGGGGGTGCTAATGCTGTGTTTCTTTTTCAGGTGCTGCAGGGCGGGCCTACATTGAGTACTGCACGGGGCCCGCCGGGTGTATGGTGGATTCTGGGACATTCGTTCGTCTACTGGTCGGAACGCAGAGCCTCAAGTCGTCCGCAGGGTCCGCACCGGGCTTGGTGTCCTGCAATTTCCAGTTGGTTTGGCCGGGCGACAGGGGCGTGCGTTGGTGGCAGCTCCTTCCATGGATTCGGGAGCATGCGGAGCGGCGGCAGCGGCCGGTGGGACTCCTAATACATCTTGGCGGGAATGATCTCTCCCGTTGGACGTGCCGGCAGCTCATTCGAGCGGTGCAGCGGGACCTTCGGGCGCTGCAGGAGCAGTGGCCAGACGTGGCGATCGTCTGGTCGTACATCATCCCGCGGCCGGCATGCCTGCCTCAGCGGCGGTGGTCGGGAGGGCTAGCTAAGGTCAACTGGCAGATTGGCCGTTGGTTGCAGCAGGCCGGGGGATGGCTGGTCCGGCACCTTGGGCGGACCCCCAGTGTACTGGACTGTACCGTACCGACGGGGTACACTTGTCCCCGGTCGGACAGGACTTATTGCTTAATGATTGGCAGGAAGCAATGGAACTGATTGGTCGCAGCTTTATGGGGGGGGGCGGTGCGAGGATAGTGAATACCTCGCACCGGTGGCGGGGTACAGAGCCAGCGCTCGCAGGAGCGGCGCGGGCTTGAACTGGTTTACGAGCAGTGGGGGGCGAAGTGCTCCTCGGGGTGGGGCGAGACAGCCCGGTTGGGGGTCTCGGCCCGGTAGCGGGGGGGTGGGAGCCGGCCTTTGCTACTAGTACGGCGAGGCAGGCGGAGGGGTTTGGGGGGGAGGAGGATGCTCCGCCTTGCTACTAAGATGGCGGGTGGGGGGGCATCCTCCAGCAAAGGGGTGTGGGGCTGGGTTATGTTGGATTGTTTTATATTCAGGCCCGTGTTGGGTCGGTTGTTATAGGTTCTAATAAAGCTGCGACCAAATGTTTGTACCAAATTACAGTTGTTGGCGAATTTGTGGGGGAATATTATGGTGGGATGTCAAGACTTGGGAAGGAGGCGAGGAGGGCTTCCGGGTTACCAGAGTTAATGCTCGAGGCCGCGGGCCGGGTCCCGCGGCCGTCAGTAACCTGGGCCCGGGCCCGGCCTCGGCCTCCAGCATGTGACGGGGGCCGGGGGGGTGAGAGAGAGGAGGCTGTGCGTGCGGCATATGAAATCGCTCCGTCGCGTTGTCGGAGCGATTTCATTGGCCACGTGCGAAGGGGGGGGCGGAGCAGTGTCTGTGAGGAGCCGCGTGGCCGTCTCCTTCTTGCCGCGGCTCCTCGGGAAACGGACGCGTTCCCGCCCGCCCGCTCCTTTTGGAGGTGGTTTTGGGATGTCGCAGCTGGCGGGGGCGGGGTACAGAGCCAGCGCTCACAGGAGCGGCGCGGGCTTGAACTGGTTTACGAGCAGTGGGGGGCGAAGTGCTCCTCGGGGTGGGGCGAGACAGCCCGGTTGGGGGTCTCGGCCCGGTAGCGGGGGGTGGGAGCCAGCCTTTGCTACTAGTATGGCGAGGCAGGCGGAGGGGTTTGGGGGGGAGGAGGATGCTCCGCCTTGCTACTAAGATGGCGGGTGGGGGGGCATCCTCCGGCAAAGGGGTGTGGGGCTGGGTTATGTTGGATTGTTTTATATTCAGGCCCGTGTTGGGTCGGTTGTTATAGGTTCTAATAAAGCTGCGACCAAATGTTTGTACCAAATTACAGTTGTTGGCGAATTTGTGGGGGAATATTATGGTGGGATGTCAAGACTTGGGAAGGAGGCGAGGAGGGCCTCCGGGTTACCAGAGTTACTATCAGGTGTTTTGGTATACCCATGTTTCTTAATATGGCCCAGAATTTCTCATGGTTTACAGTCAAAAGCCTTGCTGTAATCAGCAAAACACATATGGATATGCTTTCAATATTCTTTTGTCTTTTCAAGGATCCATCTCACATCTGTGATGATGTCTCTGTTTCCTCGCACTTTCAGAAACCCTGCTTGCACTTCAGGCAGCTCTCGTTCCAAGTATGGTTGTAGTCTCTGCTGAATAATCTTGAGTAGAATCTTGCTAGTATGAGGGATCAGAGCAATTGTGCGGCAATTTCAAGTCAGTGGGATCACCTTTTTTCAGTATTGGTATAAACACAGATCTTTACTAGTCAGTTGGCCATGAATTTGTCTTCCAAATTTCCTACCAGATCCTTATAAGTGTGGTAACAGCTTCATCTGATTGCTGTAATACGTAAGTGGGAATGCCATCAATGCCTGGTGCTTTGTTCTTTGATAAGGCTTTCAATGCTGCCTCGACTTCTTTTTTCATCACCAATGGTTCCTGAAACGGCTGTTGGTCCACTTGATCTTTATGGTATAATGACTCTGTATATTCTTTCCACCTTTTCTTGATCTTCTCAGCATCATTCAACATGGATCCTCGAGCATCTTGTAGCATTCCAATTCCAGGCTTGAATTTTTTTTTAACTCTCGTAGCTTTAGAAAAGCCGATCTTGTTCTTCCTCTAATAGCTTCTGATACTATTTCCTTGCATGTGTTATTGTAGTACTTCTCCTTGTCTTGTCTTACTGCACGTTGGAAATCTCTGTTGAGTTCTGAGATTGCCTCTCTTTCTCCTCTGATTTTAGCTTCTCCGCATTTCTGGACAATTTTCAGAGTTTCTTCAGTCATCCATTTTGGCTGTTTTTGCTTTTTCACTTTATGTAGAGACTTCTCGCTTTCTTCCAACACAACCTTCTTGATGTTATCACATAACTCTTCTGGAACACTGTCATTTGTATCTAAAGCAGCAAGTCAATTTTTCAGGCAGTCTTTAAATTCCATTGGTATATTCTCAAGGTCATATTTTGCTACATTCATGAGTGGCTTTTTCAACTTTAATTTGAGTTTGCATACTAGTAGTTGGTGATCTGTACCACAGTCAGCTCCAGGTTTTGTCTTTGTTAATGTTATCAAACCTTTCCATCATTGTCTTCCACAGATGTAGTCAATTTGATTTCTGTACAATCCATTGGGTGAAGTTCACATGTACAGTCAGCACTTGTGTTGCTAGAAGAAGGTATTTAAGATGAATAGATCATTGGTCTTGCAGAATTCTGTCAGTCTTTCTCCAGCTTCATTTCTGTTATCAAGTCCATATTTTCCAACTACTTTGCCTTCTTCTTTGTTGCCAACTTTTGCGTTCCAATCACCCATGACTATCAGGAAATCCTGTTTGCATGTTCTGTCAATTTCAGCTTGTACTTGTTCATAGAACTCATCAATGTCTTCCTCTTCTGAAGCTGTTGTTGGAGCTGTAACCTTTCGCCGCTTCCTATGTTTGGTTACTCTCCTTTTGGTCCTGGGTCCACTTTGCAGAGGCAGTAGGGTTTGTAGCACAAGACAACCAAACTAGTGTGGTTTAAAAAATAGGTTTTTATATAGAAATAGGCCTCTTACATGGGTACAGAACAGAGGTATATAGTGGTTACCGAGCTGCTTCCGTGTATATCAATGACTCGATGTGTGTGCCTGGGTGTGGGAGAGAGAGGGGGGGGGGGTAAAGAGGAGTGTGTGTCAGAGTCTCATAGTAAGAAGTGTCCGATGAATAGGAAGAGAGAGAGTATTTTTGTCCTTTTCTGTATTTATAGTGAAGTTCTCCTTTTCCAGCACCTCCCTTTGTCATACTTTGGTCTGTTTGAGGTCTGTTATCACCTGATTAGCAAGGAGGGGCTGTTGTTCTGCAGACTATTCTCATCAGGCATGCTAAGCCCATCAAGTCTGGAGCAGTCCTATCTGACATCACCAGGGTGTCAGAGCTGCCTGCAGGCCAAGGTCTGGGAAAAGCCATGAAAACTATGCTAGGCATAATGTCATGCTGTATGCTGACATCTCCCACATTTTTTTTCTGGGAAATGGTGGAAGCAAACCTGTGGTACATGTCCCCGCTGCAATTACTATATACATGATAGTAGGCAGCTTGTCTGCTACCTCCTGTTTAAATACCTTGCTATGTCCAGCAGGTCCCCTATCCTGCACAGTACTGTCTCTATTGTTCTAGAGATGAGCAAGTCCCATTATGAGTCCAAACCTCGTGTCTTAGGTAGGGCAGCCACTACTGGGTGGGGAAACCCAATATGCCACCTCAGTGCCCGTCTTAGAGAGAATGAACAGTGCATAAGGGATGCAGGAATTTCTGAGGAGGTTAAAGCCAAAAGGTACCAGGATGCTATGAGTGAGGGTAGGAAGTAATACTAGACTGCAGCTGACTCTGGTATTCAATGTAGTAGGAAATGCCAAATTAGCAGGCCAAATGAGCCTGGATGTAGAGGTGGATGCTGGAGAAATTAAGTGTAACTACCTTAAAATGTTGATGGTATTTTGTAGGACATGCACTGCAAAGAGATGTACATGTGTTTCATTTTACAACACAGGAAAATTATGATAATGCATAGCAATATTTGTACAGCAGTTAAAATAATAATAGGGTGAATAAAAACATTAAAGACATGATCAGCAGTAGGTGAGTAACCAAATAACAGTTCCCACACAGACACATGAGCATCTTGTAGCAAGTGTTCAACAGTTTGTCGAATGTGCCCATTCTCATAAGTGATGGTGTGAGTCACTTCGGTGGATGTTGTTTTAAGGTGATCAATATAGGCATGGAGTTCTGTAAAGTTGAGCAGTTTATGTAATGTCTCTTCTCCCATGCCAAGTGGTAATGGATGCACAGCAAATGAGATAAAGTCTGGAATGTCAATAAAGTCATTGGTAACCAGCGGTGTGGAATAAGTTGTCCTGTTAATGGTGATGGAGACCAGTGGTGTATGACTGCACTGGGTATTGTTTAGTAAATAGTTTGAACTGTACAGCAAAGTGTTCTTAGGAAGGTGAATGTCATGCATTCTGGGAGCAATTGAAAAAGAAACATTCTGGGGAAAGAACAGATGAAAACAAATGTGTTCAGCTCCAAGGTAATACAAACTGTGTGAGGTAGTCAGGGAGTATGAGAGCTTAACAGTCAGGGAGCAAGAGGAAGAATTGTTACAGCAGGAGGTGTCAGCCTCTTTAAATTGGTGGGGTTCACACCTGAACTGAAATGTAGTCTGCTCACACAAACTGAGGTCCAAAGGCTTGAATGAAGTCAAGGTATCGTCCAGTGGCTGCACCCAGGTGAGATGGTCCACAGGATACATAAGCATGTTATTAAACTGCACACCGATATTAACAACAGGGTAAATAACTATGTGTTGTCCTGACCATGGGATCAAAGTACAGATAGAGCAGCCTTGTGGTGAACAAATGGGAGCACTAACTGTCCACCAATCAAGGTGAGCTATAGCAAATTCAGGTATCTTGGTACTAGCCATATGGACAAGAGATGGTGGCCAGTGTCCCAACTTAGCAGTGATCAGAATTTCCTTTAATATAGTAATAAACTCAATCTGTACTTGATCACAGGCCAGAGCCCAGGAAATATTCTTTCCCAATCTGTATTCTGCATGTGCTAAGATAACAATTTTATGTTCTATAATGGGAGATATAAGAGCAAAGGTATCTACAACTACATCGGACAGTTTAGAGGAAGCTTCATTAATAGTATGTTGTGAGGTAAAACCATCAGAAGCATGCTGCACAGTGGATCCCATTTTATTACGGAGCACCTCTATATCAATTATATTAAGGGCACCCAGTGCAGTCCCTGTGCCACCTAAAATTGTATCAATTAATTCCCGTTTGTGTCATAATTGCTTGGCTTGTGGTGTTACTGACTGCATATCAAACCAAGTATTGAGCATTTGTATGTGGTTGGTAATAAACTGAGAGCAATTTGGATATTTGTGAGTAATTTAGGAAATAGATGCCAAGTAAGGAAATGGTATTCTACCTCATGTAAAACATCATGTGGTGCATCATATTTGATCTGAAAGGGATGTCCTTCCTGAAATGGATGAATATCAGAAAGGTAGAGTACAGGAGGAGCCGAAGTGGTTGGAGGGGTGGGATGAGTGGTGGTAGATAAACAAGATGCATCAAAAAAGAATGAAGTCTCAGTGATGTGCTGTTGATTACTCAGAACCCATGTATAAGTTATTTTCCAGGTACCTTTGTCCTGACAGGAAATATTGTACAAAATCAAGGCAGGAGGACCTAGAAAGTAATGTTCTGGGGTGCCCTCAATTCTTGTGTCCTTTCTAGAGAAGTGGAAACTGGTGGCGCCCACTGTAGTTGAGTGATGTTTAATGAATAGGACACTGGCTTGTCCTGTACGAAAGAGAAACTCAGGATGACCAGATCCTTTCCTTCCGGGGAAGGTGGGGGTATTTCTTGATAGCGATATACCCCATCTGTGGAGTTAGCCCAACCAATCGTGCATATTCGGATGATAGTTCCTGTAATGAGACTTGGGTAGAAGAGAACAGATACAAGAACAACAGGAAACCAGGACATAATAAAAGCTAACTCGTTTCACTCTACTAGGGGGTAAACTGGTGCTCCCCACTTATACTATGCAACCACAGAAATAATGTTTACTATTTATTTACATAACTATTAGACACATGTCCAGTATATAGGACACATCAACTATACAGCAGAAGTAAATAGTTACCATCCTCAAGTGACTTTTGTTCAGAAAGCAGCTGTCTGTGCTGTCTTCAGAAAGCAGCTGTCCGTGCTGTCGTCAGGTGGTACCTGAAAACAAAGACTGATAAAACACGTATTACCCATATGGTTTCAACTGGGTGATGTGTTTCCAATACTGCTGGTTGTCGGGTATTAGGATCTGGTATAGGCTTGGGCCTAGGGTATCCGTAACTAAGTACAGTCCCTCCCACTTTGCAGTTCCAAAGGGGAGGTTTGGTCTAGGTGTCAGGGTCATCACTTTACTCCCAACCTTATACCTGAATTATAGTTGTGTTGATGGACTTTCCTCATAGACAAATAGAAATTAAGTGTTCACTGACTGCATTGTATTTTATTACAGTTCTTACAAGTTTCTTCTTAATTATAAATGCGACACCATTTCTTCTTCGTCTTTCATTTCCAGCATAGTAGACCATATGATCATCAGATGCAAAGTGCCCAAAGCCAGTCCATTTCAGTTCACTGACACCAACATATCAAGTTGTACACATTCCATTTCATTCTTGACCACCTCCAACTTCCCTTGGTTCATGCTTCGTACATTCCATGTCCCAATATGTAAGACATCTTTGCAACTTCTGACTCTCTTTTCATGCGCAGCTACATCAGCAAATCCAACCACATCAGAAATGCTACATCAGCAGTTAGACATCCCAAGGGCTTTGATCCAACCACATTATAAATGCTGGCTTTACTCTGAGAAGTCTTCAGCTCATCTCCAACAGCCATTGGAGTGCCTTCCAACCTGGGGATCTCATCTTCCAGCACTTTAGTGCAATTTGTTTTGTGACTATCCATTGGGTTTTTGTGGCAAGATACAGAAGCAGATTTGCCAAGCCTTTCTTCAATGCAATTAATTTCAGTGTTGTTGCATTTGTCACAGAAATATGATCCTCCGCTTACAACACCATCCCACTTTGCTGCTGCCGAGATGTGTGGTTTGTCTTAGTCTGGTACCTCAGCTGAGACTTGTCTATCTTGGGAGACCCTGCCAGTAGCTGAGCTACTGATAGCTTAGCTCTCAGCATCACTGATGCACACAAGCCCTCACAGCACAAGCTGCAAACCAAGTGAGGGATTATTTACATATTATTTTATTTATTTATTTGTTACACTTTTCTATACCGCCCCTTCCAGAGATCAGGGGCAGTTTACAAATAACCAACATGTTACAGATAACAGATCAGAGAACTATCTACATATCAGCTACAACAGATCCAAAGAACTATTGACATGTCAACTATGAACAATAATTACGAACTTGGGCTTGAGGGAATGGAATATAAGCAGAGTGAGATTTGTGTGTAGGAAGGTGGTCATTGTGAGTGTGGTTATGTTAGGTGTGAAGTAGAGCTGGCATTGTCATTTCCATAATATGCAGTGAAGAGATGTGTTTCTGAATACCTGGAGGTTCTTAATTGAGCGGATTGAGACAGGCAAGGAGTTCCATATACTGGGGGCTGCAAATGTGAATGCTCTATAGCTCATGGTTTGTTTGGTCTTACAAATGGAGGGAGGTTGCAAGAGAATGGAGTGAGCTTTCCCTTCAAGAGCTAGTGTCGGGGGGTGGGGCATGGAGGAGAGTTGAGAGGTAGTACGGTACAATATTGTTAATCAGTTTGAAAGTGGTCATCAGTATCTTGTATTTTATCTGGCTCGATATTGGAAGCCAGTGGAAGTCATATAAGATAGAAGTGATATAGTCAGTTAATCGGGCCTTATAGATGATTCTGGCTGTGATGTTTTGTGCTCTCTGGAGTATATTTAGGTTCCTAGTCAGTCTTCCCTATAACAAGCTGTTACATTAGTCAAAGTAGGGGGGTAACAATAGCTTGTACTACCGATTTGAAGTCGTGAGTGTCGAGAAATGGTTTTAGGTGCTAAATGGTCTTTAGTTTGAAAAAGATGGCCCAAGAGCGGATGGTTCGGAAGAATGTATCTTTGAAGGATACTACCAAAAGCAGAGAGGTTTCACAAAAGAGTAAAGTAGCCCAAATGCCCTCAAGTATGGAGCAGACAGAGCTTAAAGATCCCAAATTACCCATGTCTAACAATAGCCAAATTAATTTGAATAAAATACATTCTCTAAAATGCTTGTATGCAAATGCTAGAAGTCTAAAAAATAAGATGGGAGAGTTAGAATATATAGCACTAAATGAAAGGTTAGATATGATTGGAATATCAGAGACATGGTGGAAGGAGGACAACCAGTGGGACACTGTGACACCTGGGTACAAACTATATCGTAATGATAGAGCTGATCAAATTGGTGGAGGGGTTGCTCTCTATGTTAGAGAGGGTATTGAGTCTGAAAGGATTAAGGTTTTGCAGGAAACAAAATCTGCTGTAGAATCTATATGGATTGAAATTCCATGTAAAAGGGGGAAGGCAATGGCAGTGGGGGTGTACTATCGACCGCCTGGCCAGAATGACCAAATGGATGATGAAATGCTCAAAGAAATCAAGGAAGCTAACAAACGTTACAGCACAGTAATAATAATGGGTGATTTCAACTACCCCAGTATCGACTGGGTCAGTGTCATGTCAGGACATGCTAGGGAGATAAAGTTCCTAGATGAAATAAATGACTGCTTCTTGGAGCAGCTGGTTCATGAACCGACCAGAGGGGAAGCCATATTAGACCTAATCCTTAGTGGAACACCAGATCTAGTGCAAGAGATAAGGTTGTTGGGGCCACTTGGCAATAGTGATCATAGCATGATCATCTTTGATTTAATTAGTGGAGGAAGGATAGTAAGGAAATCCACAGTACTACCTTTTAACTTTCGAAAAGGAGACTATGATAAAATGAGGAAAACAGTTAAGAAAAAACTAAAAGGAGCAGTTGCAAAGGTTAAAGACGTACATCAGGCTTGGCTGTTGTTGAAAAATACTATCTTGGAAGCCCAGACCAGCTGTATTCCACGCTTTAAGAAAAGTGGAAGGAAGTCCAAAAAACTGCCAGCATGGTTTAAAGGTGAGGTCAGAGAGGCTGTTGTTGCCAAAAAAGCATCTTTTAGGAAATGGAAAAAAGAGCCAAACGACGAAACCTGGAAACAGCACAAGCACTGGCAAGCCAAATGCAAGGCATTGATAAGGCAGGCAAAGGGAGAATTTGAGAAGAAGCTTGCTGCGGAAGCAAAAACGTGAAGTAAAGACCTTTTCAAGTACATTCGTAACAAAAAACCTGTGAGAGAGTCAGTTGGTCCATTAGATGATAAAGGGGTTAAAGGAGCACTAAGAGGCGACAAGGCGATAGCAGAGAGACTGAATGAATTCTTTGCTTCAGTCTTTACTGAGGAAGATGTAGGGATGTTACCCATGACTGAAGTGGTATTTAAAGGTGCGGAAGAATTGAAGGAAATATCGATATATCGGGAAGATGTATTACAACTATTAGATAAACTGAAGAGTAGCAAATCACCTGGGCCGGATGGTATACATCCAAGGGTGTTGAAAGAACTGAAATACGAGATTGAAGACCTGCTATTAGTAATCTGTGAACTATCATTAAAATCATCTCTAATACCTGAAGATTGGAGGATCGCCAATGTAACACCAATTTTTAAAAAGGGTTCCAGGGGTGATCCGGGAAACTACAGACCGGTGAGCCTGACATCAGTACTGGGAAAAATGGTAGAAACCATCATAAAGAATAAAATTACTCAGCATGTAGATAGTCATGACCTAATGGGAGACAGCCAACATGGCTTTAGACAAGGAAGATCTTGTCTTACTAATCTGTTATGTTTTTTTGAAGGAGTGAATAATCAGGTGGACAAAGGTGAGTCGGTTGATATTGTGTATCTGGACTTTCAGAAAGCCTTTGACAAGGTCCCTCATGAGAGACTTTTGACAAAACTAAAGAGTCATGGGATAGGAGGCAGTGTACTATTGTGGATCAGGAGCTGGTTAAAAGATAGAAAGCAGAGGGTAGGGCTAAATGGCCAATTTTCCCAATGGAGAAAGGTGAATAGTGGTGTACCCCAAGGATCTGTGCTGGGTCCGCTGCTTTTTGACATATTCATAAATGACCTGGAAAGGAGGACTTCCGGTAGGGCAATGAGCTGATCGGGTCGCCTACGATCAGCTCCGGGAAATCTGCCCCGCATATCTGCTATTAATTCCTCTAAAAGTGGGCGCAATCACTGTATCCCAACTACCTAAGACAAGGGGGATAGTTGGCACTGAGAGCAGTATTTTAACGACACCGCGAGCCCGATGGCGACGAAAACACCGCGGAAAGAGAAGTTGAGAGCCACGGAGGGCAAAATGGCGGAAGGCTCTCCAGCCAGCCCGAAACCTAACAGTCCCCCAGATCTGGTGAAGGAAGTGAGCGCGGCTGTGGTCCAGGCTCTGGATGCTCGCCTCCAGGAGTTGGTAGATCGGATCCAGACTGTTAGCCAAAATCTGACCGATTTCACAGGGCGCATGGACCAGGTGGAAGCCAGGGTCTCTGATGTCGAGGACGCCCGGCACTCCCTGGAAATCAAAGTCGCGGCCCTGGAGACTATGGTCCGGCAACAGGGCGACAAGCTGGACGAACTTGAGAATCGGGGACGTAGAAAAAACTTACGATTCATCGGCATCCCGGAGAGTGTGGCTGATGGCGCGCTGTTTGCATACCTACAGTCCTGGATAGAAAACCTACTGCAGGGCCAGAACGTGGATCCCATCAAGCTGGAACGTGTCCATCGACTGGGCCAGCGGTGGGAACAGCTGCGGCGTCCGAGGGCAGTAATAGCCCGATTCTTGGACTACAGACAGAAAGAACTGGTTCTCCGGGCCGCCCGTGGCCGCACTCTGCAGCAACAGGACTCGCCGCAAATCCTGGTTTTCCAGGACTATTCGGCGCTAGTGAGCCAGCAACGGCAGGCCTTCTCCGAGGTCTGCACACAACTTCGGAACCAAGGAGTGCGCTTCTCGCTCCTCTATCCGGCCCGCCTACGAGTGGAGACTAATGGGCAGACACGTTTCCTGACAACGCCGGAGGCGGCTGCCTCCTTGCTGAGAACAGTGTCTTCCCCAGCCGCGTCTCCCTCATGAAGTCGGCACCGCGCACATGGCTGGAGAAGTGTTGGTTCCCTGACAGAGTGAGACTCGGGCCCAGTGTGAGGCCTGGATTGTAGTGCTGGTTCTATGCGTGGTTTTAGACGCCACATTGTAGCATCTACGGAACTGACTCAGTTGTAACCTGCTACAATTAGCTACATTATTATACTGTTCTTTTTGCGGTGATTGTTAATGTTTTCACTGTTTTATTGTTGCCATCTCCAAGCTACTTTCGAGGAGGTAAGGTAGGAGTGGTCCAGTGCCTCGGGGGTGCTGTTTGGGACGGGGGAGCGGGGTGGGGGCGGAATTGTGAAGTGGAGTAACTTCGCTAACAGGTTCCATTTCTTTCTCACTTTAAGCTCTCCATCGGGGGTCGATGCTCCCCCCCCCATTCTCCCCCCCCCTATTCTCCCCCGCTGAGCGAGAATAGCAATGGCCTCTGCACGCTAGGTGCTGGTCCGGCCTGTATGTAAGTTTCATTTACACTATGACTGGGAGCCCGATGGTGCGGCGTCCAGAATTGTGACATGGGGTAAATTTGTTAACAGGCTCTAGATCTTTTGTTACTTTTTGTTCCCCATTGAAAGCTCGATGTCCCCCCCCCCTTTCCCCCCCCCCCCCCTGCAGAGCGGGAATAGCAAGGAACTTCGTACGCTAAGTGTTGGCCCGGCCTGTATGTAAATCTCATTTATACTGTCACTGGGACCCCGATGATGCGGCGCTCCGGGACCAGCTAGCAGTCTGTTGCCCGAGAACGGAGTGAGGAGCATCCTTATGTTTATAGCTCAGTGCCGGGCCTGCCTCGTGCGAGTGGGACGGCGGAGCCGGTTTATCGATTGAATGTGCAGGCTCCGCCCAGAAATCAGTCTCCTTGTGACCTACAGAAGACTCTGGGTGGATCCCCCTTCGGGAAAATTGGGCCGGACTGCGTACCAGGGGTCCCTGGGGATACCAAGCTGAATCGTAGCTGTGTTGGGGCTCCGGGAGAAGAGTGATGAACGGGGGCCCTCTTATGGGGGGGAGCGGAAGTTCACTAATGATGACTGTGAGGGGAGCCTCAATGGGTATATTGGGTGGTCCAGGGGGTGTCCAGATAGTGGGGTTTGATTTTTAGTCAACTCTAAGAGCTTGTGTAGAGTTGATCGGGTGGGGGTGGGGGAGGGGCGCTTAGGGTGCCAGTCGGGCCAGCGATGCAGATCCCGGTTAGGAACGCCCTAGGCTCACTACATGGATCGGGGATGTTTGGGGCAGTCCCGACTGCCGTAGGGAAGTTGTCCAACCATGGGGGTGGACTGGTAAGTCGGATAGTGGGAGGGCTGGGGGGAGGTAACTGGGAGGGGGGGGGAGGCTTAGGGAAGGGAAAGCACGCACCTTATTGTCGCCAGATATGCTGTATTGTATGGTTTTTATAATTACTGAGGGGAGCTCCAGGCTGGGGGAGCTCCCTCCATGGGCTCAGGTTTTCTGTCTTGGAGGCCCCTTGACACTGCCCCGTGCCTCTGAAAGTAATTACTTGGAATGTCTGTGGCTTAGGGACCCCAACTAAGCGTTATAAAATCTTGCAGGCCTTAACCAGGCAACACTGCGATGTGGCCCTACTCCAGGAAACGCATCAATCTGAGGCAGAACATGCAAAACTCTGTCGGGGTTGGGTGGGGCAGGTCTGGGGGTCCCCGGCGCGAGGGAAAAAGGGAGGTGTAGCCATTATGATACACAAGAGGGTACGCTTTGCTATGGAAACGATGGTGGCGTCGGACGATGGGCGGTTTCTTCTATTGGCGGGGAGCCTGGAAGGGCGCTCAGTGATTATTGGTAATGTATATGGCCCGAATGGGATACAGCCTGGCTTCTATAACGCTCTTGCCTCTAGAATTGAGCAACTTCCGGATTTCCCACTGCTCCTGGGGGGAGATTTCAACGGGGTTCTGGACGTCGAACTTGATACATCTCGGGGTGAGGCGGCGAGAGAGCGGGTTCCGTTGGCTCGGGTGCTACAGCGCCTTCGTGATAGACTAGGATTAGTTGACCCATGGTGTTTGCTTCACCCTGCCGAAAGAGATTTTACCCACCAGTCTAGGGCCCATGGTTCTAGTGCCCGAATTGATTACTTCTTAGTGTCCGGGGCCCTGTTTACCCATGTAGGGGAGATGCAGATTGGCCCCCTAGAAATCTCCGACCATGCGATGGTCGGGATGGAGTTGCACTGGGGGATAGTACAGAATCGGACGAGACTCTGGAGACTTCCCTTGGGGTTGTGTCAGGACGTTGAGTTCCAGCATTTTTTGCAACGGTGCTGGCGGGAGTTTATGGATGACCATCGTTGCCATAGTGAAGACCCAGAGTTGGTGTGGGAAACCGCAAAAGTGGTGCTAAGGGGTGATATTATCGGGTTTGCCGCCCGGAAGCGTCGGCTGATAGCGGAGCGGGTGATAGGTCTGGAGCGTCTGGTTACCCGTCTGCGACGGGTGTGTGCTCACCACCCGACTGCAGCGAACAAGAAAACACTGGGAGGCCCAGGTAGACCTTAATGAATTGCTCCACCAAAGAGCAAAGAAATCTGTCCTCTATTATAAATACCGTCTACATTGTTTTGGAAATAAACCAGGGAAGCTGCTGGCGCGTTGTTTGCGGGGGCAACGGGGGTTCTCCTTAGTGACAGCCCTTCGAGATGAACAGGGACGTTTATTGAAAGACTCTGTTGAGATAGCTCGGGCCTTCCGGAACTTTTTTCATAAATTATATAAGGCGCAGCCCCCGTCCTTGGTGGAGCTAGATGAGTACCTGAATTCGCTGCACCTGCCACGGCTTACAGAAGAACAGAGAGAGACCCTAGAACTGCCTATCACTGCACAAGAGATATCCTCCGCGATTTCCACAGCTAGTTGTTATAAATCACCGGGGCCGGACGGTCTGGGAGCCGAGTTCTATAAACTTCTGGCTGAGCCGGCGAGCCCCCTCCTAGCGGAGGTATTTAATGGGAGGGCGGAGAGAGGGGCCTACCGCTGTGGGAATAACCATGCCCATCTTACGTTGATCCCCAAGCCGGGAAAAGACCCCTTATTGGTAGGGTCATATCGCCCCATTTCCCTGCTTAATTTTGACATTAAATTGAACGCGAAGGTGTTGGCTACGCGTTTGGCAACGGTTATAGGCCAGCTGGTGCACGACTCCCAAGTGGGGTTTGTCAAGGGGAGACATGCGGTCCGTAACCTACGGAAGATCCTGGCATCCTTAGAGTGGGTGCATGCCCATCAAATGCCTTCCCTACTTATAAGTTTTGATGCCGAGAAGGCCTTTGACAGGGTGGATTGGCATTTTCTTCGTCAACTTCTCCCACGATATGGACTAGGAGACAAATTCTGTGGGATGATTGGGAGTTTATATGTGCGGCCTACGGCGGGGGTGCTCTGCAATGGTATCCTGTCCGAGGAATTTCCTCTGGAACGGGGCACAAGACAGGGGTGCCCTCTCTCCCCCTTATTATTTGTGTTGTCATTGGACCCGTTGATCCGGACTATAGAGGCTTCCAAGGAGATACAGGGAATTCGAATAGGCTCACAGGAATTCAGGCTCTCGGCCTTTGCTGACGATATTCTGGTCCATTTGCTCGCTCCGGAGCATACACTACCGAAATTATTGGAGGAATTTGAGCGGTTTGGTACCCTAGCCGGATTGCGCATTAACCGAGATAAGTCTGAGGCGTTAGACATATCCACGCAGTTGGCTGGGATTTGGGCGGGGACATTCCCCCTCAGATGGGCGGGCGATGAATTTACCTACTTAGGTATAACGCTGACCCGCAACCCCCAACTGTTGTATGCGCGTAACCTAGCACGATCCCTGAAGCGGCTTCAGCAACAGCTGAAAGCATGGGAATTACTCCCGCTATCCCTTTTAGGGAGGGTTGCAGCGATTCAAATGGTGATCTTACCAAGGCTGCTGTATTGGTTCCAAACATTGCCCGTCTGGCTGTTAAGTAGAGACATCCGGCGCTTCGAGATCACCATTAGATGGTTCCTCTGGAAGGGAGGGAAGGCACGCATCCCATGGGCACGAATGGTAGGGTCCTGGCGCGAGGGGGGGATGGGCCTTCTGGATCTTAAGGGATATGCCGTGGCCTGTCAGGCGCGTTACCTTGGGGACTGGCTGGGGGGGACAGAGGTTTATACACCTCGAGCCCTCGAAGAGTGTTTTGTGGCACCTTGGACATTACTGGGAGTACTACATGGGACTCACCATACCCTTCCTCGTCATGTAGCGTGTAGTGAGCTGATCGGTTCTGCTCGGCGCTCTTGGAAGTATTTTAATCTTCGCTGGCATAGCTCGTGGAGGGTCTCCAGTTGGCTCCCCTTACAGGGGAATGCAACATTTGTCCCAGGCTCGGAGACGAGGGTGTTTCGGGAATGGGCCACCCGAGGTATTCAGAATGTCGGACATGTGGTTGAGCCTTCTGGACACTGCAAATCCTTTTCGACCTTAAGTAGAGAATACGACATCTCCCCTCGGCATTGTTTTGCCTACCTACAACTTGCGCACTACGTGTCGTCCCTCCCCTGCGAGGAGATACAGGTGGATCGCTCGGCGCGGATTTTGTAGTTTTTTGGTTTGGGGGAGGAGGACCCCCCAACGATTTTGGCTTATAAGAAGCGTTGGGCTAAGTTTTGTTCTGGCCCCGACTACCGGGGTGTCGAGGCAGCTTGGGGAAGGGAATCGGGAGAAGAAGTGCCCATTGGGGCAGTCCTGCAGGCCCTTAAAGGTATAGGGAAGCTGTCCCTGGAGGCCCGATGGAGGGAGATTCAATTTAAATGCATCACTAGGGCGTATTTTTCTCCGCGGAGGGCGTTCCGCAGTCGCTTAACGCTGGATGGGTCTTGCCCGAAATGCTCAGAGCCTCTGGCAACTCTTTTCCATATGTGGTGGGGGTGTCGGCTAGTACGCTCTTATTGGGCTAGGATTTGTGCCTTTCTAAACCGCCTATTACAGCGGCGTGTGCGATGGACCGGGGCCCTCGTTGTCCTAGACCGGCTTGACCCCCCCTGCCCAGTGGTAGAGGGTGAACAGGTGTTGGTGCGTAAGGCCTGCTTGGTTGGGAAGGGACCCATTCTGCGTCTCTGGCGAGAAAGTAGTCCACCTTCATTTGGTGAATGGCGCAATTGTTTCCACCAACTTTTGCTCACCGAGAGATGGAGGGCACGGGGCAGTGTCAAATGCTGGACAGCTTTTATGCGGGTCTGGGAGCCTTATATACAGCAGCTTACTACCAGGTGTCGCAATGAGATCTTACATGTTGGTAACTGAGGAGTCATGTGTTTGGGGAGTGATGTGAACTGAATGAAGCACGGTGAGAGGTGCCTGGAGGAGGTTGGGTGGTGTGCTTTGGGTGAGGGGGCGGTGGGGGGCCGGGTAAAGGGTGGGGGAGGAATGGGGGATTAAGGGGGAAAAATCATACCATCTGTTATCTTTGTTCTGTTTATCCTCTGTGAGGGGATCAGAGTACACCCCTCTGAGGATTATTGTATATTGTATGTGGACTGTGTTGATGGTTATTAAATAAAGTATATAAAAAAAAAAAATGACCTGGAAAGTGGAATAACGAGTGAAGTTATCAAATTTGCAGATGACACAAAACTATTTAAAGTTGTTAAAACCCAAGAGGATTGTGGAAAATTGCAAGAGGATCTTGATAAATTGGAAGACTGGGCATCAAAATGGCAGATGAAATTTAATGTGGACAAGTGCAAGGTTATGCACCTAGGGAAGAACAACCCAAACTACGGTTACACGATGCAAGGTTCCACATTAGGAACCACCACCCAGGAAAAAGATTTAGGCGTCATTGTGGATAACATGTTAAAACCCTCGGCCCAGTGTGCAGCGGCGGCCAAGAGAGCAAATAGAATGCTAGGTATGATAAGGAAAGGAATGGAAAATAAAACAAGATATTATAATGCCTCTATATCGTTCCATGGTGAGACCGCACCTTGAATATTGTGTGCAATTCTGGTCGCCGTATCTTAAAAAGGATATAGCGATTTTAGAAAAGGTTCAGAGAAGAGCCACCAAAATGGTAAAGGGGATGGAAGATATGAAGAAGTCTATAAATTAATGAACGGAGTGGAACGGGTAAACGTAGATCGATTGTTTACCTTATCAGAATATAGAAAGACTAGGGGACATGCAATGAAGCTACAGGGTAAACTATTTAAGACTAATAAAAGAAAATATTTTTTCACTCAACGTGTAATCAACCTCTGGAATTTGTTGCCGGAGGATGTAGTAAAGGCTGTTAGTGTAGCTGGGTTTTAAAAAGGGTTTGGACAAGTTCCTGGAGGAAAGGTCCATAAACCATTATTAAGAAGGGACCCAGGATATCAATGCTTGAACCAATACAAGCATTGTGGAACCTGTGTCCCTTGGGGAAACTGCTAGGTACATATGACCTAGATTGGCCACTGTTGGAAACAGAATACTGGGCTTGATGGACCTTGGTCTGACCCAGTATGGCATATCTTATGTTCTTATGGCTCTTTGCTTTATGTGAGGTAACATACTGAGAGATTGATCGATAAATATACCCTAATATTTAACCTCCTGCTTCACTGGGAGGACAATGTTGTTAATGGAGATAGATTGGGAGTGGGAAGGTGTTTGATTCCTTGATATTGTGATGACGAAGGCAGTTCAGAGGAAATGGAATGGCAGAAAAGTGAACCCTGTTCCTTTAAAAATGCTAGCATTCAGGGTTTCCCTAGTAACCAAGAACCTCCGAGTCAGAGTACAGCCAGCATCAAGCCCCGCCCACTTCAGCACATCAGAGCTAGGTTGAATCCTAGCAGCTCCCACGTGTGCTGGGAGAAGGGTATGGTCCCTAAGAAAGATCAGTTTAAAACTGCTGGGTTTGAGCAGTCAGGGAGCACAGGCACGAGGACAGGCAGTAGTGCAGGCCGAGGAGTCTCGAGAGGAGCACCAGAAGGCAGCAGAGGAGCCTTGGGAAGCACGAGAAGAGTTGGAACCAAGAGCAGAGACGAGCTGTGGGATCTAGGAGCAACAGGTCCAAGGCAGACACAGCTAAAAGGGAAATTGCCACGAGGAAGGCAAGCGTTTGATGAGAGAAGGCAGCATGGCTTTGAGCAGGAAGGAGTGGAACAACTAAGAGGCCCAGAGTTCAGGCAAGTGTATGTTCCAGAGTCCCTGCATAAGAGAAAGTTGAAGGAGTTAGTTCCTACTGTAGGAAGTAACTCAGCTAGCCAGCTAAGCTGTAAAAGTAGAGAGAATAGCTTGTCTGCATTCCCTAATCTAAGTCTCTCTGAAGAAATAGAGCAGAAGAAACTATTGCTAGAAAAATTAAATGAACTGTTGCAGAAGCAGAGTAGTAAGCTCTACGACCAGGTACCCTCTGAGAACTGCTGCAATGAATTTGTAGAGGAGATGGAAGTAGAATCTTATGATAATGAGCCTGAAGAAATACAATGCTCATTTTGTAGGGCAAACAAGCCGGAGGTGTGCTGAAGCTTAAGCACATGTGAATGAATGAATGTTTAAAGTAATGAAGCTTGTTTGAATGAGAGATACAGCAAAGGAAAATAACTGGAGGTTTTAAGCCAAGCTGTTTCTCCTATATGCCTGGAAGTGAAATGAAACTTAATGGACATTTTGAAGCTGTCTGTATGTAAGGAAGCTGTGAGTAAAACAGTCTTCCTATGAAGTTAACTTGTTTAAAGAAAGTTTACAGCCTGAGCTTTGGAAGCTAATTCCGGTGTCAAAGTTAACTGCTTAAACTGACCTACCTGTGAATACAACTTGTGAACTTTATTCTTTGTTTTTGGAGAAGAATCCATTTTTGAGTTCAGCACTGTTAAATTTGATGCGAGGGGAAAAATCCCAAGAAAATAAAATATTCTCTGTTTTTGCCTAACCACTTGTGGTCACACTACTTTGCCATAGAGAATAAGTAAACTACAGTACCCAGCAGCCCTAGCTGGTAGACATATTGGTGAACCTTATTCAAAGGGCAACAAGGCGACACTCTCCTGCTGCCCGGCTATACGCCCGGCCAGGAGGTGGCGACAATATATATAAGACTTCCATTTTTTTTAAGTTAATGCTGAGATTATTGGAGTTCAACCAGGATTCAGTTTCACTGATGCAGTCAGATAGCTGGTGATACGTGGGGTTCATTATATCAATAGGGAGAGACAACATGATGTTGTCAACTTATATGTAGTATCCAATGTTAAATTTTTTGAAGATGGTGGTGATTGGCTGGAGGTATAGTTTGAATAATAGGACTCAGAGGGCAGAACTTTGGGGTATCCCTTGCTCTTGGGGGAAGGTAGCAGAGGCTTCATGACCAACTTGAACACAAAGTCTACAGTTTGAGATATTCAATTTAAACCATTTGAGGACTGTTCCGCCTAATCCTATTTGCGCCAGTCTTGTGATGAGGGTATCATGATTAATGTTGTCAAATGCAGAGGCGATATCGATAAAGACCAGTATGAATGCTCGCTTAGTGTCATCTATGCCTCAGATGAGGGAGTCAAGTAAAGCTATCAACAAAGTTTTGACTCCGTGGAATGGGCAGAATCTGTATTGGTGGACATCCAGGGGGGCATTGAGATCAATGTAGTCTTGAAGTTGCATTTGGATAACGTTTTCAATGATTTGGTCACAAAAGGAATGCTTGCTATTAGCCTATATGATCTTGATTCATTTCTGTTGAGGGTCTTGTTTTTTAAAATGGGACGAATGGATGATAGTTTAAGATCAGTAAGCATGACTCCTTGGTGGAGAGATTGGTCTATTATATGGAGGAGGTAAGGGGCCAGTTCTGTTTTTGTTGACTTGATCCAGGAAATGGGACATGGGTCCAGAGGGGAGATTGTCATATTAATGTTGTTTATAGTGTTTAGTAAGAGCTTCTGATCTATTAGGAGGAAGCTGTGCAAGGAATTAGGGTTTGCGGGAGGTTCGGGTTGGAGGGAGATGATGTGAGTAGTATTCTTATTTTTTATCTTGTCTGCAAAAACGTCAGCTAGGGTTTGGGATTTTATGTTGCATATTTCAGATTCGTGTTGGTTGGTTTTGGTTAGGGACCTGACGATATCAAATAGCTCTCTTCATTGGTTAAGAGCTCGATTTAGGATCCTAGTGTGATAGTCTCTCTTTGCTTCATTTATTGCGTCCTTGTAGGTATTAAGTGAGGTGAGATAGTGTTGTTTGTCTTCTTGTGTTTTAGTTACTCTCCATTTTTTTTCTAGCGTTCTTAATTATTTTTTTAGGTTTGCTAGTTCATGAGTGTACCATTTTTCTGATTGTTTATGTGTGGGCCTAGAGTGATTACTAGGGGTTGCTGCTGCTTTTTGTATGGAGATGTTCCAAATACTTAGTGAGATGTTGGGGTCTGGTGAGTCCATTACAAGCTGGGGCAATATACTCTCCAGGAAGGCATCCCTGTTGAAGTGAGTGAATCGCCTGGTTTGGGGTGATGTGATAGGTGCAGTAGTGAGGGGGGGGGATGTAATAGGATATGGAAAGATACTAGGTAGTGGTCAGACCAAGGGACCTGAGAGGTTGATGGAGGGTTGTATATGGGGTGTTTTGCAGTTAAGATGGGAAGAAAAACAAGGTTGAGGGAGTTTCCCTTTGTATGAGTGAGTAAATTTATAATTTGCTGAAATCTCATGTCGGCCATTGAGTCAAAGAGTAAGTGGTATGGGTGGTGCTGAGAGAAGATAGGTTAAGGTCTCCTAAAAAGATATGGGGTTTTCTAAGAGATGCTGAGCAGGCTGATTCAAGAACTGGAGTTAAATTGTTATGGTTGGGTGAGGGGGGTCTATAAATAAGGCATAGCGACAAGTCCTTGTTTTCAATTTTGAGCATATCTATTCCATCAAAGTTGCTGGAGAAGGAGGGGATGGCTCTGAGTTCTACTTTGCTTAATATGAGTACTCCGCCTCCCCTCTTGGAGTTCCTAGGGCAGTTGAAGAGGTCAAATTCCTTTATTTGCAGAAGGTTCAATAACACATTGTCAGAGGAGGAAAGCAAGATCTCAGTGATGCAGAGAATGTCAGGACTCTCGTCCTTGACTAGGTCTATGATCACTGGTATTTTGTTTCTTATAGATCTTGCATTAATGAGGATGCATTTTTTTTGAGTGAACATGTTAGAGGTGTTTGGTGGTTGATATATCTGTGATGGATAAATAGGTATTAACCTATTGCGAGATTTGTTATGTCTTGAGTGGGATCCATGCATATATGCATACATATTATTTTGAATTATATATAATTATTTACATATTAATTTGAATTATAAATTAATTATTAACTAAACAAAATAATGCCTCCCTGAAGAGAAAGTTCTGGATCTCAGGAGTGAGCTTCTACAGGGTGGCCCAAAAAAAGTGAGAATATCTCGCAGCATATACGTTATTTAAAAATTCAAAGAGACAGATGTAAACGATTGATAAATTTTAAAAAAAAAGATGGCGACCGGAAATTGTCGAAATAAAGATGTTATATAGCTAAAAAAGGTAAATAAGTAAACTATTTAAGCTTTTAATTTACAAGATGTTCTCACTTTTTTTGGGCCACCCTGTACAGATGAAGAAGATCCCATACTAGTTTTGAGGCAGCCGGAAAGGCAGCTGTGAGAGAAAGCCCCCCCTCTCCCCCTCTTGGGCTGCAGCGAGACAACACTTACACATACCCTTTCTCCCAGAAAACCAGTAGACCAGAGCATACCAGTCTAAACAGGTCACTCGGGAATGCTTTATGAGAGCCCACTGTTCCCCCCCTTCAGGGGCTACCGATTGGTGAAGAAGAGATACCTGGGGCGAATGGGAAGGTAGCAAGGGGGTTTGAGAACGTACTGTATATAAGACTGTGTGGGACGTCATTTAGGGGCTCAGATCTTTTGTCCAGAGTGCCGGCTCTGTCTATCTGAGTCTGTGTACACAATAAAAGATTCTGTTTGCATTCTAGTCTGTCTGTGTGTTCCTTCCGAGGGTGTGGGTGACAGGGTTCCTGCTTCATTTTGGTGCATTGCCGGGAAATCCTTTCTCCTCGCACCCGCGGAGGGAACCTCTCTGCGGTTCTGCAGAACCGAGCCTCGGCCGGCCAGTGCCGGCCCCCCAGGTCGTCAACGGTCCTTGGCGCCACTGGGTCCCTTGTGTCTGGACGGACTCCTTGACGCGTCTGGCTGGTCGGTCCCGGCGGGCTGATTACTCTGTTTGAAATCCGGCAGGATAGACTGGCATCCAAACATTCTCCGGCCGGAGGTCTGGTGAGTACTACTGCCTTTCTGTTTTGGGTAGTTCTGTGCGTCTGGTAATCTGGTAGACCTGGTCTTCTGTAATCCTGTAGCGGTTTGATCACCTGCACGAGCGGTCCGAGTAAGGACCCGGGGGGGGGTTCTCTGAAACCACCGCTCGTCCTGTCTGTGCTGAGGGGGGGAAGGAAGGGTAGCTGTGTATATGTGTACCTGTTGTTAATGTGTTTCTGTCCTTTCTCCCGTCGTTTCCTTCGTTGTCCTGTGTGTGAGGTCCAAGCAACTGGGCTCTCCAAGTGCTCCCTCCTCCCCTTGGGGAGACGGAGTCCAGGTCTCCCCTCAAATGTCCTGTTCAGTGTTCAGTGTGTCTCTCTGTTTGTCGGTTTAACCCTGTGTGAGCTGGAAATACTGCCAGTGTTACTGCATTGAGACTTGTGCATTGTGATTGTGATTAGAGCATATTGGGATTAGAGCATGGGGGCGGGAGAATCTAACGGGCAGACACCCCTGCAGTGTCTGCTCCATAATTTTAAGTCTGGGTTTGGAGAGGATTACGGGGTTTCACTCTCTGCCTCTCGATTGTCTGTTTTATGTGAACGGGAGTGGCCAGCCTTAGTGAAGCTGTGGCCTCCCCAGGGGTCCACTGATTTGCCTACTGTGTTTTTAGTCCATCAGATTGTAGTGAAGGAACACCCGGATCAGTTTCCCTATATTGATTCATGGCTGGCCATATGCCAGAAACAGCCAAAATGGCTCCAGCGCTGCCATGAGGATCAGTGTAGAATAATGGTGGCAGCTGCCAGTCGCCGGAAGGAGCGAACACCTGCCCCTGTCTACCAGGGGCGGGATTCCCCGGAGGTCCCTGCACGCCCCTCAATCTGCTTTACCCTACTGTCCCGTCCGCGCCCTTACAGGAACCGCCCCTAACAATGAAGAGTCAGAAGAACCTTCCCCCGGGGCGGGTGAAGCAGGACTTGGGGAGGATTCTGCAGATTCCAGCTCCTCATCAGATTCCCTTTCTCATAGTGATACGCCCCTACAGACCCCTCCATCATCCTCCTCTCCTCCTACTCCCGGTACTGCCTCTAGTGTTATAGCCTCACCACCTGAGAGCACTCCGGCTGAGCTCTGCGGTCAGCTGCTGCAGAGAAGCAGGCAAAACAGGATTTCCAACTGCCTTTACGACAAGTACAGGGACTCCCGTACCTTGATGCTGCCAGACGGGTGGCAGTAGGACCTTCTAGTCTGATATATGTTCCTTTCTCTACCACTGACCTGCTGAATTGGAAAACCCATTATGCCTCCTATACTGAAAAGCCTCAGGAATTGACAGACCTTATGACTAGTATTATGCAAACGCACCAGCCTACGTGGTCAGACTGTAGACAATTGCTTTCCACCCTATTCAGCACGGAAGAACGAGCACGTATTGTGCGGGCCACCTTCACATGGCTGGAGGCACATCCTGCAGACGCTGGGGTTATAAATCCCCGGCAGCAAGCAACTGTGGATTTCCCGAATGAAGACCCTGAGTGGAACCCGAATAATCTTGAAGGAGCATGGGCTCTCACTCGCTTCCGGACCGCGCTCCTTGAAGGCCTCAAGAAGGGAGGGCAGCGGGCTATGAATATCAGCAAGATTGCAGAAATCCTCCAGCTTCCTGATGAGAGCCCAGCAGTGTTTTATGAGCGTCTGTCAGAAGCGTATCGACTGTACACCCCTTACGATCCAGCAGCTCCTGAGAACCTTCGTATGATGAATACCGCTTTCGTAGCAAAGGCCCAGGGTGATATACGGCGGAAGCTGCAGAAATTGGAAGGATTTGCGGGCATGAACGCTGCACAATTGATGGAAGTGGCACAGAAGATCTTTGTAAATCGTGATCAGGAGTAGAGGCGAGAATCTGAGCGTCGGATGAAGAAGAAGGCAAATTTCCTAGCGGCTGCCCTAACCGAACGGCCACCAGTATCGGCCTGGACCGGGAGCAGGGGATGTGGACGAGGACGAGGACAAGGACAAAGGGGGCCGAGATTTCTCCTGGGCCCCAATCAGTGTGCATACTGTAAAGAGGAGGGACATTGGAAGAATGAGTGTCCAAATTGGAGGGGGCAATATCCATCCATGAGGGGCGCAAGGGTAACCGTACACACCACATGAGGGCGGGGCCAGTCCATGGTATATCCACACGATACTTTCCCGCCCCCTCCACCAGATCTTGAAGGCCTCGCAGCAGTGGAACATTATGACTCGGATGAAGACTAGGCCAGACCGGACTCCAAGCTTCTGTTGGGTCCCCAGGAGCCTATGGTCAAGATGAACTTAGGGGACCAAGAAATGCAGTTCATGGTTGATACCGGAGCAACACACTCAGTGGTTACTCAGCAAGTGGCCCCGATTTCCTCCCAGATGGTAACTGTAGTGGGAGCCACGGGAGAAAGAGTGCAACGATCCTTTCTGCAAAACCGCATGTGTCAGTTGGGGGGACGGACTATCACCCACCAGTTCCTGTAGATGCCTGAATGTCCTATACCCCTGTTGGGGAGGGATGTCCTGGCGAAACTACAGGCCCAGATATCATTCGGGCCCGGGGTCCAGGCTGAGCTCGACATACCCAGCCTGGGCCCAGCAGTTTTGGTATTGTCCGTCCCCCGGGAAGAAGAATGGCGGTTGTTCGAGGACAAACTCAAGCCTGATGTGATTGCCCCGGATAAGTGGGATGCAGTACCCCCAGGAGTATGGGCAGAAGGCAACCCCCCCGGAATGGCCATCAACATCCCTCCTGTCTGTATCGAGTTGAAACCAGGAGTCTCCCCAGTACACATGCGGCAGTATCCGCTGCCATGAGCGGCTGTGGAAGGAATTCATCATCATCTGGAGCGGCTCCTGCGGTACGGTATCCTGCGGCCCTGTCAATCAGCATAGAACACTCCTTTACTACCAGTCCGAAAGCCAGGTACTACCGACTACCGACCTGTCCAGGATCTCCGCCGCGTTAATGACGCCGCTGTGACTCTGCATCCAGTGGTACCCAACCCCTATACCCTGTTGGGTCTCATCCCAGCAGTGGCCTCTCATTTCTCCGTGCTAGATCTGAAGGATGCCTTCTTTTGCATACGTCTGTCTGCAGAAAGCCAACACCTCTTCGCCTTTGAGAGAGAGGACCCTGCCACTGGCAGTAAGACCCAAGTAACCTGGACTCGCTTACCACAGGGGTTCAAGAACTACCCCACTATCTTCAGTACCGCTCTGGCCCAGGATCTTGCTGGTTACCTCCCGGGGGTGTCTGGGAGACGAGCCCTCCTGCAGTACGTTGACGATCTGTTGGTTGCTGCTGACTCTGAGACTGAATGTATTCTGGCAACCACAGAGCTGCTACAGTTGTTGTATAAGGCGGGCTACCACGCCTCGAAGAAGAAGTCTCAATTATGCCAGTTGGAAGTGAAGTACCTGGGATTCCACCTGTCTAAAGGAAGTCGGCAGTTGGAGAAAGAACGGAAGGAGGCGGTATGCCGGAACCCTGAGCCCACATCTCGCAAGCAGGTACGCACTTTCCTCGGGGCTGCAGGATACTGTCGCATCTGGATTCCCAACTTCACCAGGATTGCAAAGCCCCTCTATGAATCTACGAAAGGCCCAGAGACGAGTCCCCTTGAATAGGGACCAGACCAACGGGGGGGCCTTCGAACAGTTCAAGAGGGTGTTGCTATCGTCACCAGCCTTGGGCCCTCTGGATGTCACTAAGCCCTTCACTCTTTATGTGCATGAAGCAGCGGGCACAGCTCTAGGGGTCTTGACTCAACAGCTGGGATCCTGGCCACGCCCGGTTGACTACCTGTCTAAACAGCTGGATCCAGTGGCCAAGGGATGGCCACCCTGTTTAAGAGCAATAGCAGCAACAACCCTATTGGTGGAAGAGTCAGATAAACTATCCATGGGCAAAGACCTCTTAGTCACCGTCCCACATTCTGTTCAAACTTTACTGGAACATAAAGGAAGCCACTGGTTTACCAGCTCCCGAATGTTAAAATACCAGAGTATGTTATGGGGAAACCCCAGAGTGCAGATAACCACCAGTCAAGCCTTAAATCCTGCCACGTTCCTGCCTGTCGGCCCAGGACCACCTGATCACGACTGCCTGGAAGTAATGGACACAATCTTTTCCAGTCGCCCTGATCTGACAGACGTACCACTGAACAACCCGGATGAGATCTACTTTGTGGATGAAAGCAGTCTGGTAGTGGAAGGCCGCAGGTGTGCGGAGTACGCGGTGGTGACGATGGAAGTAATGGTCGAAGCTCAGCCACTGCCCTCGGGCACTTCCGCACAAAAGGCGGAACTCATTGCCCTCACCCGTGCTCTAACCCTTGGGACAAACTTTCATGTAAACATATGCACAGATTCCCGATATGCCTTTGCCACTCTCCATGCCCATGGTGCTCTATACAAAGAAAGGGGGTTGATCACTGCAGCTGGGTCCGAAATTAAGAATGGTCCCCAAGTAGTGGCCCTGTTAGAAGCAGTCTGGTATCCCAAAGCTGTAGCAGTCATGCACTGTAAGGGCCATCAAAAGGGGAACGACGGGATAGCCAAGGGCAATAGACGGGCTGATGCAGAAGCCCGGCAGGTTGCGATTGCCTCTTTGTCCCAGCCCTACTCTGAGAGCTCCGAAGATTTGCAAGCCCCCCTGTTCCCAGTCCCGTTAAGCCAATGGGCCAAAAGATACACTACACGGGAAATGGATTTCTTCTGTCAGGAGGAGGGTGGGGTATTACACTCCGATGGTTGGATAAGATTACCTGGAAAGGGGACAGTCCCAGTGATAGTCATCCCAGACAGCCTTGCCCCAGCTTTCCTGTCATCTTTCCTTCAGACTACTCACTTTGGCAAGACAGCCATGGAAACTACTCTCCGCCCATATTTCTTTATTTCCTGCTTATCTTCCCTGGCAGCCGGAACTGTTAGGCACTGCACCATGTGTGCTAAGAACAATGCTCATCAGGGTCCTTGCCAACCCCCAGGAGGGCAGTCCTATGGGGTCACCCTGATGGGAAATATCCAAGTTGATTTTACGGAAATGCCCCGAGCAGATGGATACCGATATCTGTTAGTTCTGGTTTGTACATTCACGGGGTGGGTGGAGGCCTTCCCAGTCCGTACAGAAAAAGCCAGAGAAGTGACAAAAGTGCTACTGCATGAAATCATCCCCCGTTTTGGGCTCCCAGTAGTAATGGGATCAGATAACGGACCTGCATTTGTGGCCCAGATAGTACAACAGGTAGCCAAAGCCTTGCAGATTGATTGAAGGGGAGGACGCAGATGCCAAACTCTTTGGAGAAAGCTGCGAGACATCCAGGTGTAAGGCTAGAAACTTACCAGCCACCAGACCCCGGAAACAGGATAAAGCTGCCACCTGAATTTTCAGGGAGCTGAGGGAAATGCCCTTCTCCAGGCCATCCTGTAGAAAGGCCAATAGACATGGCACTTTGGCCATCTCAGGAATCAACTGCCGAGTTCTGCACCATCACTCAAGGAGGCACATATGCCAGCTTGGTAGACCTCCTCCAGGCTCCAAGCAGGATACCACAGGAGAATAGCCCTTATGCACTAGCCACTTCCTTTCAAGAGCTAAGCCATAAGCGAGAAGGGGCAGAGTCCTCCAGGACTAACAATTACCATCTCAGCTATCTGGTTTCCTTTCTGTTTTTTTACAGATCTCTTTGGAGGTAATTATGATTTATTTATGCATGCAAAGAACTATCTGGGGTAAGATATTGGGCACAAATGTTGCCATGTGGAGGGATTTGTATTCTGCAGTTTACTGGAGTATCAAAAAATTAATAAAACTGAAATTTTTTATAGTAAACTGCTTTGACTCTTAGAAAAGCAGTATAGAAAAAAGTGTTGAAAATAAATTAAATAAATACAAAAGAAGCATCTAAAAAGCATTCCTTTTTGTCTAGTTCCAAACCAAATGTTACTAACAGAGTAGCCCAACTGAGCTCCTTCTGCCGTGAGGACTCTAAAAACCAAGTAAGGTCAATGAAAGGTGATTATCCCTGGCTAGCTCCTCTTCACCAAACATACCTAGCTCAACGCAGATAACAAGCCTTCATAAGTAAAGGCAAAACCCCATCTAGCATTTTAAGCACCTCGTACAAAATGTTTTAGTTACTTTCAAATTTATAAACCACAGAATGCACAAACTAAAAACAGAACAGTAGGGGGAAAAGTTTGATTGTTGTACCTGGGAGACAGATGGTAGAGGAAAGAAGAGAATCGTAATGGCCAACAAGAACAGCACAACAGCCTCAATCCACTCACCACTTTCCACTGGTGACATCACTGCAGCATGCAAGTGACAACCTTCACTGAACCACAGTAGGTGACTCAGTTGCATGCCCATGGATGTAAGCCTGAAGGGGTATGACCAAAGAAGAGCACCTCTTTGGAGCCTCTTTAAAGCTATTTTCAGAGTTTCAGAGGAGACACTGCAAGATATAAGTTTGGAATTTATCTTATTCAAGGTACTGATTTTTGTCTTCTCTAGAATTAGGCTACTATGGCTAAAAGAATAGCCAAATTTATGGAAATGGACTTGGCTTGAAGAACTACCAAAAGGGACTGCTACTGCTGTAAATAAATCTGCACTTGTAAGTATTTGCCTGCTGGGAAATTCTCTAAATCTTGGGAAAAGGGAATTCTTTAGGTTAAAGCTGATAAATCTGTGTGTTTTAGAATTCAATGTTTTTGTTAAGTCAATCAAGGCTTAGTACCACCAGAGAGCTTTTCATTTAAATCAAATCAGAGTAAAGTATAGCATAGAAGGTAGAAAAGGGTAAATGTTCTTTGAGTAGAAAGAAAGAAATTGTTTCTAGAGACCTTTACAAAGAAGCCTTCCAGTTAGGAGGCAAGAGACCTGTGAAATTGTTTTACATAGGTATTAAAGCCAAGTGATAGATCAAAGGGTCAATTTGAAAGGCTCCCTCTATCAAACCAAGGGTTGTGTGAATCACCTAGGAAATTGTTAAAAGATTACCTTATAAGCACAGTTTAGGGCACTGTATAGGAAGCCAGCTTTTAGTAAGTTTTTCTTTCCATCCCACCTATTCCGACTCCTACCCACCCCAGGCATAATCTTAGCTTTATAGGCTCTTAAAGCTATTAAAGGGAAGGAGGTGGTCAAATTCACTTTCAGCTTCAGCTGGTTATCCTCATCTGGAATAGATTAATTAAGACCCTGGAATTAATTAATCTTGAGGTGAACAAAGTCCCTTAAACTTATTAGGTATTGTTGTATTGATACAAGTATCCCTAGCAACTAAAAGTAAGTAAACAAATTAAATATCTAAGCAAATCCTTAAAACTAAGATACAGACAGCAGAACAGCAGCGAGATGGGGACTATCCAGTCTTTTGCATTGAATGTCACATGTATGATTTTCTCCCAGTTGGTGAGGGGTCTTACGTGTGCACTAAGTGCAAGGAGCTCTTTGCTCTCAGGGAGAGTCCAATCTCTGGAAGCTAGAATAACAGACTTGGAGGAGCTAAGGAAGACAGAGAGGAATATAGACCAGATCTACAAGGGCATACTGTAATACTGAAGTCTGGCAGCCTCTCTGTTACCATGGAGGAGAGAGGTCAAATGAAAGGAGAGCATCACCTTGTTATGGAAAGAAGTGATCCTGCAGCTAGGACCTGTCCTCCAGGTGATGTAAAATACTCTCACACCGAGGTGGTTTCTCCAGGGCCATGTGGCCATGAGGGAAGGGTTAGGACGGCTGTTATAGTTGGTGATTTGATCATTAGGCATGTAGATAGCTGGTTGACTGGTGGACGTGAGAATAGCCTGGTAACATGACTGCCTGGTGCAAAGGTAGCGGACCTCATGAGCCACCTAGACAAGGTTTTAGATACTACTTGGGAGGAGCCTGCTGTCTTGGTACATGTTGGTAACAATGACATAGGAAAATGTGTGAGGGAGGTTCTGGAGGCCAAATTTAGGCTTTTATCGAGGAAGTTGAAATCCAGAACTTCCAGGGTAGCTTTCTCTGAAATGCTTCCCGTTCCACGTGCAGGACCAAAAGGCAGGCAGAGCTCTGGAGTCTCAATGCATGGATGATGGTGCAAGGAAGAGGGGTTTTGATTTGTTAGGAACTTGGCAACATTCTGGAGAAGGAAAGGGCTTTTCTGAAAAGATGGGCTCCACCTTAACTGGATTGGAACAAGACTGCTGGCATTAACCCTTAAAAAGGAGATAGAGAAGCTTTTAAACCAGATAATAGGGGAAAGCTGACAGTTATCCAAGAGCACATGATTTGGAACGATTTATCCATGAAGAATACCAGCAAAAGGAAGTTAGGGCATCCTGATAGGAAGTTTTCCAATAAAGATATCCAAGTAATCTAAATGCCTTTAAGTACAGAGCTGAAAGATTCCAAATTCCCTTTGTCAACTGATAACCAGATTGTTAATATGAATAAAATACAACCTCTAAAATGCCTGCTGCAAATGCTAGAAGCCTAACAAATAAGATGGGAGAGCTAGAATATATAGCACTAAATGAAAGGTTAGATATGATTGGCATCTCAGAGACCTGTTAGAAGGAGGACAACCAATTGGATACCATGATACCCAAGTAAAAACTATTTTGCAATCATAAGGTAGATCAAATTGGTGGAGGGGTTATGCTCTATTTTAGAGAAGGCATAGAGTCACACTGGATAAAAGGTTTGCAGGAAACAAAAAACACTGTAGCATCTCTATGGATAGAAATTCCATGTAAAAAGGAGAAGGCAATGGCAGTGGGGGTGTACTATTGTCCGCCTGGCCAGAATGAAGAGATGGGTGATGAAATGCTAAAAGAAATCAGGGAGGCTAACAAACGTTACAACACAGTAATAATGGGTGCTTTCAATTACCCTAATATTGGGGGACATGGAATGGGAAGCATTTCAGAGAATGCCACTCTGGAAGTTCTGGATTTCAACTTCCTCCCTAAAAGCCTAAATTTGGCCTCCAGAAGTTTCTAGATGAAATAAATGACTGCTTCTTGGAGCAGCTGGTTCATGAATCAACAAGAGGGGAAGCTACTTTGGACCTAGTCCTAAGTGGACAGAGGATCTGGTGCAAGAGATAACAATGTTGGGGCCACTTGGCAATATTGATCATTGCATGATCATATTTGATTTAATAAATGGAAGGAGAACGGCAAGGAAATCCACAGTAATACCTTTTAACTTTCAAAAGGGAGACTGTGGAAAATAGTTAAGAAAAAACTAAAAGGAGCAGATGTAAAGGTTAAAGGTTTACATCAAGCATGGGTGTTGTTTAAAAATACTATCTTGGAAGCCCATAACAGATGTATTCATTGCTTTAAGAAAAGTGTAAGGAAGACCAAAAAGCTACCAGCATGATTTAAAGGTGAGGTCAGAGAGGCTGTTGTAGCCAAAAAAAAGCATCTTTCAGGAAGTGTAGAATGGAGCCACATGATGAAAACGGGAAACAGCATAAGCACTGGCACGTATATTTGCTGGGCAGACTGGATGGACCATGCTGGTCTTTATCTGCCGTCATTTACTATGTTACTATGTTAAGTTAGATACAAGGCATTGATAAGGCAGGCAAAGAGAGAATTTGATAGAAAAAATTGTCGTGGAAGCAAAAATGCACAATAAAAATGTTTTCAAGTACAGCTGTAGCAAAAGAGCTGTGAGATTCAGTTGAACCATTAGATGATCATGGGGTAAAAGGGGCGCTAAGGGAGGACAAGGCCATAGCAGAGATATTAAATAAATTCTTTGCTTCGATCTTTACTGAAAAAGATGTAGGCAAGTTACCCATGCCTGAAATGGCATTTAAAGGTGATGTACCAGAAGAACTGAAACACATTTTGATAAATCGGGAATATGTATTACAACTATTTGATAAACTAGAGTACGAAATGTGGCTGATAAGTCACTGGCCTTGTAACAAAACAGAAAGCTACATGCACACTTCATTTCTGGAGGTCTGAATGATCTCTCATTTTATTTGGAAGGATACCCCTATGAGGAGAGACTTAAAAGGTTAGTGCTCTTCCACTTGGAAAAGAGATGGCTGAGGGGAGATATGATAGAGGTCTATAAATTAATGAATGGAGTAGAACGGGTAAATGTAGAATGGTTGTTTACACCATCAAAAAGTAGAAAGACTAGAGGACATGCAGTGAAGCTACAATGTAACCCATTTAAGACTAATAAGAGAAAATATTTTTTCACTCAACGAGTAATCAAACTCTGGAATTTATTACTGGAGGATGTAGTAAAAGCTGTTAGGGTAGCTGGGTTTAAAAAAGATTTGACAAGTTCCTGGAGGAAAGGTCCATAAACTATTATTAGAGAGGACCCGGAGAATCCACTGCTTACCCCAGGACAAGCATTGTGGAACCTATGTATCATTTTGGGAATCTGACAGGTACTTGTGACCTGGATTGGTCACTACTGGGAAAAGGATATTGGGCTTGATGGACCTTGGTCTGACCCAGTATGGCATTTCTTATGTTCTTATTTTCTTCATCAATGGCTCAATGGTTGTGGTTACTAGTAGCTCAAGGGTAAGGACTACATCTATGTCCTTTGGAATGATAAGAGATCTAATACCAAAGGAGATTTCTCCTAATCCTATTCTGTGTTCACTCCCTCCCCATGCCACTACCAGCTATTAATGATGGATTAGACTTGGCCTCTACACCTGAGAAGCACTAAAGGGAATGTGAAACAAGCCACAGCAATTTCCAGCATACAGGACATAGAATTGACAGTACTAAATATTACGGCCCCTCTGTATCTCTGATTCCCAGGAATGGAGGAGCTAAACCACTTTTAATAGTGGCAGGCAATCCTGATGATTCTCTATGTCATCAGTAAAATTTGTCCCTTCCTCTCTACTCACACTACTAAGACCCTTATCCACTCCCACCTTGACTACTGTAACCTGCTCCTCGCTGGTCTCCCTCTGAATCATCTCTCTCCACTTCAATCTGTTCAAATCTCAGCTGCATAGCTTATCTTCCACCAGTGTCGCTATGCTCTTGTAACCCCTCTTCTCAAGTCACTTCACTGGTTCCCTATCAGTTTCCGCATCAAGTTCAAACTTCTACTACTGACCTATAAGTGTGTTCATTCAAATGCTCCTCGCTACCTTTCCTCTTTTATCTCACTCTGCATCCCTCCTCAGGAACTCCACTCCTCTGGCAGATCCCTTTAATCTGTGCCCTTCTCTGCCATTGCCAACTCCAGACTTGGTTCATTCCATCTTGCTGCTCCATATGCCTGAAACAAACTGAGTCTGTGCATTGGGCCCCTTCTCTAGCCCTATTCAAATCTAAGCTAAAAACCCACCTCTTTGAAGCTGCTTTTGGATCCTGATGCTCCTCACTGTCTTGTCCACTACTTGTGCGTCTTACCATACTCTAATCCCCAGTTCACTATGGGGGTCATTCAGTATAGTGAATAGTGGGGATGGACATCCAGTTTGGATGTCCATCTCCGCTATTCACTCCCCTGCCAGCCCTGGCTAATGCCTCCTCATACGTCCGGGACAATGAACATAGACAAAATAGGGGGGTCAAGTAAGTTCCCCGCAGCCGGACCCTGGCCTTGGGAAGCCAGATTGAGGGTCCGGCTGCATGGAAAGAATGAAATCGGTGGCAGCCAGCATTCGTGGCTCCTGAATGGAGCCACGGTACCAGGGCAACGGGACGCCATGGCACTGCGGCTCCATTCAGGAGCTTGACTGAAGTAGCTGGGCATGTGGCTGGGCGTGCAGGCTGATCAGAATCAGGGCCCGACCTGCACATTCAGGCCGTAGCCCCGATTCTGATCCCACAGGCACATCTATCCCCGGGGGATCAGAATTGGTTATACCTCTGGGTGTCCCACTCCTTGTCGGCCACACAATGGGCTGGATGGCCAGGTTGGAATGTGCCTTCACATGTTTTGTCTTGATTAGATTGTAAAATCTGATGAGCAGGGACTGTGTCTTATATCTATATGTACAGTGCTGTGTACTCCTTGTAGCGCTATGCAAACAACAATTATTAGAAGTGGTAGTAGTAGTAGTAATAATGGATCCTTAAAACTAGTAGTAGTTTCTGGATGTTCTGGCTTTGCCCTGCACCCCCCAATAGGGTTATCAATCTTGAGATCTGGAGGGTGGATGCCAAAATGAAGATGGCACCCTCTTGATGTTTGCCACAGTTATACAAGTTCTAAGGGCAAACTGTAGTAAAATTGTTATCCTTGGAAAGTTATTTGGGAAGGGGTCAGGGAAGAGCTTTTTTGTGAACATGCTAAGGGAAGAGACACTAGAGGCAACTAACAGTACTTTATTGAAGGCAAATCTCTTTTTAGAGAATAAATTACTGAAGGTGGGAAGCATTCTTAGATCTAATAGCTTGCATTTTTTTTTAATTTTCTTTTTTATGCTCTGATTTATGCTTAAGAAAGGGAAATAGAATGCAAAATAGCTGACAGAGATGTGTATTCAGCATAAGATAAATGTCTCTGCCCCAGGTTTTGGTTGTGAGGATGTCTATGTGGCCATGGACACTGCTATCCTTTTTTGGGCACGTCACAAGTTTCTAAAATTGGGCTGAAACTTACACATGCCCAGCATTTTTCCAAACATTTTGCCATCAATGTTCCAGCTTGCACCTGGACATCCTTTCTAAAATGTCACGTTATATCAACTAGCTCACCTTTATTCACATGTTTATTCATGCCTTCAAAGAAATGAAGCACATTGGTGAGGCAAGATTTCCCCTGGTTAAATCCATGTTGACTTTGTCCCATTAAACCATATCTGTCCATGTGATTAGTAATTTTGTTCTTAAAAATGGTTTCTACCATTTGTCCCAACACCATAGGCTCACTAGTCTGTTATTTCCTGGATCACCTCTGGAACCCTTTCTTAAAAATAGGTGTTACACTGGTCACCCTCCAATTTTCTGGTACCATAGATGATTTTAATGAAATGTTAAAAATTACTAATATTAACTCTGAAATTTCATCTTTGAGTTCTTTCAGCACTCTTGGGTGTATGGTATACCATCTGGTTCAGGTGATTTGCTGTTCTTTAGCTTGTCAGTTTGTTCTACAATATCTCCCAGGTCACTGAGATTTGATTCAGCTCTTCCCAATAGTCATCATTAAATACCATTTGTGGAATGAGTAGCTCCTTCACATCTAAAGATTGAAATAAAGAATTCATTTAGGGGTTATTTTAGAAGCCCTATTCATGCTTTGGACATCTGAAAATGGATATAGAGATATCAAAAGCACAGCAATATCTCCAGAGCCATTTTAGAAGCTGGATCTGTGGACATCCCTAGTGTGAGAATCTCCAAGTCTCAATCTGGGTGTGGTGAAGGCATAGCTGAGACACTTCCAGGAACATGGATGTCATTGCCTGATCTCAGAAATGTCCTGGATGTCTGGAGTCACATCTAAGGTTATACTGCTCCAGGCATGAATAAGCTTTGGGAAAGTACTCGTTTTGGTTGAAAAACATCCAGAAAGTGAAGAGAACATAGCACTCCATTATTTCCAGTATTCAGCACAATCACATTGATATCAGCAGTGGGATTATGAACCCTGGTTTCCCTGGTCTATCTAACTACTCTAATCATTAGGCTATTTCCAGATATCTAGGTTCTGAAATGCTATTCTAGGGACATCTAAAGTATGTAAATGTACAGTATTGTAATAAAGCTGAGTATTGTTACAGTTAAATATGTTTCTTGTTCCTTATAAATTGTTTCCTGTAAACTGCCAAGAGCAGTATTATTCATTATGTTCCGTGTAAACCGTCTTGATTACTTGGATAAAGCGGTATATAAAATAAGCAAATAAATAAATAAAATAAATAAATGCCCATGCAGACGTCTATTTCAGGCAAATCCACATTTGTGAAATCATATCTGCACCTGGACGTGTCTGTTTTTTTTCAGGTGTTCTGGCTTAGACGTCCCAGATTGCACTTGGACGTCCTTTCTAAAATTCCACTTTACATCTCTCAGCTATGGCCTTGTCCACCCTGAGTGTTCCTTTTACCCTTTGATCATCTAATGGTTCAACAGACTCCTTCCCTGGCTCCTTGCCTCAAATTTATTTATGTATTTATTTATTTACAGTTCTTCTATACCGCTCTTTTCGTATCAGTGCGGTTTACAAATAACAGAAAATTTGCCACAGACAGAACGGCCATAGGCTTACATTATAACAGGATGGATAACTTGGGAAAGAACTGGGGAACTACGTACAGCTGCAGTATATAAACTATATACAAGTAGATATATAAATGTACCTAATAAAGTTTTTGTTGTAAGTTTTTATGTCTATGGTAAACTTCTTTTTAAATTCCTTTTTTGCCTTCCTTATCAATGCCTTGTATTTAACTTGCCAGTGTTTATGTTGTATCATGCTTTCTTCATTTGGTTTCTTTTTCCATTTTTTGAAAGATCTTTTGGGGATCTAATAGCCGCTCTTACCTGTTATTTGACCTTCCTTCTGCCTTTCTTAAGAAGGATAAATCTGGTCTGAGCTTCCAAGACTGTATTTTTAAACAACATCCATCCTTGATATAAACTCTTTACCTTTGCAGAATCTCCTTTTAGTTTTTTCCTAAACACTTTCCTCATTTTATCATAGTCTCCCTTTTGAAAATTAAATGCTGTCACAGTAGATTTTCTTTGTATACTTACTCCACTGGGGAAATTCACTGCTTACCCCAGGGATAAGCAACTGTGAATCTGTCTCCCTTTTAAGAACCTGACAAGTACTTACGATCTGGATTGGCCACTGTTGGAAATATCACATAAATTTAAATAAAAGACTTCAGCAAATCTAAACACCTTGCAAACATTTTAAACACAGCCAGCGAGTGAGAGCCTCAGAATCAACTCACTGATAAAACCAAATCAGGAGTTGTAATAACATCAACGGTTCTCACTCGCTATACACCCCCATCCAAATTCACGATATTATATTCATAAAACATTCATAAACAATTTTCCATTAAACACCCCTTAACATCATCATATCTCCAAACTTTTAAGATATCACCAAATTCACAAATTCACAAATCGTGAGTCAAGATGGAATTGAGTGCCCCCGACGCCTTTTCAAGACATCTTATGTTAGCGTTTCGCTACAGCTGTTTCAAGGGGATCCAACTCTAAAAAATAAATAAAATAAAAGTAGCTTAATATAATGCCGAAACCTATAAGAAACTCCTTATATACACTGCAACAAGATCCTAAATGCTTACCAAAAATCACTTCAAATACCAGCCAGACAACTCAAGACTGTTCATCGTCTCTCATCAGAGCTGAGCTTCAAGACCGCTGTTCACCACCATACAACAACGCTGGTTTCAAGACAGCGTATACTTCCGGACACATGATATATACCCGGAACTCCCACACAGCTATCACAATCAACTGAAATAGTACTTAACCAAACAGAACAACTAATCTCCCTCAATAAACCAATTGAGAGAAAGAAAAAACCTCTCTCCCATTCAGCTTTACCTATCATATACAATCACTACTGATAGAGAACCCGGACATACCATTCAAGATAAACACATCAAAAACAAACTCCCCATTCAATACAAGAATTTAAACCATTAGGAGAAACTGTTTTTATATGAAAAATCCACCATTGTTCCCTATATAGGAGAAACCGATCACGTGACATGCCCTTCGAACCGTTCCGAATATGTTGAATCACAAAACATTGAAAATCACTGAATTTATGCTGGAAATTTAAACAATGTTCAACCATTGGTGCTTCCTTGCGCTGACAATGAAGCTTACTTTTATGTTCAAGTAACCGAATACGAAGACACCTGACTGTCTTACCTATATAGAGAAGTCTACATGGACAAAAGATCCCATAAATCACAAAATCTGAATTACACGAAGTGTTCTTTCAAATAAATTTGCTGGCCATTATATACAAACCTATCAGTTTCCCACATCACATCACAACACGAACACTCTCCACATTTTCTATGTCCATAACTATCAAAAGTTATACAAGATGAAGATCGTAAAGAAGAAGGACTCAGAATATCTTTTAAATTTGGATTACATTGCCATACACAACACAATTGTTTAGACTCCAACCCAGGGACTATGCCCAAAACATGCCTATATTTCTGTAAGATTGATTGAATCTGTCTACTATGGGGGGAATAACGAGAAATCAAATTCACTTGATCACTATCAGTCAACACCTTCGGTCTAGGGGATAACAACCAAGATCTATCGTTATACAGTGCCCTTTTATAGGCACAATTTACTACCTTTAAAGGGTAACCACGATCTAAAAAATCCTGTTTTAAACGCGACGCATTAGCTTTATAATCCTCAATTGAAGAACAGTTACGTCTAAATCGTATAAATTGGGAAAATGGTAGCCCCTTCAGCAGACCTATGGGATGTATACTGGAAAAATGTAAATATGTATTCCTGTCAGTGGTTTTACGTAAAACTGTTGTGCCCCAAGACTCAGATTGTCGAAACACTTTAACATCCAAAAATACTATTTCTTGAGCACTATAATTCATTGTGAATTGTATATGAGAATCTAACGTATTTAACCAAGTATGAAAATCTAACAAAAGATTAGAAGGACCATCCCACAGCAGAAAGACATCGTCGATATAATGACGCCAAATCAATATATGAGACCAATAGAAGATTGTAACCACCTTTGTTCATAGAGACCCATAAAAAGGTTAGTGACAGAGGGGGCGAACGACGCCCCCATAGCAATGCCGCCTATCTGTTGGAACAGCTCACCATTGAATGTAAAATAATTATGACAGAGAGCCAAATTTGCACATGCCATTAAAAACTCTAGCATGTCATCACTCCTGTCCCACAGGAGGAGGCGCTACAAGTTATCAGGGAAGGTCTATTACAACGGGATGATGTAAATGATGACATGCTAGAGTTTTTAATGGCATGTGCAAATTTATATAGGGAACAATGGTGGATTTTTCATTTAAAAACAGTTTCTCCTAATGGTTTAAATTCTTGTATTGAATGGGGAGTTTGTTTTTGATGTGTTTATCTTGAATGGTATGTCCGGGTTCTCTATCAGTAGTGATTGTATATGATAGGGAAAGCTGAATGGGAGAGAGGTTTTTTCTTTCTCTCAATTGGTTTATTGAGGGAGATTAGTTGTTCTGTTTGGTTAAGTACTATTTCAGTTGATTGTGATAGCTGTGTGGGAGTTCCGGGTATATATCATGTGTCCGGAAGTATACGCTGTCTTGAAACCAGCGTTGTTGTATGGTGGTGAACAGCGGTTTTGAAGCTCAGCTCTGATGAGAGACGATGAACAGTCTTGAGTTGTCTGGCTGGTATTTGAAGTGATTTTTGGTAAGCATTTAGGATCTTGTTGCAGTGTATATAAGGAGTTTCTTATAGGTTGCGGCATTATATTAAGCTACTTTTATTTTATTTATTTTTTAGAGTTGGATCCCCTTGAAACAGCTGTAGCGAAACGCTAACATAAGATGTCTTGAAAAGGCGTCGGGGGCACTCAATTCCATCTTGACTCACGATTTGTGAATTTGGTGATATCTTAAAAGTTTGGAGATATGATGATGTTAAGGGGTGTTTAATGGAAAATTGTTTATGAATGTTTTATGAATATAATATCGTGAATTTGGATGGGGGTGTATAGCGAGTGAGAACCGTTGTTGTTATTACAACTCCTGATTTGGTTTTATCAGTGAGTTGATTCTGAGGCTCTCACTCGCTGGCTGTGTTTAAAATGTTTGCAAGGTGTTTAGATTTGCTGAAGTCTTTTATTTAAATTTATGAGGTATCATTTATAGGCTTCGATATAGGCTTTATAGTTTTGTTTAGCACTGTTGGAAATAGGCAACTGGGCTTGATGGACCTTTAGTCTGAGCCAGTATGGCATAGCTTATGTTTTTATGTTCAGTTAAGTCAAATTAGATCATATTATGAGCAATAGTGCCAAGTGGTCCTACCCAATTAGATCTTGTACCAAACCCTGTGCTCCACAAAGCACTAAGGGGTATGTTTACTAAACAGCGGTAGTGGCTTCTATACAGTATCGGAGCCCCGGCCCCCATTGAATTCAATGGGGCCATGGCTCGGATATCACATGGAAGTTGCTACTGCTATTTAGTAAACATACCCCTAAGTCTAAAATCTCTTTCTCTAGTCATTTCCTAGGAACTTTAACTCTCTATCATTTCTTGACATGGTGTTTATCCAATCAATATTGGGGAAACTGAATCCTCCCATTATTATTATGTTACCTGTTTTGTCTTCCCTAAATTCTGATAACATTTCATCAGCTGTCTGTTCATTCTGACCAGGCAGACGGTAGTATACCCCTACCACTGTTTTCTTCCCCTTCATACATGCAATTTATATCCATAATGATTCAATGGCACATTTTGTTTCCTTGTGCTCTATTTGACTCAGTACTCTTTTTAACATACAGTATGGCACCACTCCTCCACCATTTTGATCCATCCTGTCATTGTGATATAATTTGTACCCTGGAATCAGTGTTCCAATGGTTATCCTCCTTCCACCAGGTCTCTGAGATGCCTATTATATCTATCTCTTCATTCAGTGCTATATATTCTAACCTTCCCATCTCATTTTTTACAGAGCCATTTCAAGGTATGTTTGTTTGAATCTACAACCTTCTTAGTAGTTGACTAGGATTTTTGCAGTCTTTCAATTTTTTTCTATTCTATTTAAAGATGCCTGAGCTATTTTAGGCTTAATTACAACCTATCTATCAAGATTCCCTGTTTTGATGGTATCCTTCAAAGATATCTTACTCCAAACCACGTGCTCCTCAAGCCCTGTTGGCTTTTCCCCATTATCTAGTTTAAAAGCTGTTCTATCTCCTTTTGAATGTTAGCATCAGCAGCCTGGTACCACCCCAGTAAAGGTAAAGCTCATCTTTGTGGAATAGGCTCCCCCTTTCCAAGAATATAGCCAGGTTCCTAACAAATATAAAATCTTCCTCTCTGCAGCATCACTTCATTCATGCATTGAGTCTTTGAAGGTCTGCCTGTTTCTTGGGTCCTGCACATGAAACAGGAAGCAGTTCTGAGAATTATACCCTCAAAATCCTGGATTTCAGGTTTCTAACTAAAAGCCTAAATTTGGCTTTGAGAAGCTTCCTCCCATGTTTTCTTATGTTATTGGTGTCAATATGTACCAGAACAGACATCTCCTTGCCAGCAGTGTTTAATATCCTATCTAGGTTACGTGAAGTCTACCATCTTTGCACTAGACAGGCAAGTGACCAAGCCATCCTCACTCCCACCAGTCACCCAGCTGTCTAAATGCCAGCAACTAGAATGACCATCCTAACCCTTCCCTCCTGGCAGAAATCCCTGGAGACATATTCTTGCTGCAAGAGGATATTGCATCCCCTAGAAGGCAGGTCCTGCCTACAGGATCACTTCTTGTCACACCAAGGTTATGCTCTTTTTCTACTGATCTCTCTCCTCCAACGCAGCACATAGGCTGCCACTGTAGGTCTCTTCTATGTACCTCTCTGCCTGCCTCAGCACCTCCAGGTCTGCTAATCTAGCCTCCAGAGATTGGACTTCTCTGAGAGTCAGGAGCTCTTTGCACCAAGTGCACACACAGACGTCTCACCAAGTGGGAGATAATCATATTTATTTATATTTTCATAACTTCATGACAAACAAGTTATACAGCAAGGTGGTTTACAGGCATTCCAATATGAAACAGAAACAGTTAAGACATACAATAAAAATCTTAAAAACAACTTACATACACATAGTTTGGCTATAATGAGGCAGGAAAGTGAATAAGACAACAATTAATAACTATGAACAACAAAGTAGAACTGAAAGCATAAAAGTAAGGGTATTTAGTTAGAAGCTATAGAGATAACAGATTATGCTGCACTGCTACAGTAAATCAACAAATGAATGCTGGAAAATAGATTATACTGCATCATTTAAATAATATCCGGGACAGACAATTTTTACTAGACTTCTTCTTTTATTTTTTATACAAGCTTCAACTCTGATGTCAAAAGACAGGGAGTTTCAAAAAATCGGCGCCTGATAGGAAAAGGCAGCTGCACTAGCCCACACTAATTTAAATTTACGAGCATAAGGCACTACTAGAAGATGCTGTTGTGGTGATATTAGTTGTCTCGCAGGAACATAAGGAATAAAATGAGAATACAAATAATGTGGAAAACCAGAATAGCAAGTGCAGTGGGCCAACATTAAAATCTAGAACTCAGTCGTACTAAGTACCAGCAATCAGTGTTCTATCATAAGGGGAGAGGCAGGATCAAAGTGTCTGCAGTTATAAATAAGTTTTATGGCTGTGTTCTGGATTTATTTTAAGCATTTAACAGAGTAATCAGCAAAGAACAGAGCAATTGAGAATAAACAAATGAATAAGATGTTTTAGAGCCTTTTTGTTCACGAAAGGTTTAATAGATCTGATTAATCTGAGGGCAAAGAAGCACTTCTTAACTACTGAAGATATTTAAGGTGTATAAGAGAGAATTATCAATTAATATCCCTAATGATATAGTATCTGTGATAATGATCAGAGTATCGGCAGCATAAAGAAGAAAACTGTAGGGAAAGTACCTAGATAGCCACATGGCAGAGGATTATTTAATATTAAGCACTAATCTATGGCTCTTGATCCAGTTTGCTATTTTGCCCATGTGATCTGTTAAAAGGAATGTAAAAGCATGGTCCCATCTACCATGGTCAACAAGTTGCAAGTCGTCTACATAAAAATGCACACACAATCCAAATCCCTGGATAAAAGTCGCTAAAGGAGCCAGAAATAAATTAAAGGTAATAGGTGCAAAGACCGAGCCCTGGGGGACTTCACAGAATAGGGGATATACTATAAATCAGTGCTTCTCAACCCAGTTTTTGGAGCACACCCATCCAGTTAGGTTTTCAGGATATCCACAATGAATATGTATGAAACAGATTTGCATACCAAGGAGGCAGTGCATGCAAATTCTTTGTGGATATCCGAAAAAGCTTACTGGATGAGCGTGCCCCAAGGACTGGGTTGAGAACCACTGCTATAGATGACCATTGCTAACTGTAAAAGAGCAAGAGGATAAATAGAAATTAAATCAGTCCAATACAGATCTGCTTAATCCTATTTCCTAGTCTGTGTAATAAGCTTATGATCTATCAAATCAAAGGCGGCAGTCAGATCTAATTGCAAGGAATTTTTATGAGAACTCATATTATTTCTTTACTAATCTTCTAGATTTAATTCAAGCCTTATTCAAGAATATGTTCCAGATCACTGGAAGAGCTCTGTCATTCGTCCTATCTTAGAGGATCCAAATTTAAGTCCCTCTGATTTTGGAAGCAACAGACCAATCTCTAATCTCCCATTTATGGCCAAATTAATAGAAAAAGGATTTTCAATAGTGCCTCACCTTTGTTTAGGGAAATAATGCTCTCCACCCAAGACAGTCTAGCTTTAGGGTTTTCCATAGTACTGAGACTTTTAGTGATGCAGGATGAAGTTCCTATCTCTCATGCTGACAAGGGAGATGCAATCGTGGTTCAGGATCACTCTGCATATCAGGCTGAAGCCTGTCATCAGCTGTTGGACTCTGTTTTATGTGGTATTACCATCAGATCCCACTCATACCTTGCTTCTTCATCCTTCTTGACCTCTCTGCTGTTTTTGACACCATTGACCACAACCTTCTCCTTGATACCTTGTCCTCGCTTGGTTTTAAGGGCTCTGTACTATCCTGGTTCTCCTCTTATTTCTCCCATCGCTCTTTCAGTGTGTGTTCTGGTGGCTCCTCCTCTGCTGCTATCTCGCTCTCAGTTCGTGTACCCCAAGGTTCTGTCTTAGGTCTGCTCCTTTTCTCTCTATATATCCAGTCCCTTGGTGCGCTCATCTCTTCCCATGGCTTTCAGTACCATCTTTATGCTGATGACTCTTAGATCTACTTCTCTATGCCTGAAATCTCTCCGGCAATCCAGACCCGGATCTCTGCCTGCCTTTCTGATATTCCTGCTTGGATGTCTCACCGCCGCTTGAAATTGAACATAGCCAAAACTGAGCTTCTTATTTTTCCTCCTAAAACCTCCTATCCTCTTCCTCCTTTCTCAGTTTCAGTGGATAGCACTCTACTCCTCCCTGTTTCCTCTGCTCGCAATCTTGAGATTGTCTTTGATTCCTCTCTCTCCTTCTCCACACACATCCATCTGATAGCTAAGACCTGCCGTTTCTTTTTCAATAACATCAACAAAATCTGCCCATTCCTTTTTGAACACACTACTAAGACACTTATCCACTTCTTAATCACCTCCCGTCTTGACTACTGTAACCTACTCCTTGCTGGTCTCCCTTTGAAACATCTCCCTCCCCTTCAATCTGTTCAACACTCTGCTGTGCGACTAATCTTCTGCCAACCTTGTCATGTTCATATTATCCCTCTTCTCAAGTCACTTCATTGGCTCCCTATCCGTTTTTGCATCCATTTCAAACTTCTCCTGCTGACCTATAAGTGCATTCACTGTGCAGCTCCTCGCTACCTTTTTTCTCTTATCTCTCCCTACACCCCCCCCCCCCCCCCCCACCGAGAACTCTGCTCTTCTGGAAAATTGTTTCTATCTGTGCCCTTCTCCTATTGCTAACTGTAGACTTCGCTCCTTTCACCTTGCTGCACCTTATGCCTGGAACAAACTACCTAAGTCTATACGCCAGGCACCTTCTCTGACCCTTTTCAAATCCAGGCTGAAAACTCACCTCTTCACTGTCGCTTTTGGATCTTGAATCACCTGATCTCCTTGTGTTTCTTTACCATTCTCCCTAGATGTATCCCTGTCTATACCTTCTGTGTTGTCTATCTTGTCTAGATTGTAAGCTCTGATGATCAAGGACTGTCTCTTACATGTCTGTGCACAGCTGCGAATGTCTTGTAGTGCTATACAAATGCTCAGTAGTAGTAGTAGTAGTAAAAATTTACTTGATGCAAGTGCCACTCAAGGCTTTTTGACAAATAAAGAACGGCATTTTCTGTATGAGGCTCATCTGGTAAGCCCCATGATCTATTTCTTACCTGAAGTCTACAAAGATGGCAACAATCCCCCTGGCAAACCTATCATGTCTACCAAAGGTTCTATTCTTGAACCACTTTCATAATTTATTGATGTGTTTTTGTGGCTGGTAGTTAAAACCATACCGTCCCATGTTCAGTTATTGCAGTCTTTCCATGATGTTTCCTCTGTCTCACTGATGGCATCCATGGATATTTCCACACGCTATACAAGTGTGTCCCAAGATAGAGCTTTGGATATTGTCTTACATACCTTGAGGGGATTGGATCATGTGCGTCGAATCCCATTGGTTTTTTTCAAGAGATAGCATCATTGGTGCTCTATTATTATTAATTTTGGTATGAGGAACTCTTCTATCAGCAATGCCACAGGGTAGCCATGGGGGCTACCCTAGCTCCCTCGGTGGTGTCCCTTTATGTGGCTCAATTTGAAGGTCAGCATCTCTCTACCAGTGCTTTTTTTCCCCTTGATACATCTCTGGAAGTGCTACCTGGAGGATATTGTCATGCTCTGGTCAGAAACAGTGCCAGAATTACAAGTTTTCCATCATTGGTTGAACTCTTTAGATAGTAATTTACATTTTACTATTGCTTACTATTTACTACATTGGAGTTCTTGGATGTACTGGTAGAAAAAACTATGACTAGGTTTGATATCAGAATATTTAGGAAACTGTAGTTCGTAATACATATCTACAGTTCGACAGTTTCCATCCATATTCTCTTAAATCCAGCTTGCCAATAAGCCAATCCCTATTGGCAAGACAAATATGTTCTACCAGTGAATCCTTTAGGGAGGAATCCCGTGTTCTGATGGAAAGGTTTGTCACCAAGGGCTATCCTTAGACAAAGGTAGCTAAGGCTTATTATAGGGCTAAGTATGCCCAACTGATCTCCTTTTACAGTATCACAGCAATTGCCTGGTGATTTCCTCATTTGTGTATTACCATACTCAACCACGTTCTGTCAGATAGTGAGATCTATGCAGAAGCATTGGGCAATTCTGGGGTTGCATTGTACTTTGACTAATTTTCCCCATATAGCCTACCATTGCGGGTATAACTTAGGAGAACTGCTCACAAAGGTTTCGCTCCCTGTTTTATCCTCCACTGACTACAGTGGTCACTCTGTTTGCAGCCATTACTATTGGTGCTCCTGTGAAATGATGGGACTGTCTTGGACTCATACTGATGGGAAGTGTTATCAATATTGCTGTCCCATCAACTGTGCTTCTTCCTGGGTGGTATATTTAATCTTTTGTCCTTGCCCTTTGGTTTATGTGGGAAGTACTAAGCGGAAGATTTGCCGCCGGTTAAATGAACACAAGAGCTGGATTAATACCAAGACTGAGAATGCCCTGCTTGTAAACCACTGGATTCAGCTTCAACATTCAATTACTGATCTCTGATGGCGGATTTTGGAGCATGTATCCATGACCTAGCATGGAGGTGACAGGGAGAGTCGCTTAAATAAATGTGAACATTTTTGGATTTTTCGTCTTAACACCATTGACCTTAATGAGTTAAATCGTCATTGATTGGATGACATTGATATGAGTGTATGGACTTCTCTTTGACCTACTATTGGCTGTTCCTGTACGTGACCTTTGGATGCCTGCTATATATTGATTTTGCTTCACTACTTGGTAGACTTGGTGTCTGCTTATAGCTGATTGAGGAGCAGTGCATTTGGACCGTTTGAAATCTGTCTATGGAAGAGACTATCCTTGATGCAGATAAGTTAATGTTTACTCGAAACACAATATCGTGTCAGATTTCTCTTGGATTTCTTAATATAGCAAGAAAAAATTGCAGATTATCTGGTGAACTGAAACTATGGGGTATGTTTACTAAACCCTCTTAACGTGCGCACCGCGGTAGTCTTCAGGATGCCATAAAAGGAGTGGGTGGTCCGGTCAAAAATAGCAAAATGGGATTAGCGCGCGCTGCGCTGCGCGCTCTTTTGCGCCATGCACATTAGCGCACGAGTAACACACGCAGGAAGCATAAGCAGGCGCGCTGATGTGCAAACAGAGGAACAGGACTGCAGTACAATGAAAAAGACACTGACAGATGGTGCAGAAGTCATGGGTTCAATCCCCCACTGTGCCCAATGAATAAGGCTGGCTGGGGCACTACCATTTATGTGTAATATTGCATTATGAGGCTTTTAAATTTTATTTTCATTACTGCTGCTAGCAAACGCACTCTCAAAGCGCTGTAACATAAGGTGCTGCATAAGGCACCCCATAAGGTATCCCAGAGGGCACATTTTAAAGTGCACTGTCCGCCACGGCACCCTACAATGTTGCTTAAAGGGTGGCCTATAGGGCGCCATATAGGGTGCCCTATGAGGCACAGCAAGGTCATAGCACTGTTTTTGATGGCAACACTGTGCATTTAAATGCATGAAAATCTTAAGTAGGTGCACTGACATGCAAGGAGGAACAGCAGTGTAGCACAATGGTTAAGGCACTGACTGATGATACAGGGGTCATGAGTTCAATCCCCAGTGTGCCTAATATGTAAGGCTGGCTGAGGCATCAGCTTTGACATGTAAGTATTGTTTCCTGCTGCACTTTATTTGTATTTTATTAATTGCTGCCAGCAAACACACCCTCATGTGCCGTAACCTAAGGTGCTGCATAAGGCACCCTATAAGGCACTCCATAGGGCACATTATAAAGTGCACTATCCGCCACGGCACCCTATAATGTCCCCTATAGGGCACCCTATCAGTCGCTCCATAGGATACTGTATAGTGCACCTTATATGGACGGTAACCATAAGGTGCCCTATAGGGCGCCCTCTGAGGCACCTTATGGGTACAGTACGCTGAGGGTGTTTTTGCTGGCAGCACTAATGTACATTAAAAATAGATAATGCTTTGGACAGCCCTATCAAATAACCCCACTGTGGGTCTGAACCCATGACTTCTGGCTCCACTGGCAGTGAAGTAACCAGTGGGCTACAGCTCCTAGCAAACCCCTGGCTGGCTGCAGAAGGACTGCAAGTCACCACACAAACAGACTGCTGTGGTCACCAGGATAGGGTTAACCCACCCATACCCATGATGCACTGCACATGCAAATCAGCAGTCTACAGATGATCACAAGATGGGGTATGCACCCCCACAGCACCTCGGCCTGGTAGGGGGAACTGACCATGTGTGGTACTGGCACAGAGTAGCTATACACCGTCACATTGTGCAGGTACTGCACTCACCCTGAGGGTGAGGTTGGGCGTCCAGCACCAGGTCCACAGCAGAGATAGGCCATACTGCAGGTCCCCAGCAGTGCTAATGTGTGAAATAGATAGTTTCTGCAGACACACCTTGGATATATCTGTATGTCTCAGTCAGGTGTAGCCCCTATGGACCCCTAGGAGGATTATGTACCACCACCCTCCTCCAGGACTGAGGGTGGTAAACAGGTTCTCCCAACAAAAGATCCACATTCTACCTCCCTGCAATGGTGGCAGTAGAGGGGACCATCAACCCCAGCGCTGCTGGGGCACAGACACCCTACAGGGCAGTCAATGCAGCTCTGTACACATCCATAACGCAATAGTAGACAGACTTTAGACCTGGATATGCTAAGCTGCACCCCACCACTATCTGATATTCAGCCACTGCACTCTGCAAGGCACTCCATCAAGACACATACCAGCTTCAGACAGTCTGCTAGCTAGTCCATAGTGCATGTTCCTGGTGGAAACGCATGCACCCAGAACTGGGATGTCAGCATACACAACAAGCAGATAAGTCAGTGACTGGGCCCCAAAAGGATACCCACAAACATCACATGAGAGAAATACTACATAGCACTATGGGGGTGCCTAGCCATGCTGTGGTCACTGCACAGTCAGGGTGAGAGTGATCTCCCAGCAGGACATGCTGTGGCCACCCTGTCTGTGCAGGTGGTGGCTGGGCACTACAATGTCCCAGCCAGTGCCCTATGCCCTGTGCAGATGCATCCTGGCCAGGCCACCCTGTCCGGGCTATACCCATGGTACCTTGCTCCTCATTATGAACATTGGCAGGCCAATACTGGCAACAGTGCTGGCAGTGTGGGCTGTGGAGGGTGTTTGCAGCCACCACACACTGGATAGACAGACACACACTCCCACACCTATGCCAGCATTGTGCTACTATAGAGGAGTTTAGCAGTGCTGGCCACCACACCAGTCCTGGGCACAGTGGAGGCATGGATATGGTACGCAATACTGTTGGGTCACTCCCCAAGGTGGTAAACACTGTCAGAGACCAGACCTGAAGCACACTCCACAGACATCAGAAAGGTTCCTATGATGGAGCTCAATCAGCAAACTGTGCTTAACGTAGGAATTGCTATCTGCCAGCAATCATTCTAAAAACCGAATTAATGTTTGGACATGCGCTAGGGAGTTCATGTACAGAAAACATCTATGAACGTATTCCAGTACATGGCGACCGTGCACATTTATCTCGCTAGCATGGGGCAGAACAGGGGCATGGCCAGCCATAGATATGTGTATAACTTATTCTCAAAAGCGCCATGCACATTTACAGTCTTCCGCACAGACATGCCCATTATTTCTGCAGGAGACATGGAATAAGGCCAGTACTTAGAAAATTTTCTGCTGTATTCTACAATTCACCCCTGTGAGAGTGTGTGTGTGTGTGGTCTGAGGTTTGCATGGGAGGATCTGGTGTCCTGATCTGCAATTCAGGAAGGACATGACACCTGGCCACTACCTGGACCTTTCAGGTTCCACTGTGATATGGCAGCCATACATCAGCTGTGCCAGGCACTGAGAGACTTGATTGATGTTGTGCCAACATTCCCCAGATTGTGCCAGTCCAGGATCTATGCAAGCTGCGAGAGTGGTGATATATCTGGAGGCTGGCTGCCTGGTAGGATGGCACAAGAATCCTCCCTCTCATGCCCACACTGGCCTGACCAGGGGAACATTGCCACATAGCAGATTATAGGAAGGCAGGCAGGGATGCCCCATAGATAGCAGATATATGAAGAACAAAATAAGCTAGGACAGCGAATGGACATTGTATGGGACAGGTGTAGCCATATGTTTGGAGTTGCTGTGAGAAATGGCAGTACCCAGATATGCGGGAAACAAATGCCATAGCCAGAAAGTCATTGTTATTAGAGGAGCATAGGTTTGTCACTCAGCAATATAATGCATCCTTTGGGGAATTGCAAAGTTAGTTTAAGTTTTTGTGAGGTTGTTAAGAGTCAATACTTAACATTTTACAGAGTGTTTTTAGAGATGACCAATGCCAGAATAACTGCCAAGTAATGTGTGATGCAAGGTATGTCATGACAAACATGTTAATATTGGCTTGATCTTATAATATATTAGAGTGCACTGAGATTACTTTGCAGTGTTCTGGTCATGAAACAGGTTAGTATATATGGTCTAGTTTGCATCAGCATTTATGTATCATCAGTATTTATATCTAGTTTGCATTAGCAAAAAACTGTCAGTGAGAACAGCAGCTTAGGAGATGCACATTTTAACCGAGGAGGCGTGGCTGCCTGAGGCATCCACGGGTATATCACGGCGACGGGAATGATCGGAAATGTGCAACTTTACAGAATACAGTGAACTCAGGGATGCCCTAAACGATTTCAGCATTTAGCCATGTCTGTAATATTGACAAGGGACATGTTTCTACGCTTCACTCTATGGCCCATACCTGCACCCATGTGTGAGTCTTGCACTGTAAATGTACATGGGCAGGCTGCAGGGAATGCAGCGTTTTTACTGATGGCCAGGGATTGCGGCTTTTGAATGGAGCTGCGGTGCCATGTCAACCGAATGCCATGGCACCACGGCTCCATTGAAAAGCCCTGACTGAGCTATCCGGGCAAGGCCTGTATGTGCAGGCCAACCTGAATCAGCGTCCCGGCCTGCATGTACAGGCCTGGACGCAATTCTGATCCCATGGGGCTAGACATGCCCCGCGGGATCCGAATCCCAGCTAACTCTATGTGTCTGGTTCCAACCGGGCGCACAGAGGGCCAGGATGTCCATGTCAGAATCATGCCCTATATGTTTAAAGGCAGATTTTAAAAAGCCATTTAGGTGCAATCTTAGACGTCCAAGTTAAAACGTCCATAATTGTCCATAACGTCACTGTGAGAGGGACAGTAGTGAAAGTGGGTACATGATAGAAAAAAAATCTCCATCAGATAGAAAAGATATGAGAGTGTGCAGAATTATATCACGAACACCTGCAAATCCCGAGTTGATGTTAGAAACTTGCATATGTCTGATAAGGATGGTTACAGGCCTGGCAACATAGACATGTCCATAATGGTATTTCAGAATAGGTACATGTAACTCTCACCACATATATATCCCACCTGCCATTTTGCAAATGGAAACATACAGCAGTGCAGCAGCCAAGAAAAAGGTCTGTTTATCTGTATGCTTTTCTGGAGTGGCAAAAATTACGGGGGAGTGAGAGGGTATTTTCTTCTCTATATAGGTCTTCAGTTGCCGAATATAGCATTTTTCAGGTGCCTATTTGTGTCAAGGGTGCAGTATACAGTAGACCCGGGCGTGTCCGCCGCTGAGTCGAAATGTGCAACGCCTTTCTAAAATTGAACACCAGCATGTTTCTTGACAGAGATCCCAATGCCAATTGAAAGTTCCATGTGCAGGATGCCTGCATCCTGAAGCTCTCAGGGAACAAGTGGAGGAACTCAGAGAGGAGGTGGCGAGGCTGAGGAGCATTCAAGACAGTGAGAAGTACATTGATGAGATGCCTCTTGCAACATCGAAGCTCTCCAGCAGAGTAGAAGAAGGGAGCCTACAGAATGACAAAGGTCAGACACAAGTCACCAGGACCTGCAGAATCACCAATCCAACTTCTCCAGCCCTTGAATTGAAGAACCATTATGCAGCCCTAGAAGTGGAAGAGGTGAAAGCATCCCTGGAAAGGGAAGAACCAGAATTCGAGCACCCCAAAGTTGCAGAATCAGTGACCACAAGGAAGTGAAGCGTAGTGGTGGTTGGTGACTCTCTTCTGAGGGGTACTGAGGCGTCCATTTGCCGACCAGACTTGATGTCCAGAGAGGTATGCTGTCTGCCAGGTACCTAAATCCGAGATGTTATGGGGAGTTTGCAGAGACTCATCAAGCCCACTGGCTATTACCCAATGTTGCTAATCCATGTTGGCACAAATGAAACTGCCAGGTATCCCTCTGAGTGTATCAAAAGTGACTTCATGGCTCTGGGACAAAGGGTGAAGCAGATAAGGGCACAGGTGGTGTTATCTTCAATCCTCCCTGTTGGGAGTAAAGGTCAAGGCAGAGAAGCTCGCATCCTGGAGATGAATGCATGGCTGCATGGATGGTGTCATTGAGAGCGTTTTGGTTTCCTGGACCATTGGTTACTGTTCCAAGGATTGCAGAGCAGAGATGGCGTCCATCTGTCCAAGAAAGGTTGATGTGTCTTCAGTAGCAGAGTGGCTAATCTAGTGAAGAAGGCTTTAAATTAGACTCATTGCAGATAGGTGAAGAAAGCCCCCAGATAAGTGAAACATTAAATACCTTTAGGGAAATGGGTAAAAGGGGCAACTTATGGAAAGCAGTATGTATAAATGCCCATAGCATGGGAAATAAGATCCCAGATGTTGAAGCTTTAATGGGAGAGGCTGACTTGGATTTAGTGGCAGTTACAGAAACATGGTTCACAGAAAACCATCACTGGGGTGTAACTATACCAGGCTATACTTTATTCAGAAAGGACAGGGTAGGAAGAAGGGGAGGAGGAGTGGCATTATATGTAAAAAATAATATTAAAGCTTTGGAACTACAGAGCTTAAAAGGGAGAAAGGAGGAACTGTGGGATAAACTAGAAAGAAGGAAAGAGAAATCTATTTGCATTTACGTGATATACAGATCTCTCTCACAGGAGGAAAAGGTGGATGGAGTGTTAATTGAAGACATACGCAGCATTGCCAGGAAAGGGGAAGTGCTACTGATAGAGAATTTCAATATGACAGATGTTGATTGGCACATTCCTGCTGCAGTATATTCTAGAAGTAAGAAAATCCTGGATTCTATACAGGGAGAACTATTCAGGCAACTGGTAACAATACCCATACGTGAAGGGGTCATACTGGACTTGGTGTTTACCAATGGTGAAAGTGATTCTGATGTTATATTTGGAGATCATTTTGCATCCAGTGATCACCAGATGGTATGGTTCAGTATTAGGACTAGGGCTGTTAAAATTCATTCAAAAGCGAGGATCTTAGACTTTAGAAAAACTAACTTTGCCAAGATGGACCAATACCTCAGGGAGTCGTTAGTGGGATGGGAACAGCTGGGGGTTGTTGAAAAACACTGGGCGAAACTGAAAGGGGATATTTTAAGGGTAACCAACATTTTGTTAAAATGGTAAATAAAGGTAAAAGGAAAAGGAGGCCGCTATGGTTTTCGAAAGAAGTAGCTGAAAAAGTAAAGAAATAGATGGAGGCCTTCATGAAATACAAGAGATCACAGAGAGAGGAAGACAGGCATCTATAATTGGAAAAACTTAGAGAAGCTAGCAAAGTAGTCAAGAAAGCAAAGATTCAAAAAGAGGAGGAAATAACCAATGCAATAAAATGGGGGGATAAGACAGTTTCAAATATGTTAGTCAGAAGAGGAAGGGCAAAAGTGGTATTGTCAGATTCAAAGGTGAAGGGGAGGAATATGTAGAAACTAATGAGGATAAAGCGGAATTGCTTAACAAATATTTCTGTTCTGTGTTCACAGATGAAGAACCAGGAGCAGGACCTCAGAAAACGCCTACAAACAGGAACAGAAGCAAGGGGCATCTTGAACGATTTTTCAGAAGACTGTGTTCGTGAGAAACTAGCTAAACTTAAAGTAGACAAAGGGATGGGACTGGATGGGATACACCCTAGAATACTGAGGGAACATACTGACTGACCTTTACAATGATTTGTTGGCGTCCAGAGTGATGCCAAAGAACTGGAGAGAGGCACATGTGGTCCCTTAACACAAAAGAAGAAGTAAGGAAGTGGTTGAAAACTTCAGGCTGGTTAGTTTAACTTCAGTGGTGAGTAAATTATTGGAAGCCCTGCTGAAATAGAAAATAGTGAAGTTTCTGGAGTCCAGCGGATTACAGGATCTGAGGCACCATGGATTCACCAGAGGCAGGTCTCGTCAGACAAATCTGATTGATTTCTTTGACTGGGTGACCAGGGAGTTGGACCAAGAGAGAGCCCTATTTATATTTCAGTAAAGCCTTTGAAACCGTTCCTAACAAGCGACTAATAAACAAACTGAGCACCCTAGGGATGGAGCCTAAAGTTACTGCTTGGGTTAGAAATTGGTTGAGTGGGAGGCAACAAAGGGTAGAGGTAAATGGAGCTCACTCTGAGGAGCAGGAGGTTACCAGTGGTGTGCCCACATCTTTGTTAGTGATATAGCGGAAGGGCTGTCGGGTACGGTTTGCCTCTTTGAGGATGATACCAAAATCTACAATAGAGTAGACACCCAGGAAGGTGTAGACACCCAGGAAGGTGTAGATAACATGAGGAGGGATCTAGCTAAGCTTGAAGAATGGTCTAGAATTTGGCAACTGAGATTTAATGTTAAAAAATGCAAGGTCATGCATTTGGGCTGCAGCAATCCAAGGGAGCAATATAGTGCAGGGGGTGAAGTACTTTTGTCCACTAAAGAAGAGCGAGTACCTAGGCATGATTGTGTCAGATGATCTTAAAGTAGCTAAACAGGTAGAAAAAGCCTGAAGGATGCTTGGGTGCATAGGGAGAGGAATGGCCAGCAGAAGAAAAGAGGTGATAGTGCCTCTGTAGAAGTCTTTGGTGTGTCCTCATTTGGAGTATAGTGTGCAATTCTGGAGACCGCACCTTCAAAAGGATATAAACAGGCTGGAGTCCATACAGAGGGTGGCTAGTCAAATGATTAGTGGTCTTCATTATAAAGCATATGAGGACAGACTTAAGGATCTTAGTATGAACACCTTAGAGGAAAGGCGAAATAGAGGTGATATGATTGAGACATTTAAATACCTCAGTGGCATAAATGCACAGGAGGAGAGCTTCTTTTGATTGAAAGCAAACTGTGCTACAAGAGGACATGGGATGAGGGTGAAAGGGGATAGATTCAGGAGTGATATGTGGAAATATTTCTTTACGGAAAGAGTGGTGGATCCGTGGAATAGTCTCCCAGTGGAGGTGTCAGAGATGAGGGCAGTGTCTGAATTCAAAGAAGCATGGGACAAACACAGAGGATCTCTAAAGGAAAAAAGGGGACTGCTGTAGTGGTTGGTATGGAAGGACAGACTATATAGGCCATGTGATCTTTTTCTGTCTTCATGTTTCTATGAATTCTAATCTGCGTTGTCTCCTGCTCTCTAGCTGTTGTGCTGTCTGTCTTGACTAGATTGCAAGCTTTGATGAGCAGAGGCTGTCTCACATGTATCGGTGCAGCACTGCATACATCTTGTAGCGCTATACAAATGAAAAGTAGTAGTAGAAGCAATGTTTAAACATAGCAAGGTTTTTTTGACAAAAATGTATCTTATTGCTCCATTCATTTCTCGGTTACCTCAAATTAACTTTCCAAAGATACTAGCCTAGATGAGATCTGATCAATTTCCTGTTTCAATCTATTTAAAACCATGCAAATGTTATTCAAAATAGTAGTTAACATCTTAGTTAACAGTTTTCCTCGCATAGACAGTTTCATTGAGGGATGTGTTGTCATTTTCTATGTTTTCTATGTTTTTGCAACAGATTTGGATCTAAGCTTTTTTTCATGTGTTTCAATACTGGAAGCCTCTATCAAACCCTGGGATCCTAATAGGCCTCCCCCTGCTTTTGATGATTTTCTCAGCAAGGGCTTAATGAGATATTGATCCACAGGACCTGTGTTAGAAGGATTTTTTTCCAACTTCATCTTTATTAACAGTTTTCCAGAAATACCAATCTCTTAGAATAACACTGGCAAGTTGACACACGTAGCACAAAAGCACACAGGATTTTTATCACTTAGCAAAAAAGAATTACATTTATATCTGGGATCCAAGTAATACCCCAGCACAATTTTGGCCACTTACATACAGCAAATGACCAAAGCATCAGAATTTGTTCAATATGTTCTAAGACAATGTATACAAAAAATGGCACTTGATGGATTTTTAAACCATATGTGAGTGCAATTTATATGCAGTGATATAACACACAATACATGCTAAAATTTACTACATAGTAAAAAGACCACACCAGGATATACAGTCCTTTGAAGAATGATGGCCAAATGCACCAACCTGCAAGCTCCTTGTAGATATAAGCCAGCATTGTGTGAAGTTCTTCTCATTATGCTAACTCATTTAAATATATAAATTGGCCTAGCAGCAGGGCCATACCAAGGGCTGTGCGAACGGTACAGCCACACACGGCGCAGGTACAGAAGGGGCGCTGACGTCATCACTGGGCTTCCAAGAAGTCCAACAAAAGCGAGTTCCTGCACGTAGTTAGATGGGTGAGGGGGCACCAATTTCACCATTCGCACAGGGTGCATTGTTAGCTAGGTATGGCCCTGCCTAACAGCATTTTTACTATCAATAAATAGAGAAGACAACAGAGGAAGTGCATCCTATTTACATGAAAGCTGAAAGACAGAAATGTCGAACTGCAAAGAGCCCTCTTCAAATCAGAACCATTATGAAATTCTAGAATCGTTGAAGGAGGAAAATACACAACATAAAAAGGAAGGAGAGCACTATAGAGGCCACATCGCAGAGAGAGGAAAAGATAGAGGGGATTTAGAAGGCACGCCAAAAGAAAAGCGTAATGCGAGAGAAAGAAAGAGGAGATCTGGAAGAATGCACCAAAAATAGATTGGTACAAGGGGATCTGAAAGAGAGTATTAGAAGGCAGGTTAATGCAGAGAGACAAAGAGGAGGTTTGAACAGCAAAAATAAAGAACAAAAGAACAATTAGATGAGGTGCCAGCAAGAGAGAGGTACAGTAGGTGAAAGTAATGTAAGACAGACCAGGAAGCCAAGTGACAAAGAAAGGCAGGAGAAAGATCAGAAGATATTTGGTGGTTAAGCTCCTAGCCTATGTAGAGATGGTTATGTATGCTGTGTTCCAAGAGAGAAAGACAGCCTAAGTTGGACTTGACCTCTAAAGCAAAAGATATAATAAGTAATATTAATAAGTCCATTACCTGAACAAAGGGACCATCTATAGACATCATCAGAGTAATACATCAGCTACGATATTGTACAGTGAAAATCACTACTGAGAAGTTCCAATCAATGAGGACAAAAGACCAGAAGAAAAAGTAAAAAATAACTTCTCCTTGGAAAAAACTTATAAAAGAAAAAAAAAATCATTGCATGCAGAGAAGTCACTACTAGATGAGTATCTCATAGGATTGAGAGCACCCAGAATAAGAAAGATTCAAACCCTTTAGCTGAAACACGTCACACTAATTGAAGTAAGTCCTTAAAGTCATATCCTCCATTAACAAAATTTAAAGTAACAGCAGAAGCACAAAAGTTGCAACAATGTGAAAGAAATAGAAAAGACATATCAACATGAATTATTTAGACAAAACTCAAGGAAACTCTACAAGGAATTAGAGATTAGTACAACTAAAACTCCACCAACTAAAGCTGAAACAAAAAAGTTCTGAAGAAGCTTATATGAAGATCCTATAGAATACAGTAGAGAAGCAGAATGTTTTCCTGGCATAGAGGAGGTAATGGAAAAGGCAAATATCAAAAATATTAATGGCCTGAAGAAGGTAGCAGTACCGGAAGATTGCAGCCATTTTTGTTAGTACTATTGAGGAGGGCAGGAGCAGGGACACATTGTTTTAAGAGGGGAAGGGAGGGATAGGGAATCAGAACCCCAACTGGCTAGCTGGAATTTTTTAAAGGATCAGGTGGGGGGGGGGGGCTTTGGCCACCCGACTGACTAGCCAGATAGTTTATTTTGTCTGGGGGAGCACAGATGCTCCCACTGGGGATCATAAGTTGTCCGGAGAGCATCAATGCTGAAGGAGAGGGTGCAGGCCAGGTTTGCTAATATTGTGGTGGGCAACAAACAAAAAATGGTCCTATCTTATAGAGTAATAATGTCGTTGAATCAATAAATATAAAGATTACTCAAATAATGTGAGAATTATTTTTTTAAATAGTTTCCAACTCTTAAAAGAGACTTGTTAACACAGCCATATAGTTGTTAATTTATCATTGGGTCTCAGACTTCAAAGAGCTATGGTAATTGTAGTTTTCTACCAACTTGCTCCAAATTGCATCAATGACCCCTTATTTTTCAATTCTTTATCAATTGTTATAATATTTTTTGAAATTTTTGTTTATATTAAAATATTATAAGATAGTCAGGCTTATCTTTCTTGAAGCAGGAAAATCCCAACGTCAGCCATAGCGCTACTACGTTTCACAAAAACGTTTCTTCAGGGGTAAGCCACTGACTTTTTCTTTAATCAGAACTAGGAAACAAGAATAGCATTCTCTAATTAGTATGGTATATTTCTTATCAAAATACAGCCTATAAAAGAGCTCTCTACAATCATCGTGAGATGCTATTGGTTCCTAAAACAACTATTAGAAGTGATGCTAATATCAATTTTGTAACCCCTTATTCACCTTATAGCAAAAATATTATGGCTATAATTAAACGACATACTAATGTGTTACAGAGCATCCCTTCTTTAAAGGATAGAAAAGTACGATGTGTCTGGACTCGCCAATGCAATTTTAAAGATCTTCTTTGCCCGGCTATTGTGCCTTCTATGCAATCCGATGTGATGGATACTTGTAAGGGACACACACGTTGTGGTGAATGCCCTTTTTGTGAAGTGAACTGTGAAATAACCACTTTTGATTGGCGGGGAAAAATTTACACACTACAGCACTCTACAAATTGCTCTACTACTCAAGTAGTGTACATTATTCAATGCCCCTGTCCACTTATATATGTTGGAAAGACTTTAAGAGCTTTTAAAACACGTCTGGCTGAACATCGCAGTAGGCTTCGCTGTAAAACTGTGACAGCACCAATTGTAGAGCACTGCTTGAAGCATAATCATCTATTTACCGACCTCCGATGTTTTTGTCTAGAACGAGTTTCAAAAGCAAATGGTGGTAAATCACTGGATAAGACTTTAATATATAAAGAGCAACGTTGGATCTTTAAGCTTCAATCGGTTCAACCAGATGGTCTAAATTCCCAGATTGATTGGAATCTATGCTCCTGATTGGCTAACGCCATAGGGTTGGCCGTCTTTATCAACCAATAAATAGGGCTCCCTGTGATAAGTTTGAAACACATGCGCGACGCTCTTATATGAAACTTGATCATTCATTGTGGGTAATTCTATGAGGTGAGTCAGATGGATCTTGAAACATCTTCGCTCCGATATGAAATATATGCATATGGTCTTCAGTGTATTTTGATAAGAAATATACCATACTAATTAGAGAATGCTATTCTTGTTTCCTAGTTCTGATTAAAGAAAAAGTCAGTGGCTTACCCCTGAAGAAACGTTTTTGTGAAACGTAGTAGCGCTATGGCTGACGTTGGGATTTTCCTGCTTCAAGAAAGATAAGCCTGACTATCTTATAATATTTTAATATAAACAAAAATTTCAAAAAATATTATAACAATTGATAAAGAATTGAAAAATAAGGGGTCATTGATGCAATTTGGAGCAAGTTGGTAGAAAACTACAATTACCATAGCTCTTTGAAGTCTGAGACCCAATGATAAATTAACAACTATATGGCTGTGTTAACAAGTCTCTTTTAAGAGTTGGAAACTATTTAAAAAAATAATTCTCACATTATTTGAGTAATCTTTATAAATATTGTGGTGGGGCCAAACAGGGTATTGGGGGGCCAGTAGCAATCGGAGCACAGAGCTAATAAGAGCTCTGTGCACCCAATTGTTACCTGTCCTCCCCTTGGATTTACCATGGAGACCCGCTCTACCTGCCAATGCAGGTATCACAGGTCTCTGTGCTAAATCCAAAAACCTCTGTGGTATCTGCAGGAGGAAAGCTTGGATCGCCCCCTATAGATACCATTGAGGTTTTGGACTTAGCCACAAGCCTTTTGCAGCTATTACACCATGATAGCTGCAAAAGGCTACCATGGTTTAGTAAATATGCTTCTTCGTATGACACGCTTATCATGCACTAAACACTGCACTAATAGTTATCATAGTTCAGTAAACATCTCCCATAGTTTGACAGTTTTTCAAAAATATTAAAATTTATAAACTATGGGATCTATTCTGTCCCACAAATAGCGGGGATGGGCATCCCGCTGGGACATCCATCCCCGCTATTCACCCCCCTTGCCATCCCCGACTAAGCCTCTCCATTTGTACAGGGAGGCTTAGACGGGGGCGGGAGGGGTGGTGCAGAGGTGGAGTTAGGGCGGGCAGTGGGCAATCCGCGGCCCTGGATATTGTGGTGGAGAAGCAGCCGCTGAGGGCAGAAAAAAAAAGGGAAAACTGCCTTTTTTTTCTTTTACCCATAAAACTGCAGGCACTGAAAGGGTTAACACCAACACTAAAGGTAAAGATTTCTCACAGAGAAGTGCAGACCTAAGCACACGCCCTGTTCCCATGGAGATAGAGGGAGGAGAAAGGAGTGGTTTGGGGGTGGAGTCAAAGGGGATAGGACAGCCCCAAACATTTAGGAACGGAAGCTGCACTCATACAGTAGAACTGAAAGAGAAGGGGAGAGAGAAGGAAGAACCGTATGAGAGAGAGAGAGGACACAGACACAGAGGACACGAGGGTTCCAGGAAGGAAGGACAAGAAACCCATGGAAATCCCTTGCACAGAAGCAATTGAGAACCAGGAGCAAAGAGCTGACAAGGCCAGTGGAAAGCTCAGGGGAGGAGTCCTCAGAGGAGGAAATATTCTCCAAGAGTTCATGGCTCAACTCTTCTCCTAGTAAGGAATCTGTAAGGAGGAAAAGCAGCACTAATAAGGTGAGCCCTTTACAACGTTTGAAAGGCTTATTAGACAAAGAGGGTTTTTCCTGCCCTTTCCCCCACAAGCTCACACTGTTAAGGGTACCTGGGAGAAGCTCCTAAAGGCTGTGCAAGCTAGTGAGGCTTCTCAGGAAGATACCAGGGGAAACAGTTACCAAGAAGAGTCTAGTGTGGAGGATATGGACTTGGGAGACACTGTGGATTTAGACAATGTCTCAGACTTGGAAATAAGCTGTGCAATCTGTGCTAAAGAAGTATGAAGGAACCAAATAGGGTTTGAAAGCAGAAAGAAACCCAGCTGGTCTTGATTACTGAATGCATCTGTGTTACCTCGTGATAAGTAAAAGAACCGGAGGAAGTTTGTTATCTGGAAGAAAACCAGAGGTTCTTTTACCAGGACATTTTAAAGCCCATTACTTTTTAGCCGTGCTTTTAAAAGTAGCTATCCTGTTTAAAGCTGCTGGGGAAGAAGCTGTGCTGAATGTTTGTGTTATAATTGGAAAAGAATTCTATTGCTTGTGAAAGTATCTAGGTGGGCCAGGAAGTCTTGCTACACCTACTGTGAAGTAACAGAGGGTGGTATAGCGCCTCCTGGAGACCAGGAAACAGAATACTGCTGAAAATAGAGTTTTATCAGAAAGCAAGTTTAAAAGCTGTATCTAGCCAAGGACTGTATAATAGGCTTGTGTGCTGTTATTTGGAGAAGTATCCTGAATTTTGTTTTGGTCAACTTCAATCAATTCATTTCAAAGAATTGAACCGGTTAGGAAATCCTTGTTTCTAAAAATAAAGAAATATTTCCTGCGACCTTTGCACTTGGCTCCAATCCTTTCGGGGACACAACTACATGCTATCGGGCTAATTTCAACAAAGGACAATTGGCGCCTCCCCTGTAGCCCTAGGCAACCACCTGGCCACACGGGGGCGCGCCGACAGGTGGCGTAGTTATTGGATTTGAGGAAAGCCTACCAATTGAAGCTACTGGAAAACATCAGGATTTACAAGGTGGCCGGAGTGACATCCTGAAAGCCTTCCTAAGAATACTGCAGAGAGAACCAGGACCGGAGACTCAGCGGAGCGGAGTTGGAGAGCCCAACTGGTACCGACGGTGCTGAGAGGCCTGATTCACCACTTACAGCAGGTAATCCCGTATTTAAAGGGGTTAATCGAGGATTGCTGTAAGAGGGGAGGTTCTGCAGGTGGAGGAGGGGAAGTGCTGTGATAAGGGCCGCACTTGGTGTTCTTTTTTTTTGTTTCTTTCCAGCATTCCAGGATGGAGCCTGCAGACCTTATCAACTGGATGACAGACTGCTTCCGCCAACAGCAGGAGAACGCTGCGAGGGCGCAAGAGAAAATGGCTGCCATGATGAGGGAACAGCAACAGCCGCTCCTGGACCTCATGACTGCATGGATGAAGGAGCAGAAGAAAGCGACGGATGAGATAAGGACTGGGTCTAGTTCCTCAGGAACATTGTTGGGACTGGGACATTACAGTAAAGGACCTTTTTCATTTGGGCCTTTAACCCCAGGTGATGATGTAGATGACTACTTCGAAGTGTTTGAGCGTGTGGCAGTCCTAAGTGGATGGCCAGCAGAGCAATGGGCTGTACGGATAGCAGGCTCCCTTACAGGGGAAGCTCTTGCAGCTTATAGGGCCGTGCCTGCTGAGCTCGCCTCCACTTATGACGAGGTGAAAAAGGCCGTGAGAGACCGGTTGGGATTGACTCCAATGGTCTACCGCCGTCTTTTTAGAGCATGTAAATTGAGGTCAGATGAAACGCCTCGGGCTTTGTGCCAACGCCTCAAGGCACTAATGTATAAGTGGCTTTTGCCTGATGGAAAAACTGTTGATTCTATTCTAGATACAATTGCTCTAGAACAGTTTATAGAGACTGTGCCACAGGAAATGCGATCTTTTCTGGTCTTACAAGATTGCAGGAACACTAAAGAAGCAACTTCTTTGGCAGAGCGGTTCCTAGAAGCTCGAGTAATAGGCCAAATGAAGAGTGCAGGGTTGAGCCAGGCAAATGTAAGAGAGCCAGAAAGAGTGAGCAAGACCATGCTAGGAGAGGTTACACAAGGAAAACCCCTAGGCAGGTCAGGGTACGAGCAGCGCAAGTGTTATGGCTGCGGAAATAAGGGCCATATGAAGAAAGAGTGTCACACTAGGACAGTGTTGATAACACATCCCTCCAAGGAGGAAGGAGAGGGCTTTCTGCTGTCAGTGGAGGTGGAGAACATCCCAGTACAGGCGCTCCTAGATTCAGGCGCCGCCCAGTCGATGGTCTCCCAACAGCTGTGGGCAGAGATACAAGCCAGGAGAGGAGACCCCATAGGAAAACATTCAGAGGGGAATATAAGGATCCGATGCGTTCACGGCGCAGCATCCGCTTATCCCCTACAGAAACTTGTAGTGAAGGGCCTAGGCATGAAAAGAACTGTCACTATAGCCGTAGTCCCAAAACTCCCGTATCCCATAGTTTTAGGGAGGGACTGGCCACAGTTCAAACTTGGGCTAGCCAAGGGTTTAGAGTCCAGGACAGGGTTAGTGTCCACAAGGGCCCAAACCAAGGCTAGGGACGAAGAAGAGGACTCTAGTGGAGAGCCCAGTTGCAGTTTACCCACTCACGAAGACTTAATAACACCCTCCAGGGAAGGAAAAAGAAAGAGTAAGGCAGAAAAACGCCAGGGAAGGCAGGCCAGGGCTCAGAATCGGGCGGACTTAGCCAAGGGAGAAGGATTACCATGGGCTCCTGCAGAGCTGGTAGGGAAGTTCCCTTCTTTCCCCAATGAGCAAAGGGAGGATCCTGCCTTAAAACGAGCGTTTAAGCATGCTAGTACAGGTTCAGAGGCATTGCCGCGATTTGTCCTAGACAGGGAAATACTTTACCGGGAAAGTGTGGACCCTCATTTAGGTACCATAAGGAAACAATTAGTAGTCCCTACTACTTTTAAAAACCTGGTCCTAAGGTTAGCACACGACCACCCGGTAGGGGGGCATAAAGGTTTCCATAGCACCCTGGATCAGATCATGGGCCGCTTCTATTGACCGGGCGTCTTCAAAGAGACGTCAAAATTTTGTGCAGCTTGCCCAGCGTGCCAGAGGGTTAGCATGGTTCATCCCAAGAAGGTGCCATTAATTCCCTTGCCCCTGGTAACCAAACCAGTGGACAGATTAGCTATGGACATAGTGGGACCCCTAATTAAGACCCCTAGGGGATATCAGTATATACTGGTCATTGTGGACCAGGCGACGCGCTTTCCGTGGGCCATTCCCCTACGCAATGTGTCCGCACGGACCATGGCCACGGAAATCATAAAGCTCTTTTGTGAAATTGGTTTTCCAAGAGAGGTTTTAACAGACAGGGGCAGTAACTTTCTCTCACGTTACCTTGCCCAAGTTTGGGATGCCTTCGGCATCAGACACATAAAAACTGCTGCATACCACCCGCAAACTAATGGCCTGGTGGAAAGGCAAAATCAGACCCTCAAACGTATGCTGAGGAGGAGTCTGGAAGGCAATATGGCGGAGAGGGATGTAATGTTGCCATTCACCTTGTATGCCTGTAGGGAGCGCCGGCAGACTTCCATGGGTGTCTCTCCGTATGAACTGATGTACGGGAGAGCTCCCAGAGGGGTATTAGATATCCTAAGAGAGCAGTGGGTGGAATCCGAGCTAGAGGAGATAGACGTACCCCACTTTTTAAGGGATCTAAAGGGACGCTTAGAGCGGACATCCCAGGTGGTGGTGGACAATATGACGGCGAGCCAAGCCCGCCAGAAGGGTTACTATGACCGGCACACCCAGCCACGTCAATTGGAGGTGGGTGAAAAGGTGCTAGTAACAGTGACAGGACCTACGTCAAAGTTCGAGAGCAGGTGGAGAGGACCCTACAGAGTTCTCAGATGGGTAGGGCCAGTTTCCTATGCTGTAGGAACTAGGAGAGGGAAGGAACAAATCTTCCACATTAATGTACTGCAGCTATGGCATGAGAGAGTCGTACTTGCCCGGCTGGCTTCAAGAGAGGACAGGCTAGATGGATATCCTGTAGACACACAGACCCAAGGAAAGATTCCGCACTGTGCGCTAGAAACGCCAGCATGGAATATCTTAAGGGGGGGGGTTATGTGGTGGAGAAGCAGCCGCTGAGGGCAGAAAAAAAAAGGGAAAACTGCCTTTTTTTTCTTGTACCCATAAAACTGCAGGCACTGAAAGGGTTAACACCAACACTAAAGGTAAAGATTTCTCACAGAGAAGTGCAGACCTAAGCACACGCCCTGTTCCCATGGAGATAGAGGGAGGAGAAGGGAGTGGTTTGGGGGTGGAGTCAAAGGGGATAGGACAGCCCCAAACATTTAGGAATGGAAGCTGCACTCATACAGTAGAACTGAAAGAGAAGGGGAGAGAGAAGGAAGAACCGTATGAGAGAGAGAGGACACAGACACAGAGGACACGAGGGTTCCAGGAAGGAAGGACAAGAAACCCATGGAAATCCCTTGCACAGAAGCAATTGAGAACCAGGAGCAAAGAGCTGACAAGGCCAGTGGAAAGCTCAGGGGAGGAGTCCTCAGAGGAGGAAATATTCTCCAAGAGTTCATGGCTCAACTCTTCTCCTAGTAAGGAATCTGTAAGGAGGAAAAGCAGCACTAATAAGGTGAGCCCTTTACAACGTTTGAAAGGCTTATTAGACAAAGAGGGTTTTTCCTGCCCTTCCCCCACAAGCTCACACACTGTTAAGGGTACCTGGGAGAAGCTCCTAAAGGCTGTGCAAGCTAGTGAGGCTTCTCAGGAAGATACCAGGGGAAACAGTTACCAAGAAGAGTCTAGTGTGGAGGATATGGACTTGGGAGACACTGTGGATTTAGACAATGTCTCAGACTTGGAAATAAGCTGTGCAATCTGTGCTAAAGAAGTATGAAGGAACCAAATAGGGTTTGAAAGCAGAAAGAAACCCAGATGGTCTTGATTACTGAATGCATCTGTGTTACCTCGTGATAAGTAAAAGAACAGGAGGAAGTTTGTTATCTGGAAGAAAACCAGAGGTTCTTTTACCAGGACATTTTAAAGCCCATTACTTTTTAGCCGTGCTTTTAAAAGTAGCTATCCTGTTTAAAGCTGCTGGGGAAGAAGCTGTGCTGAATGTTTGTGTTATAATTGGAAAAGAATTCTATTGCTTGTGAAAGTATCTAGGTGGGCCAGGAAGTCTTGCTACACGTACTGTGAAGTAACAGAGGGTGGTATAGCGCCTCCTGGAGACCAGGAAACAGAATACTGCTGAAAATAGAGTTTTATCAGAAAGCAAGTTTAAAAGCTGTATCTAGCCAAGGACTGTATAATAGGCTTGTGTGCTGTTATTTGGAGAAGTATCCTGAATTTTGTTTTGGTCAACTTCAATCAATTCATTTCAAAGAATTGAACCGGTTAGGAAATCCTTGTTTCTAAAAATAAAGAAATATTTCCTGCGACCTTTGCACTTGGCTCCAATCCTTTCGGGGACACAACTACATGCTATCGGGCTAATTTCAACAAAGGACAATCGGCGCCTCCCCTGTAGCCCTAGGCAACCGCCTGGCCACACGGGGGCGCGCCGACAATATACAGGGCCAATTCTGATGTCGGCCCTGTATGTCTGGGGCTGGCAGACTGGACATGGGATTTATTCCACCTTGGAGGTGGAATAAGTCTTCCTAGATGTCGGGGATGGGAGGCCCAGACCAAAGCAAAAAAGTAAGGGGGAGCAGGAGATTCCCTGTAGCCTGACCTTGGCCATGTGAGGCCAGATCGGGGGTCGGGCTGCAAGGAAAGGCGAAAGTGGTCAGCGGCTGGAGATCTCAGCTCCTGACACTATTGCACGACGGCTCCATTCAGGAGCCTGACTGAGTTAGCTGGGCAGGGGCTTGTACACGCAGGCCGATGGGAATCGGGTCCCAGCCTGCACGTACAGGCCTAGACGCAATTCTGATCCCACAGGTGCTAGACGTGCCCCGCGGGATCAGAATCGAGTCTATCTCTGTGCATCTGGTTCCAACCGGACGCATAGAGGCCGGGACGCGCAGAATGGAATGTGCCTCCATGCCTCATGAGACTGCAAACAAATAAAAGTTCACATTAATCATTACATTACTGAAATCCAACAAATATCAATTCTAATATAATGTAAAATGATAATTAGAAAAGCTTAGATCAATAATAGCCCATATTATAGATCATTATATTTAAAACATATAAGAGCAATGATAATGGAAAAGCCAGAATTGAATCAGTATCTTCTTAAAGGTATGTATCTTTATATGAAATTACGTACACCAATGAAGGGCTCAATTATAGTATAATCATATCCTTTGAGGTTGTATAACTAAAAACAAAAAAAGTTAAAAAACAATATAATCCAAATCTTGATTTAATCCATGAGGACACAAGGTATTAAATTCAAAAGTGATTTTTGTTCCATTTGCAACAATGTTTTATGTAAATTAACACCTCTCCAGGACGTTTTGGTTACATACAGTATATATCATAGATTCTAAAATCTTCAAAGGCATGGTTCTTTTCAAGACAGTAGTCTACCAAAGGTTTTTCACTTTATCTTCCTCTTAATACAACTTTTATGTTCCAGAGCATGATTTTTTAATTCCATCTTAGTTATTTTACATGGGCACATAGCAATGTAAATGACATCAATAACAGTCACTTTAGAAACTCTATTCATAATGTGCACAACTTAAAATGCCCATTCACATGTGCAAATCACATCCACGCCCCTAGAACCATGTTAAAAAGATCCAAATTTATACATGTCCAGCATGATCACATCTGTATTGCATGGGGCTGTGGCTGAAGCACGTCTGGGGCAGGAACAAAAAGAACCACGTATCACCCACCAGTGGACCATATTTAGACCTGGTCCTCGGCATGACTAGGCATTTCTGAAGTGCTCATTTCTGCCAGCTCTCAACAGTCGAGATGACAGAGGTATTTCTTCTTATCTCCACAATAATTTTCTCCCCCCCCCCCCTATAGAACAGTAGCAGGTGTATGTCAGTATCTCTTTGTATACAGCTGTGGCACAGCACATCTCTGTTTGAAAAATGGCGGACTCGGACATGGATATGGCGATACCTCCATGTGTAGCTTCTGAAATACTGGCACAGACATGTCTATGTTGCCATGTCCACCAATGTCCATATTTTGCATGTGCACATTTCTAAAATCACCAGTTTCCCTTCATGTCTGGGGCTTTATTCTGCATATCTCAATTTCCTTGTATGTCGATGGAGACCTTTATTGTTTGGGGCAGGGAGAAGTCGATTTTACAACACATTTACACATGTCTACCTTCTCTGCTGCCCCTTCCACAGAATTTTGGATGTTTTGACTTGTACTGTATGTCCTAGAAGACACCTAAACAACCTTTTTAAAATGTGTGGTCATCTGTATTGCAATTCGAATGATGTCTCAATATGTACGTCTAGCCATTCCTAGGATGAAAAAAGTCTTGATTTTAAAGTGACAGCACATACAGTACACCCACCACATTTAATATGACTCCCGGTTGTACTGATTCCCTCTTAAGGAGCTAATTCATCTCTCAGATTTCTTCCTCTTTTATATACAACAATGAGTGTCTTTTCTGAAAAACATTCCAAATTCTGAATTCCTTTTGCTAAATTTGTGAACTGTAATGTACAAATCATCCTTTTCTTTCTTTTTCTTCGAATTACCACTCAAAGGTGCCCTTCTCTCTGATTCTCTTGCTTTTTTTGTATCCCTCCTTAAAATACATCTTCTAGAGAACCCTCTCTCCTTAAACCTTTTCATCAGATCTCAAGAATGTTTCTCAAATTCTTCAACCATGGAATAAAGTCTCCTCAATCTTAAATTTGACCAGCTTTTAAATGGAGCCACTGCGCCATGGCATCCAGTTGCCATGGCACCCCAGCTCCATTTAAAAGCCACGATGCCGGCCGCCAGAAAAAAATGCTTATTCCCAGTAGCCTGACCCCCCATCTGGCCTCATAAGGCCAGGGTCAGGCTCTGGGGAATGTCCTCTCGCCCCCCTGCCCCATCCGCGCCCCGGCATTACAAAAACAATTCGTCCAGGGAAGTTATTCCACCTCAGAGGTGGAATAACTTCCCTGCACATGTCATCGGCCCTGGATGTACAGGGCTGACATTAGAATCGGCCCTGTACATCCATGGCCAGCAATCGCCCACCACCCGCCCAGACTCCTCCCCCGAGCCGCCCCTTCCCCGGCTCCATCTAACTTCCCCGCACAACTGACGGGGAGGTTAGATGCCAGTGGGGGAAGGCATGAATAGCGGGGATGGTCATCCCGTTGGGCACAGAATAACACCCATGTCTCTGAGCCAATGGTGAAAATCTTCTAATCTTTCCTTTCCTCCTTTCCTGATGACAAATATGTCATCTATGTAGCATTTCCATAAAATGAGAGTTAGGTTCCCTATTGCTAACACTTAGCTCAATCTATCTGCCGCACAACCTGTAGAAAGAAAATGGACAATGCAGCAAATAACTCGAGCTAAGTGTTCGCAGGACTGGCACTACTATTAGGCTAACTAGGTGGTTGCCTAGAGTGCAGGCGTTCTGGAGACACCAGCTGCTGCTGCTGCTGCCACCCCTCTCCAGGGCTAGCAGTGGCAGCAAATACAAAGGAACCACCACACAGTGCTTACCAAAAGCTCCAGTGCTGTATTGCAGTTCCAAGCTGCTATTATGGACCGCTTCTGCCCCCTCCAATGCAGACTGGATGTCTGAGTCAGAGAGGGTGGAAGCAGCCCATAATAGCAACCAGGAACTGCAACGCAGCACAAGAGCCTTTGTTAAGCACTGCATTGCAATTCCTTTGCCATTACTGCCACTGCTGGTCCCGGAGAGGGGAACATTGGTGGCAATAGAGGTGGGGCACGGGCAGAAGGATGGAAGAGGCTTGCCAAGGGCACCTCCAATCCTTGCACCAGCCCTGAGGGTTAGTAAAAGAGGTTCTTCGTGGAAAAGATAGGGGCCCTTTTACTAACAGTTGCTAACACTTAACATGCATTTTAGCAAGCAGGAACTGGCCATGGTGAACCCTGGCATGTAGGCAGGCCAACTACCAACCACTAAAATGCATGTTAATTGGCACTCATACACTACTGTGGAAAGTGGGTATTTAGAGGCAGAGCATGGGCATGACCAACACAACAGCGCATCAGTGCAGTTAAAAATGGTTCATCTAACAGTACCTCTATAGATGAAGTTAGGTGCCCCAACATTACTGTGCTGCTCATTAGGGAATCCCAACATGCATTGTTGTTAAGTGCCATCGAGTCGGTGTCAACTTATGGCAATCCTCTGGATAGTTGTCCTAAACTGTGTTCAGTCTTCAGACAGCTCATTGTTGATAGATTGATACCCATAGCTGCTGTTACTGTATTGATCCATCTCATTGCTGGCCTTCCTCTTTTGTGTTGACCTTATACCTTGCTAAGCATGATGTTTCACGAATGATCTCTCTCTTCGCATGATGTGTCCAAAGTATGAAAGTCAAAGTCTTATCATCTGAGCTTATAAAGAAAGCTTAGATTTGATCTCCTCTAGTACTGACTGGTTTGTTCTTCAGGCAGTCCATGGTATACACAGTATTCGTAACCAGCACCATAATTCAAAGTCATCGATTGTCTTCCTGTCTATCTTTTTCACTGTCCAACATTCGCATCCATATGACGTTATTGAAAATACCATGGCTTTAACAAGTCAGTCTTTGCATGGAGAGAGACATTGTGTTTTAGCTGCTGGGAATATACAGGTCATGCCCCTAATAGCTAGCATGGAGATTTGCACATTAAGTGCAAACTCTTAGCAACATTTAGTAAAAAAGTCCCATAGTGTTCCTAAAGATTAACCTTTCTCTGCTTGATTTCTGCCACAGTCTCGTTTCTTTTTTGTCACACCTCGTATGAGGTCAGACAATGATAGAACCTAGAGCACCCAATCAAAAATTAAATTGTCAGAATGTTTGTCATGAGAATTAAATCCTCTTGTAACAAACTTTCCTTTTTAATTGCTTTTATATTGGTGTACCAAACACCATTAAAGTGTATCCAAACACAACTCATCTGTATGAAACACTATAAAAGAATCTTAAAATGTTAAACTTGTGGTTAAGCTCTAATAATGTCCTGTTTTTATGAAGAAACAAGCAGTTTGGGAAGCTGTCTGCAGACGTCTGTGACAACACGTGAACATAGCACTGCATTTTGAGATCCCAATTCAATCTTCTGAGCTCTGCTTCAACTTTCAAGTGAAGGACTCCTCGTCTACACAGCATCAAGATTTGAATGGCCATCAACCAAATGGGACTCTGAATTTAAAAGACTGCATGTGACATGATTATTGGCACCCTTGTAAACAATTCAAATCATTTTGAACAGAAGAACCACATTCCCATTGCAGTAAAAATAGACAAACCTGTGATCCACTGTCAGTACTCACATGACTTGAATCAACCAATGAATGATAGTTCAAATGTTTAAAATGGACACATTCACTCCCTGTTCCATTTTCACAATGATGAAGAAAAGAGAGCTGCATGAGACGATAAGAAAAGCCATTATAACCAAACATCAAACTTCAAAGGGGTACAAGGCCATCTCCAAAGACCTTGGGATTCCTGTGTCTACAGTACGCAATATTATTAAGAGGTTTTCTGCTTACAGAACTGCCCATAACTTCTCAGGAAGTGGTGGGAAGGGGAAAATAAATCCAAGAAGTCTTCAAAGGTAGGGGTAGAGCACACCTGAGCAGGGTGCAGCCATCTTAGCCTGCTCAGGAGGCCTCCAGCCCAATCGGGGCTGTGGGAGGCGGAGCCTTACAACAGAAAAGCAGCCGCCGTCAGGAAACAGCCTCTCTTCTCCTTCTCAGCCGGCTCTGTGCTCCCCGATCGGGTAGAGCACACCTGAGCAGGGCGCAGCCATCTTAGGCTGCTCAGGAGGCCTCCAGCCCAATCAGGGCTGTGGGAGGCGGAGCCTTACAACAGAAAAGCAGCCGCCGTCAGGAAACAGCCTCTCTTCTTCTTCTCAGCCGGCTCTGTGCTCCCCGATCGGGGTAGAGCACACCTGAGCAGGGCGCAGCCATCTTAGCCTGCTCAGGAGGCCTCCAGCCCAATCGGGGCTGTGGGAGGCGGAGCCTTACAACAGAAAAGCAGCCGCCGTCAGGAAACAGCCTCTCTTCTCCTTCTCAGCCGGCTCTGTGCTCCCCGATCGGGGTAGAGCACACCTGAGCAGGGCGCAGCCATCTTAGCCTGCTCAGGAGGCCTCCAGCCCAATCGGGGCTGTGGGAGGCGGAGCCTTACAACAGAAAAGCAGCCGCCGTCAGGAAACAGCCTCTCTTCTCCTTCTCAGCCGGCTCTGTGCTCCCCGATCGGGGTAGAGCACACCTGAGCAGGGCGCAGCCATCTTAGCCTGCTCAGGAGGCCTCCAGCCCAATCGGGGCTGTGGGAGGCGGAGCCTTACAACAGAAAAGCAGCCGCCATCAGGAAACAGCCTCTCTTCTCCTTCTCAGCCGGCTCTGTGCTCCCCGATCGGGGTAGAGCACACCTGAGCAGGGCGCAGCCATCTTAGCCTGCTCAGGAGGCCTCCAGCCCAATCGGGGCTGTGGGAGGCGGAGCCTTACAACAGAAAAGCAGCCGCCGTCAGGAAACAGCCTCTCTTCTCCTTCTCAGCCGGCTCTGTGCTCCCCGATCGGGGTAGAGCACACCTGAGCAGGGCGCAGCCATCTTAGCCTGCTCAGGAGGCCTCCAGCCCAATCGGGGCTGTGGGAGGCGGAGCCTTACAACAGAAAAGCAGCCGCCGTCAGGAAACAGCCTCTCTTCTCCTTCTCAGCCGGCTCTGTGCTCCCCGATCGGGGTAGAGCACACCTGAGCAGGGCGCAGCCATCTTAGCCTGCTCAGGAGGCCTCCAGCCCAATCGGGGCTGTGGGAGGCGGAGCCTTACAACAGAAAAGCAGCCGCCGTCAGGAAACAGCCTCTCTTCTCCTTCTCAGTTGGCTCTGTGCTCCCCGATCAGGGTAGAGCACACCTGAGCAGGGCGCAGCCATCTTAGCCTGCTCAGGAGGCCTCCAGCCCAATCGGGGCTGTGGGAGGCGGAGCCTTACAACAGAAAAGCAGCCGCCGTCAGGCGGGCCCGCGCCTGTCGGGCCCGCGCCTGAGGGCCTCGCCAGAGGGCCCTTTGGCGCGGCCCTTAGGAAAAGGCCCTCTCAGAAGACCCCGAGTAACAGCCAAGCCAAGAAGTCTGCAACCACACACGACTCTCCAACTTGAACTCTCAGTCGTCTCCAGCAAGTTGTCCGACCTCACAGCAAGTATACTCCAACTGTCTAACCAAGAAATTCACTCAGCAGTTCAAAGTAATCCCATATATTGCTACCTATAGCATGTCTTGACTCTCCCTTGAATATACACCCTTAAGATCCAATTAACTGCCCATACTCCTGCCTAGTCCCATACTGTTGTCAGTAACCACCCACGTCATTATAAACATAAAGATTCTGTTGTCTTATGTTGTCATATACTGTCTTATACTGTCGTCAGTAATCACTCCCAACTGGTCACCCACATCACCCTCACCAATCAACAAGACTCACAAACACCAACTGTCTTCATCAGCCTGACTCTTACAGTTGTCTGTATAGCATTCACATACCCACACACCCGACTCTCTTCATCAGCCTTACTCTTACAGTTGTCTGTATAGCATTCACATACCCACACACCCGACTCTCTTCATCAGCCTTACTCTTACAGTTGTCTGTATAGCATTCACACACTCACACACCTGACTCCTGTTATATTTACTGTAGTCTTTGCTAGCTTTGTAACTTACACCTTAATCAGTGATATCTTTGTCACTACTCCATAGCCTGTATACTGTACTGTGAAATTACCTGTATACTGTATTGTGTATTCTCACCACCCAAAACTCAATTACCATCTCACATTACATCTCAGAAACCAAAATGTCTCTCCACCTCATTACCTTCCTCAGTTTTTACCTTCTCACAGATTGGCTCGGAACCACCATTGCCTACTCCCCCACCTCCAGTCATATCCCCATCCTCAAAAACCACGGAAAACATTGGGCAGGCAACCCTTATCTTTATCCGACTAGGGAAGCTCGTATCCGACACTCCCACTTGATCCACATTGCAATACAGCAATCCAGTAACTTGAAGCAACACAAACCCTCGCCCTCACAAAACTTAAAATGTGCCCTTATAAATGCTCGATCAATTCGAAAAAAATGGCCTGTAATCCTAGATATAGATATAGTTACCCTTTATGATCTTGATGCTCTCATGATCACTGAAACTTGGTTATCTAAAGAGGACAATGTCCTTATTAACCAACTCATTCCACCAAACTTCACTATACACACAACCCACAGAGAAAACAAAAAGGGAGGAGGAGCACTCATACTCACCAAGTCTGAACTCCTCTTCAACATGACTAACTCCTATAGCTCAAACAATCTGGACATAATCACCATAGCCAATAAACAATGCTCCATGAACCTGGTCTACAGAGCCCCCTCGAGCTCCCCAGACGACATGCCCACCATATTGGATCTGGCCGCCAATACCTGCAACCCCAACACTCCCAACTGGATAATGGGAGACCTGAACCTCCCATCACTACAACAAAACCAGTCCTCTTCACTCCTCAATGCCATTGAAAATCTTGGTTACAAACAAATGATCACTGAGCCCACTCATACCAAAGGAAACATTCTTGACATGGTATTCGCCCCCCACCATGTCTCTGAGCAAAACAGCAACATTGTAAAATCGATCACCGATGTCCCATGGTCTGACCATAAACTTATAAACCTACAAATTCCCCTGAACAACAGTCATAGTCTGAACACCAGTAAACTCGCCAATCCATCTGGAGTAACACGGGGCTTTCGACCTTTCAATAGAGAACTTATTCTGTCAAGTACCCAACCAGTCCTCAACAACACAACTCTAAACCTTGACGAGTCAATCGCTGCCTGAAACAACAGCCTCAACGCTGTTGCTCAACTACCACACATAAAGTCCATATCAGGGAAAAGAACCTCTGCTCCATAGTTTTCCCCTGAGCTACGGTCCTCTCTTACGCACCTACGAAGGCTCGAAAAACACTGGCGCCGCTCACTAGTTATCGATGACCACGAAGCCTACATTCTCCACCTCTCAACTCACCGCGAGGCAATCACAACCAGAAAGAAGCAATACCACTCAGATATGCTCAAGAGATCATTGAACAAACCTCGTGACCTTTTCAACCTGGTTAAGTCACTATCAAAGGAACCATCCTCTGAACAAAATAATGATATCCACCCGCAAGAATTCGCTGATTACTTGCAATCAAAACTCCTACAGACAGATGAACTCTCAAAAAACAACATACAAGAAACAACCTGCCCAACATCCCTAACCGCACTTACCACGCCTTCTTCTAAACACATTGAAGACACAATCACCTCACTCAACACGACCACCGCGCAGACCGATCCCTGCCCAGCCTTTTGGATAAAGGATCTTCGGTGTGCATTTAGCCCCTTCATTGCAAGAATCATAAACCTCTCCTTCACTACTGGCTCCTTCCCTTCTGCATTAAAGCTCACATCCATCAGGCCACTGCTAAAAAACGCTAAACTAGACCCAAAACGGCCAGACTCCTACAGCCAGTATCCCCCTCTTAGCAAAGATCTTTGAGAAAGAGGCACAGCGCCAAATCCAAAACCACATTGACTCCGCAGCCCCTCTAGACCATTCTCAACACGGCTTCAGAGAATTCCATGGCGTTGAGACACTGCTTACCACTCTCTTCAACGATGTTCTCAATACCATAGACAACATCCGACAAGGCGTTGTGCTAATCTTCTTGGATATAGCAGCAGCGTTTGACTCGGTAAATCACGAGATTTTCCTCGGTCGACTGAAAAAAAAAGGCATCTGCAACACAGCACTTGAATGGTGTAAATCATACCTCGATACCAGAATGCAATACGTTAAATCTGAAACAGGAGAATCAAAACTCTTCCATCAAAGACAAGGCATTCCGCAAGGGTCCTCACTTTCATCCCTCATGTTCAACATCTATATGCCGCCTATCTGCGATATCATCAGGTCTTTCAATGTGAAATGTATGATATACGCCGACGATATCCTACTCTACATGCCATTTTCCACAATGCAAATGGATTTATTGCCTATAACAAACTGCTTCGACGCAGTCTCACAATGGCTCCTGTCACAGAGCCTCCGCATTCAGCATAAGAAAACTGAGGTTCTCTTTATCACAAGAGACCCCAACTTCACTCCACCACCACATATAAGTGTCAAGGGAGCTGACCTAGGCACCAAGGAAACAATACAAATACCTCGGAGTCACACTAGACCATAGGCTCGATATGAAATCACACATAAAACAATATCGTAAAATCTGTGTACTTCAAAATACGCACGCTCAGACACCTACGTCCCCTACTAGATCACAAAGACTTCAGAACCATCTACCAAGCTCTGATACTACCGCATTTCGACTTCGCCAACTCCATTCTACAAGGACTCCCACAATCCACCGTAAGCTCCTTACAGCTTGCCATGAACACCGCTGCCAGGGTTCTTCTAGGAGCGCCCAAAAATGATCACATCACACCTATCCTCAAACAACTCCATTGGCTCCCTATACACGGAAGACTTACATTCAAAACCCTTATTCTCACTTTTAAGGCCATAAATGGTTTATCGTCCACATCACTTTCTAAACTCATCCAAACCGTCCCATCAAACAGAAATAGGAGACAGGCAGCATTAAACTCACTAACAACCCCAAAGGCTATAACAACGTGCAGCCTATCAACGCCAAACAGAGCTTTCATGTTTAGCGCACCAAAATGCTGGAATTCTCTCCCACCGGATCTCCGCGCCATAACCGACCTAACCCAGTTCAGAAAGGCCCTTAAACTGCACCTTTTCATCAAATACTATCCCACATGAAGCGTAACATAATAGCCCCACCCTAATACAATCCACAGTCTCTCTCCTTGTTCCAAGCATTCCTGCTAATTTTATGTAAATAGTTCGAGCATGTGATCTAGTTAATAGATTATATACTCCATGTAAATAGTTCTCCCATGTTATCCAAGTTGATACTCCTGTTATATGTAATACCAAACAGCCTGTTGTTCTGGTTTCTTTATGTTATCTGTAAACCGCGCTGATGTCAAAGAGTGCGGTATATAAGAAGTTGAAATAAATAAATAAATAAATAAAAACATACAACATCCAAAGAGCTTAAGACTGATCTGGAGCAATCTGGAAGACTTTATGGGCGAAGGCCAAGGAGGACCCCACTGCTCAGAGACAGACATAAAAAGGCATGCCTGATGTTTGCCCAAACCCACTATGACATCTCAGCCATTGACCCTACCATCTGCTCTGTTTCAGGCCATACCCACAATCCTCTGCTCCTCATCATGCACATTTGCAGACTAACGCTGGGAACAGCTTAAGCAATGTGAGGCAAATCCCATACCAACAAAATCGAATTTCAGCCTGCCAAACAAACTCATCTTCCTCAAGATCGACAATTCGCTTCAGACCACTAGACAGAGAGGATTTCGTCAACAACGTTCTTCCAGAACTCTGTCAACCAGCTCTGAAACTTGACGATATGATTGATAGATGGAACTCTACCCTGATCTCCTGCGCACAACTACCCTCCACTAATAAATCACCAGCATTGATCAGATCACCAAGAAACAGAAAACCAGCCCCTTGGTTCTCTGCTGAACTACATTCATCTCTTCAGACTCTAAGAAAGCAAGAAAGAAAATGGCATCGATCTCACTCCACATCTGACAAAATGACTTATGAAAACACCCTAAAGCAACACCGTGAGAAAATATCGGAAAAAATGAGAGAATACCACACGAATCTCCTCCTTCGATCGTTAAATAAACCACGCGACCTCTTTAACATTTAACCTCTTTAACACAAATCTCCCTCATTATACATATATTTATAAAACAAAGTTTAATATTTAAAATGATGATGTCCAAATATGCATTTTTATAGAATTTTCTGGGAGGGATAGTGTTGAAATGATTATGATTAAGTTTAATTATCAGAATCTTTGGGAGGGAAATAATAGGGTTCTAAAAGCTAATTTTGGGGGGCTCAATGCTGAAGGTTTGCCTAGGGCACCTAGTAACCTTTCACTTGCCATTGTGCCTGCCCTACCTGCATCTGCGTGATCATCGTGATCGGCATGTGTCTACACCTTGGGGGGTGGGGCCTTGCAAAGCAGTCACATGCCTGCTGGCATCTCCTGGCCACGCTGTGGCCATGGCTTTAGGTAACTGCACACATCTCCATGTGACACAATCTGTTCATTCTTGCATACTTTCCATGTGTCAGCCCTGTCCAACTGATCCCCGCAACACCTGGTTGAGCCTGCTGTGGCATGGGCTGAACCAGTGTGGGGTGTCTGTGTATGTGTGGGTTGGGGGGAAGGAGGGACACTGTTCTTTGGCAACTTGCACATGTTTTCATGCAGTGGCCTCATATCTGGGGCAGCGGGATTTGGTGCCCTGGCAGCACCAGCTGCCATGTGCCATATGACACTCAATGGTTGTGGCCAGCTGGTCACCAGCCCTGCAACTCCCATCTGTGGGCCTCATAACACATACTACTTTGCCATTGTTATGTGTGCTTGGGTTGTATGTGTGTGCACACTCTACTGGTCAGGTGCTAATTGCACATCTGGATGCCTGATTGTATATGGTTACTAAAAAAATGATACGTTCAATTCAAACTAAACTTGGAGAAATTAGGTTTCTAATTTGCACTCTATGCAAACACTTAGAAGGCGAAAAGCAGGTCTCAGAACTTTAGCCACCACTGAGACTTCCGTCTTCTATTATGGTGTCTTAGAACATCAATGACCTATTGTATTTTCAAACTTTCGCCGCTATTTCTTTATGTGCTTCATCTAATACACTCCCAACAAGACTTATTCACCACTCGCTTCTCTTGTTATATCCACTAAAAAGCTATATATATGCATTTCATAATGCTGTACCAACTAATGCTCAAAATAGAAAAAGTTTGCTATACTCCGTTCGATATTATTTGAGCTTTGTATCCATTATGTTCACAAGTGGTTGAAGTTCCGCACTACTTAGCTGTCTTGCTGTGGTAGGCTTTTTTCAATTCAAAAATTCTTGTGTAGATCTCAGCGCTCTCCCTGGGCACCACTGAGGCATTTCACGGCCACAGTTTCGTCAGGAGATCTTATCCACAGTAGACTATAATTAAAACACAAACAGATTTTATTTACAAACCCTCTCCCAAATATTGTTAAACCATTAAATATCACTTAAAAACCATTCCTTACTTACTATGTAGATGCTGCCCACGTCTTAATCTCCAATCTTAAACAAAATCCGTTCTAGTTCTTCTCAGACGCCGCGCATGCGGAATGCTCGGCTCTGACTGGCCTTTTAAACCCTTATTAAAACGTCATTCTACGTCATATCAATCTAACCTTACTTCCTAGTATTGCCGGAAAAAACCAAGTGCCCTTCTAACTACTTTTTTATTACTGAAGATGAAAATCTAGAAAGAAAAGAAAAGGAAAAAGAAAAAGAAAAATAGAACTGATTATTTAAATAGACTAGTATGGAAACCGAGATATGAACAGTAATAACATCTATCCCTCGTCTTAGGTCCGGCTATATCACTCGCAGCTATGAAATTTCTCATAAACAATTATAAGCAAACTGCCCAATCGATAGAAGTGTTCAGGCCTGTGGGGGTGACTGTTCCCAATCTATAAATCCACCTTTGTTCTCTTATCAAAAGGGTCTTGTCTAACGTCTTGCCCACTTTTGCTTCCACCACTTTATCTATCACAAAGCAACGAAGCTGATGGAACGTATGTCCCTCTGTGATGCAGTGTAAAACCATTGGGGCTTCTACCTTACGGCATGTCAACCTACTCCAATGTTCACGTATATGTGTCCTTATTGATCGTGTTGTTTTGCCCACGTATAGTAATCCACAAGGACACTGGATCCCATACACTACTGCTTCTGAGTCACACGTAGTGTGAAACTTTAGAGGGTAATCAACACCACGATAAGTGAACTGAGTTATTTCTAATGTAATCTCACAAATGTCACACTGACCACATTTACGATGGCTCCCACCGGATATCATCGATGTTACTGGGGCCCAAACCGCCGGGCTTAACCATTCTTTTAAATTTCTCCCTCTCTGCCACACGCACCGTATCTTCTTATCCCCTAATCCAGGGACTGCCCTTAAGACATTCTGGTGTTTGCGTAATATTTGCTGTATTGGTTTGCTTAATGGGGAAAAACCTGTGACTAAATTTACTTTACTAGGATCCCAATTTTTCTTACCAGATATAGTTCTATGACGTAATAATAGACTTCTATGATTATATAAAGCTCTATGGTATGCCCTTTTTACCACCTTCTTGGGATAACCCCTCCCTATAAAATCCTGAATTAGACCTTTAGCCAGTCTTTTGAAATCCTGTATTTCTGAACAATTCCTTCTGAAACGCAGGAATTGCGAAAACGGAAGACTTTCTTTTAGCTGACAGGGATGCTTACTCGTAAAATGCAAAAACGTATTCCTGTCTGTTGATTTCTTAAAAACAGACGTTTTCCATGTGCACTCTCCCCCAGTGATTTCCACATCTAAATACGTTATTATATTCCTGTGATATACATGAGTGAATTTTATGTTGACATCACAACAATTTATCCATTGAATAAATTGTGATAGTTGTTCCTCTGTACCTTTCCATAAAAGAAATACATCATCAATAAACCTCTTCCAAACTAAGAGATTATTTTTATAAGGGGAATCTGTTAACCAGCGTGCCTCAAAAGTGCTCATGTAAAAATTTGCAATTGATTGGGCACATGTGGCTCCCATCACAATCCACGAAATTTGTTGATACAGTTTTCCCTTGAAATTAAAATAATTTCTAAATATCGCTAATCGGGCTATATCTAACAAAAAATCCATCTGTTGATCTGACAGGTCCCCTCAAAGAGACAAAGTATGTTGTACTGTCTCTAGGGCTCCCTGTTGAGGAATACTCGTATATAGGGAGGTGACATCCATGGTGACTAATACCGTATCTAAATGTGTTGCCCATTTTGACATATTTTGTACAACATTTAAAAAATGTGTAGTGTCCTGTAAATAAGATAGTATAGTGGGTAACAAGGGGCGTAAAAACAAATCTAGGTATATAGACAATGGCTCTAATATACTACCCTTAGTTGACACTATGGGGCGTCCTGATGGTTGTTGTAAATTTTTGTGGATTTTTGGTACAGTGTAAAATTTAGCTGTACTTGGAGATACTACGTTCAAGAACTGAAAATCTTTGTTAGAAATCAATTTATGTTGTAGAGCTGTTTTTGTAAGTTGGTGAATTGTACACTGTAAGGATTTAATTGGATTCTCAGTCAGTTCTATGTACGTTTTTCTATCTCCTAGTTGGGTAAGGGCTTCTACCACATAATTATGTACCACTGTACCAAAAATCCACAAAACTTTACAACAAACACCAGGGATCCGGGAAACTACAGACCGGTGAGCCTCACATCAGTACCGGGAAAATGGTAGAAACCATCATAAAGAATAAAATTACTCAGCATGTAGATAATCATGGCCTAATGGGAGACAGCCAACATGGCTTTAGACAAGGAAGATTTTGTCTTACTAATCTGTTATGTTTTTTTGAAAGTGTGAATAAACAGGTGGACAAAGGTGAGTCAGTTGATATAGTGTATCTGGACTTTCAGAAAGCCTTTGACAAGGTCCCTCATCAGAGACTTTTGGCAAAACTAAAGAGTCATGGGATAGGAGGCAGTGTACTACTGTGGATCAGGAACTGGTTAAAAGATAGAAAGCAGAGGGTTGCGCTAAATGGCCAATTTTCCCAATGGAGAAAGGTGAATAGTGGTATACCCCAGGGATCTGTGCTGGGTCCGCTGCTTTTTGACATATTCATAAATGACCTGGAAAGTGGAATAACGAGTGAGGCTATCAAAGTTGCAGATGACACAAAACTATTTAAAGTTGTTAAAACCCAAGAGGATTGTGGAAAATTGCAAGAGGATCTTGATAAATTGGAAGACTGGGCATCAAAGTGGCAGATGAAATTTAACATGGACAAGTGCAAAGTTATGCACCTAGGGAAGAACAACCCAAACTATGGTTACACGATGCAAGGTTCCACATTAGGAACCACCACCCAGGAAAAAGATTTAGGCGTCATTGTGGATAACATGTTAAAACCCTCGGCCCAGTGTGCAGCGGCAGCCAAGAGAGCAAATAGAATGCTAGGTATGATAAGGAAAGGAATGGAAAATAAAACAAAAGATATTATAATGCCTCTATATCGTTCCATGGTGAGACCGCACCTTGAATATTGTGTGTAATTCTGGTCGCCATATCTTAAAAAGGATATAGCGTCATTAGAAAAGGTTCAGAGAAGAGCCACCAAAATGGTAAAGGGGATGGAAGGATACTCCTATGAAGAAAGGCTAAAAAGGTTAGGGCTCTTTAACCTGGAAAAGAGACGGCTGAGGGGAGATATGATAGAAGTATATAAATTAATGAACGGAGTGGAATGGGTAAATGTAGATCGATTGTTTACGTTATCAGAATATAGAAAGACTAGGGGGCATGCAATGAAGCTACAAGGTAAACTATTTAAGACTAATAAAAGAAAATATTTTTTCACTCAACGTGTAATCAAACTCTGGAATTTGTTACCGGAGGATGTAGTAAAGGCTGTTAGTGTAGCTGGGTTTAAAAAAAGTTTGGACAAGTTCCTGGAGTAAAGGTCCATAAACCATTATTAAGAAGGAACCCAGGATATGAATGCTTGACCCAGTACAAGCATTGTGGAACCTGTGTCTTTTGGGGAAACTGCTAGGTACGTATGATCTAGAATGGCCACTGTTGGAAACAGGATACTGGGCTTGATGGACCTTGGTCTGACCCAGTATGGCATATCTTATGTTCTTATGAAGCCAAAGTCGTCCCAGGAGCCCAATTTGAGACAATGCATATAAAAACATTAAGGGATGATAATTCTACAAATGTATTAAAGAAAGAGGTCATCTCCGCATAGGGTTAACCCAAAAATCATCTTAAGGATAAAAGACTACAAAGAGACTCTGAATTGTTTCATAGATTACCTTTAAAATATATATATATATATATCATTATAAGATCTTATAAAACAGAAATGAATACCATAACTAAATATAAATTGATAAATTACATAAAAGATGGAAGCACATGAGAACGGGGAGGAAGTACATAAAATTATGGGTAAACATATTTACCAGAGAACCCCCGGCTCAGTGCATCAGCAGGTGCACTTCTGCACTTGTAGAATCCCACAAATCAAAATGCTGAAACATAAACGGAGGAAACACAATTATTTAGATACATATAAATACAAATACTAAAGGAGATCGCTGTAAAAACAAATCTTGTTTTAATTTCTCAATAACAAAAGCTCTATTAATCATAAGTATACTCAATGCCATGAAACATTTTGTAAAAGTTAGAAAAAAACCCTTGCTCCATTTTAAACGGTGTTAGTAAACACAAAAGAAAGTGACAAATAACGTGTGTTGTAAACAGTCCATATAGTCTGATTAAAACTACGATACTCAAATGACTCCAACACAAGGGATATTAAAAATATTAGTAATTGTGGTCAAATTGCAAGAATTGTTAACCTCTTCTTAATCCAGCGCAAAGGAACTCACCCCCGATATTGGAAGGCGAGATATCCCCGCTGATGGCATTTTGAAGGCAAGAGTTAGCAGGAACCGCTTAAGTTGCCATAGTAACAAAGACAACAAAGCAGAAAGAGCACTACAAAAAGAAAAAGTCAAACATGCATTTTAAATGTAAAAATGTATGCATCAATTTATCCAGAATTAAAAGACTTACAATAATGTAATTGGGCAAATCATGTGAAACCACATCAGTGTGTGATAGATATACAGTATAGTAAAGGAGAGCTAACATGATTCAACTTGAACTAGTAGCGAATAAGGATCAATTTTGATTACACAGTAGGCAGTAGGGGCAATTAAGTGATATATGGAGCATAAACGATCTATGTAAAAATATGTTATATCATAGGAAGCTCCTCTGATAATCTTAACATCATAAAAAAATCCATTAGAAAACATGTCCATAATAAACCAAATTCATAAGTATTAAGGGCCACCTTAAAGAGCAACTCTAAACAGTAGCGAATGTGAGCAAGTATCCCTTACTTAAGAAGCCCCGTGGAGGTAGATCAAATTAAAATATTTAATGTATCCATTCAAGAACAGAAGGAATCATAAAAAGTTTATAAAAGAATCTTAAAATGTTTAAAATATTCCCATTGCATGTCCACACAGTCGCAGACTATACGTTAACTTAAAATGAAGAATGATGATCAGTCCATCTGCATACTCAAAATGAAGAACCGTGTCTCATGTCAGAATTACAACTATGGATCCGATGAATGTGCATAAAAAATAAGTAAAACGAATAAGTAAAAAATGAATGAAATAATTAAATAAAGCCCATTTAATTGACTACTGAGAAATAAAAGATACAAGATTAAAAGGGACTCCCGTTCAACTATTAATTACAGTAAGAATTTGGGTTACATGTTAAAATCATCATGTCCCTAAAACCAAAAATTCTTACTGTGTTTCCCCCATTTGTTTTTTAGAAAAAGCTAGAAAATTATAAAATAAACTGAACTGTGGCCAAATTTGATTCCTAAAAAACAAACATTGTAAAAATGTCCTTAAAACCAATAAAAACTTTCCCATAATAAAAACTGATATTCAAAAGAAGAAAAACAATCATTAATAGTGTAAAATCTAACAAACTAGAATTGTGCCATACCCAAACATCAGACAAGAGGAGGGTAAGGGAGGGAGGGAAAGAGGGGGTGGATGTGGAAGGGAGAGGAATGGGGAGGGGAGGGGGAAAGAAGTAAGAAAGGAGAAAGAGAGAGAGAAGGGAAGGGCAGAGGGAGAGGGAAAAGGGAGGAAGGGGGAAGGGCAAGGGAAAAAGGGGGAAGGACAAGGGGAAGAGGGGAAAAGAGTGGAGAGAGAAGGGGAAGGGAAAGGGAAGGGGAGAGGAGAAATGGAAAGGGAAGAGGATGGAGAAGAAAGGAGAGGAGGGAGGGGGAAAGAAGGAGGAGGGGAGGAAAAGAAGTCAGAAAAGGGGAAGGGGGAAGAGGAAGGGGGGAACCCCAGGGAATAAAGTGGGGAAAGAAGGGAGGGGAGGAGGAAGGGGAGGAAAGAGGGAAGAGGAAAGGAGGGAGGTGGACAAAGATAAAAATTAATACCTATAAAATCATCAGCATAAAAATAAGGATGGAATCCTAGGTGTGGAAATTAATTAAAAATATATATAAAATTCCATAACTTAATATAAAAATCATTATGATCCAATAAAAAATAATTAATAAGCGAAAATAAATGTAAAACAAGTAAAATATAATAATAAAACAATTGGAAAAACAGGCTAAGAATGTACAATACAGAGGCATCACGCCAGTATAATGCCAAGGGAAGGAGGGAAAGGGAAAGGGGAAGGGGGAAGGGAAAGGGAGGAGGGAGGGAGGAAAGGGGGAAGAAGAAGAGGTGAGAGAGGAGGAAAAGGAGATGGGGTGGGGAGAAGAGAGGGGAGGGGAGGGAGGAAGATGGGAAAGGGAAGGGGAGGGAAGGAAGGAGAAGGGGAGGGGAGGGGAGAGGGGAAAGGAGGAAGAGAAAGGGGGAGGGGAAAAGGGAAGGGAAAGGGGAGAGGGAAAAGGAAGGAGAGAGAGGGGAAGAAAAGAAGGAAGGAAGGGGAGGAGGGAAGGATGGAGGAGGGGATAAGGGGGAATGGAGGGGTGGGGATGGGGAAAAAAGGGGCAGGGGATAGAAGGAGAGGGGAAAAGGGGGAAAAAGGAGGGAAGGGGAAAGGAGGGGGATGGGAAGCAAGGGGGAGGGGGAGAGGAAAGGGGAAGGAGGAAAACAGGAAGGGGAGGGAGAGGGGGAAGGGGAGAGAATCAAATATCAAAAATGAAAAAGCAAACCTCATAAAAAGATGGGCAAATAAGTCTCTAAATTCAATCCAAAGGGGACCATGGACTTAAACTGAAAAATATATCGCTGTTTTATACGGAGGAATGTCTTGTCTAAATCTCATCCCCTTCAATTGCATTTCACAACTTTTACAACAAAAAAATTGATATCTGAAATTTTATGTTGCAAGTCAATTCAATGCTGTACTAAATGCTTGTCGTTCAGATGTTTCAAACGCAATTAGGTTTAAAAGAGAAAACGCTCGGCTGGTTTAAATCTTGCATATCTAACCGATTCCAATATGTTCAAATAGATCAATCCCCTTCCCTACCATTCCCACAAGAGCGGGGTATTCCACAAGGATCTGCTCTCTCTGCTTTACTCTTTAACCTTTATCTTCAACCTATCTGCACCATTTTCAAACACCACAATATAAACTACTTCATTTACGCGGATGACATCATGTTGTTCGCCCCATGCTACATAGATAATCCCAATTAAGACAAAATTGCAACCTGTCTCTCCAAAGTCGAACTTTGGCTCCGCTCAATACACATGGATGTTAACTTCCAAAAAACGGAAGCGCTTTTTGTTTCCAGATACCCAAATTTCATCCCCCTGTCTGTTGTTAACCTGATGAACATCACCCTTCCAGTCAAATCCGAAGTAAAATATCTAGGAGTTATCCTTGACAAAACACTAAGCATGACACCTCATATAAAACAGACTGCTAAAACTATATTCTTTAAACTTAGGACCATTCAGCAACTCAGACCCCTCATTGACATTGGTGATTTCAGAACAGTTGCCCAGGCACTTATAATGCCACACCTAGATTTCTGCAACAGTTTATTTCAAGGTACATCTAAGAAAAACCTTCACATACTACAAATGGCCCAAAATGTTACTGCTCAGATTATTTTCAAAGCCAAGCTATCCGACCACATCTCTCCAATTCTTTACGCTCTCCACTGGCTACCTGTTGCCAGTTTTTTGGGGGGGGGTTAGTACCATCAAGTCAGTGTTGACTCATAGAGACCCAGCTACCTCTGGGTTTTCTTGGCAATGTATCACCGGAAGTAGATTGCCAGCCTTTTCTTCCGAGGCAATGGAGGGTAAAGTGACTTGCCCAAGGTCACAAGGAGTGCCAGTGGGAATTGAACCCTTGATCTTTTGGGTACTAGGCAGTTGCCAGTAGGATTCAATATAAAACATTGGTCACTATATTCAAGCTCATTAATGAAATAGCCCCTTCTCATCTAGCAACCCTAATCCAGACCCCCTCAGTAATCAGAATGAGAAGAAGGGTAAACCTTAACATGCTTCTAATCCCTGACTGTAAGAAAAACAAAGCAGGTAACAAGCAATACTGCCTTCTCTTATTATGCACCCAGTCAATGGAACAAACTACCATGCAACCTGAGAGATTAAAAACCTTCTAACCTTCAGGAAGAACTTAAAACATACCTTTTCACCCAGCACTATCACAACTTACTGCTCACCCCCGAGCAGATACCACAAGAGTACACAAATCACCTAACAAGTTTACCCTACCTAACTCATGTCCCACACTTCCTTGCACTTTCCCACTGATAACCCCGCTATACTCCTTCCAACGAACTATAGTCAGACCTGTTCTGGCTGTTGTAAATAGTTAATATGTTTATTATCAATGTGCATATTTGTCCTATCCTCTGTAAATAATGAATATGTGCTCAGTCTATGTAAAATAGTTAATATTTTCTCTGTAAAATAGTTATTATGTGCTCAAAAATGTTCTAAGTAATTGATGTTTACCATGTTCTTTGTAAACCGCCCCTGATCTCTGGAAGGGGCGATATAGAAAAGCGCACAAATAAATAAATAAATTAATTAATTAATGTCTCTTTAGGCAGCTCTTATGCTCAGTGATCATTGTGAGGATGCTTCATGCAGTTTTTTCAATGTAGGAAAGGTTACAAGGGCACATAATTAGATAGATGACATTTTTTGACATGCAATTGGAAAAATTGTTAGGAAAAATTTTTTTTTGAGTTACTGGGTGAACAAATACTTTCCTCAAAGAGATGGCATGTACGCACACTGAGCAGTGTGGCCACATTGATAGTGTCCTTTATACTTCATGCTCAGAGGGCATTCAGTTTAAACAGAGGAACCAGCAGGTTTATTTACATTCTCTTATATACCGTGCTATTCTGCATCAGTGCGGTTTACATTGAACAAACTGAAATTACATTGAACAGGGCATTATAACTCGGAGATAACTATTTTACAGGGAACATGGGCTATGGAGGGTTAAGTGGCTTGCCCAAGACCACAAGGAGCACCTGTGAGACTAGAAACCCCAGTCCTTCTGGCCCAAGGTTGCTGTCCTCTAGTGGGATTTGAACCCCCAACCTGGCCTGAAGTACCTCATCCCAACCACTAGGCCACTCCTCCACTCCAAATGTCCAAATAGGTTCCTTAAATTCACATTCCTCTTATGAGCTATTATAACATCAAACTCAGCAAAGCATGGTAAAGTCTGGATAATGTGCAATTCCTCACGAATAATCTTCGTTATATCCTTTGAGAAGTGAGAAAAAGTAAGGGGGCACACTATCCTAGGCTTGATAGGCTTCTCTATCTTGTCCAAAAAGGAACCACAATCAGAATTCTTTGCTCTTCGATAGGCTTGTTGGATGCAGCATTCCAGGTAGCCTCTGGTTTGGAACCTCTGTTTCATATCTTAGGCCTGTTTCTCAAAATTCCATGGTCTAGAGCACAGCTGTCATGCCTGTAAAAACTGGCCAATGGGTAAATTAACTTTTAGGGAATGGTTATGAAAGTTATGATAGTGCAAAAGCTGATTACTGTCAGTGGGCTTCCTTTACATATCAGTAAGGAAGCCCTCAGGACTCTATATAATTAATGTCCAAATAGGTCCTATCAGAGGAACATTGGAACTGCAAGTTATTATCCAAGGAATTGATCCACAAACTGAAATGATCCAAGGAAGCTTGATCTCTATCCCTCTTCTCCCTTCCTCTCCCTCCTCTTTTCTTCCCATTTTCCCTCTCCCCTTCCCTTCCCCTTCCCCCCTCCGCCCTTCCTACCCCTTCCCTACCCGCTCCTTTCCCCTTTCCCTTTCCCCTTCTTCTTTTTCCCCCTCCCCCTCCCTGTCTCCTTCCCCTTTTCCCTCTCTCCCTTCCCTTCCCTTCTCTATCTCTTCTCCTTTTTCCCTTCCCGCCCCTCCCTCCCTTCCCCTTTTCTCTTCCTTCCTCCTCCACCCCCTCATTTCCTTCTCCCCTTCACCCCCCTCTTCGGTTCAGGCATGTTTTAAAATATGTAATATCAAATTATTTGATTTATAGATTTTAATGATTTGCATTTGTAATAATTTTCTTTATAATTTTTTTATATATAGAGAGGCCTATACCCCTGACAAAGACTAGTGCTGAAACATAGCCATGTTGGGTTCGAGGCTCTTAGTGATTCTTCCTCAAATAAAAATTGCCTTTGGTACACCTCGTCTCTGACTGGTTCCCTAGTGGTTTTTGCGAGTGTGGTTTTGCTTTCTGGTTGGGCGCCAACTGGCACTGCGCATGCACAGATCGCATACATATAAGAAGAAAACGTATACATGTGACTTCATTTTGGAATGCAGATGGATGTTGCTACTGCCTTTGTTTTCTATGGAGACTGTACATGAATGCAGAGGCATATTTTCTGTGATGCACACATGTATATCCCCACCAAACATTTTTTTTTAATGTATGTACTCATGGGTGGGGATGTGTCCATTTTAGAAGGCCAAAAAATTTGATAGTTCATGATCAAAAAATTGTGTATCGTAATTACAAATGTATTAAGACTTCAAATATTCAATAATCCAAAAAAGGGCAAAAGGCCTACACACTTTCAAACAAATTGCACACCAACCATCCTGCTACTCAAACATACATATTAACAAACTACCCATGGAGGTAAAAACATTATTGTGGAGGAGGAAGGACAGCTCAAAATATAATTGGGTTCCAACCCAAGTGCTCATAGTATCATTGCCATCCAACCAACATTCCTACATTAGTTTTTAGGAAATTTAGTGGTTGCATAGTACCAATCACCCCCCCCCCCCCAAAGACCAATAAAGTGATCACTTATCTGAAAAACAGCCAAAAATGCCCTAAACAATTCCCCAATCCTGACCTAGCCCAGGGATTTGCAACGTTCTTTATCAAGGGATTGAAGTCAGCAGAAGCATTTAAAACAGAAAAAAAAGAATGAAAGGTGTGCAACTAACCAAAATCAAAAATATTCTGAAAGTATTTAAATACAAAAACTCACTGCTTCTGGGGCTCCAATGCCGCACTGGTCAAACTAAGTGGGATGCCAACACATGTGAGCAGAAAATGTAACCCCTTGATGACATCAGTAAAAAACTTGCCACTGAATTTCCAAATTCAAATCCTTAGGTTCCATTGTTTGCCAATTGAAAATTTAGGATTGCTCATGCTGATGTAACAGTCTGAAAAGGTTGCCCCCTCTCTTCAAACAACACAAAATATTTCAAATCTGCAAGAGAATGATCTCATTCTTGCTAATGTTTAGTGAGTGGGGCACTGATATTGAGTGTCCTGATTGATGATAAATGCTCAATAATATGGGTTTTCATCCAGCGAGTAGTCTTGCCAATGTACAATTTAGGACATGGGTGACTATCACATATATGCCACCCTCTGAATTGCAATCTATACTGGACTTCAAATGGATGCACATACTCCTGGAACTTAGAAGGCCCATGCATGTGCACAGCACCTTGTCTAAAATCACCTTGGATTTTCACACATCTGGACTTGCGTGTCCCTGCCACTGCCTAAATGGCTTTTCTAAAACGTTATACCGAAGGTGTCCTCCATTGTGGCCAAGAGTACAAATATTGGTATTTGTACTCTTGGCCGTGATGGGTATTTGTACTCTTGGCTGCAATGGAGGACACCTTCAGTTGTTCGGCATTGGTGACTAGGTAGCTGCAGCAAAAAACTGACGTCTGTTTATCGACATGTGCTGGACCCTCTGGATTATTAAGATTAGTGGATATATACTTAATAAATGGTGTATAGTTTACTTTGGTTGAAGAGAAAATTTCTTCTCTCTTTTTGCAGGGACACGATTGAATGGTCTATATGTTCCTGTTTCATGTTGTAATGCAGATGCTCTTGAATCCTTACAATTGTTCAGAGAATCCCTAAAAGTACTTTTTTGGATGTTGGCAGTTTTATCAGATTTTGGAAATTGGAAATCGTGTATTAGGTGAATTACATTATAGAAGGATAGTGACCCGTGATGTGAGCGTCTGCTTTTAACCCTATGGTGATTAATTTCGCCACATGTAGGAGTAAGGCCATCTTGAGGTCACATATGCCTTATTGAATTGTGCAATAATTATTTGTTAAAAAGGTTGTTGGATAAGGTTTTTTTTAATATCAGTGAATAAATGGTGTTTATTAAGGGTATTGGTGTATAGTGATTTAGTTAACCCTTTGGCAGTTGATTTTATCAATTTTCTAAAACGTGCCATTAAACCAATACGTTTGAAGTGGATTACAAAAGATATGGATAAGAATTCATTTTAATTTTCCTGCTTTATTCTCATGAAGTTTTTGTTCTCTGTAAAACAGCTGTACCCACACTGTTATGTTACGTTCCATGTAAACTGTCTTGAATTGTAGAAAGACGGTATATAAAAAGTTTTAAATAAATAAATTGAAATAGATAAATAAAAATACATTTAATTTCCAAAAATTAAATCTATTTCCCTTCCTTCCAATAAAAACAACTTAGCAAAAAAGTTCAAGTTCTGTTGTTAAGTATCATTGAGTCGGTTCTGACTCATGGTGACCCTTTGGATAGTTGTCCTAAATAGTGTCTTCAGTCAGGGAGCTAATTTTTGATAGAGTGGCATCCATAGCTGCTGTTATTGTATCGATCCCTCTCATTGCTGGCCTTCTTCTTTCGCGATGACCTTCTACCTTGCCAAGCATGATGTCCTTCTCAAATGAATTCTCTCTTCACATGATATGTCCAAAGTATGAAAGTCGAAGTCTTGTCATCTGAACTTCTAAAGAAAGCTTAGGTTTCATCTCCTCTATTACCAACTGGTTTGTTCTTCGGGTAGTCCAAGCTATACACACTGGGCCTGCTATTCAAACTGATTAATGTGGTGAGCAGAGCTGCTAACTGCATTAATCGCGGTGATTATCTAAGAACATAAGATATGCCATACTGGGTCAGACGAAGGTCCATCAAGCCCAGTATCTGTTTCCAACAGTGGCCAATCTAGGTCATACGTACCTAGCAGTTTCCCCAAAAGCCACAGTTTCCACAATGCTTGTACTGGGTCAAGCATTGATATCCTGGAACCTTTCTTAATAATGGTTTATGGACATTTCCTCCAGGAACTTGTCCAAATCTTTTTTAAACCCAACTATACTAACAGCCTTTACTACATCCTCCGGTAACAAATTCCAGAGTTTACATAAAACATAAGATATGCCATACTGGGTCAGACCAAGGTCCATCAAGCCCAGTATTCTGTTTCCAACAGTGGCCAATCTAGGTCATATGTACCTAGCAGTTTCCCCAAGAGACACAAGTTCCACAATGCTTGTACTGGGTCAAGCATTGATATCTTCGGTCACTTCTTAATAATGGTTTATGGACCTTTCCTCCAGGAACTTGTCCAAACCTTTTTTAAACCCAACTACACTAACAGCCTTTACTACATCCTCCGGTAACAAATTCCAGAGTTTGATTACACGTTGAGTGAAAAAATATTTTCTTTTATTAGTCTTAAATAGTTTACCCTGTAGCTTCATTGCATGTCCCCTAGTCTTTCTATATTCTGATAAGGTAAACAATCGATCTACGTTTACCCGTTCCACTCCGTTCATTAATTTATAGACTTCTATCATATCTCCCCTCAGCCGTCTATTTTCCAGGTTAAAGAGCCCTAACCTTTTTAGCCTTTCTTCATAGGAGTATCCTTCCATCCCCTTTACCATTTTGGTGGCTCTTCTCTGAACCTTTTCTAAAATCGCTATATCCTTTTTAAGATACGGCGACCAGAATTGCACACAATATTCAAGGTGCGGTCTCACCATGGAACGATATAGAGGCATTATAATATCTTTTGTTTTATTTTCCATTCCTTTCCTTATCATACCTAGCATTTTATTTGCTCTCTTGGCCGCCGCTGCACACTGGGCCGAGGGTTTTAACATGTTATCCACAATGACGCCTAAATCTTTTTCCTGGGTGGTGGTTCCTAATGTGGAACCTTGCATCGTGTAACCATAGTTTGGGTTGTTCTTCCCTAGATGCATAACTTTGCACTTGTCCACATTAAATTTCATCTGCCATTTTGATGCCCAGTCTTCCAATTTATCAAGATCCTCTTGCAATTTTCCACAATCCTCTTGGGTTTTAACAACTTTAAATAGTTTTGTGTCATCTGCAAATTTGATAACCTCACTCGTTATTCCACTTTCCAGGTCATTTATGAATATGTCAAAAAGCAGCGGACCCAGCACAGATCCCTGGGGTACACCACTATTCACATTTCTCCATTGGGAAAATTGGCCATTTAGCGCAACCCTCTGCTTTCTATCTTTTAACCAGTTCCTGATCCACAATAGTACACTGCCTCCTATCCCATGACTCTTTAGTTTTGCCAAAAGTCTCTGATGAGGGACCTTGTCAAAGGCTTTCTGAAAGTCCAGATACACAATATCAACCGACTCACCTTTGTCCACCTGTTTATTCACTTCTTCAAAAAAACATAACAAATTAGTAAAACAAGATCTTCCTTGTCTAAAGCCATGTTGGCTGTCTTCCATTAGGTTGTGACTATCTACATGCTGAGTAATTTTATTCTTTATGATGGTTTCTACCATTTTTCCCGGTACTGACGTCAGGCTCACCAGTCTGTAGTTTCCCGGATCACCCCTGGAACCCTTTTTAAAAATTGGCGTCACATTGGCGATCCTCCATTCTTCAGGTATTAGAGATGATTTTAATGATAGTTCACAGATTACTGATAGCAGGTCTGCAATCTCATATTTCAGTTCTTTCAACACTCTTGGATGTATACCATCTGGCCCAGGTGATTTGCTACTCTTCAGTTTATCTAATAGTTGTAAGACATCTTCCCGATGTATCGATATTTCCTTCAATTCTTCCGCACCTTTAAATAACGCTTCAGTCATGGGTAACATCCCTACATCTTCCTCAGTAAAGACCGAAGCACAGAATTCATTCAGTCTCTCCACTATTGCCTTGTCACCTCTTTTTGCCCCTTTAACCTCTCTATCATCTAATGGACCAACTGACTCACAGTTTTTTTTGCTACAAATGTATTTGAAAAAGTCTTTATTTCGCGTTTTTGCTTCCGCAGCAAGCTTCTTCTCAAATTCTCCCTTTGCTGCCTTATCAATGCCTTGCATTTGACTTGCCAGTGCTTGTGCTGTTTCCAGGTTTCGTCGTTTGGCTCTTTTTTCCATTTCCTGAAAGATGCTTTTTTGGCAACAACAGCCTCTCTGACCTCACCTTTAAACCATGCTGGCAGTTTTTTTGACTTCCTTCCACTTTTCTTAAAGCATGGAATACAGCTGGTCTGGGCTTCCAAGATAGTATTTTTCAACAACAACTAGGCTTGATGTAAGTCTTTAACCTTTGCAACTGCTCCTTTCAGTTTTTTTCTAAACTATTTTCCTCATTTTATCATAGACTCCCTTTCGAAAGTTAAAAGGTAGCACTGTGGATTTCCTTACTATACCTCCTTCACTAATTAAATCAAATGTGATCATGCTATGATCACTATTGCCAAGTGGCCCCAACACCCTTATCTCTTCCACTAGATCTGGTATTCCACTAAGGACTATGTCTAATATGGCTTCCCCTCTGGTCGGTTCATGAACCAGCTGCTCCAAGAAGCAGTCATTTATTTCATCTGGGAACTTTATCTCCCTAGCATGTCCTGCTGTGACACTGACCCAGTCGATACCGGGGTAATTGAAATCACTCATTATTATTACTGCGTTGTAACTTTTGTTAGCTTCCTTGATTTCTTTGAGCATTTCATCATCCATTTGTTCATTCTGTCCAGGTGGTCCATAGTACACTCCCACTGCCATCGCCTTCCCCTTTTTACATGGAATTTCAATCCATAGAGATTCTACAGCAAATTTTGTTTCCTGAAAAACTTTAATCCTTTCTGACTCAATGCCCTCTCTAACATAGAGCGCAACCCCTCCACCAATTTGATCAGCTCTATCATTACGATATAGTTTGTACCCAGGTATCACAGTCTCCCACTGGTTGTCCTCCTTCCACCATGTCTCTGATATTCCAATCATATCTAACCTCTCATTTAGTGCTATATATTCTAACTCTCCCATCTTATTTTTTAGACTTCTAGCATTTGCATACAAGCATTTTAGAGACTATTTTATTCATATTAAATCTGGCTATGGGTAGGCATGGGTAATTTGGGATCTTTAAGCTCTGTCTGCTCCATACTCGAGGGCATTTGGGCTACTTTACTCTTTTTGGAACCTCTCTGCTTTTGGTAGTATCCTTCAAGGATACATTCTTCCGAACCATGCGCTCTTGGGCGACTGTCGGCTGTCCCCTATTATCTAATTTAAAAGCTGCTCCATTTCCTTTTTAAAGGTTAATGCCAGCAGCCTGGTTCCATCCCGGTTAAGGTGAAGCCCATCCCTTTGGAAGAGCCCCTCCTTTCCCCAGAATGTTCCCCAGTTCCTAACATATCCAAAACCCTCATCTCTGCACCATTGTCTCATCCACGCATTGAGACTCTGGAGCTCTGCCTGCTTTTTGGGTCCTGCACATGGAACGGGAAGCATTTCGGAGAACACTACCCTGGAAGTTCTGGATTTCAACTTCCTACCTTAAAGCCTAAATTTAGCCTCCAGAACCTCCCTACCACATTTGCCTATATTATTGGTACCGACATGTACCAAGACAGCAGACTCCTCCCCAGCACTATCTAAGACCTTATCTAGGTGGCACGTGAGGTCTGCTACCTTCGCACCAAGTAGGCATGTTACCAGGGGATCCTCACTTCCATTAGCCACCCAGCTATCTACATGCCTATGATCAAATCACCAACTACAATGGCTGTCCTAACCCTTCCCTCATGGGCACATGGCCCTGGAAAAGCTTCCTTGGTGCGAGAGGGTTTTACATCACCTGAAGGACAGGTCCTAGGTAGAGGATCACTTCCTGCCACACCAGGGTGATGCTCTCCTGTCACGTGACCTCTCTCCTCCATGGCAACAGGGATGCTGCCAGACTGGAGGTGGGACTTCAGGACTATATCCCTGTAGGTCTCATCTATGTACCTCTCTGTATTTCTTATGTCTTCCAAGTCTGCTACTCTAGCCTTTAGTTAATGGACTCATTCCCTGAGAGCAAAGGGCTCCTTGCACCTAGTGCACGTGTAAGACCTCTCACCAACTGGGAGAAAATCATACATTTGACACTCAATGCAAAAGACTGGAAAGCCCCCATCTTGCTGTTGGACTGCTGTCTGCATCTTAGTTTTAAGCTTGTGTTTAGATCTTTAAGTTCTTTACTTACTAAGGATTGCTATGGATATTTATACTAATAAAACTGTACCTAATACGTTTAATATACCTTGTTCGCCTGAAGCTTAATTAATCTCAGGTCCTTAGTGTATGACTGATTTGGATAACGAGCTTCACCTGAGAGCACCTCCTTTCCTTTAAGATGTGTAAGTATCTATAAAGCTACGATTATCCCAGGGGTGGGTGGGTGTTGGGGAGGGAGGGAAATAACACTTATTAAAAGAGGACTGCTACACAGTTCCCTGTCCTGTGCTGCTGAGGTAAGCTGTGACCAACTTCCTGGGTGATTAACAGTCCTCGCTTGGATAGAAGGAGTCTTTCAAAATGGCCTTTTGACCTGCCACCTGTTGTTAACACCTATTGAAAAGGTTTCACAGGCCTCTTGCCCCCTAGGTAGAAGGCCTCTTTGTAAAGGTCTCTAGAAGACTTTATTTGTTGCTCAAAGAGTACTGACCCTGTTTTGACTTTTATGCTAAGTTATATTCTGATTTGATTTAAATTACAGCTCTTTGCTGCTGCTAGGCTCTGACTTATTATGAAAGTTAAACTACAAGCTCTCTGCTGGGTTCTAAATTTAACCAGAAAGCTCTCTTGTGTGTTTTAAATTTAAACTAAAAGTACTTTGCTGATACTAGGCCCCAAGTGAGTATTAAATCTAAACTACAAGCTCTCTGCTGGGTTCCAAATTTAACCAGAAAGCTCTCTTCTGTGTTTTAAATTTAAACTAAAAGTACTTTGCTGATACTTGGCCCTGAGTGACTATTAAATTTAAACTACAAGCTCTCTGCTGGGTATGAAATGTAACCAGAAAGTTCTCTTCTTTGTTTTAAATTTAAACTTAAACTGCTGCTACTAGGCCTTGACTGATTTAACAAAAAACACTGGGTTCACAAGTTAAATAGCTTTAATACAAAGAAGCCCTTTCAGAAAATTCCCAGAAGTATATACTCACAATTGCAGATCTCTCTCCAGAAGTAACAGTCCCTTTTTCTAGTCCTTCAAGACTGAGGATCACAGAGCTCTGGTTGAGCTATTTATGCTTGTGCTGCTGAGGTAAGCTGTGACCAACTTCCTGGGTGATTAACAATCCTTGCTTGGATAGAAGGAGTCTTTCAAAATGGCCCTTTGACCTGCCACCTGGTGTTAACACCTATTGAAAACTTTTCACAGGTCTCTTGCCCCCCAGGTAGAAGGCCTCTTTGTAAAGACTGCTGGGTCTACATGCCCCCATGTTAAGCAGTTAGCATCGGGGTGTTTTGGGGGCATTCTGGGATGGAGCAGAAGCAACACCAATTGCTAACCAGACAGTGGCTCAATATCGCTGCTGCCTGGTTAGTGATATGCAGTGAAAGCCAGGCACAGGAAACTCTGGCTTACCTTTTACCACATATCGCTAACCAAGCAGCAGCTCAATATCACAGCTGCCTGGTGAGTTATTGGCCTATGCAGCAAACCCAGATATTCAATGCTGGGGCCACATATGACCACGGCATTGAATGTCCAGGTTCAATGTTCAGCATCAGTAGTTAGCTGCAATTACAGCACTCGGCACTGATGCTGAATATCGAGCCCAGTATTCTTATTCAGCACCATCATTCAAAGGCATTGATTTTTTTCCTGTCTATCCTTTCACTGTCCAAATTTCACATCCATATGTAGTTATTGAAAATACCATAGCTTGGACAAGTCAAATCTTTGTATGGAGAGAGACATTCTGCCAAGAACAATGTGTTATTGGATTTCCTAACTGCTTGTCATTTCTTTATTGATTATTAAGTCACTAGTAAAATTGTCACTATTTCAATTTCTTCTCCATCAATGAATTTATTGATTTTGCCAGTTGTCATGATCTTTGTCTTCTTAACATTAAGGTGCAGGTCCTTTTTACGACTGTGTTCCTTCATCTTGAGAAGCAAATGTTTCCGATCATCTTTGCTTTCAGCCAGTAATGTGGAATCATCAGCATAGCAAGGGTTGTTGAGTCTTCCGCCAATCTTCACACCTCGGTTGTCTTCATACAGTCCTGCTTCTCTGACGACTTGTTCTACATCCCTCCTTTTCTGCTTCAAACAAGATGTACCAACGGGAAGAGCACTTTCTTCTATCCTCTTCAACATCTACATGCAACCAATATGTGATGTGATGAAGAGTTTTGGCATACAATGCCTAATTTATGCAGATGACATCATGCTCTTTACTCCATTCATTACAAACACCCCTGATTACACAAAACTCAACAATTGCATCATAGCAATGTCTAAATGGATTCATGCACACAACCTTAACATAAACCATGACAAAACTGAACTATTACACATCACAAGAGACCAGAACTTCACCCCACCACCAACAATCACACTGGACAATATCCAAATCAAAGTTAAGACTGAGTTTAAATATCTCAGCATAACCCTGGACCAGCAGCTCACTCTCCTTCCACACATAAAACACACAACTTCAATATATTACAAGCTATGAACAATAAAGAATTTATGCCTGCCCCTTTCACCAGCTGACTTCCGATCTGTATGTCAAGCCATTATAACACCTCTGCTTGATTACAGCAACTCAATATACCACGACATTCCAAAGAGCTCACTATACCCACTGCAACTAGCACAGAATACCACTGCAAGAATTATCCTCTGACAAGCTCGTCAATCTCACATCATGCCACTCCTCAAACAACTTCACTGGCTGTCCATATCACAAAGAATCAAATATAAGGCCCTAAGGAGTGGAGGAGTAGCCTAGTGGTTAGAACACTGGCTTGGTAACCAAGCAACCAGGGTTCAGTTCCCACTAGCACTCCTTGTGGCCTTGGGCAAGTCACTTAACCCTCCATTGCCTCAGAAGAAAGGCCTGGCAATCTACTTCCGGTGACACTGCCAAGAAAACCCAGGAGCTTCTGGGTTGCCAGGAGTCAGGACTGACTCAAAGGCACACATTGCATCAACACACACAAAATTATATACAACACTTCTGCTTCCAATCTTAATGCCTCAATCTCAATCTGCAGCTGCGATAGACCCACAAGACAGAGCATGTCCAACACAGTAAGCATACCAACAGAAATAACAAAATGTAGCCAGCTAACCAATACCAGGATCTTTTCACTATATGCCCCTCCAAACATAAGAGACATTCATCTATTGCAAGACTTCAGAAAATGCTTGAAAACCCTCCTATTCACAGAACACTATGTCACAGCAACAACAGACAAATAACCTGTACAGCAACTCCACGCACTTAATACATACTTCAGGAAATATTCAGCTTATATCACCTCACAATAATTTGTACATAATTTGTTAACCTTATGAGAATTTTGTTAATAGATTCTGTTACAGTGGGTTCAACATGTTCGATGTAATGTGCACTACTCTATGTTGTGTTTCCTGTTACCACACTGAGTTACTTGTAAACCGTCTTGACTTGTAGAAAGACGATATTAAAAAAACCTGTTAAATAAATAAATACATATAAATTAAACAGGCATGCAGCTCTGTCATACACCTTTGCTGATTTTAAGCCATTCTGTTTCTCCTTGTTCCATTCAAATGGCTGCTTTTTGATCCATTTCATTCTTGACCATCTCCAACTTCCCTTGGTTCATGTTTTGTATGTTCCTTGTCCCAATATGTAAGACATCTTTGCAGCTTCTGACTCTCTTTTCATGCACAGCTATGGCAACAGTGAGACGTCCAGAGGGTTTTGTTCCAGCCACATCATAAATGCTAGCTTTACTCTGAAAAATGGTGGCTACCAAAATGGTTAGTGGTCTTCATTATAAAGCATATGAGCACAGATTTAAGGATCTTAATATGTACACCTTAGAGGAAAGGCGGGATAGAGGTGATATGATTGAGATGTTTAAATACCTCCATGGCATAAATGCACAGGGGGAGAGCTTCTTTCGATTGAAAGCAAGTTCTGCTACGAGGGGACATGGGATGAGGGTGATAGGGGACAGATTCAGGAGTGATATGTGGGAAATATTTCTTTACGGAAAGAGTGGTGGATCCGTGGAATAGTCTCCCAATGGAGGTGATAGAGATGAGGACAGTATCTGATTTCAAAAAAGCATAGGACAAACACAGAGGAACTCTAAACAAAAAAAAGGGGGACTGTTGTAGTTGTTGATATGGAAAGACAGACTAGATAGGCCATGTGGTCTTTTCTGTTGTCATTTTTCTATGTTTCTATGTTTCTAAAAATCTTCAGCTCATCTCCAGTAGCCAGTTGAATGCCTTCTGACCTGGGAATCTCATCTTCCAGCACTATATGACAATTTGTCTTGTTGTGAATATCAATTGGGTTTTTGTGCCAAGATATGGAAGTAGATTGCCAGGTCTTTCTTCCATGCAGGCAATGCTAGTGTTGTTGCCATTGTCACAGAAATGTGATCCTTCACCACCAATGCCAGCCCATTCTGCTGCTGCCCAGAGGAGAGGTTTGTCTTATTCTGGCACCTCAGCTGAAACCTGTCCATTTTGGGAGACCTTACCAGTAATTAACTACTGATAGCTTAGCTCTCAGCATCACTGATGCACACAAGCCTTCACAGCACGACAAGCTGCAAACCAAGTGAGGGGCTCAAGCTTTATCTACAGTCTCAAAGTACTTGGCAAACAATTATATCTTCAGTAATTTATACACCCATAAGTAAGATCTTTCCTGCCAAAGTCTCAGCAGAAGAGAATTCCAACATCTAGGGGCACCACCCCCAGATGGTCTGGTCCCAGGTACTCAGCAAACTGTAGCTAGAAGCTGACTGAAGAATCAGCATTACTGATTCACTAGTATGAAAATTCCTGCTAGGTGAACAAACTTCAATTTGAGACCCCAGCAGCTCTGGCCCTAAATCATAAATATATTTTAAATCAATACACAGTAGTTTAAATTTGATACTCACTGGCAATCAGTGGAGTTTATACAAAAAACGAGTGTCTCTCTCTCATAATTTCCCACATAGTATTATTTTGGCGGCTGCATTTTGAAGCATCTGTAAACAAGAGAGCTGCTTCTTAGGAAATCTCAAATAAATAACATTGCTGAAATATAACCAAGCTAAGACTACTGCTTGAACTACCTATTGTAACACCACAAATGTTTGAATGACCTTACTAACTTGACCTTCTATAGACAAATGTGAGTACAGAGTCACCCCTAGACTCCAAATCAAGAAACAAGGGAAGAAAGGACCCCTCAACAAGAATCCCTTGAGCCAGTTTCTTCTTATTTCTACCAACTGTCCAAATACTTTTAATTTAACCAATATTAATTTTCAACCTACCAATGTTCATTCATTCCTTCACTGTAGAACAACAGTAACAAAATTGATTATAAGTCAGGTCCAGCAAATTCTCAAATGGAATAAGTATTTCGATATCATCTGCGTGAATGTAATCATCAACTTTGAGCTCCTGAAAAAGTCAACCCAAGGGGCTCAGTAAAGCATTAAAAATAATAGGGGACAGGGAAGAAAGCTGAGGGACACCTCAGCAGCACGGACTGGTTAGCGCCACTGAACATCCCCCTAGACTGTGTAAAGAATGCGCTGGCAAAATTGGGGCAGTCTGTGGGTGAATCAGCGGCGGGGTCCATCGCTATCCAGTTAGCTGCAATATTCAGTCACTAATCTGCCTGTCTCCTGTGTTTACATGTGCTGCCTGTCTCCTCTTTCCCAGGTGTTCCTGTTGCCTTGTTTTCTTGGATCCTAATTCCTGCCCTTGCCTGACTTGTTTTCTCCTTGAACGGTCCACAGAAATGATTTGGTGAGAATTACTCATGCTCTATTTTTTTCATGTCTAGGCTATTGCAATTTGCTTTTAATAGGTCTATGTAATGTTCATCTGCAGTGCTCATGGTGTATTCAAAACACTGTGTACATGTACTTTCACTCTGAAAACATGCCGCACCAGCTTTTCTTGCGCAGATAGATTTTCTACAGAAAACAAAGCACATAAACGTGACAAACATTGAGGTCAATATATAAATACCTTGCTCAGAGGGGTTTTTAAATGCTATCCACAGCATTAAAATAAAATATGCATATTCAGCACCACTGAATTAATGGATAGAGTGGTCAGCGCACTTGCTATCTGGAGAAAGGCAATATTCAACCTGCTGTCTAGATAACTATCTAGATAAACTGAGGCTAACTCTTTTGCTGTCCTAAATGTATATCGATAGCTATCATGTTAGTGAGCCGAATGACACTGCTCTCCAGATAACTAACGAGAACACCCACGCTCCACCCTCAGCTACTGTTGGAGCAGGCTATAATGATACTCAATAGCATTAGCTATATAGCACTAGCCGCTTTAAACCAATGTACAGTACAGTCAGAGGTGGCCTGACGGGATGCAGTGGAAAGCAGGGCCTATGCAGAGGTCAATTGTAGGGCCTCATTTGCATAACTCAATCTGGGTTGAATAGTGGGGCTGTAAAGCGGGTCCATGTACAAAGAGCACAGTTGCTCAACGGTAGGGCCTGCCCTGTGTATATTCATTTTTCAGATAATTGCTTTTGAACATCAAGTTAATTCTTTTCTGATCCTGTGCAAAACATGCCACATCGCATATCTCCCATAAAGATGGCTAAATGTGTTCTGTTCTTCAGCACATGTACTTATAGTCTCATCGAAAGAGAACAATTTTCAGACAACCTCTTGATACAAGTTAATAACAATTTGCCCAAAGAACAGCTAGAGTTACTAACATATTCGACTGCATTATTGCTCACTAATGTCATTAACACTTACTTTTAGTAACTAGGTCCCATTGCATAAAATGTAACCTGCAGTTAAGTAACATGCATTGATGACATTAGCATGTGCTGATGTGGTCGTGCACATTAGAAACTCTAGCTGTGAATAGCTCAAAAATTGTTCTTTAAGATCCTCTTTTTGTTCCACATTTTATTTCACTTCTATGAAAAACTATTTGTTCAAGATTTTGGAATATCTTCCTCCTTATCTAACCAAAGCAAGGGGCTGTTATCCTCATCAGAATCCTATGCAAGCCTGAAGACAACAAAAACAGCTAAAAACCAGAATCAAACGAGGGAGCAGAAAACATGCTAGAATGGGGGAGGGAGGAGACTGGAGTGGAGACTGCAACTGCCTGAGTCAAAATTCTTTCTGAGCTCTCAGTCTTTAATTTATAAAGTTGGCTTAATTTTTCATCAAATTGAAGATTCTCCAGTGTTTGAGACTGATTTGACCCAAGAATTACAGAGAAGAAATCAATAAAATTGAAGGCAAAGCAATCTTGTCAGTTTGTTTGGAGATGTTTAGAGAGGCATGGGGGGGAACAATGTTCCCCCAAATGTTCAGTGTGTGCCAGTGCTGAATTGCAGTGCCGGAACTATTGAGCAGAGCTGGGCAGGCTGCCTACCTTGGGTCTCTTCAGTAGCTCTTGGGCGTGATAGAACCATCAGTACTAGTTTACCACAAATTGCGTGCAGGACCAATGCGCTATCAAGTGCACTCACAGGCCCAACCACACGCTTATTTCCTCCTCCCACAAAGGTTATACCTTACTAAAGAAACTTGTGCTGAAAGAGGAGGATGCAACCTGTGAACACGTGTTAGCTTACAGGCTCCATGCTCAATCTGTGGAAGCTGATGCTGCCAGCACTATTACCACGGAGGTCTGAACGTTTTAGCCAGTCTCTAGGTTCTGGATCTGCCAGCTCAGATTTGGTAGAACCCAGGAAGAGGTAGCTGCTTTGGGAGGTGGGGGAGGAAAGAGAGAAGTCTGTCTTTAGGAGGGAGCGAGAGAAATAGGGAGCTGTTTTTGGGATGCAAAGAGAAAGGTATCTGCTTCTGGTAGGGGGAGGGTGCTGCTTTGGGGTACATGACAGGAGAGAAAGGGGAAGTGCAAGAGAGAGGGAGATAAAAAGGGCATGCTTCAGAGAAGGAGGGAGAGAGAAAGAGATGGGAACTGCTTCTAGCAGAAAGAGAGGTGAAGGGAAGGGAAGGAGAATGGGGTCGGTTTCTGAGGAGAGAGAGAACTGCTTCAGGGTTTGAAGCATAGAGAAAGAGAAAGGGTTCTGCTTCTGGGAGACAGAGAGAATAAGCTTCTTTTGGAAGAGGTAGAAGAGAGAGGGATATTATTAGGGAGAATAGAAGAGGGATGCTGCTGGAGAGGGGGTCGAGAGGAAGAGAGGAGGGCCAGAAGATGGAGGAGGCAGATGAACTGATGGAGGGCATTGGGCTAGGGAGGATTACACCAGGGAAGGGGGGGGGGAGAGAGAGTGTTAGAGTCTAAATGGAAATGTGTGATGGTGTGAGTATGTTTGAATGAGAGAGTGAGAGTGTGGGTGGTGGGTGGGGAAAGAAAGCTTGCAACCTTTGTTCCGCAATCTTCACAACCTCGGCTAATCTATGCCCACTTAAAGTAAGAGGAGAAAATCACATCCCAACCAATATGATGCTCTATTCCTGCTCCCCCAAACTAAGAAATCAATCCAATAGAAATTAGTTTTTAAAATTGTTTAGCAAAAAATATGAAGCTCTTTTTTGATTCATAAAATTAGAATACTTCCAGATATTATTCAAGTTATGCAAAGCACAAGGCATATTTTTCTGAGTTTTCATCAAGAGATTTTAAGTTTGGGAGCAGGGTTTATTTTATAATAGCCCTCAAAGTTAAAATGTGCATTAAGGGAGTAACACATGATTATGGCCAAATAACATGCATTAGGAAAAATTGTGCATTATTGCCATTAATGCATGTTTTTTGCCAAAAGTTAAAAAATAACACAGGTCTGCGACTAAAAAGCTGTTTGATCATTTTCATCTAATTTCCATGTATTTTGGTGTGCTGAAAACAAATAAAATATTGAAAAAACTCCTAGACGTCATGATTTACCACAACATGCAAAATTGTCTTCAAATTTATCAATTTTTTTCAAATTACTATTAATTAATTAATTATTCTCAAGAGCAGAGATGTCTCTCTCCATACAAAGATTCGACTTGTTCAAGCCATGGTATTTTCAATAACATCATATGGATGTGAAAGCTGGACAGTGAAAAAGATAGACAGGGAGAAAATTGATGCCTTTGAATTATGGTGCTGGCGGCGAATACTGTGTATACCATGGACTGCCCGAAGAACAAACCAGTCGGTACCTTTCTTTAGAAGCTCAGATGACAAGACTTCGACTTTCATACTTTGGACACATCATGCGGAGAGAGAGATCATTAGAGAAAGACATCATGCTTGGCAAGATAGAAGGTCAACGCAAAACAGGAAGGCCAGCAATGAGATGGATCGATACAATAACAGCAGCTATGGGTACCAGTCTGTCAACAATGAGTCGCCTGACTGAAGACCGAACACAATTTAGGATAGCTATCCAGAGGGTCGCCATGAGTCGACTCCGACTCGATGGCACTTAACAACAACAACAACTATTAATTAATTCACATAAATGCATTTAAGATATAAAATGCCAAAAAAACCTTAAAGGGGTTGTCCGAGTTATGTAAAAAAAAATATAGCACTGTAAATCTGATGGTCAGCAATATATACATAAGCTAAGCAAGTTTTAAGTCTGTGCTTCTAATGGTAGAAGGGGTTAATCTTTCCTGAAGAATCCAGTGGGAGGGAGACACAGGGCAGATAGCAGCAGCTCCGGTCAGTGCAGGGGGGCGTGGCCAGCACTGTGACGTCTCGTGTACAGACACAGAGCTGCTCTCTCCTGCATGCCACACTTGTGCACGAATCATCATCAGGTTCTTGGTTCTAGGCCGTTCACACTTTTTCATTGCAATTCGTGTTAGCTCGTCATTCTTCAACCGTTATGTTATGGCTCCGCGAAAGTGTATTAATTCGCCAGACAGTTTCTGTTTCATCTGTGGTGAATATACAGTGTTGAAGCAACAGCAGAATATTACAGACTTTGTGAAAAAAGTATACTTTGCATACTTTGGACTAAAAATTGGAGATCAAGATAAATTCTGGGCGCCTCATAAAGTGTGCAAACGGTGTGTTGAGGACCTCCGAAACTGATTCAAGGGTAAGAAAAAATCTTACCGTTATGGGATTCCTATGGTATGGCGAGAGCAAAAGAACCATAGTGATGACTGTTACTTTTGTTCATGTGATGTGAAAGGGTTTAATTCCAAATGGAAGCATTCCATTTCATACCCCAATCTTCACTCGGAAATTCGTCCCATCCCCCATGGCACAGATATACCAGTACCCAAGCCCCTTGCTACCTTGGAAGAGATACCTAGCTCCGATGAAGGTGAAGTCATACCTGAAACACATGACGAATCAAGTTCTGACTTTGAAGATGATACAAGACCAAAATTCTTTTCTCAGGAGGAGATGAATGATTTGGTAAGAGACTTGAATCTTCCCAAAGATGCCGCTGAGTTACTCGGATCAAGGCTGAAAAGCAGGAATTTATTGTTGCCGGGAGTGTCATCTTCATGGTTCAGACATCGTGAAAAGGAGTTCGTTCCTTACTTCGCCCAGGAAGACAAGTTGGTTTATTGCATCGATGTCAAACGTCTGATGGGTCAATTTAAAATCCAATATGATTCAGAGCAATGGCGTCTTTTTATAGATTCTTCAAAAAGAAGTCTCAAAGCAGTTTTACTCCACAACGGTTTTTACGCTTCCATACCTGTAGGTCATTCCGTACACTTGAAGGAAACCTACGAGAACTTGGAATTGGTTCTTCGTAAACGTAAATATGAAGACCATGGTTGGCAAGTGTGTGGGGACTTGAAGGTCTTGTGCATGCTGCTCGGGCAACAAGCTGGGTATACCAAATATCCTTGTTTATTTGTCTACGGGACAGTCGAGACCGACAAAATCACTGGACCAAGAAGAGTTGGCAGCCGAGGGTGCTAACAGTTGGTGAAAAAAATGTCCTCCGAGAAACTTTGGTACCTTCCCATAAAGTTCTTCTACCACCTCGCCACATAAAATTGGGATTGATGAAGCAATTCGTAAAATCACTTCCAAGAGATGGAGAATGCGTCAAATACTTGGTCACCAAGTTTACAGGCCTGTCGGAGGCAAAATTGAAGGAAGGTGTGTTCATCGAACCAGACATTAGAAGTCTTATAGTTGATCAAGAGTTTGTCAATACCATGACGGATCCCCAAAAAGAAGGGTGGATTGCATTTAAAGAAGTCGTATAGAAATTTTTAGGCAATAACAAAGATCCTCACTACAAAAAGATCGTTGGACGAATGCTGAAAGCATTTCAAGCTTTAGGTTGCCTGATGAGTTTGAAACTGCATTTCCTCCAGTCCCACCTTGACTACTTTCCTGAAAATTTGGGAGCTGTGAGTGAAGAACAAGGTGAATGATTCCACCAAGACATTAAAGAGATGGAAAGGAGATACCAGGGAAAATGGAGCATTACAATGATGGCAGACTACTGTTGGATGCTTCAGAGAGACATTCCAGATGCTACTCACAAGCGTAAATGCACCAAGAGGAGCCTCACAAGGAAGAAGAATCGAGTTTAGTGTGTGTAGGTGAGCTCATTTCAGTTCAAAAAAGGATTTTCATGAAAATATTGTAATAAAACTTTAATTTTATAAGTCTATTTCCATTTATTTTGAGGTATTGCCTTATTTAACATAGTTACCTAAATTGTCAGGAAACGTGATGTCCTATGACAAAATGGAGGTCATTTTCGGATTCAGCGCACCAAAAAACATAAAGATTACGTGGAATAACCAAAACAGCTCTCGAAAAAAATTTTTTTGCAGACCTGTGTAATGAGATACAAAGCATGCAAATGCATGCAAAGCTCCTCATTATTATGCAAATTGAATAATACAGCTTGTGTTTAGCTTTGCATGCTGTGTTAATCATAAGAACATAATTCCACCTTTAAGCTGGTGTTATTTTTCCTTCCCAAAAGCACTGGGCTGCTGATGTGTGGCCTGAAAATCCTGGGGAGTGTCTTGAAGTGGCCGGTGCCAATTATAAAAACCCTCATTCCCCCTGATCCTTCAGAGTCACCCCCACACCCCAACCCATAACTCAACACAAATCAGAACCTTCCCACACCCATCTCCCTTGAACAATACCCCAAACCCTCCCCTGCCACCTACTTCAGAGTTTTCCTGCTGTCTACTGGTGGGCAGGAGCGATCCCCTGTTGCTCCTGCCTGTGATAGTGCCCATTGACTCCTAGTGATAGGGATCAAGATGCCAAATAAAGATATGTCCCATTGGTCTGCAATTTTTTAAAAGTTGTCTGCTTCAGAGACAAAATCTGCCAATTCTTATGGATTTTAATGTGCTAAATTCAAAAATGACAATTAAAACCTCTGATTGGCTACTGTTTCCAAGATATCTAAGCTTTTCCATTTTACACATATATATTAGTGTGTTGGTAGCAAAGTTTTAATCACAAATTATTATGAACCTAGGTCTTTGCCATTATGCAGCAAACAACTTTAAGACTCGTCTTCGATGAATCGATGAACAGTCTCCACTCATCTGGATGATGAATGATGTTGAGGGTTGCCGTCAGACCATTGATGTTTTTGCAGTCTACAAGATCACCTTCCATGAAGAAGAATATAATAAGATCTTTTTGACGTTCATGGAATATGGAAACCCTAACATCATCTGACAGGAGATTCCACCGCTGCAGCCTGGAGCCCAACAGCTTTGCCTTACTCTTACGTAGTTCCAAATCCCTGACAAGGTCATTCAGTTCACCTTGTATTATGAGATATGGCTCAGAGGACGAGGATGGGAGAAAATATGGGTCATGTGACATTGATGGTTCGAGACCAGAAGTTTCATCCCCTTCCTATTCTACGTCTGACTCAAATGAGAATGATTCTGGAACATCAGGAACCGACAGTCCTTCTTTTATTGATTTATTTATTTAACATTTCTTATATACCGCCTTTCATGATATCAAGGCGGTTTACATTTTAACATGAATTAAGGTTTCCTTTATACAAATAAACCAAAGGAATCAAATAAAAAAAATGTAGGAAACAACAAAAGAAAAAGAATAGCCAAAGTCCACATAACAGGGGCCATTCCAGACCCAATTTGCCTGATAAATACTAATAGACCCCTTTTTACTTCATCCAACCCATAGCCACATTATTTATCTCTAAGAAACCACTCAAAGTGTGACACTTCTATAAAAATATATTTAAACCCTGAATACAAAATTAGACATTTACAGGGAAACTTTAAATAAAAGGTCCCCCCAATGGCCAGAACTTGAGATTTCAAATTCAAAAAAGCTTTCCTACGAAGTTGAGTAACTCTAGCCACATTTGGAAAAATATTAATTAATACACAAAACAAAAGATCTTTTTTCAGAAAATAAGATTTTAAAATAGCCAACTTCTCAACTTCAGATTTTAGAGTGACTACAAGAGTCGCTCTTTTAGAAACCTTGTCTAGAGAGGACTCTAAATATTGAGTCAAATCCAGACTATCCAGGTTTGCCTGTTCGCCAAACCGATCCCCACTCGAGTCAGGGAAACTACGAGGGAGATAATATAAAGAAATAACAGAATAATCATCAAAAGAAGAAAACTGCAATACCTCCTTCATATATTTCTTTAAGAGCTCCAGTGGAGAAAGCAGGAGAACAACTGGGAAATTCAAAAAAACGCAAATTTTTAGCCCTAGCCCTGTTTTCTAACAATTCCAATTTAGTATGCATGATCTGACTGTCCCTAACCAATGTATCCGCCTACCCCTGCATTCCACCCACAGCCGCCTCTAGTCTGGAAAAATCCTCATCCAGGCCAGAGAGCCGCGTTTCATGCTTTTGTAACATTTTAGCAGTACCCTGAGAAAAATTTCATAATTGAGCCAGAGTTCCCCTCTATACCCCCTCCATTCGGGTAACAGACAACCAAACGTCCTTCAACGAGATATCAGCCACGGCTGTATCAACCGATGCCAAATCTGCAATAGCAGGCATGGAAATGGGAACTGGAAGGGGCAACATCCCGTTCAAAGAGACAGACGCCAAGGCTGCCTCTCCCTGAGCAAATGGGGTAGAGGTAGTAGGAAAAAAACCCACCTCCCTCAAACCGGGGTCCTCCAGCCCATTAAAAGGTGAAACATTAGCTGCATTAGGTTGAAGGGGAGGAGTAGAAAACCCCAAACTAAGTGAGGCTTCTGTAGAAGAAGCAGTTTCCCCAACCGCTGAAGTCGGTTTAACAGTACTCACAATGTGCATGTCCATTGGTCCTTGTACCGCTTGCGCTGCAGTAGGTGCTTTGGCCTTAGCTTTCCGCTTTCCCACTGCAGAGCCTCCAAACACAGCAGTAGGAGAGCACTCTTCCACGGGCTTCCTCAGGTGCTCCTAAGAGGCTCCCAAGGGGGCAGAACATACCCCTTAGGTCACACCCCCTGCAGGCACATGCCCATGGCCACGCACCCGCGTCCGCGTCCCGCAGCACCAGCTGGCTTTTATCCTCAATCACAGGAAGGGAAGAGCTCTGACACCCGGTGTGCACAGGTGGAATCGGGACGCAGGCAGTCAGCTGAAACCAGGCAAGTTAGATCCAGAACGCGCTCCCCGGCAGTCCTTCTTCATGGGGTACTGGGTGTATAGATGATGGAATGTTTGGATACTACACAGTCCACTTTTTCTTTTTTGACAAACACTTCCCAACAGGAGGCACCATGCAGAAGTAACAATTGCTGATATGATCTGTTGGCTCTCTCCAAATCATTGGTGCTGCAAAAGGCATGGATTTCCTTTTTCTATTCAACCACTGGGGAAGGTTTATTGCACAAGTGTTGAAGCAAATGCGTGGGGCCCAGGTCTTGTCCTGATCTCCAATTTTGCAGCCAAATTAAAAGTGGTAGGCTTTCTTAATCAAAGTGGTTACACTGCAATTTTGTGATGCTAAAGTCACTTCACCACAAACATAGCAGAAGTGATCTGCATTGTTCAAACAATTACAAGGCATGTCTCACTTTGGCTAAATAGAAAACATCAAACAAAAGACTGGTCTTCAGCCAAAATACTACTCATACATCATGTTTGTTTTAAAAGTGTTGCGCAATTTGTTCTGCAGAATGATGTATTTAAGCTTAGTTAGGATTGCATCATCTATGACCTAGAAATAACATGATGCAATTCATATCGAGGCCAATTCAATCTTGCCACCATTTAACACCAGGGAAACCTCCAGTAGATGGTTGGGTTGGAGATTTCCTTTGTGCAGAGAGATTCAGGGGGGTTTGCGATTTGTGCTGGGGGAGTTCAGGGCTGAAGAAGTTATGCATTGGGTCAGGAGGGTGGGGCAGTCATGATTTGCGTCAAATGAGGTTTGAGAGATCTTATTTATCCTCCTTTCAGCCCCTTTAAGAAATAGCGGACCCACCTTTTGGCCTGCTGTCTTTACTGCAGCTGGGAATTTGTGATATTCCTAGCTGTATCAGCACACGTTTATATTTGTCACAGCCTTCTGCAGTAATTATCGCTTAAGTAAAATGCATTATTCTACCACAGCATAGCAATTGCTCCTCCAAGAGGGTAATTTTAGAAACTCCGGCAGAGTTAACATGCATTCCATGCCTATACTATAAAGTATGCGCATACTTTACAAAATAGGGACATAGGTGGTGAGATGTGCGTGGCAATTCTAGGCATGATCACGTGTGCCAACCCTAGAGCTGTTGTAAATGGCCATGCTGAGATTTGCAAAGAATGTGTGTAAGTTTTAGTATTATATACCTTACATACATTTGTGCTCTACCCACACACCACCCCTGTGAAAGCCTACATCGAAAGTGAACACTATTGTCCTGACTTGTGTACTTATAGAATAGCAAGCACCTAAAGTAAGCACGGAAAAGCCCACTGGCGCGCATAAGTCGTGACACATAACTTTATGCAGCTCCCTTAGAGAATTACCTCCAATATTCTTAACTAGGTTCATTCCGCTCCCTCATCACTTTAACACTTTAACACTCTTGCCTCTGCTTTATTGTACTGATGGCCATTCCTGAGATAGGTCAACATTGAAATCGTTACTGACTTTTAAAGGCCCTAATCTGTAGTATCTTGGTGAGCTGAACACGAATATGACATTAAAAAATTTTTATTGGCTCTCATTTTGAAGATATTGCATGTAGTTCACTTTTGACATTTCGCCGTGTAAATTTATCCAGTAGGACATCAACAACATCCCAAATAAACCTTGAATGATGTAATATTGCATCACATTGCATAATACCAGCATGCACACATCATCCAGAGTTGATTGCATCATTTTCTGATGCAATGCAATACTACTGCCAGACGGCTGCTGAAGCCATCTGACGTCAGCAGTGTACTATAGGCAGTCGGAAAGGAAAGTAATCTGGTATTCTGTTCCAATATTGAAAGCCTCATGAATGCCTTAAAAATCACTCATGACCCACAAGACTGGAGACTATTTATAGACTCTTCAAAACTGAGTCTGAAGGCTGTGCTTTTGAACAATGGAAACCGTCTTCCATCTATTCCAGTAGCGCATGCCATCCACATGAAAGAGACATACGATAACTTAAAGCATCTACTGACTTCCATTAACTATAACAAGTACAGCTGGCACCTCTGTGATGACTTGAAGGTAGTTGCCCTTTTAATGGGACTGCAGCAGGGATATATAAAATACATGTGTTTCTTATGTGAGTGGGATAGCCGAGCAAGGGATTGGCACTACTTGCAGAAGGAATGGAATCGCAGACAAAATGTAACAGCTGGAGAGAAGAATATCCAGCACCCAGCTCTGGTTGAGGCTCACAAAATCCTGCTACCACCCCTTCACATCAAACAAGGTTTGATGAAAAACTTTGTGAAAGTCATGGACCGCACTTCGCCAGCTTTCCGATACCTGCATGAAAAATTCCCTCGACTCAACAAAGCAAAGATTAAAGAGGGAGTTTTTGTGGGTCCTCAGATTCGAGAGCTCTTCAAAGATGACCGGTTCAACAACTTGCTGCAGGGTGATGCGAAACAAGCATGGAATGCTTTTCGCCTAGTGTCAAACTTTCTCAGGAATGTTAGGGCAGAAAACTACAAGGAACTAGTAGAAGACCTGCTGATGCAGTATCAGAACTTGGCTGCAATATGTCTCTAAAGATCCATTTCCTTGATTCCCATCTCAATTTCTTTCCTGACAACTGTGGTATGGTTAGTGATGAACAGGGCAAACGTTTTCACCAGGATATCGCAACGATGGAGCAAAGATAACAGGGAAAATGGTCCACTACAATGCTGGCTGACTACTGCTGGACACTCCCCAGAGAAGCTCCCGAACAACTGTACAAGAGACAGGCGAAAAAATCTAAGAAGTAGTCTATGACTTGTTTTTTTACAGGTATTAACCAAAAGCCTATTATATTTACGTACTATTGACATGCATTTTGTGATGTAAACATTAATTCTTGTAGATTACAAAACATCTAGAGCCAACTTTGCAATTTCACTGTCATATTTGTGTTCAGCTTATAAAAATTGATAAGAAATGACTATTTTTATTTCAGTAACATGACTTTTGTAAAAATTTGTTGACCAGTGAATCAGACATAACAGCTCTCAGATCACAAGAATCCAATTCCTAAAAGCTGGGAGAAGGGAACTTTGAATAAGTCACACCTTGCTTTAACCAGATGCTAACAAAGCATGGGCTAGATTTACAAAAGTGTGTTAATGCATTTAATGTGCATTATTAGTAAACAGGTCCTATTGCATAAGATGGGACCTGCGGTAAATAATGTGTATTGATGCATGTTAGCATATGGTAACATATGGTAACATAGTAGAGCTTCAGATGCTTTAGATTTAAAAAAATAAAAAACAAGTTGTTGGCGCCTACTAGATGGTGCTGCTGCTTTAAGTATATCTGTGGGAAACAGCCTGGATCCGGGTGATTCTTTGTGAAAGTCATTAAGTGTTGAGTACAAGCATTGCCATCCAGAGCACTGCTTCCATGGATGAGGGAAATGAATAGAGTAGACGTAATCAAGAGCATGTCATTAACTCTTTGTGATCTCTTCAACATTGCCTCTAAGAGCATGGAATGGAAAATGCTAAGGGGGGGGGGGATATTCAGCAGCAGTGGCTAAGCTATTTAAATCAGCTAGCTGCCGCCGCTGTAATGATACCAGCATTGGAACTTATCTGGCATCCAGTGCTGAATATCCAGCTGTAACCAGTTACTACTACTACTACTGCTACTACTAAGCATTTATAAAGCACTACCAGGCACACGCAGCACTGTACAATGAAAACACAAAAAGACAGTCCCTGCTCAAAAGAGCTTACAATCTAAAAAGTCAAAGCAAGAAAAGGAGTAGAAAAAGATAAGAACAAGGGCAAAGAGACAAGAGCAGGAGAGACAGGACAAAGGAAAGAGGTAAGAACAAGTGTAAGAGGAAGAAAGAAAGGTGAAATAAAAGAGGGGAAGGAAGGAGAACAGCAAAATCAAGAGCCAAAGGCAGAGGCGAAAAGATGAGCTTTTAACTTGAGTTTGAAGAGGGGCAAAGAAGATGCCTAACGTATAGACAAAGGAAGTTTATTCCAAGCGCAAGGAGCAGCAAGGTGAAAAGAGCGGAATCTGGAGTTGGCAATAGAGGAGAAGGGCATAGCAAGAAGCAACTGGGAAGAAGAACGGAGTACATGAGGGGGGAAATAGGGAGAAATGAGAGAAGAAAGGTACTGAGGAGCCACAGAGTGAATGCACTTATAGGTCAGAAGGAGAAGCTTAAAGTGAATACGGAAACGGATAGGGAGCCAGTGAAGAGATCTGAGGAGAGGAGTGATGTGGGCAAAACGAGGCTGACGGAAAATCAAACGGGCAGCGGAGTGCTGAATAGACTGAAGAGGGAAGAGATGAGACTGAGGGAGACCAGCAAGAAGGAGGTTACAATAATCAAGGCGGGAGGTGATTGAGCAGACCTAACTTTAACTGGTTAAGCTATCCAGTTAGTGGCTGAATATTACCACTAACTGGATAGTGATCGGCACCCCGATCTGCCCATTTTTTGATGGTCTGTGGTAATATTCATCAGCACTATAAAGATTATTTGGCCAGCAGAAACCCTACTATTGCTTCTTAATAGTTATTTATTTTGAGGGGCATTATTCCAAGATGGGGCCATCACATAAAGATAATCAGATGATTTATGTATGCCTCTTATTCAGAGGCTGTGTCCTTTTAAGTTAGCACTGCTATCTATGTGATACCCCTGCAGAGACTGCTTGGATGTCATTGCTTTGAAGAACCAATGTCATCCAGTGTTCCTTCCCAAGTATTACAGTATAGGCTGGAGAAGACCTAGCATTTCCCAGAAGACAGGCGGTCTCTTGCTTAGCAGTGGTATCAGTCTGGGAGGAGACTTCTCTGGAAGGGTGTATCCAAATGATATATAAGCCACTTCCGAAGGCAGAACTCTGTCTTTGGCACACAGCCACGGTAGGCATAAGGAGTTTGCCCTTATGGGGCAGGAGAGGATAGCTGTTCCCCAACTCCCAATACCATCTGAGGGGAGCTACAGGCACAGAAAAAGCAGGAGGGAATATGTATTATTTATTTAGCATTTCTTATATACTGCCTTTCATGATATCAAGGTGGTTTACATTGAACAGGGCATTATAACTTGGAGATAACTATTTTACAGGGAACATGGGCTATGGAGGGTTAAGGGGCTTTCCCAAGGCCACAAGGAGCACCTGTGGGACTAGAAACCCCAGTCCTTCTAGCCCAAGGTTGCTGTCCTCTAGTGGGATTTGAACCCCCAAACTTCTGGCCTGAGGTAACTTGTCCCAACCACTAGGCCACTCCTACATCTGTTCAAAATCTGCCTATGTACCCACTGGGTTCAGGAGATAGATCCTAACTGTGAAAAGTCTAAGGGGAGCCACCTCCAATGGAGGAGAGAAGCAAGAAAGTCATCCATCTCCACCACCCAGACACATCAGAGCAAAAGGCACCTGCAGTGCAGTATTGGGGACCTACAATTACAGGAGCCACTAACTTATAGAACAAACCACAAGAGAATGGAGTGGAGGAGTGGTCTAGTGGTTGGGGCAAGTTACTTCAGGCCAGAAGGTCAGAGGTTCAAATCCCACTAGAGGACAGCAACCTTGGGCCAGAAGGACAGGGGTTTCTAGTCCCACAGGTGCTCCTTGTGGTCTTGGGCAAGCCACTTAACCCTCCATAGCCCATGTTCCCTGTAAAATAGTTATCTCCAAGTTATAATGCCCTGTTCAATGTAATTTCAGTTTGTTCAATGTAAACCACACTGATGCAGAATAGCACAGTATGTAAGAGAATGTAAATAAAATACCTGAACCCAGTGACACCAGAGTCTTGAAGGAGATCCAGGACTGCAGTGAGGAACTGTACCTGTATCACCACCAGCTCCACATACACCAAGAAAGAGATATAAATTCAGAGACTGTGTTCCCACTCAGGGAGACCACAAGAAGCACTATAAGTGTGCAGTAAAGAGACAGTTGGATTCTAATCCAGCTTAAGAGAAAGAGTGCTTAAATCCTACAGTGTAATATTACAGGACTAAGAGGAGAATAAAAGCTTTATCTACTTGTAATTATTTTAAGTGCAGAGAAGAAATAAATTGATTGTAATACAGTTACATATTTCTGTCTTTGACAGTTGGTTTTATTGCTATTGTTCAGTGATCCTGAGGTTAAGTAAACAATTGGTTCAGAACACAAACTCTGGACTGGACTCAGTTATTTGAGAAGGGAAGAGGTGTGAGTTGAGTTAAGTACCAAGGGACTCCCAGCACATGCTGGTCCCCATTCAAAGAAGCCTGATATTTAAATTTCAGAAGCTGAGCCTGAATGACAGTATTTGCTACTGAAATTGTGTGGCTGTCTCTCTACAAACCTCATAGATACCTACACATGGATAGGAGATTACACTCATAAAAGGATAAACTGATCTGATAAATTTTGGCCCCTCCTCTGCAATGTCCTTTGCCTCTCCTACATTTATATGGATAAATTTTGCCAGACTCCCGATGTCTAGTTAAAAGTTATCTATTTACCATTTCAAGTGGAGGAGTGGCCTAGTGGTTGGAGCAAGGTACTTCAGGTCAGGAGTTCAAATCCCACAAGAGGACAGCAACCTTGGGCCAGAAGGGCTGGGATTTCTAGTCCCACAGGTGCTCCTTGTGGTCTTGGGCAAGCCACTTAACCCTCCATAGCCCATGTTCCCTGTAAAATAGTTATCTCCAAGTTATAATGCCCTGTTCAATGTAAACCACACTGGTGCAGTATATAAGAGAATGTAAAAAAATAAAATTTTGAAGTTATTTTTTTAACAAAGGCTAAGGGGGTCATTTTATAAACTCTTATTTGTGCTTTGGACTTCTGAAATGGGCATTCAGATGTACAAATCACAAAGACATCCCCAGAGTCATTTTAGAAAGCCTGGTACATAGACATTCCTGATGCGATCTTGTCTAAATCATAATGGGGCATGTTTGAGGCATGACCTGGGCAGTACAAAGGAGATGCACTTTGCTTCATGATTCCAGAATGATCAGAGCATGTCTGATCCTAGCTATCGATACTTCCATGCTTATACCTACTTCTGACCACAACTAAGGAGCTTGTTTACAAAGCCGCGGTAGCGGTTTACGATCGTTATCGGAGCCGCGGCCCCATTGATTTCGATAACGATCGGAAACCGCTACCTCGGCTTTGTAAACAAGCCCCTAAGTTGCAAAAAACTGCTTGTTTCTTGACAGCAACACTTGCAGGAGGAAGAATGAAATATGCTCTCACCACCACAGTAAAATTTGCCAGGTCAAAAAAAAACCCTGCCTGTTAACAGTCCATTTATTTTACTGCTCCGCTGCCACCTGTCTGCAGATCTAAAATGGCAGGCTGGGATCAGCAGGTCCTCAGCCAGCACATCCATGTTCCTCTTTCTGTGGCCGTGCATTTTGGCCTGCAAACATGCACATCCTCGGCCTTGCTATATGCATGGACCCGTCTCCAGAACCAGTTGCAGGAACATGCATCTTTCAGGGCAGAAACAGTGTGATTTCAGAAAGCACTTACACGTGCCTGCCTTCACTGCCCCCACTCTCCCGGTATTTTGGATGTGCTGACCTTGACATCCCAGATTCGTCCTAGACGTTCCTTCTAAAATGCCGCTTCCCCCTCATAAGTGTATATGAGTATTGAAGACATTCAGTTCAAAATATGAGGCCCGATATTCCAAGGCATTGACAGGGTTTACAGCTCTGTCCATGTAAATGCCGCTGAATAGGATAAGCAATGGCAGTAACACGGTTAGTGCCGCTAAATATCCCCAACTAATGCCGCTATATACTCTGATTCTAACCGCTTAGCATCGGGGTGAATCATGGGCTTTCTGGGGTGTGCCATGGTCGGCAACAGTCACTAACCAGGTAGTAGTGATATTGCACCGCTATCCAGTTAGCGATCTGCGAGTAAATCTAGGCGCAACAAAAGCTGGCCTAGTTTTACCCACGGGAGCTAACCCAGTCCTCCCTTTTCCCTAAATAATGACTATCGAAGCCACAGAGAAAGATATGCTCTGAATTTCCACAGCTGCTTAGTATCAAACAGTATTGGTGAAGCTTGAAACCAATTTCAATTGCTCTTATTGACACTAAATGCGCCATACGTAAAACTTATAAATTGTGAATCCACTTGCAACTTCTGCCTGTGCTGTTCATTATGACACATCAATAGTTTTGAGATTTTAAAATACACTGAATGCCATTAAAACATGGTTATTCATAATATTATATTATACATGCTATGAAGCATGTCAGTAATATTTATAGCATCCTTTGTCTTTGAATGAATGTTCTTTTCTGTTGAAAATATTTTTTTCTGGTTTACAATTCTGGCAGCAGTTGAAAAAGAACCATTGTGGGCAGTGAACCATGGCAAGGCTTCATTCCACCTATTTGTTCACATTAACAAACTATAAAGGTGGAAAGAAAGTCAAACTTGACATGTCTGAAACATTCAAATGCAGATACAGTGGGAGACCCCTGAAATGCACATGCTAGCATTACTGTACTATTAGCAGAACTCACAGAGTGCCAACCCATAGGACATTTCTAACCCATTTGATGCTGATTTTCAGGGCCTCCTTTAAAGTACGTCCTCAGGAGCTACCAGTGTGAAAAGAGAGGCTTGGCTTCTACCTGCACAGTGGCCCTGCTAGTTTCAGTCAGACTCTAATTAGAGTTATTTGTAATCCACTAGTTATAGTAAAAAGAAGATGGAATATGAATAGGCTGATAGTTGATCATATCTGAACTGAATGAAACCTTTCCAATAAACAGGAGCTGTGGCAATGCAAAAATGCTTTTATTTGGGAAACTGAACAGATGCAATCTGTAAGTCACACAATTTGCACAGAAATGGAACTCCAGCACGAAAGGAACTGATATTTAACATTATGGAGGTGCTCAGATCAGAGGTTCTCATCCAGTCAGGGGCGGCCCAAGGGGGGTGCGGGGCCATGTGCAGAGACTCGGTGCGTGGCCTCATTTGCATAAGTGGCCTTATTTGCATAAATATTTGCATAATGTTACCATACACTAACTTTTAGTAAACATGTCTCTTAATGAGTGTATGGATAAAGAAAGACTAAAAGATTTCTACATTACTATAATCCAGTGCCAACCGCCAGGCACATTAGGAACTACTACAAACGCTGCCCATTTAGAACCCATAGCAAACCCGCGCCGTATCCTGACAGCATTACCAGGACTCACAAAGCACCATACTCTACCTATCAAAAGGCAACACTGCAAATATTAAACAAATACATTTCAGAGAATACTGGGGAAAGAGAACAAGTGGCAATGTCAAATAGGAATTACATAAACAGAATACCTCAGCTCAGTTACACATGCAGAATATAGACCATCACCAAACAAGGAATCACAATTTAGAAACAGGAAGGCAATAATTAAACTTGGAACCCCAAAAGCCAAACTTGGAATGTACAACAACACTGTAGAAATAAAACTATAAATTAATTTCCTCTTGTACCAAACAAAGCGCAGACGTTAATGATGCACATTTCCCAGAGCTTTCATATTCCAGTTAATAAATTCAAAATAAAGAGATATCTTTCTACCTTTTGTGCATTTTTTTCAGTTGCAATTGCTCCAGCCACTTTCTTCTGGTTTCTTCATGTTTTCTGCTAACTCTCCATCGTCTGCTGTCCATTTGTCCTTTCTTCTCTCTTCTAGTTTTTTTTTACATTCTCTCTCTCTACATCTGCTTTAACATACTAATCTTTCTCCTTTTGCTCTTTCCTCATTCCTATTTCATCCACACAAATTTTACCCCTCCATCCTCAATCCCCACTTACTCTCCCAATACCCGGCCAATTGTAGATTTTTCATCCCTCCCACACAAAATATTTCTCCCCTCTCCATTTTACTCTCCCAGCCCCATCCCATTCTAATCCTCCCCCAACATCAGCTCCCTTCTAGTTCCAGTCTCACCCAGCATCCATTCCCCTCTAGTCCCTGCATCAGCCCATTTCCAGTCCTAGCCCCCCATCAGCCCATTTCCAATCCTAGCTCCCCCATCCATTTCCAGTCCAAGACCCTTCATCAGCTCATTTCCAATCCTAGCCCCCCATCAGCTCATTTCTAGTCATTTCCTAGCCCCACCATCAGTCCATGTCAAATCCTAGCTCCCCTCCACTCAGCCCAATTCCAGTCCAAGCCCCCCCCCCATGAGCCTACTTCCAGTTCTAGCTCCTCCATGAGTCCATTTCAATTCAAGCCCCAATCTTAGCTACCCACAACAGCCCATTTCCAGTCCTATCCTAGCTGCTCCATCAGCCCATGTTCAGTCCTAGCTCCCTTCCCTCACAGCCCATTTCCATTCCAAGCCCCCTCCCCATCAGCTATTTGCAGTTCAAGCCTCCCCTTCCACTCAGCCCATTTCCAGTCCTAGCAACCCCCCAACCCATTACCAGTCCTAGCCACCCATCAACCCACTTCCAGTCCTAACCCCCCATCACCCCATTTTCAGTCTAAGCCCCCCTATAACCCATTACCAGTCCTAACCCCCCATCAGCCCACTTCCAGTCCGAACCCCATCAGCCCATTTCCAGTCAGCCCCCCATAGCCCATTGCCAGTCCTAACCCCCCCATCAGCCCACAGCCCATTACCAGTCCTAACCACATCAGCCCACCTCAAGTCCTAACCCCTCCCCATGAGCCCATTTCCTGTCCTAGCGCCCCCATAGCCCATTATCAGTCCTAACCCCCCCATAGCCCAATACCAGTCCTAACCCCCATCACCCCATTTCCAGACAGCCCACAGCCCATTACCAGTCTTAACCCCCCCATAGCCCATTACCAGTCCTAACCCTCCCCAACAGCCTACAGCCCATTACCAGTCCTAACTCCATCAGCCCACCTCAAGTCCTAACCCCGCCCCATCAGCCCATTTCCTGTCCTAGCCCCCCCCCCCATAGTCCATTATCAGTCCTAACCCTCCCATAGCCCATTACCAGTCCAAACCCCCCATCACCCCATTTCCAGACAGCCCCCATCCGCCCACAGGCCATTACCAGTCTTAACCCCCCCATAGCCCATTACCAGTCCTAACCCCCCACTAACAACCCACCGCCCACCTAAAGTCAAGTCCTAACCCCCTCCATAGCCCATTACCAGTCCTAACCCCCCCCCCCCCCCTATCGGCTCATGGAAAATTAAAAAAAAAAAAAAAGCTGGCTGCTGCCGCTGCAGCGGCAGAATGGAGTGTCCCGCAGGGCCCCCTCTGCCCAGCTGAGCTCTCCTAGCCCGGCTGAGCCGGCTTTCGGATACGCGAAGGGAGAGTGTCTCCCTCACGTCTCTGTTAAGCCTGCAGGGGCAGATTTATTTATTACATTCTCTTATATACCGCGCTATTCTGCATCAGTGCGGTTTACATTGAACAAACTGAAATTACATTGAATAGGGCATTATAACTTGGAGATAACTATTTTATAGGGAACATGGACTATGTAGGGTTAAGTGGCTTGCCCAAGACCACAAGGAGCACCTGTGGGACTAGAAACCCCAGTCCTTCCGGCCCAAGGTTGCTGTCCTCTAGTGGGATTTGAACCCCCGACCTTCTGGCCTGAAGTACCTTGCCCCAACCACTAGGCCACTCCTCCCTCAGATGGGAAATTTTCCATCAGCCCCTGCTTCCCATCAGCCCCTGCGGGCTTAACAGAGAGCGAGGGAGACACTCTCCCTTCGCGTATCTGAAAGCCAGTGTAGAGGGTCTCAGCCGGGCCGGGAGAGCTCAACCGGGCAGAGGGGGCCCCGCGGGACACTCCATTCTGCTGCTACCGCGGCGGCAGCAGCAGCAGCCAGCTTTTTTTTTTTTTATTTAATTTGTAAAAAAGCATAATGTTCTTTGCACGGGGCCCCCTGAAACGCGGGGCCCTGTGCAAAAACCATTCTTGTTCAATGGACGGGCCGGCCCTGCATCCAGTTGGGTTTTAAGATATCTAGACTGAATATGCATATATTTGCATGCACTGCCTCCATTGTCTGCAGATCTATCCACGCATATTCATTTTGCACAGTATATCTTAAAAATGCAACTAGCTGGGGTGCCCCAAAGAGAACCATTTTTTTAAATACATGTTGTCACAGTTTGGTTATGGATTTACTTGCTTTCCAAACCCATGCTCATGGTGAGCTAAAATTCAGACACGCCCTTCCCCAGAGAGTTTATAATCTGAGCTTCCTCCAGAGGCAATAAAGAGAGAAGTGAGATGCCCAAGGGAGCATCAGTGGAAGAAATGAGATATGAATTCTTGCTTCCTTGGGGTCTTAACCCACTGATCTTACCACTGAGTCCTCCTCTATACACAGGCTAGACTAGGCTGAGATCCATCTGGGATTCCTTGGATGACCACTTACCTGACTTACCAAGTTTAACCAGAAACAAGGAGATGCCTCCATTTAATGTAACCTTTGGTCCCACACCGACACAATTATAACAGTTGACTGACAGGATGAACCCCGGGCCTTCTTGCAGAGGGAGCAACAAGGTTTCTTATTCCTGAAGTTGTGTTGGACAGGGGGAGAGCAAAGTCTTAAGTTATTACCTCTCTGGGAGCTCTCTGTTTCAGTTAGAAATAATAAGGACCCCAACGCGTTTCGGCAACTCCTTCCTCAGGGGAATTATCACTTAAACAATCAATAAAAACAAATTAAATCATTAATACAAACATCTAAAAACAGTTAAAACCATTGGCATGATATGAGATAATACAAATAAACATATAACAACAAACATTATATATAAATAACCTAAATAAATAAATGTAAAACATAAATTGAATATAAAAAGTTGAATATAAAACACAGAAAAACGCAGGGCTGAGAGAACGGAACACAAGCGTACTAGCATGTGAAATATTGTGAACATGAACAGGACAAATAATTAGTCAAAAAACTATAAAACATGAAAAGGTTATTATGCATATTTCACATGCTAGTACGCTTGTGTTCCGTTCTCTCAGCCCTGCGTTTTTCTGTGTTTTATATTCAACTTTTTATATTCAATTTATGTTTTACATTTATTTATTTAGGTTATTTATATATAATGTTTGTTGTTTATTTATTTATTTATTTATTTTATAACTTTTATATACCGCGCTATTTGTTATCAGTGCGGTTTACATACAACAAGGGTGCACAGTCAGAAGTCTGTTCTGTGCTTACATTGTAACAGGAGTTTAAACTTGAACTTGGTTGTTATATGTTTATTTGTATTATCTCATATCATGCCAATGGTTTTAACTGTTTTTAGATGTTTGTATTAATGATTTAATTTGTTTTTATTGATTGTTTAAGTGATAATTCCCCTGAGGAAGGCGTTGCCGAAACGCGTTGGGGTCCTTACTATTAAAGACTCATCAGTTCATCCAACGTCTCCTGCTCTTTGTGTTCCTTGGTACTGCCTGCAGGAGGCCTGCTCCTCCTTGTGTGTCAGTTAGAAATAATGACATACTAAATGTGACCCCCTCCCCCCCCCCTTCCTGTGTGCAGCCCTTGCAGAGTCTGTACCTGCTGCTTGGCAGACAGTGGTCGCAGCCATCCAAGAGCAAGCTCTACTCCTAGGAAAATATTTAATGGCTTCTTGTAATGGGACCAGGTTGCACTGGGAACGCCTGGCACTTAAACTCCACTCCTCTTTCTCACTTCTTAAAACTAACTGAATTCAGACCAGAATATGTGTTCTGAACCAAAGAATTTACTTAACCTTTTTTGTTTAAGTGCTGTCAAGTCAATGCTGACTCCTAGCAACCCAGCAGTGCCTGGGTTTTCTTGGCAATGTATGACTGGAAGTAGATTGCCAGGTCTTTTCTTCTGGGCCAATAGAGGATAAAGTGGTTTGCCCAAGGTCACAAGGAGTGCCAGTGGGAACTGAACCTTAAGTTCCTGGGGTTAGACTTTTGTTCCAAACAATAGGCTACTCTTCCACTCTTACTTAACTTTAGGGTCACTGATTAACAACAGCAAGACGGTTAACCCTTTGAAGGCCTACTTTAAATTTTTAATCCACATTCTACAGCCGGGTTAATTTTTGCATATTTCAGGAAAATTGTACCCGTCTTATTCAATATGTTCTAATAGTGATTTTCCTTCTGCTATGGTCATGTATTATATACCATTTAATAGGAATACTTAGTCAGAATTTTGGATCCCGGGAGTTTTGGGCTCGACCTGGAAAGGGTTAAGGTGGAGACAGAACTACATTATAGATAAGTTACACTCTTCTCCTGTTTCTCAGAACTATATTACAATAGTTTAACTCCTTCCCTCTCTTCCCTCAGCTAATATACAGGTAACCTTATTTAATTTGCATCTATGTGCTTCTGGAAGTTGTTCCAAGCAGCTTCACTTCTTTATTCCTCTTTCTCCCTGGTTATCCTCAGGGGAATTCACACTCCTTCACAGTAAACTTCCACAGCATCCTTGGAGCTTGTGGCTTCTGTACAGGTAAGTCCCAGAATTGCTCTGCAGTGCTCCGGGATCTTGGATCACTGGGCTGATAGATGTTTCTGTAGTTACCTTCCTCTTCTCTCTCCTCAGTAGCTGTCTCTTACTGAAGGCTCTGTAAGCCCTTCTCTCCTCCATGGGCAGGGCTGCTCCCCCCCCCCTCCCCCAAGTTATTGCAGGTGCAGGCCGATTAGACACAGTCACAAAGAAATTCAGGTTGGTCTTGAGCATATAAGGCACCTTCCAACCCCTCTGCTGTCTCCAGGACCCGTACCAAACTAGAAATGTGTCCTTTGCGACTAACTAATCTAGCATCCCCTCCTCCACAGCCATGTCCAGTAACTCACACTTCTTGAGCTTGCTGGAAACTCAGAGATGATATCAGGGTCCTTTCTGTACTGGCGTCCTGTGCGGCCGCACTGCTCGCACAGCCCTTGGAACGAACCTGGCTGTCTTCTACTTGCAGCGTCTGCCTAGAATATAGCCACAGTTCATTGCTCCCCTAGGGGCAGACCCCCTCATATCCTCATGGTACAGTGTCTGGCTGCCAAAGACATCTGCCCCTCCCCCCCCCCAAGGACAGACACTTTTACTCCTGCATGGTACAGTGGCATGCTGACAATGACGGCCTTTGGAAGTGGTTTATATATGAGCTGGATTTTCCTAGGAGTCTCTTCCCAGCATTATGTCATTGGTTAGAAATAATCTCCCCTGTTCTGGAATATTCAGTTCATCTTGAGGTTATATTGTAGTATTTTAGTAGAACCACTGGAGGTCTCTGCTGCTCAAAACAATGACATCCAAGGTGTCTCTGCATAAACATAGCTGGAGCAGAGGAACCATGAAATATTACATCAGAAAGTCAAAACTAACAAGGTAGTAATAAAACAGTGAGATATAACAATGACTCGCTAGAGGGCATCAGTATAAATTAACACCTGTAACATCTCCCTTATTTTCTTTCATCCTATGAACAACTTCCTATTGTAAATATCCTGCACGTGCAGCTACTGATAGCTGTCTACCATCACTGATCTGCTATCCAACATGGTAGGCATACTTGGTGCCATGCTTCTGCCTGGTGTGCCCGCTGGCTTTGGATCCTCATCACTGCCTTCTCTGCAGCGCCTGTACTCACCGTGCTTGGGTTATACTAGAGCAGGAAGGATTGCTTGGCTCTTCAGTCGAGCTGTGCTTTGCCGTCCTTGGGAAGATGGTTGTGTAGCAGCAGAGCGCAGACAAACCAATGATACCAGGAGTCTGTTCAGAAGGTCCAAATCATTTATTTGTGCACAAGTCTCAAGCAAAGTCAATTTCAAAATGGCTGAGCAAAGTTTTCTGGCAATATAACAACTTTTATAGACTTTTGCTCTATTCTAGGTATAGCAATACATTTCATTGGTCCCGGTACTCTCCCGTACCTCCCGTACCCCTTCTATTGGTCCCGGTACTGATATGATTATCCAATTATGTTCTTTCAGTGGGCTCAGCACCTGCTTACCCCCCTTCTAGTCCCAATTACAATGGCCTGTTCACCAACTTGTTACTTTCCTACTTTCAAGGCTATTGGGCTAGTTAATACGTGCAGGGGAGCAGGGCTCTGTAACTTATCTGTCAGCAGTCTTAATTAAATCCCTTGCAGATGTATTCTTCTTATCAGTGACTTTTAAACATATTTTTCTGTATTTTTCCATCTTCCAGTTCTGTTTGTCTAAGCTAATCCAATACTTTTTGCTAAGTTCCAGCTCTACAGGAGCATATTGGGGGATGTGCAATTCCCATAGGCCTCTTCACTAGCTTCATTTACAGGTCAAGCTAGCTAGGCTCGCTTGCTTATATCAGACAATGTGGATCACAGGCCTTCACCTGCCACATTCCCCCCTTTGATTAATCTCACCCTATTACTTAATAAGGTGTGAGAATTAAATCACCTCAAAATAGTTATGCTGTCATCATAGAATTCCGATTATATGTAGGAGGTTTTGGTTGGTACAAGGCCATAATCTTAGTTGCGGTCTTCCGCTCTACTGTACTTTAAATAGTACTATGAATAGATCGTATACAACATGGGATTAGACATGGTAATAACAAAATAACAGCAACAAGTATTAGTACTAATATAAGGAAAGTTTTAAGTCCTCCCAGCCATGAGAAAAGGTTAGCAAACCAGTTAGGGAATTTCAGTGAGTGCCAAGTCTGTACTGGCACATAAACATGCCTTTGCATATCCTTAGCAATTTCTTCAACTACTTGACCCTTATCATCTATTTTTAAACAACAATTGGTTAAATTCAGCTTACCACATACTCCTCCTTCAGCTGCCAACAAATAATCAAGTGCTAAGCGATTCTGATATATAGCAGTGCGCATCTGAGTACTTTGTCTAGCTAAAAGTGTAAGAGCTTGGCTAGTTTCATTGGTTATTATTTCAACTACTGCTTGCAAGCGAATGATACGATTAATCATGTAGACTGGAGTTCGATAACCATACATACCATCATCATTCCAAGTGGCAGGCCCATAATACTCAATGATTCTCTCTGGTGGCCAATCATCACCCTTCCACTTCTCCCACTTGCCTACTTGGAGGGGTGATCTCTTCTGTCGTAGTGCTCTTTTGTGTCTGTGGGTAGTGTATACTGGGTATCCTAATTGTTCTCCATGTTCAGTGTTTAACAGGAAGAAAGAAGGTCTGATGGTCCCTAAGACACATGCTCCTCCCCATTGTGGCGGGAGTCGTGCATACGCTCGGTTTCCACAGATCCAATACAGGCCAGGTGGGGCTTGCCAAGCATGGGTTTTGGCAAGATAAGTCCATAAATCAGCAAGTTCAGGAAATCTGGCTAGTGGGTTAGGAGGTTCAGGGTGTTTGATTCCTGACCACCATGACGTCTTTTTGGTAGTGGCATTATAGAATTTCTGGCTAAGACAGACCAGCTGTCCTACTTGTTGGGTGAACTGAGGTCCAGTTCTGGTATAGCAGAGACGTCCAACAATTGAGTGCGCTAACCCCCATTCGCTAGTAGTCTTGTGTAATTCAGTCTGATTGTAAGTCAGAGAATAATTTAATTCTTGAGCTTCCCATGGCCACTGGTCACCCATTTGGGTTCCGCCACAGAAATAACAATCTGAGATTTTGAGACTAGATACTACTGCTCCGGCTAATTCTAAAAATAAATTCTGAGAAGGATGAGGGATTTCAAACTTATTTACATGCATGGCCTCATAGAAAGTGTTATGGATATGATATTTAGATGACTTGTGGGCTTGGGTATTCAATCTTATATACACAATGGTTCCTGGATCTACTGCTCCACCGGCAATACGTAAACCAAACTTGTATCCTTGTTTCCATGCATTAGGATTGCGTATCTGTAAGTGTAAGGGGTTACAAGCATCTTTCTGACATTTGTCATTTGTTGTTGACTTGGTTAGAGTGGCCATTCGTTTATCTATCTTTTCGTCAACTATACCATCATTCCATGTAGCATAAAAAACACATTCCCAATTTGGGCAATAGTAATCTGCTTCTGGGGCAGTACTATAGCCTGGTTCCTTTTTACCTGTACATTTTCTCCATCCTATGGCACCTTCTGGGCACATATACTTATGGTCATTTCGATACGCTTTTTCCCAGGTACCACAGTTGGAGAGACTATCTCTGTTTATAACATTACAGGCATCGAAATTCAAAACAACAGGTCTACTAGTATCTTTAAGTGGTTGTGTAGCAGTTATTATAGGTCCATCTGCATCCTTCCATCGTATTTCCAACGTGTAATAGGATGGATTCTGATGCGGATTATAGCATACCCTAGATTTACCATTAGTGCAAACATTTAGTTCAGTGGTGTTATATATACACCGAGTCACTTTACCAGTGCAGGTATAATAAGAATGGTAAATCAAAGTCTGAGTTACTTTCAGTCCAGTTCGAGTAGAAGTAATGCAGGCAGTGCATGGAGGTAAGGCATGAGTCAGTTCAAAGCCTCCAAAACAGGCAACCAGGGCAAAGCAAAGGTAAAGATACATGTTGATTGGAGTTCTTCTGAATCCTCAGCTTGCAGATCTTGACCTCGACGTTCTTTTCTTCGTCCCGTTCGCTAATAAAGCAATTCAACGGGTGCTGAGTGTTGATTGGAGATCCTCAAGTTGTCCATCACACATCAACCAACTTAGCAATTTCAGATGGCTGTTTTGAAATAGGGTTAATCAATGTAGTATCAAAGTAGTGTGCGAAATCACACACAGATTGGGTTTGTTGAAACAAAACTGTTGCTGCATGGAAAACAGCAATCCTCTTCGAAAGACTTGGCTACTGCAAGGCACTGTGACAAAGTGTCTAAGTTGCTGGTTGCCGTCTCAGAGTAACTCGCAAAGGTGCATCAAGATGCTGTTCTGCTGTCCACTGCTCAGGTTCAGGATCAGCGGCGGGCTTGACTCTGCTGTGGTGGATCCAGGCGTCGATTTCTGCTACCTTTACTGCAGTTGGGGTAGACAGGATGACGGTGTATGGTCCCTTCCAATGGGGTTCCAACGGTGTCTTCTTCCAATCTTTGATCCACACCGAGGTACCAGGCTGGTAGGGATGCAGGGTTTCCGTCAAGTTGATAGGCAACTGGTCTTGGATCCACACATGGAGAGTCTGCAGAACAAAACTAAGAGCTAGGAGTTCTTGCCTGGTTATTTCTGAACCAATTTGGGCTAGACTTCCTTTAATTCCCTGCACTATTGGTGGGGGTTTACCATACAGAACTTCAAAAGGGGAAAATCCTGTTGATTTTACAGGAGCTGAGCGTATACTGAGTAAAGCTATTGGGAGCACTTGGGGCCACTTTAGGTGTGTCTCCTGACAAAGCTTAGACATTTGGGCTTTTAAGGTACGATTCATTCGCTCAACTTTCCCTGAACTCTGGGGTCTGTATGCAGTGTGGAGCTTCCATTGTATCTGCAAAGCTTTTGCTAACTGTTGAGTAATCTGGGAGACAAATGAGGGTCCATTGTCTGACCCTATTACTGCTGGAATTCCAAACCTAGGGACAATCTCTCTCATTAAAACTTTGGTAACTTCTCGAGCTTTCTCAGTTCTGGTTGGGAAGGCTTCTACCCACCCAGAGAAAGTACAGACTAATACTAATAGGTAATGATATCCATTGGCTCTTGGCATTTCGGTAAAATCAATTTGCAGGTGGTACATGGGGGTTACACCTCCTGACTGAACTCGGGGTGCCGTTATGAGGCCTTGCTTGGCATTATTTTTGGCACAAATTACACATTGCCGTGCTACTGAAGCTGATATGGTTGTCAATAGAGTAATGTAAAAATGTGGTCTGAGTGCTTTTTCCATAGCACTTTTCCCATAGTGGGTGGCTTCGTGAAAGGCTTTGACAAAGGATGGTCCTAACAGTTCGGGAATTACTATTCGTCCAGGGGGTTGACTGCCCTCTGCTGGTGGCAGCTCAATCCATCCATCTTTCAGTACTCCATCTTCCTTGTTACAATAGTAATCTAATTCTTTGGTGGTATATCGTGGTGTCCATAAGTTTAAACGTACCGGAAACAATGCTGCTTGCATTGGCATAGCTTGTGGTGTAATTTGTCCTGTCATAGCTGCTTGTCGTGCTGAGGCATCTGCAAACCTATTCCCTCGGGCAACTTCTCCTTTTCCTGCTTGATGTCCTCTACAATGCATGACAGCTACACGTGTTGGGGCCCATACTGCATCAAGTAATATCAGTATCTCGGGGCCATACTTGACTGATTTTCCTCCAGATGTGATGAGCCCTCGTTCCTTATAGAGAGCTCCATGGGCATGTAAGGTAGTAAAAGCATATTTGGAATCTGTATATACATTTAACAGAAGGTTTGTTCCTAGTAATAATGCTCGGGTGAGCGCTATCAATTCTGCTTTCTGGGCTGATGTGCCTGAGGCTAGAGCTGATGACTCAACTACTTCATGTTGAGTGACAACTGCATATCCGGCACAGCGTCGTCCATCGAGGATGAGACTGCTCCCATCAACATAATAAATTTGGTCAGGATTGTCTATGGGCACATCTGTCAGGTCAGGTCGGCTGGAGAATACAGTGTCCATGACTTCGATACAGTCATGTTCTGGGAGTTCTTCACTAATGGGTATCAAGGTGGCTGGATTCAAGGCATGACTCACTTCTAGTTGTACCTGTGGGTTTTCACACAACATGCTCTGATATTTCAACATTCGGGAATTGGTGAGCCAATAATTTGCTTTTTGTTCCATGAGGGCAAGGACTGCATGTGGTACAGTGACTCGCATATTCTGTCCTAATGTGAGCTTGTCTGCTTCACTCACTAGTAATGCTGTAGCTGCAACTGCTGTCAGGCAAGGTGGCCATCCCTTGGCCACGGTGTCCAATTGTTTCGATAGGTATGCTACAGGTCGCTCCCAATTTCCCAATTTCTGAGTCAACATGCCTAAGGCATTTCCTTGTGCTTCATGTACAAACAAGTGGAAAGGCTTGTGAACATCTGGTAGTCCAAGTGCTGGTGATGACATTAATTCTTCCTTTAACTTCTTGAAGGCTGTATCCTGCTCAAGTCCCCACTCCAGTGGCGACTTTTCTTCTCCTTTTGTGGCTTCATATAATGGTTTGGCAATTTGGGCGAAGTTGGGTATCCAGATTCGGCAATATCCTGCCGCTCCCAGAAAGGCTCTGACTTGCTTTATGGTTGTTGGGGTTGGAATTCTGCATACTGCTTCTTTTCTCTCTCTGCCTAATCTTCGGCTTCCTTGGGTTATACGAAAACCCAAGTATTTCACTTCTTTTTATTTTATTTTATTTATTTATTTATTTATTTACATTCTCTTATATACCGCGCTATTCTGCATCAGTGCGGTTTACATTGAACAAACTGAAATTACATTGAACAGGACATTATAACTTGGGCTTTTGCTCTGGAAACTTTGTATCCAGCTTCATCTAGTAACTGCAAGAGATCTTTGGTGGCTTGGATACATTCACGTTCTGATACGGCAGCTATCAGCAGATCGTCCGCGTATTGGAGAAGCACTCTCTTCCCCAGGGCCACTGGATAGCTTGAAAGGTCTTGATTCAGTGCAGCACTAAAGATGGTAGGCGAATTCTTGAATCCTTGGGGTAATCGTGTCCATGTGAGTTGGCCCCCTCTTCCAGAGATGGGGTCCTGCCATTCAAATGCAAACAATATTTGACTTACAGGGGCTAATCTTATGCAAAAGAATGCATCTTTTAGATCTAGTACAGTAAAATGGGTAGCTTCAGCAGGTATCAGTCCTAGAAGAGTGTAAGGATTGGGTACAACTGGATGTATAGTCTCAACTGCGTCATTCACTCTCCTTAAATCTTGCACTGGGCGGTAATCATCTGTCCCAGGTTTCTTTACTGGCAAAAGTGGAGTGTTCCATGGGGATTGACATACTTTTAGTAGGCCATATTCGAGTAATCTTTGCAAGTGGCGATGAATGCCTTCAATTGCAGCTCTTGGGAGAGGGTACTGTTTGACATGTACTGGTGTAGCACTAGGCTTAAGGGTTACAATTACCGGAGCTATATGTTTGGCTAGGCCTGGAGGACTGCCTTCTGCCCATACTCCAGGTGGTGCATGGATGTTCTTTAAAGTTTGTTCGAAATAAGTGTCTCGGACAGAGTCATCAATGTAATATCTCCATTCTTCTTCTCGGGGAACTGTCAGCAACATTACTCCTGCTGGTTTGACTTGGGGATTTACTGTCATTTGCATTTCTCCTTTTTCAGAGAAAGATATTTGTGCTTGAAGTTTGGCTAACATATCTCGTCCCAGCAGTGGCACTGGACATTCGGGCATGTAAAGGAATTGATGAGTTATTTGCTGTCCTCCCAGACTGCATATACGATTCTGAAGAAAAGATTTTGTAGCTTTGGCACCAGTTGCTCCTATAATGGTGACTGCTTTTGCAGAAAATGGGGCTATCTTTTTGTCTACTACTGAATGTTCTGCTCCAGTATCAATCATAAAGTTTATAACTTGGTCTCCTATTTGTATTCCGACCATAGGCTCCTGGAGACCTAAAGCAAACTCGGAGCCCGGTCTGTCCTAATCCACGTCATCATCATCATGGGTTGTCGTAGTCAATGCTTGTATTGCTCCTCCTCTTTCTCGCTGGAATTGTTCTCGATTGGCTCCTCCGCGGTTTCGGGGACGGCCTCGTCTCTCTTCTCTCCACTGATGATTGTTTTCGTCATCTTGCTGGGCGTCTTCGAGTTGCGGGCATGCATCTCTCCAATGTCCTTCCTCTCTGCAATAGGCGCATTGGTTCACGCCTAGTTGGGGCCGGCTTCCACCTCGGCCCCGCCCCCTTCCTCTGCTCCGTCGACTAGGGGTACCTCCCCTTTTCTGTTCAACTATGGCCGCAGCCAAAAAATCAGCTTTCTTCTTCATCTTTCGATCACATTCTCTCTGCCTTTCATTATCACGATTCACATACACTTTATGAGCGACTTCCAGTAACTGAGTTGTATTCATGCCCGCTAACCCTTCTAATTTTTGTAATTTTCGTCTAATGTCTGGTTGAGACTGATTTACAAAAGCAGAATTCACCATACATAAACTTCCTGGTGCCTCGGGATCATAGGGAGTGTACATTCTGTATGCTTCAGTTAATCTCTCATGAAATTCTGCGGGGCTCTCATCTATACCTTGGATAACTCCTGCAACTTTGGAAAGGTTCATAGCTTTCTGGCCCCCCCTTCTCAGACCTTGTAAAAAGCCTTGGCGAAAACGGGCTAGGGCTGTGGATCCTATCTCTGTATTTGGATCCCATCGGGGGTCTTCATTCGGGAATTCTCTCTGGGCCGCTTCCCGATGGTCTATTCTTCCCGTCCCTGGTCCCGGAGCTACAGGGTTATCCGCCAGCCAATCAATAGCTGCTTTTCTAATTCGTGCCCGCTCCTCTGTCGTGAATAGAGTGGTCCGGAGCTGACGGCAATCTGCCCAAGTTGGTTGGTGGGTTTCCATAATAGTAGTCACTAATTCTGTAAGCTCTAAGGGTTTATTGGTATAGGAGGCATAATGTGTCCTCCAATTTAACAAGTCAGTTGTAGAGAAAGGGACATACACATAGCTTAGGGGTCCCGCTACCACCTCATCATCATCATTCTTTACGGGCACCCCCGGGACTTGCCGTAAGGGCATCATCTTGGCAGTAGATGTCTTTTGGGATCTAAGGGATATTTTCGTAACTGTCCTATCAGGGGTCACCTTCTTCTTTTCTACGTGTTTCACTTTAGGTGCACTTTTTACTGGCAAACTAGTGCTGGCAACCATTTTTACACTGTCAGTATCGCTTATGGAAGTTTCAGTTTCTAATTGCTCTGTTTCTGTATCTGACTCTCCTTTTTCTGTTCCTGAAGATTCATCTTCAATTAAAGGTGTCTCTTCTTCCTGCTCTTTAGGTAATAGCTCAGGGGTGGGGTCCCGTTCCCGCTGTCTCGGGGTTTCTGGGGCGGGACGCCGGGCGGCTCTTACTGGGCCTGGGGTTTGAGGCTGCCGGGGCTCTGTTTTCATTTCTGGGGAATCAGGATCTACCAGGATGGGCTTCTTCCTGGACTTCTTATCCTTTCCTTTCGTTCTAGGCTGTTCTATTTTCTGACTATAATCTGTCTTTGCTAACATTATTCTGCACTGTTCTTCATAACAGCGCTGCGCTCAAGGGGGCGGATCTTCACAAATACTTAACCAGGAATCTATATAGGGGTACTGATCGGGGTGCGCTATCCACACTCTACGGTGTACTAACTGGATAATTCCTACATTAAAAGTTCCCTCTCAGGGCCAGGTAGGGTCTAGATCGGGCCACTCCCTAGTACACAAAATCTGTAAACGGGCTGCAGTCATTTTAATACCATAATCTCCAGAATATCCCTCTTTAAAATGTGCGATCATACATTCTAATGGAGTGTTCCTAGTAGACCCCGCCCCTCCCATTTCGATGTGTGCGCGCAACAACAGACAAAAGGAAAAAGGAGGGCGGACCGTGGGTAAGGGGTCCTCACGGCCCTGGAAACGTATAAGGAGAACAAATAACAAGACAAGACGACAATCGCTTCCCCCTTTTTGCGACCTGAACGCGGTTGCCCGGTCAGGAAATGCGCTACTCAGGGGTCCGCCTTCACTTGGTCCGTGCTGCCAGACCTCTCATTCACACTTCATTCACACAATCATGCTAGCAACTTATCCCAGAATGCATTCGTTTCTATCTATTCTGACTAGTCTTATTCAATTTCCAAAATACAAGAAGATGGGGGTTTCGCCCTGCGAATACTCATGCGGGGTTACTCGGCCCGTCTTGGAGAGGTGATCAAGCTCTCTTACCAATTTCCAAGTTCCAAGTTCAAATGGCAGCACTGCTCTTTCTTATCTGTCTAGACATAACAAATCAAAACTCTACTCACCGGATCCGGTCCTCAAACTTCCCAAGCAGGCGCATGAGTTGGACCTCGGACTCCCCTCACTCGGGTTCGAGGCGTTGGCTCCAGCCGGGCCCGGAACCCGCCGAGGTCCGACCAGCTCCCTCCGATGCAAGGGACCGGCGGTGCCAGGGAGTAGCCCCCATCGGAAGGGCGCGATCCCGGCAGGACCAAGCCTATAGAGGCGGAAAGTCGTGGTATATTGCCCTATATACACTCTGATTCCACAACTTCCCGGCCAATGCACCAAGAATATGTAGCAGCAGAGCGCAGACAAACCAATGATACCAGGAGTCTGTTCAGAAGGTCCAAATCATTTATTTGTGCACAAGTCTCAAGCAACGTCAATTTCAAAATGGCTGAGCAAAGTTTTCTGGCAATATAACAACTTTTATAGACTTTTGCTCTATTCTAGGTATAGCAATACATTTCATTGGTCCCGGTACTCTCCCGTACCTCCCGTACCCCTTCTATTGGTCCCGGTACTGATATGATTATCCAATTATGTTCTTTCAGTGGGCTCAGCACCTGCTTACCCCCCTTCTAGTCCCAATTACAATGGCCTGTTCACCAACTTGTTACTTTCCTACTTTCAAGGCTATTGGGCTAGTTAATACGTGCAGGGGAGCAGGGCTCTGTAACTTATCTGTCAGCAGTCTTAATTAAATCCCTTGCAGATGTATTCTTCTTATCAGTGACTTTTAAACATATTTTTCTGTATTTTTCCATCTTCCAGTTCTGTTTGTCTAAGCTAATCCAATACTTTTTGCTAAGTTCCAGCTCTACAGGAGCATATTGGGAGATGTGCAATTCCCATAGGCCTCTTCACTAGCTTCATTTACAGGTCAAGCTAGCTAGGCTCGCTTGCTTATATCAGACAATGTGGATCACAGGCCTTCACCTGCCACAGTTGCTCAGCCACTCACAGGGCCACACAATTGAAGTGATAGACAGTCCCTTCAATATCCAATGTTCAATGAGTATGGTGCAACGTTTTGCACAGATGTCCAATCTGTAATGATTCAGATGATCTCCGGGTAATGGTTTCGTGCAGACTAAGTCTCGAATATTTAGTTTTTACAAACATACATTTGTGGTCAACATTATTGACACCCTTGCATTTTAGGTGTGTTATGTACAATATTTTGAGAAATAATGGAAATATTACAACTGTATGTCATCATAATATTTTTAAAGTATGTTTAAAGGTATACAACAAAAAAAAGATGTCTGTGCAACTTAGACATACTAATTTCTGAGACAAAAACAAAATGTGACCCGGACAGGATTAATTGCACCCTTCACTAATATTTGGTTGCACAACCCTTGGCAGTGTTGACAGCCTCCAAACATTTCTTGTAGCCATCTATAAGATCTGTACATCTGTTTGTTGGTAGTTTCACCCACTCTTCAACTGCGATTTGCTCCAGCTCATGAATGTTTCCAGGATTCCTTTTACCAATGATACATTTCAGCTCTTTCGATTGAATTGATTAACCAATTTAAACAGTCCATTTGTTCCTTTTTAACCATTCTTTTATACTTTTGGATGTATGTTTTGGGTTATTGTCCTGCAGGAGGACCCATGCCCTTTGACCCAAACCTAACTTTATGACACTAGGTACCACATTTTGCTCCAAAATACCTTGGTAGTACTCTGACTTAATGATTCCTTAAATACATTCCAGGCCTCCACTTCCTGAGATAGCAAAACAGCCCCACAACATTATGGAACCTCCACCATATTTAACTGTAGTAGGAGGTTGTTTTTTTCCTTATCAACTTCATTTCTTCACCTGTAGATGTATCGCTGGTCTACATTGCCAAAGAGCTCTAGTTTGCTTTTATCCTTCCACAGAACATTTTTCTAGAAGGATTGTGGTTTCTCAAGGTGGGTTTGGCAAAAATCAGCCATTCCTTTTTATGTTTGTCTTTGAGCAGTGAGGTCCTCCTTGGCTTTCGCTCATGAAGTCCTCCTTTGTTTAATGTGCAGCATATGGTACAGGTTGAAACCACCACTCCAGATTGCTCCAGGTCAGTCTTAAGATCTTTGGATATTGTACATTGTGTTTTCCAACAGTATGCACTAACCTTCAAAGACTTCTTGGATTACTTTTCCTCTTCCCACCACATCCTGAGAGGTTCTTGACAATTCCATGAGCAGAAAACATCTTAACAACATTGTGAACTGTAGACGCAGGAATCTCAAGGTCTTTGGAGATGGCCTTGTACTCCTTTGAAGTTTGATGATAATGACTTTTCTGACAGTCTTAGGCAGCTCGCATCTCTTCACCATTGCAAAAATGGAACAGGCCATTTTATGCATGAGCCATCATTCATTGGTTGATTCAAGTCATTTGAGTACTAACAATTGATTATAGGTGCATCTAATTTCACAGCAATGGGAATGTGGTTCTTCTGTTCAAACTGATTTGAATTGCCTATAATGGTGCCAATAATCAATCATGTCCTGGCAATGTCCCAGTTGTTATACTATTTCCATTTTTAGTTGGTCTTGTTTTAGATAGCACTGCTTACATACCACTTTTCACCTGGTCAAAGCCAGTGTACATTCAGATACAGTATACAGGGTGGCCCAAAAAAAGTGAGAACATCTCATAAATTAAAAGCTTAAATAGTTTACTTATTTAGCTATATAACGTCTTTATTTCGACAATTTCTGGTCGCCATCTTTTTTTTTTAATTTGTCAATTGTTTACATCTGTCTTTTTGAATTTTTAAATAACTTATATGCTACAAGATGTTCTCACTTTTTTGGGCCACCCTGTATATTTCCTTTGCCTCTGAAGGGCTCACAATCTATGGGGTTGTTTTGGTACCTGAGGCACAGAAGGTTAAGTGGTTTGCCCAAGGTGTGCCTGTGGGACTAGAAACCCCAGTCTCTCCATCCCAAGGTTACTGTCTTCCAATGAGATTAAAACTCCCAGCCCTCTGGCAGGAGGCAATGTGCCCCAACCACTAGGCCACTCCACCTTGTGGGACAAATATGTTTGCGTATATAGTCCAAAGCCATTTCACTGACCACTTTTTTTAAGAGAGCTTGAACATTAAGGGGTGAAGTGCAAGGGTGCCAATAATGTTGATCACAACTGTATCATATCGTGACTTAAAAAATTGCTTTTTGTATCAGAGTTTTTCTGGTACTCCTTGTAGCACACAGGACTCAAGTAGTTAGCTGGCTATTGACAGAAATGTCTTCAGTTTCATTGACATCAGGTGCTGTGCTGGGCTGCTATCTATGCCTTCTGATGTGTTCTTCCTATAACCCTCTGTCTGTATGTGTCCCTTGCAGTGACTTTGCATGCTGTTTGGCAGACTGTGGCCACAATCTTCTAAGAGCAATGCTGTCCTTTCAGTTGCTACTCTTGGGGATAATTAAGGTTCCTGGAGTAGAACCAGTATACACTGGGAGGCCTTTGGCACTTTTACTCCACTCACTCCTCTTCCCTTTCTCTCAGGAACATAATCCAGTCCAGAATTTGTGTTCTGAAGCAAAAATTCAAAAACTTAAGATCACTTAAAACAACAAAGAAATATTTGCAGAGTCAAAGCAATTACACGTTTCTCTCCATTCTTCTTGAATCAAACTATGTTACAGACAGCTACACTCTTGTTTCTCCTCTCCCTCTCTGCTGGAAGATTACTCACAGCAGTTTTACTCTTCGCCTCTTCTTACTACGTGGTTACCCCGGAAGGGAAAGCCTCCTCTTGCACTATCTTTCTTCATTGTACCTTTGAGCTGGTGTCTGCTGTGTAGGTGTAGGTCCCCAATGTCGCACTTTAGTAGCTCATGACTCTGATGTCATTTGGATATAGAAAAGTTGTGCTGACTCCTCTAGTGGCTCTTACGTACTATAATGCTGTCTCCTTCTCCTTTCCACTGGTAGAACTGCTCCTCTCCTTCTATGAGTTTTTGGGGTGACCTGGCAGGCTTTGCACAGATACAGTGGAATTTAGGTTCAAGGCATAAGAAACCTGGGTCACCTTCCTACCCCTCTGCTCTCTTCTGCTGCAGTAACTAGTCCAGTGAATCCAGCTTGCTGGCATGTTGGCTTGAGGGGGAGGGGGGGTAGGAGGGTTATTTTTAAAAAACCATCAAGAAATTAAAAACTTTAAGAAATTCATTTAAAGTGTAAAGAATTATAAAATGTGATACAATTAATTTTAAAAAATCATTTAAAATTTGAAAAAGCGCTTTAATAAAATTTTAAAATTCCATTTCATAGTTAAAATCTAAGTTAAGCTCAGGAATGATCCTCAAGGAAGCTAGAGATGCCATCAGTATGACAATATTAGTAGATTAGTGATAGCATTCAGTAAGCAGTGTTAATCAGTATATGTAGTTGAGAATAGTTCTGGGATGTACATTAAATTGTAGAAGTTTCCCCTGTTGCATTAATTGGATCACTATGGCTAGCAAGAATGTATGACATTGAACAGTATGTCAGATACAATAAAGTTTGCAATAGCAGTGATGTCATTGAAATTCCAGGTCCGGATTAGCGGGCAGACCCCGCTTTTCTTTTTCAAATAACACTGACTTAGTGGCAGTTTACCTTGACTTTCTCCATGGCATGATGAGATGGAGAAACACAAACAGGAGCAACTGCTTGCAGAGAAAACTCAGAGAACACAAAGAGCGATCAGAGTTATTGGTCACTTGCGCTTTATTGAAGTTATGAACCCCGACGCGTTTCGGCAGATGCCTTCATCAGGGGGCTAGAGAACAGCAAACAAATACAGTACTTGTTATAAAAACAGTAAAAATTACAAATAAATATACTCATCTTAAAAACAAAATATTAAAAATGAAAAGATTAAAAACAAAATCTAAAAACATAGCTACATATAAATGACCATGCATAATTTGAAAATAAGACTAACATGAATAAATATAATATAAAACAATCATGGTACACTTACAAATTGTGTATATCTATATACTAGACAAAGCGTATGGAGGAGCGTAAATGTATGGCACAAAACCAAGCGTATGGTAGATAATGCTAAAAAACAACGATACCATTAATAAACAGCAAAAATCATATGAATAAATAAACAAACAGTGTGAAACCCAGACCCAGACCATACCAGAGATATAAAAAGGGAGACAATGTTTAAAAACATTGAATTGAGCCAACTATGCACATGTGATGCAACTCCCAAAAAAAGGGATGAAAAACACTATGTAAGTTGCAATTGATACTGTTTAAAAGGCAAGGCACTAGTTAAAAAACATATTTGAGATATGCACATGTGATGTAACTCCCCAAAAAAAGATGAAAAACACTATGTAGGTTGCAATTGATACTGTTTAAAAGGCAAAGCACTAGTTTAAAAACCATATTTAAGATATCGGCATTGGCCAGCCTTATAATAATAAAAATGCAACGTTACCAAAACGTGAAAAAAATGATATTCAAACACCTAAATGTTCCATTGCTTAAATGCAAAGCCGTTTTAAAAAATGCGAACAGCTCGAAAATAAATAATCGGAGCTGATGCCTAGCAAATCAGACCATATGTTTTAAAAATTAATAAATAAACATAAATTTTTGCATAAAATTAAACACCAAATTTACATAAAACCAAGCTGCTAAAGCAAAAAAACGAGTGTGAACAATTACCTTTGGCACTGCTAGCAAGTAGGGCAATCCTTAGAGTACGCTACTTGCTAACAGTGCTGAAGGTAATTGTTCACACTCGTTTTTTTGCTTTAGCAGCTTGGTTTTATGTAAATTTGGTGTTTAATTTTATGCAAAAATTTATGTTTATTTATTAATTTTTAAAACATATGGTCTGATTTGCTAGGCATCAGCTCCGATTATTTATTTTCGAGTTTCACGGCTTCCTTAAGCAACATTGGATGGACTTTCGGAAAAACCATGAACAGCAGGCAGTCGACCCGGAGTTACTTTGGGAAACAGCGAAAGTGGTACTGCGTGATGATATTATAGCCTACACAGCTAGGAAATGGAAAATGTTGGCTTCCCGGATTGTTCAGTTGGAAAAACTGTCCGTGAAAGAAAGGCGGAGGTATACGAGTCATCCTACTCCGGCGAATAAGAAAAGATTATGGGATGTTCAGGTGTCTCTTAATGAGTTAATACACCAACGAGCTAAAAAATCGTATATGTATTATCGATATCAATTGTATCGTTTCGGTGATAAACCTGGGAAACTGCTAGCGAAATGCCTTCAGGGAAGCAGGGGAGCCCGCTCGATAGTGGCATTATGGGACGAGCACAGACGGCTACAAAAGGAGGGTCGAGAGATAGCGCAAGTATTTCGAACGTATTTTCAGAAGTTTTATGCAGGAAGGGAGGGGTCTTTGGTTGATATGATCACTTATTTTCGAGAGGTGCAATTACCCCAGGTGTCTGTAGACCAACGGGCCCATCTAGATTCACCGGTGACGGTAGAGGAGGTATTTAGGGTTATACATGGAGCTAGCTGTTGTCGCGCTCCAGGCCCCGATGGGTTTGGGACAGAATTTTACAAATTATTAGGGGAGCAGGTGTCTCCTGCCCTAGTGGAAATGTATCATAGACGGATTGACCAAGGTGCATTCACCTGGGGAACAAATCATGCACATATCACCTTAATACTGTCACCGCCTCCCTTGCCCAGGCGGTTGCCTAAGGCTTGGGAGCGGGCAGTCAATATATTTATTTGCTCTAAGTGCCTATTCCTTGTAGTTGTGTAATAATCCAGCCGAGATGGTAATTATAGGCACACAGGATTTTTATTATTTTCAGCCAAAGGAACTTTAAAGATTCCAATTATCAGGATAAGGTAAGGATATTTTCCAACAGCATCAAACAAAGGCAAACTTGCTTCTCTTCAGCTCTGGCACTTAAATGAAAACACAGTATTTCCTCATACTATAACCAAACACAGCACTGAAACTCCAGTGCAAAAAGAATTAGAAAAAAACCCCATCTTCTTTCATAGCTTTAAAACAAACAGAAGTTATTACATTTCCAAGCAGGCAAACTTCTGTTACACATTGGTTTTTCTTTCCTTTCACCAAGTAATTCCTTCAGCTTGTTGTATCTCAGGCTTTCCACTTTCTAGCATACAAATGCTCACACACTCAGCTACGGCTTAAAACTTCAGGAACCTTATTTGCATATTTCCCAGCCGTGCTCTCTTGAAGGAGCAGCTACCAGGTTTAAAGCTTCTGCAAATGTTCTAGCCTTTCTCAAAGCCTAGAGGCTACCGAACATTCCATTTCCTCATTAGAATTCTCCTCTATTAAACCAGGCATCTCTATATCCATACTCTCCAGGTCAGAGTCTGCTTGAGAGGCACAGGATTCAGACTCAAAACTATCTGGCTTTAATCCCTTCAGGATTTCTAAGACTTTAGTCAAGGCAGTGTCCTTCCTTCTCTGAGGAATAGTATAGCAGTTAGAAAGTCTCTTAGCTTTTGAGGCGTTAATAGAAGGCTTTAGGCTGCTCACCTTATCTTTTGGAATCAAGCACTTAACAGGCTTTACTGTTGAAGGCTCATGCTCCATGCATACTTCGGGGGAAGGGCTTCTGCTGCCAACATGGCTGACCGACTCCCCTGGGTAAGCTTTCCTTCTAGAAGTATATCTCCTGTCTCCCTTACAGGGCCCTGGGTTAGCTCCAAATCCTCTGGCTGGCTCTTCCCTTCTCCCAGAGGTTTCCAATGAAGCTCCATTGACTCCCCAGGTACCTTCTTTGTGTGGTTCTCCAGAGCTTCTAGGATCTCCTCCCCTCCTGGGACGTTCTGACCTGTTCCAAGCTGCACTGGAACCAGAACTAGGAATCCTCGTCAAGCATTTCCCTTCACGGTTCTCAGACCTCTCTCTGAGTTCAGGCTTCCCTCTGAAGTCAGACTCCTCTCTGTCCTCCTCTGCTGCTTCCTCTCTCTCTTCTGTCTTGTGTTCACTCTCTGGCAGTTTATATGAGTGCTTTCCCCTTCGGCTTCCTGGCCCCAGCTGTCCCTCGTGAGCAGGGTTGGTAACCATGGAGCTGGGGTGTGTCTCCTTGCTACCTGCTTTCTGTGGAGAGTTTTTTTCTAGTTCAGAAGTTTTAACCCTTAAACTTCTGGTTCTTTTCCTACTATCTGGGGAAAATGCCTGTTTTTTCCCTCTTTCTCTATTCTCTCTGCTTTCTGCGCCATCACAATACCTAAACCGGGGAAGGGCCCCACCCAAGCTGCTTCTTATAGGCCTATTTCCCTCTTGAACTTTGATTTGAAAGTGTTGGCTAAAATCTTGGCGGATCGGTTGGCGGAAGTTCTGGGTGAGTTGGTGCATGAGTCGCAGGTGGGCTTTGTAAAGGGGCGTTGCGCGGTCCGTAACTTACGCAAAATATTGGCATTGCTGGAATGGGTCAGAGAGAGGGACGTGCAATCTCTGTTAATTAGTTTTGATGCAGAGAAAGCTTTCGACCAGGTCAATTGGGATTATTTGAAGTTTCTCCTTCCCCAATATGGTATAGGGACAATGTTTTGTAAAGTTGTGGAATTGCTTTATGCGGGTCCCACGACTGCAATTTTGTGTAATGGTCTGCTTTCGGATGCCTTCCAGTTAGAGAAAGGTACACGACAGGGCTGTCCCCTTTCCCCTCTGCTTTTCGTGCTGACTTTAGATCCGTTAATGCGAAGAGTGGAGAACTCTTTGACAATAGGTGGAATACGGATTGGGACGCAGGAGTTTAAAATGGCGGCCTTCGCAGATGATATGTTGGTACATGTGACTTCCCCTCAACAATCGCTCGCTACATTGCTGGAGGAGTTTGCTCTCTTTGGGAACTTTGCGGGATTGGAGATTAATATGGAGAAATCAGAGGCCCTAGATGTGGCGGGCTCATTGCAGGGTGAATGGCGGGGGACTTTTCCTCTTCGGTGGGCAGGGGAGTCATTTGTCTATTTAGGTATTCTGTTGCCTAGGGATCCTAAGGTACTTTATAAACTGAATTTTGACAGATTCTTCTTGAAGATTCAGGCACAATTACAAGCTTGGGCTCCCCTCCCGTTGTCACTGTCAGGTAGATTGGCGGCTATAGGGATGATTATCTTTCCAAGGCTGCTGTACTGGATGCAAACTTTACCGGTGTGGTTGTTGCACAGGGATGTTAAATGGATAGAGAGGGAAGTCCAGAGATTTCTTTGGGGGGGGCGCAAAAGCCCGGATCCCGTTGCATCGGTTGAAGGGCAGTTGGAAGCTGGGCGGGATGGGGCTGCCCGATCTCTCTCAATGCGTGTTGGCCTGTCAAGCAAGACACCTGGGGGATTGGTTGGGAGTCACAGAATATTACACACCTAGGATTTTTGAGGCGGCCTTTCTGATGCCCCATGCGTTAACTGCGGTTGCGCATCTTGATGGATCTCTGTTGCCGAGTCGTATACGAGATAGTGTCTTGGTGGATCCACTTAGATGTACCTGGCAGCGGCTTAATAAATTTTGGGGCAGTTCTCCTGTGGTGTCTAGCTGGTTGCCATTGCAGGGGAACGTCAGTTTTCCACCAGGAACTGACTATGCTTTATTTTGACAGTGGCGGGGAAAGGGGATAAAATGTCTTGGGCATGTAGTTACCCTAGAGGGTCGATGTAAATCCTTTGAGGCTTTATGTGATGAATATGAGTTGAACCGTGGTAACTCCCTCTTTGCGTATATTCAACTCCGACATTAAGTTGATTCTGTACAGAGGTATGGGTTGCAGGAGTCACACTCTGCGTGGATTATAGAGTTCTTTGCCCTGGGGAAGGATTGTCCGCCTAGGGTGGCTGAACTGAAAAGTAGGCTGGACCAGTACAGTATCCCCCCCAGATTATTCAGAGGAGGAAGACGCTTGGGCGTGGGAAATAGAGTGTGAGGTCTCCTCCGGCTCAATCAGGGCAGCTCTAAGGCGGATTGCGTGATTAGTGGAAGGGAATAGATGGCGGGAGGTTCAATTTAAATGTATCACATGGGCCCATTTTTCTCTGCGGCGAGCATTGAGAAGTTGTCTTACCGACAATGGGGGCTGTTCTAGGTGTGCCTTTTCTTTGGCAGATTTAGGCCATATGTGGTGGGGTTTTGGCCGCATTCGGTCTTACTGGGCACGCATTGCGACATATTTAAGTAACGTATTGCATCAACGTATTTGGTGGTCAGCCCCACTGGTTGTCTTAGATTGTTTGGGCTCCTTACAGTTGAAGGGGCGATGGGGGAGAATCTTAGTGCGCAAGGCGTGTCTGGTGGGGAAGGGTCCCATCCTTCATAGGTGGAGGGAATTGGCGGTCCCCTCCTTCTGGGAGTGGCGCAATAGCTTTCATCAATTGATGCTGATGGAGTGCAGGGCAGCAAAGGGGACTCCTCAGCGCTAGGCCTCCTTTTTGTTGGTATGGATGACCTATATTCAGAGTCTGGGGCCCAAAGCGAGGAGTGCGGTCTTGGCATCGGGTTAGTATGGATTCCGGGGAACACCCGGGTTGGGGGTGAGGGTTGGATAATGAGAAGGAAGAACGGCATGTGGATTCCCTGTGCAGTGCGGTTGGGCTCTGGCTGGGGGGGGGGACACAACTTGGGGGGTAGGGGGGTATTGGGGAGGGGCAGGGGGGTAGAGGGTGAGGGGTACAAGGTAATGACTGAGGAGAGTCTCAGCAAAGTTCAACTGCTCTAGGTATTTCATTTCTTTCGTTGTTTTTCTTCTTCCTTTTTGTTGTATTGGCTCTTGGGTAGTGGACAAGACGCAGCCCTGCCCGAGAGGTTGTTAACGGGGGAAGATTAGAATGTAAACATGAATAAGGAAAAGAAATGTAAATATGCTGGTCATAATGGTTGTTATTTGGATATGTTGCTTAATAAACAGATTTGGAAAAAAAAAAAAAGATAAACATGTTCTGCATCTGTAAAAACTCCTACAAAAGGTGCAGAACAGAACCAGGACATTTCTCCGTGGAAATAACCATACAAAAAATATTCTGATATGCACATCTTTAGAGTAACAGAAAGATAACTCTTCCCACTTCCCACTACCAAGAACATTGTAAAAGAACACAAAGTCTGAAAAACCTCCACCACTCACATATGTAGCAAATGTGCCATACCATAGCAGCACTAATTCTTATTATTCAAGCAGCTAGAACCCTACCAAAGAATAGGCAGCACTAGAAATATTACACTGGGATGTAGACTACTAATACACCTACTACTGGTAAAACAGGGCAAGTGGGACTACTACGGCTCTCTACAAAAACTGCACACTAATGCCACCGCACCTTCGTCACACACAAAACATGACAGACTCTCACCAAATACAGAATAGGAAACCACAAATTGGAAATAGAAATATGAAGACAAAGATTGAACTGGGAATCCCAAGAAGTCAAATTCGGCAGATACTGCAACACTGGAAAATTAAAAATAGAAATGCATTTCCTCTTGTACCGAACAAAATACAAAAACATCTGCAATGCACTGCTCCCAAAGCTAACATATTCCAGTTAATAAATTCAAAATAAAATACTTTTTTCTACCTTTGTTGCCTGGGTATTTTATTTTTCCAAACATGTTGGTCCCAGTTTCTCTCTTATGCTTTCTTTGTCTGCCTTCTGCCAACTCTTTCTAGTGTTTGCTTTCCATTTTTCCTCTCTCCTCCTATCTTCCTCTATTCCCTCCATACATCTAAGATAAGAACATAAGATATGCCATACTGGGTCAGACCAAGGTCCATCAAGCCCAGTATCCTGTTTCCAACATGGCCAATCTAGGTGATAAGTACCTAGCAGTTTCCCCAATGCTTGTACTGAGTCAAGCAGTGATATTTTGGGTCCCTTTTAATAATGGTTTAGGGACCTTTCCTCCAGGAACTTGTCCAAGACTTTTTTAAACCCAGCTACACTAGCAGCTTTTACTACATCCTCCAGTAACAAATTCCAGAGTTTGATTACACATTGAGTGAAAAAATATTTTCTCTTATTAGTCTTAAATAGGTTACCCTGAAGCTTCATTGCATGTCCCCTAGGGGTATGTTTACTAAACCGCGCAATTGTGCGGGGCGCACTTGAGCGTGCGAAAATGATGCACTTAAGTGCTCTTAAGTGCCCCGCACGAGTGCACGTCACACTAACGGGCCCCGCACACGTGTGACGAACACGCGCACGTGTGCGGTGCGGTACTGTGCGATAGAGGCGGGGAAAGGCGAAAGGAGGGCGGAGGAAGCCCCCAAGGGGCGGAGAGACGGGGTCAATGGGTGGAAAGTGGGAGGGGAGAGGCTCCCCGCACAGGAGCGGGGCCGAATTTACAAGTAAAAACTACCGGGAGTGAAACACTCGCGGTAGACTGCATTTAAAGGGAAGAGAAACTATTTACGTCAGCAATGTACAGCGAAACTGGGGAAACCTAAAATGCGTGAGCAGTGTGATACATGTGCACAGAACAAAATGTCAAATAAACAATGGAAATGACCACAAAAAAACCTTTAAAAATTATAATCCAGCTGGGCAACATTGATATCAATGGCCAACGATAAAAAGCACTCCCAGGAAAGCTCCAAAAAAAGAAATGATTTTTGGAAGGGTCTACGCTCCGTTGCCCATTGATATTACTGGTGCCCAGCTTGGTTATGTTTGTTTTCCCCTTTTTTCGAGGTCATTTCTGAGGTTTATTTTCCCTTTTGTCACCATACAAGGTGAATGAGTCCACAGTAAAATTGTGCAGAGGTTTTCTGAGCCGTTCGGTCAGGTTATCTATCTCCAGGGACTGCACTGCTTCTGTGGCCACATTGTGGTGTAGCAGACACAGCCAGTGCCTGTAAGACCAGAGGGTCACAGGTTCAAATCCCAGCTAGGGCTCATGACAACCCAGTCCCCATAGTTTCACCCACCACAAAACAGTGATAGCCAGGACACCCTGTACTGCAAAGCACATAAGCATGGTGCAAACACCCATATTTTACCCTACACCACACACAAACCATACCAATGGCCATTACCTACAGCCAATTCCCCCTAATACAATCCTGGAGTGCCACAACTCAATCCAGTCACATGCTTTTTCCAAGATAAGAACATGTCAGCATGTTGGCGGAAGGGTACAGGTGGCAGAGGGACCAGTGGCTGCAAGCCACAGCACACAGTGGCCTAGGCCTGTGCAGGCTGGCACGGTCCACCGCAACAGACAGGCTCTGTCGCATGTACAGTCATGGCCTCCCCAGGGAATGCAGCATAACTGTGGCAACACAGTGGTGCAGTGCACACAGACAGTGTGTGCAAGAACAGAAGGGCACAGGTTCAAAGCCCAGCTGGGGCTACTGCCAAACCTGTCCACATTTTTTTCCCACAACTAAACCATGATAGTAAGGACAAAACTGTATAGCTGAGAACATATGCATTGTTAATACGCCTATATTTTACCACACCAATCACAGACACCATAAACAGGCGCATTATCTAGAGCAGAGTCTCCCAAATGCAGTCCTGGAGGGCCCCACACCATTCAGGTCCCATGCTGCCTCTAATAATGATGCCTGTGCTGCATATCTATGCACCACCCCCATGGTATGCAGATGTAGCTCATGCATATTTATGAGGGACAGCATAAAAACCCGAACAGTGTTTAGAACACCAGGACTGGAGTCGGGAAACCCTGCCGTAAAGCAGCAGCCAACAGGGCCAGACACACCCACACACCCCCCCACAGGCCGCATTGGCCAATGCCTCCTGGAGAGGCAGGACATTGGGCCCTGCCTGTATCTCCCAATACTAGCAGTTGCAAACCTTACCAATGCCACCCCACACCTGGGTATACGGTACACAGCTATCAAACGCTTCCTATGATCACTGCCATATATCAATTCCTACGTTAAGCACATTTTGGTCATTGAGCTCCACCATAACAATCATTCTGATGTTTGCGGTGTGTGCTGCAGGTCTGGTCCCTGACAATGTCTACCACCCTGGGGGGTGACCCCCAACAGTATTGAGTATCATATCCATGCCTGTACTGTGCCCAGGACTGGTGTGGTGGTTATGGCTGCTGACCTCATCTATAATAGCACAATGCTGGCATAGGTGTGGGGGTGGCTGGCTGTCTATCCAGTGTGTGGTGGCTGCAAACACCTTCCACAGCCCACACTGCCAGCAATGTTGCCAGTATTGGGCTACCAATGTGCATAATGAGGAGCAAGGTACCATGGGTATAGGCCAGACTGGGTGGCCTGGCCAGGGTGCATCTGCATAGTGCATAGGGCACTGACTGGGACATTGCAGTGCCCGGCCACCACCTACACAGACAGGGTGACCTCAGTATGTCCTGCTGAGAGATCACTCTCACCCTGACTGTGCAGTGACCACAGCATGGCTAGGCACCCCCATAGTGCTATATAGTAATTCTCTTGTGTGATAGTTATGGGTTTCCTTTTGGGGCCCAGTCACTGATATATCTGCTTGCTGTATATGCTGACATCCCAGTTCTGGGTACATGCATCTGCACTGGGAACATGCACTATGGACTAACTAGCAGACTGTTTGTAGCTGGTATGTGTCTTGCTGGAGTGACTTGTAGGGTGCAGTGGCTGATGGCTTGCTGCAGGAGAATAACAGATAGTGGTGGGGTGCAGCTTACCATAACCTTGTCTAATGTCTGTCTGCTATTGTGTTATGGATGTGTATAGAGCTGCATTAACTGCCCTGTGGGGTGTCTGTTCCTCAGCTAGGACTGGGGTTGATGGTCCCTTCTACTGCCACCTTTGCTGGGAGGTAGAATGTGGCTCTATTGATGGGAGAGGATGTTTGCCACCCTGGGGGGGTGGCATGGCCCACCTGACTGAGACAAACAGAGATATCCATGATGTTTGTGCATCAACTACCTATCTTACACATTAACACTGCTTTGGACCTTTGGCATGGCCTCCATCAGCCATGGAAGGTGTTGTGGACCTGGTCCTGGGTGCCTCATCGCACACTCAGGGTGAGCACAGTACCCGTACTATGTGATGGTGTGTAGCTACTCTGTGCCAGTAAAACACCCGGTCCATACCCCCTACCAGGCCGAGGTGCTGTGTGGGTGCACCCGGTCACTTCCTCCTACCAGGCCGAGGTGCTGTGGGGGTTCATTCCCCATCTTGTGTCCATCTGTGGACAGCTGATTTGCATGTGCAGTGCATCATGGGTACGGGTGGGCTAACCCTATCCTGGAGACCACAGCAGACTGTCTGTGTGGTGACATGCAGGCTCTCTGCAGCCAGCCAGAGGCTTGCTAACAGCTATAGAGTTGTAGCCTAATGGTTACTTCATTGCCTGTGAAGTCAGAGGTTATGGGTTCAAACCCACAGTGAGGTTATTTGAAAAGATTGTCTAAAGCATTGTTTTTCTTTAATGTACATATTTTGATGCCAGCAAAAACACCCTCAGTGTACTGTACCCATAGGGTGCCTCTGAGAGCGCTTTATAGGGCACCCTATAGGGCACCTTATGGTTCCCATCCATATAAGGTGCACTATACATTATCCTGTGATGCAACTTATAGGGTGCCCTATAGGGGATATATTAGGGTGCCGTGGCGGACAGTGCACTTTATAATGTGCCCTATGGAGTGCCATATAGGGTGCCTTTTACGGCACCTTCCATTACGGCAGAGCTACTCAAATCCGGTCCTGGAGGTCCGCAACCCTGCAGGTTTTCAGGGTATCCCTAATGAATATGCATGAGATATATATGCATTAGAGATAGCCTGCCAACCTGACTGGTTTGTGGCCCTCCAGGGCAGGATTTGGAGACCCCTGCCTTACACTTCTGTCATTTAAGATTGTGAGTGGGCAAGGTGCAGATGTCCAAGACATCAAAAAGGTTAGATAGAATGTGTCACAGTCCTCCTCGCTTCTCACCACCACCAAAATATTGTCTATTAGACAATGTTTTGGTGGTGGTGAGAATCGAGGAGGAATGTGACACATTCTATCTACCTTTTTCATGTCTAGGACATCTGCACCTTGCCCACTCACAATCTTAAATGACAGAGGTGTAAGGCAGGGGTCTCCAAATCCAGCCCTGGAGGGCCGCAAAACAGTAAGGTTGGCAGGCTATCTCTAATGCATATATATCTCATGCATATTCATTAGGGATATCCCAAAAACCTGCAGGGTTGCGGACCTCCAGGACCGGATTTGAGTAGCTCTGCATTACGGCAAGTGAGGGCGTGTTTGCTGGCAGCAATTAATAAAATACACATACGGTGCTGCAGGAACAGATATGTACATTGCAAAGCTGATGCCACAGCCAGCCTTACGTATTAGGCACCCTGGGGAGCTACCTCATGACCCCTGTATCAGCAGTCAGTGCCTTAACCATTGTGCTCCACTGCTGCTCCTCCATGCATGTCAGCGCACCTACGTATGCTTTTCATTCCTTAAACTGCACAGTGCTGCCATCAAAAACAGTACTCTGACCTTGCGGTACCTCATACGACACCCTCTAAAGCGCCCTATAAGCAACATTCTAGGGTGCCTTGGCGGACAGTGCACTTTAAAATGTGCCTTATAGGGCGCCTTATGTTAACATGCTTTGAGGGTGCGTTTGCTAGTAATGATAATTAAACTAAAAATAACATGCCCCCTAAAGCACTCTTCCCCATAATACACAATGCCTCAGCCAGCCTTGTTCATTGGGCACTGTGGGGGATCGAACCCCTGATCCCTGCATCATTAGTCAGTGTCTTAACCATTGTGCTGTGGCTCTGATCCTGTGTTTGCATATCTGCGTGCCGCCTTATGCCTCCCAATAATAGAACAGCCTCCTAAATCAATAGCGCACCGCCTAATGCCCATCTGCGCGCCGCCTTATGCCGCCCATTATTTGTATGCCTCCTAAAATATCACCTCAGCCAGCATCATTGAGCATAGTGGGGGATGGAACCCCTGATTCCTGCACCATTGGTAAGTGCCTTCACCATTGTGCTGTGGCTCTGCTCTTCTGTTTGCACATCAGCGCGCTGCTTATACCTCCCAGTATTAGACTGCCGCCAAAAACATCAGCGTGCCGCCTTATGCCGCCCAAAACATCAGTGCCCCGCTTTAGGCCACCCAGTATTTCTCTGCCTCATAAATTAACAACTCAGCCAGTGTCATTGAACACTGTGGGGTATTGAACCCCTGCTCCCTGCACCATTGGTAGGTGCCTTAACCATTGTGCTGTGGCTCTGCTCTTCTGTTTGCCCATCAGCGTACCACATATGCCTCCCGCGCAGCCATCTGATGCGCTAAGGTGCGGGGCGCACAAGGGCGCCGCGCACCTTAGCGCATATTTAAATTCCGGCTTTTCTTTTTCAGGATGGAACGCCCACTCCTTATATGGCATCCGCACTCTACCGCGGCCCGCACTCTACCGGGGTTTTAGTAAACATGCCCCCTAGTCTTTCTATATTCTGATGACATAAACAATCGATCTACGTTTACCCGTTCCACTACATTCATTAATTTATAGACCTCTATTATATCTACCCTCATCCGTCTCTTTTCCAGGTTGAAGAGCCCTAACCTTTTTAGCCTCTCTTCATAAGGATATCCTTCTATCCCCTTTACCATTTTGGTGGCTCTTCTCTGTATCTTTTCTAATAACGCTATATCCTTTTTAAGATACAGCGACCAGAATTGCACACAATATTCAAGGTGCAGTCGCACCATGGAACGATACAGAGGCATTATAATATTCTTTGTTTTATTTTCCATTCTTTTCCTTATGATACCTAGCATTTTATTTGCTCTCTTGGCCACCGCTGAACACTGGGTGGAGGGTTTTAACATGTTATCCACGATGACACCTAAATCTTTTTCCTAGGTGGTGGTTCTTAATGTGGAACCTTGCATCATGTAACCATAGTTTGGGTTGTTCTTTCCTAGGTGCATAACTTTTCATTTGTCCACATTAAATTTCATCTGCCATTTGGATGCCAAGTCTTCCAATTTATCTGACATATTGATCATTCCCTTTTCTTTCTTTCTTGCTTCTTTGTCCACTCAAATTTACCGTTTTTCACCTTCTAGTCTTCAAGCTCCTACTTCTTCATTTTCACGTATCTATCAGCTTTCCATCTCCTACCCACTCCATCTCACCAAGCTCTGCCATTTCTCCATCTCCCTCCCTCCACGGTCTCTTATTCCCTTCTATATTTCCCCATACTCTCCATTACCACATTTCTCCTTCTGTACTAACTAGTGTCCTCTCACTTGTCTCTCCTTGACAACCCCCCACAAGGTTCCACACCACACCCAGCATCTCCACTCCCTCTCTCTCCCATACCCACCCTTATAGCCCAGCATCTCCCCTCTCTCTTATCCTCCTCTCCATCACCTATCCATTCACCCACCCACCCATGCAACCCAGCAACTCCCCATTCTATTTCCCACCTAACCATGTAACCAGGCATCTCCCCACTCTGTTTTGCACCCATCCATCCTATGTAGCCTGGCATCTATCCTCTTCACCCATCCACCTATGTATCCCAACATCTTCCCTCTCCGTGACCCATCCATCCACCCACTCATGTTACCCAACAACTCCCCACTCTTTTTCCCACCTACCTATGTGGCCAGGCATCTCCCTACTCTGTTTCGCACCTAACCACCTTATGTAGCCCAGCATCTCCCCTCTTCACCCATCCACCTATGTAGCTCAACATCTTCCATCTCTCTCTCTTTCTCACCCACCCCTCTCATCTCCTCTCTCTCTCTCTCTCTCTCTCTCTTTCTTTCCCCCCACTTATCAACCTATATAGCCCTATATCTTCCCACTCTGTTTCTCTCTTCCTCCAAATATCCATGTAGCCAGACATCTCTCCCTCTACCCCACATTTGTAGTCCAGCAATTTCCTGTCGTCTCTCCTCTCCTACCCACAAACAGTGCAACATTTTCCCTCTCAATTCTTCCCTCTTCATCAAGAATGCGATACCTTCCTTTTTCCCTTCCCCATCCCAACAGTGTAGTATTGTTGATGAGGAGGGAAGAGTGTTGCAGAGACTGCGCAGCAAAGTGTAGGGGCAAGAGACACAACTGCACTGACCACAACAATTCTTGTCTAATATAGGTTCAGCTGTGCTCCTTCTTCCTGGCTGTAGCAACAAGTGGCGCTTAAGTGATTTCACTTCTTTGCATGATGTGTCCAAAGTATGAAAGTCAAAGTCTTGTGATCTGAATTTCTAAATAAAACTTTGTTTGATCTCCACTACTACTGACTGGTTTGTTCTTGGGGCAGTTCATGGTATACACAGTATTCTTCACTAGCACCATAATTCAAAGACACCAATTTTCTTCCTGTCTACCTTTTTCACTGTTCAACTTTTGCATCCATAAGATGTCATTGAAAATACCATAGCTTGGACAAGTTGAATCTTTGTATGGCGAGAACATCTCTGCTCTTGAGAATCTTCTCTAAGTCCTTCATAGCCATTCTGCCAAGAGCAAGGCATCTCTGGATTTCTTCACTGCTTGTCGTTTCTTTATTCATTATTGATTCAAGCAGGTTAAAGTTGTTCACTATTTCAATTTCTTCTCCATCAACGATGAACTTATTGATTTTGCCTTGATCTTGAAAAGCAAATGTTTCAGATCATCTTCACTTTCAGCAAGTATTGTGGTGTCATCAGCACAGCAAAGGTTGTTGATGAGTCTTCCATCAATTTTCATACCTCGGTTGTCTTCATACCATCCTGCTTCTCTGATGATTTGTTCTGCATTTAAATTAAACAAGTAGAAGGAAAGTATGCGTAAAGCCACAAAATAAAGCATTCTTGTGCTTAAAATACACACGAAGAACACGGAGTTTGAGAGATTCAGTACTGAAGGTCACCACCAAGGTACACCGCTTGGTAATGAGATCCAGTGAATCTTCCAAAAATGCAGTAAGGTCCTGTGCTACCGATACATCGGTGGGGGGGAGAACCCCTTCCCCCGTCAGCAGGACAGGAACCAACACAGGAATACAATACATTTGAACCACATCCACTGGCTCCTTCAGTTGCAAAATTTCAGACACATATAGATACCCTTTTGGTACTCTTTTGTCTTTTCAAAGATCCATCTCACATCTGTGATGATGTCTCTCATTCTTCGCTCTTTCCTGAACCCTACTTGCGCTTCAGGCAGTTTCAGGTATGGTTGCAGTCTCTGCTGGAGGATCTTTAGAAGAATATTGCTGGCATCAGAGCAATTGTGCTATGATTTCCACAGTCAGTCAGATCACCTTTCTTCAGTATTGGCATAAACACAGATCTTTTCCAGTCAATTGGTCATGATGTTGTCTTCCAAATTTCCTGGCAGAGCCTTCTAAGTATAGCAACAACCATATCCGATTGCTGTAATACTTCAATGGGAATGCCATCAATACCCGGTGTTTCGTCCTTTGATAATGCTTTCAATGCTACTTTCACTTCTTCTTTCATCACCAATGGTTCTGGACAATAAGGTACAGATTGAAACGGCTGTTGGTCTACTTGATCTTTATGGCATAATGACTCTGTATATTCTTTCCACCTTTTCTTGATCTTCTCAGCATCATTCAACATGGATCCTTGAGCATCTTGTAGCATTCCAATTCAAGGCTGGAATTTTCTCTTTAATTCTTGTAGCTTTGTTCTTCCTCTAATAGTTTCTGATTCTGTTTCCTTGCATGCATCATTATAGTACTTCTCCTTGTCTTGTCTTGCTGCACATTGGAAATCTCTGTTGGGTTCTGTGATTGCCTCTCTTTCTCCTCTGGCTTTAGCTTCTCTGCATTTCTGGGCAATTTTCAGAGTTTCTTTGGTCATAATGATTGCTTGTGTTTTAGATTGTACTCTATGCCAGGTTACCATTGAACACATCCCTGATGCAGCAAACAGGTACATCTTTGTAAAGACATGGGCATTTGAATTACATTTGTTACAAACAATGATTATTCACATTAAGGTGCTTTAAAGAAAGTGGAGGGGTTTTTATGACCCATGACAAATGGTCCTAATAGCCAGCTAAAGACTCCGAGAGAAGCTTTACATGGCTAAAAAAGAGTAAAGAAAAAATGGGGAGAGGTTAATGAAATTGCCACAGAGAAAATTAATTGCCACAGATTTATTCATCCCTCCCACTTTTCTCTTTTTGTCATGGACCTTTATTGGTAGGGTTTGTCCTGACCTAGGCCCTTTTTTCTTGTGTTGTTTTAAAAAAAAGTAAAGAAGAACATCTGAGGTTTTTTTCTCCTCATTAGCAAATGATACAATGTGATTAAGATCAGTGCTGTGATTTTATATGTGGATGTTAAGTTGGCAAATCACCGAAGTCTACCTTGTGGTTTGATGTTGGCTACTGAGCCACAGTCACCTGTCCTTAAGGGAAGACTCTTACTCCAGCTCCATTGTGTAATGACTGGTGAAGCCAACGACATGGTTCTGACTTTGAATACAGTTTATATAATAGTTGAATGTTCCCTCCCAGAGGAGTATCCTCCCAGGATGATGACACTGGGCGAAAGTAACCTCCCCTGTTCTGGAAAATTACCAGAACACTTATAGGTCTTATTGTAGTAATTTAGTAGGGCCACTGGAGATCTTTGCTGCTGAAAGGAGCAGAACCTAATTTATTTATTTATTTATTTAACTGAATTTTATATACCGTTTTTCTGCAAGGCAAAACGGTTCACATTGAACAAAAAAGGAACATTTACATGAAACAGAACTATGTACAGGTAACTTTGGTATAGATGATACAATGTTACAATGAACAAAGGTACAAGAGTACAAAAACAAAGTGACTATTTGCAGGTGGCCTGGAGCCTGTGTGGTGAGGCGTTAAGTATTCCTACTTGGGGAAAGGGCTGAGTGGGGGAATGTGGTAATGGTAAGGAGTGCAGGAGGGTTGGGGGGGGTGAGTGGTGGACATTTTGAGAGGGCTCGGGGTAAAATCTTGCGAGGGATTTGTGGGAGTGGATGCATTGAGCCTAAGGGATATGTATACTCCAATTACAGTACAGCTTTCCATGGGTCTTCACCATCCTTTTTTGCTTTCTTGTCCAGGTTCTTCACTATCTTAACAGCAGATTCAGCTTTGCCGTTAGCTGGTGGACACGTTGGTGATGTAGTAACATATTCATACCCCCACTCAGCAGAACTGCATGCAAGTAAATTGAGAGCTATTATCTGAGATCAATTGTTTAGATAGGCCATAGCAGACAAACTGTACTTTACAATGCTTGATCCACTATCAACAGGAATTCTTTCTCAGCAAAGTTAAATAAGTTCATGCTGGCAATCTGCCAAGGCTACCCCAGTATGTCATGTGACATCGTTTCCTTCTGCTGCTCACATGCATATTCATTGCAGGTGGAACAGTTGTTCACAAAGTCTTTGATCTCACTTAGAATGTTAGGCTAGTAAAGAATATCATAGGCAGGCCAGTAACATGCTTCACTACTAATGTGGCTTGAATGTTAGCATTTCTGATTATAGCAATTTGGAAATAACAAACCCAGACCCTTTGAACAGAAGGCAATTGTGTATGTTGATTTCATCCCCAAATGACCAGTATTCCCTAATTTCAACAAGTGTTTTCGGCTTCGAGTCTGGTCATCCAGTTAGGACTACAGACTTCAGTACTAGCAAGGTATCATCTCTTGCAGTGTGCTATATGATCTCATGCAGCCTCCAGTCTGTATCATCCAGATAATTTGCATAGTTTATTTGTGCAATATCAGTTTGCTCTTGCTGCATCCAACAAATCTTGATTTGTTCAGCATTGGTGCTGGACTGCTGCTGGTTATCTGCAGTGGATCTGCTGAGTGTGTCACTAATAAACATCTCAAGTCCTGGCTTATAAACTATTATTACTACTACTACTTATCAATGTTGCAGTTTAATCAACATGCTCTGAAATCACTTGGATGCACACAATGGGTGTTATTCTGAGACATGAATAGCGGGGATGGACGTCCCAATGGTACGTCCATCCCTGCTATTCGTGCTGGCTGCATGCCCCGACTAACTTCCCGCCAGTTGTACAGTGAAGTTAGTCGGGGGCGGGGAAGAGGCAGCCCAGGGGCGGAGAGTGGGCAGGCAGTGGGCTGTCACCGGCCCTGGACATACAAGGCTGATTCTAATGTCGGCCCTGTACATCCAGGGCCGGCGAAATGGCCAGGGAAGTCACTCCACCCCCGGGGTGAAATAACTTCCCTTGGCATATCTTTTTAAGCGGCCTGGGGTGTGGAAGGGGCTGGGGGGGGCAGAGTTAATTCCCCGCAGCCCAATCCTGACCTTAGGAGGCCGGATCAAGGGTCAGGATGAAGGGAATTAATTTTCTGTAGCAGCAGCAGGGCTGTATGTGCAGACCGGGACTGAATCGCAGTCCCAGCCTGCACGTACAGGCCTGTTCACGATTCAGATCCCATGGGGCTAGACGTTCTCCGTGGGATCAGAATCACAATCTCCTTTGTACATCCAGGTCTTACAAAGGAGATGCACATCGTGGTCAGAATCAGGCCCAATAGGAGCTTTTTGAAAATTGCTATCAGTGGCTTGTGGTCAGTTTCAGCTGTAATTATGTCTCTGCCATTTTAATAATGATGAAAGCACACACATACATAATGCTGAGACATTCTTTTTGATTCGTGCATAACTGTACTTATCCAGGGTAAGTGCCCTGGATGTATAAGCCACTGTCTTACCCTCTTGTATTAAGCAGCAGCCAAGCCACTTTTGCTAGAGTCATTCTGTATCACAACAGGCTTGGTGGCATCATAGTATTGCACACCTGTGGCTTAGCACTTTATTTCCTGTACTGCTTGGTCATGCTTTGGAATTTTGCTAGGTAAGTTACAAACCCAAATAAGCACTGCACAGATTTTACATTTGCAGGCAGTGGCATATCATGTATGGCTTTGATCTTGTTCAGGTCTACTTTCAGACCCTGTGGAGACAGAATATGTCCATAGAGGGTGGGAGACCTCCTTCACCATGAATTGTAATTTCTTCATACTGAGCCACAGATTCACCTTCCTGCAGCAATCCATTAGGGCTAAGAGCTTCTTATCATGATCATGCTCTGCCTCCTTATCAGAGTATGATGAGAATGTCATTTACTATGGACTCAGTGCCACTGAGCCCAGCCAAATGTTTGTACTGCTTTCACTGATGCACCTCTGGTGCCACAGAAACTCCAGATGATAGTTTGAGACATCTTTTCCTATCCCATGGGTCCAGAATGTGGTCATGAGACTGCTTTTCTCATCTAACTTACATCACAGGAATGTATCACGTGCATTTATAAGTATAAATAAGCAGGCTTTGGGCAGTTTGTATAAAACAGCTTCAGACATGATATAGCAAGATCTCTTCAGTGCAAGATTTAGAAACTTTATTATTATTTTTTTCCATTTTTATTTATTGCATTTTCATACATACTTAGAAAGAAACATACAAAGAAACATGGCCATATAAAATGCAAAGTAAATTCCACATATAGCAGGAAACTAACAAATATCCACTTAGTCCACATCTAGGAGAGTCTATCATACAGAAATAATACTCATATGCCAAGGAAAGTCTAGAGGGAAAACAAAACAAAACACAGTCACTATCAATTAACCCACCTAATCCACATCCCCCCAACTAAGTTTGATTCTCCCGCGCAATCAGAAACGTCTCCAGTGCTGAAGGTTCCAGAAAAATATATCTGGAATCCTGAAGATTTACCAAACATTTACATGGATAACACAAAAAGAAAGAGGCATCCAAAGTCACCATCTTAGGCCAAAAAGGCCTTCTGCCGAAGTTGAGTGGCTTTGGACAAATCGGGAAAAAGTTGGATCATGGCCCCACAGAATACATAAGACTTATTTTTAAAGTAACTCTTGAACACAGAACTCTTGTCCTGCTCAAAAACAAACGTGACAAGCAATGTGGCCCTAGTGGATATGGTATCCTGGGAATCTTCTAAGGATTGTGTCAAGTTGAAATCCTCCCTAGGCCGCAATACATCGCAGCCATCAATAGATTCCCCTGAGACCCAACCACTGGGAAGATAATATAATTTAGAAAACAATATAGAATCTGCATTAGGTAGGGCCAGGGCTTCCTTAAAATATTGCCTCAATAATAAATCAGGAGTAAGTAATGATGTAATGGGAAAATTCAAAAACTTACATTATTTCCTCTATGGAAATTATCTAATGTTTCCAATCTCCTATGAACAATTAAATTGTCCTTAATTGCAGAAGCATGCACTGATTGAAGAGGAGAATAAGTCAGTTCACATTTAGAAACCTGCTCATGAAATGAACTCACCCACTTCTCTACTATATTCAGCTTCAATACCATCTCTTCAGAAAATGTATAAAGCTGAGATACGTTGAGGCCAGTATCTGCTCCGCGTGGGTCACCACCTTCCAAATATCTGCAAGAGACACCTTATCTTCAGGTATCTCATTAGCAAGTTCCAGAATAGGTGACCACATCACCACCTGGTAGGGTGGATTAACAGCAAGCTGAGTACTCTGAGTCTGAAGATTGACACTGTCCAAGGGAGCAGGAGAGATCAAAGCCCCTGGGGAAGAGGATGAGATCAGAGGAACTCAACAATGCCCCCAAATCTTGAAGAGTCAAGAAATCAGTACCAGCTAATGGATCTGGCACACCTTTGAAAATCAGGTGTTTGTCCATGGGTCCGGATACAGTGTCTGTAGGCTTCCCCATTCATACATCGAGCCAATGGACTCATACTCACAAATCTCAGAGGCTCCCAAAGTGCTACTAAGGGGCAATATAAGCCCCTTGTTACATGCCCCTTAGGACTCACCACAGCCACGCAGCAACAGCCACGTGCCTAGGTGGTTCAGATAGATATAGCCCCCGGTCACTTTGGGGCTGTCCGGGGTAAATGCCTGTGTCTCCACAATTATGCACGGCTGCTGGTGTACCTCCCACAAGGTTTAGAAACTTTGGATCCATACGAATTCTCAACTTCTCTGGCTTTTTTCCTATGATTATATTGCTGATCCAATCAATTGGCTCAATCACAGGTGTAATTTACTTTTTTAGTTGGGCTTTCACCTCTGGACTGAGTTCAGCATCACCTTTTCCAAGAACAGACTCCACTGTGCCATTAAACATTGTCATTAGCAATAACCAGCTGTTGTCTTGACAATGATCTTATTTACTGATGTTTTATATGATTCATCTCTGTAGGAATGGGGAACTGGATCAACTCAGGATATTCACATGTTAAATCAGACAGCAATGGTTTGTGATTGTCTTTCACTTTCTCAAATTCAAAGTTATGAGTATGACCAAGTATGCTGCATTACATGTGAAAAAGTCCAAAGGATGTCATGAGCTCCCCTGAATATAGTTTGTTTGGTGCTGCTCAGCTGCAGGTGTGCCCTCAGTGCCAACTTCATTTTGTCTTTCAGACATTATATGTTGCCCCAGAGTCCAGCTGACAAGGTTGTACCATATCATTCAGTCTGAAATTCGCAAACCATCATTGTCCTTTTGTTCACATAGCACGGGGCACTCTTTTGAAATAATTGCATCCCCACTGTGCAGTCTGCACCATTTGATTCTGTCTCTTCCAACTTATGCAACTTACTGGTTGTGCTCTGCTTCCTGCTTAATAACTCTACGCTCACCTGGACTCCACTCATTTCCTGCACCCCCATCAGTCCAGTTTCCATTCGGGCCATAGCACTGAGACAATCTTTCTGTCTTTCCTTAATGAACTCCACATCTCTCATGACCGTGGTGATATTTCTCTAGCTGTCTCTCTGGATCTCTCTGCTGCTTTCGATCTTGTCGACCAGCCCATTCTCCTGTCACGCCTCAGAACTGCAGGTCTTCAGGAGACGGTTTTCCGATGGTTCCACTCCTTCCTCTATTCCTGCTCCTTCTCTGTGGTTTCTAATACCCACACCTCCTCTCCTTTACCACTTAGCTGCAGGGTTCCCCAGGGCTCTGTTCTGGCCCCCCTTCTATTTAACATTTTTCTGGTTCCCCTCATCCTCCTAGTGCAACAATCTGGGTTCTCGGCTTACTACTATGCTGATGATGTTATTCTCCTACACCACACTTCCCCTGAGAATCCGTATCTCTCCCCCCTCAATGCCTGTCTCTCACTTGTCACCACCTGGCTATCTTCTAATTTACTCTACCTCAACCCAGTCAAAACATCTGCAATGTGGTTCACCCATGGTGGTCCCCAACCGGCCCTCTCCCCTCTTCTTTTGGATGCCCCAATCCCCCTTGTAACCTCACTCCAGTATCTGGGGGTTATCCTGGATCCTGACCTCTCCTTCCACACTCACATCTCCTCCCTTGTGTGCCGCTCCCACTTTTTTCTTTGTCAGATTCAAGCCATCTGTCATGTGCTCTCCCCAGCATCCCTCGCAACTCTTCTTCTCTCTCTAGTAATTTCACATCTTGATTATTGTAATGTTGTTTTTGCTGGTATCCCCTACCATCAACTTCATCGTCTACAGCTAATTCAGAATACCGCCGCTCGTCTCCTCACTCATACTCCTCGCTTCAATCACATCACTCCCTCCTTGATCCACCTATACTGGCACCCCTTCCCCTACCACATTACCTTCAAATTCCTAATCCTAACACACAGGGCCCTGCATCAGCACACCCCTCAGTATCTCGCAGACTCAATACACTTTCGTACAGTACCTCGTAGCCTCTGGTCCCTGCACACCAACCGCCTTGACCTCCCCTCTCCTGCCCGTGCCCGCCTGGAGCAAATCCTGCATTCCACCTTCTTTTTTCTATTCCCATCACTGTGGAATTCCCTTCCTCCCCTAATCTGTCAAGAAGAATCATTTCCCAAATTCAAGTCTCTCCTGAAAACTCACCTCTTCTGTACTGCCTATGACCTCCCTTTCCCTGACCCCCCTGTTTCCTCTTCTCCTTCCACTTAGGCTCTTTTCCCTTTAGTCCTGTACAGGTGTGCACTTTCTTGTCTAGCATTGTAGTTCCTTTTCTGTTTCTGGCTTTTCTAATAAATATTATTATTATTGTAAACCATCCAGATGGCTTCCGATGGGCGGTCTATCAAATGTTTTAATAAAGATAAAGATAAGCACACACTTACAAAATGATTTGGGCCACCACGTAGCTGATATGTTTTCCCATATGCTTTCACTTGCATGTATGCATTGTCACGATACTTGCATGCTGCAAATTTGGTTACAGTTGAGTTACTCTGCTATTGCTTGTTGTAGTAGTTATCCACACCTCAGTGATGCTTGCCTGTTTTATTAATACTATCAGCCTGCTGGTCTTCTTCTAAAGTTCTCAGATGCAAGTTTGTGAGTTCTGCAGAATGACATGTTTCAATGGCTGTATTCAAAATTAAGTCACGTTCTCTTAATAGATGGTGACCTGCACTCATTGGCAATTCCAAGAACTATTTATCTTGAATAAGTTCATCTCTTGGTGGGCCATACTTGCATGTCACTTCTTTCTGTCTCAAATGCATGGCAAAGTTATCAATGGATTCACCTTCCTCTTGCTTGCAGCTGCCAAATATATAGCTTTCATATATTACATTTTTGGTGGGTTTTAATAGGTTTCTAATGCACCCAGGATAACTTTGGTATCCTTACTCTGCTCCTCTATGAGAATAAATTGTGCTTATAAACATTGCAGCTTTCAACACCCATCACCCTTCTCCATGTAGCTGCCTGCACTTCAGCTGGCTTTTACATAGTCCTCCAATTCTGCTCTGAAATTATTCCAATTGCTACTTAAGTCACCACTAAACTTCATGTACTCTAGGGGTGCAATGCTGTTAGCAGCTGCCATGATGCTATAATACTTATGTGCTTGTGTGTCAAGGGAGAGCACATGCAATCTTAGAAAGATCAATATCCTCAGCAAGTCTTGTTGTGCACTCCCAGTTCTTCGGCCCTCTTTATTCTAGAAACTCTGTCCATCATCGGCAGGAAAATAGCATAGGCTCAGAAACGTCTGGCACCATGTTTCAGTGTTAGAAATAAAGACACACTAAACACAGTTGTAGCACAGGAACTATAACATATTACATCAGAAGGTCAAAGGTGACAACAGCAAGGAAGTAGAAAAAGAGTGAGATTATAAGAATGAGCCACTTGATGGCATCAGTATAAGTTAATATCTGTAACGCTCTCTTCCTCCTGTCTCTCCATCAGTCCTGCCAGTATGAGGCATGCCAATGAGTTCCTTGTCCACACCAGTCTCTGAATAAAAAGAAGGCCAAAAACCCATAGGGACAAGTGCAAAACACAATCTTCTTTCAAAATAATGTAGGATAATCTGAACCTTCACTGAGGGTAGAATGGTCTCTTCACTGAAGCCAGCTTTCTGTGTCATTTCTTCTGCTTCCTCTAGTATTCTTCTTCTTCTGGTTCCTTGATTCTGTGAATGTGTAAAAGACACTTTTCCTCCTCTTCCAGCATTTGACTGGAGAACACAAGCTCTTTGTGGTCCTCCTATCCTCTGTCCTAGGCAAATTCCAGCCCAGCAACCATTCACTGAGGGGTTTAGGTGCTGTTCATCAGCCCTTGGTGCACACCAAAAGAATGAGGGTGCTTTAGTAGAATTTACCTCTCCTGTTCCAGGCATATTCTAGCCAGACACCCCCTTGGGTCTTGGCTGCCTAATACTAGGGTAGAGAATGAAAAGATACCCACTAATCCCACCTTATTGGGGTAATATACTCTTTCCTTACATCATACCTAGGGTACATCTCCTTAGGACATGTCACCGAAATACTCCCCCAAGCACACAGATCCTTTGGGGAATCAGATGGCACTGAAAAATTTCAATACAAACAATACTAGGCCTAACCGGAGTTTAACTATGATACTTCATAAAAAACAAAAAACAACTCCACTAATTAACCTATTAGTAGCATTAGTAACTTTGCACTAAAAAAAGCTTACAGTACCGTAACGACAGGGGAGCACAGACCTCAGAAAGATCCCCAGATATTCATTGAAAACTTCAAAACCGGAAAACCGGATTTCAGTAATTCACAGGGGAAATTTTACATCAACGGTCTGTTACCAGCCCCCACCGTCCGTCAATCAGTACTGAAAAGCTTATCTCACAACATACTGATGGGAATAACTAGAAGCTGCTTTAACAGATACCATTCTAAACCTTCACACACATAATACTACTGGATACAGCAAAACAGCCTACCTAGAGACCCTCAACAAGGAACATGTTGATATTGCACTGATCGTCTTGAAGCTGAGGATTGTTGTTTTCCTGATGGGCTCTTGCTCTCTATGAGCCCTCTTTTGTTTTGAGCAACAGTTATATGTGGATATATAGTACATCATCTGTTTGCTTTTGAAGGCTTTGAGAACTTGTTAAATAGTTATATAAGGATACATAGTATATAACATGTTCCTTGTTGAGGGTCTCTAGGTAGGCTGTTTTGCTGTATCCAGTAGTATTATGTGTGTGACGGTTTAGAATGGTATCTGTTAAAGCAGCTTCTAGTTATTCCCATCAGTATGTTGTGAGATAAGCTTTTCAGTACTGATTGACGGACAGTGGGGGCTGGTAACAGACCGCTGATGTAAAATTTCCCTTGTGAATTACTGAAATCCGGTTTTCCGGTTTTGAAGTTTTCAATGAATATCTGGGGATCTTTCTGAGGTCTGTGCTCCCCTGTCGTTACGGTACTGTAAGCTTTTTTTAGTGCAAAGTTACTAATGCTACTAATAGACTGAAAAGTTTCAGGCATGCCCATCCTGTTAGTATACAGGCTACCAACAACACACAGGAAATGTAGCTCATATACCACAAGGAAAATTAGTGGGGAGGTAATAATAACACCCCTTCTACCCCCCACCCCTCACATACCCACACATATGCACATACACAACAATGATACCTCTAGAAGGAAACGATACATTTCACATATCGTATAACCGTCATCAGACATAAGATGCCTGGAAAATATTTTAACACTTTGATATGCTTTCTGGGGCTACATCCCCAAACTGAACTCCACATCCCAAACTTAGCATGGCAAGATCTTCACAGAATGGAAGGATGAAAGATTCGGCCCATCCTCTCCCCACCATGCCAGCATTTAACCCAGCTTTGACTGATTGTGCTAGCTGACTTTATGCACTCATTTCCAGTTATTACCTGCTCATGGACTTCTCTTTTTCCTCATTAGAATTAGCAAGTAGAGTCCATTCAAAGTATATTATACCCATCTAGCTTTGCTCTGCAAGTACATTAACCTTCTCTTTTTCACATTAAACTGCCTCTGACATTTCTGTCTTTATTTGCATAAGATATTTCTATCCCTCAGTAAATCAAGGCTTATAACATGACAGAGTATAGTGTCATCTGCAAAAATAGCAATATCACGCAATGAATGTGGAGGAGCTGTTTAGAGAAACAGGCTGTGTACCAGGGTTGAAATCCTGCCTCTCTTACTAACACACTTTGCGACCTTGGGTAAGTCACCTTGCCCCCCATTTCCTCAGGTGCAACCTAGATTGTAAGCCCATTTGGGCAGGAGAATGACTTGCATACCTGAATATAACTCACCTTGAACCCAAATTTGGACATGGTGAGTACCGAGGGAGGAGTGGTCTAGTGGTTAGGATAAGGTACTTCAAGCCAGAGGGCTTGGGGTTCAAATCCCACCTGGGGACAGCAATCTCAGGCTGGAGGGACTGGGATTTCTAGTCCTATAGGCACTCCTTGTGGTCTTGGGAAGCTACTTAACCCTCCATTGCCCATGTTCCCTGTTAGTATTAGGGCTATGTTTACTAAACGTGAATAACGCGCGTAGTATGACGTTAACGACCGTAAGTGCCGTATAACGCGCGTACCGACGCGCTAACGACCGTTAACGTCATACTACGCGCGTTAACCGTAGTTAACGATCGTAAAGCTCCGCGGCGCGTTAAAACAGCGCAGAAGGTGGAGAGTGGGCGGAGAGAAGGGGTCAATGGGCGGAGAGTGGGCGGAGAGAGGCTCCCCTCATACTAACGCGCGGAGTGTCAGAGCTCACTTCCAACGCAAATGAAAACCTGTCGTTAAAGGCATTAAAGGGAAGAGAAACCATTTACGTCAGCAATGTACAGAAAACGGGGGAAACCCACAAAACGTGAGCAGTGTGATACATGTGCACAGAACAAACTATCACATAAAACGTTAAAAATGACCACAAGAAACATTTTAAAAAGCAGAATTCAGCTGGGCAACAGTGATAGCAATGGGAAACAAGGAACAACACTCCCTGGAAAGCACCAAAATAAAAGGAAATGATGTGTGGAAGGGTCTACGCTCCGCAGACCCTTTCAAAGAGCATTACATTGTAAAGGAGCTGTCCTGGGTGTGTGGTGTAATGTTTCCCAATGATAGCATTGTTGCCCAGCTTGGTTATGGGTGTGTGCCCCTTTTGTGAGGTCATTTCTGCGGTTTATGTGCACCTTTGTCTGCATACAAGGTAAATGAGGCCACAGTAAACCTGTTGCAGAGCAGGGTTTCTGACTCGTCAGGCCAGTTTAACTAACTCCAGGGACTGCACTGTCTCTGTGGCCACAGTGTGGTGCAACAGACACAGCCAGTGCCTGTAAGACCAGAGGGTCACAGATTCAAATCCCAGTTGGGGCTCCTGCCAACCCAGTCCCCATAGTTTTACCCACCACTAAACAGTGATAGTAAAGACACTCCTGTAGTGCAGAGAACATACGCATGGCCTATATTTTACCACACCAAACACAGACACCAGAAACAGGCACATTACCTATAGCAGAGTCCCGCAAATGCAGTCCTGGAGGGCCCCACAACATTCCGGTGTCATGCTGCCTCTAATAAAGATGCCTGTGCTGCATAGCTATGCACCACCCCCATGGTATGCAGATGTAGCTCATGCATATTTATGAGAGACAGCATGAAAACCCGAACAGTGTGTGGAACACCAGGACTGGAGTTGGGGAACTCTGCCGTAAAGCAGCAGCCAACAGGGCCACACACCCACCCACAGGCCCCATTGGCCAATGCCAGCTGGAGAGGCAAGACATTGGGCCCTGCCTGTATCTCCCAATACTAGCAGTTGCATACCTTAGCAATGCCACCCTACACCTGGGTATATGGTACACAGCTATCAAACGTTTCCTCTGATAACTGGCAGATATCAATTCCTACGTTAAGCACATTTTGCTCATTGAGCTCCACCATAACAATCATTCTGATGTCTGCGGTGTGTGCTGCAGGTCTGGTCTCTGACAGTGTTCACCACCCTGGGGAGTGACCCCCCAACAGTCTTGTGTACCATATCCATGCCTGTACTATGCCCAGGACTGGTGTGGTGGGTATGGCTGCTGACCACCTCTATAGTAGCACAATGTTGGCATAGGTGTGGGGGTGGCTGTCTGTCTATCCAGTGTGTGGTGGCTGCAAACACCTTCAACAGCCCACACTGCCAGCACTGTTGCCAGTATTGGGCTGCCAATGTGCATAATGAGGAGCAAGGTACCATGGGTATAGGCCGGACAGGGTGGCCTGGCCAGGGTGCATCTGCACAGGGCATAGGGCAGTGACAGGCACATTGTAGTGCCCGGCCACCAACTACACAGACAGGGTGACCTCAGTATATCCTGCTGAGAGATCACTCTCACCCTGACTGTGCAGTGACCACAGCATGGCTAGGCACTCCCATAGTGCTATCTAGTATTTCTCTCATTTGATACATATGGATTTCCTTCTGGGGCCCAGTCACTGATGTATCTGCTTGCTGTGTATGCTGACATCCCAGTTCTGGGTGCAGGCATCTCCACTGGGCACTAGCAGACTGTTTGCAGCTGGTAGGTGTTGTGATGGAGTGGCTTGCAGGGTGCAGTGGCTGATGGCTTGCACCAGGGGAATATCAGATAGTGGTGGGGTGCAGCATACCATATCCAGGCCTAATGTCTGTCTGCTATTGTGTTATGGCTGTGTACAGAACTGCATTGACTGCCCTGTGGGTTGTCTGTTCCCCAGCAGGACTAGGGTTCATGTTCCCCTCTACTGCCACCGTTGCAGCACGGTAGACTGTGGATCTTTTGATAGGAGACCCTGTTTGCCTCCCTCAGCCCTGGGGGAGGGGTGTGGTGGTGGTGCATGGGGGCTGTACCTGACTGAAACAGACAGAGATGTCCAAGGTGTTCCTGCAGAAACTACCTATCTCACACAGTAACACTGCTTTGGACCTGCGCCATGGCCGGTGCTGTGGACCTAGTGCTGGGCGCCTCACTGCACCCTCAGGGTGAGCACAGTACCCGCACAATGTGACGGTGTGTAGCTGCTCTGTGCCAGTACAACACACAGTCGGTACCCCTACCAGGCCGAGGTGCTGTGGGGGTGCATTCCCCATGGTGTGTATCTGTGGACAGCTGCTTTGCATGTGCAGTGCATCATGGGTGTGACTGGCCCAATCCAACCCTGTGAAACACCAGCACCTGCTCACAGGCTCTGATAAACCATAGGCCATCACACGTACATCTGTTAGCATAATGCATAGGTGCAGGACACCCTACAAAGTCTGTAATATAAGATGCCCACACTGGTAAAAACACACGTACCCACGCACGAATGTACGCGCGTACCAACGTACGTGGCTAGGCACATTCCGAGGGTGTTTTTCTGACACCAATACTCAGCGTAACGAAAAGCATGCCTCCTCTTTCCTTCTGTAATGTACAGGGTGATGCCTGAGACAGCCTTCTGTGTTAGGCACACTGGGGGCTCGAACCCATGCTGCCTGTAACAGCGGTCAGTACCGTAACCATTGTGCTACAGCTCTGTTTCAGTGCTTTGTGTCTGTACGTCTTCTTATGATTAACGCGCAGTAACGTGGCACGGCGCCCGGTAACGCTCGTTAATTTTGCTAACGCGCGGTAGTGGTAACGATGTACCGCCCATGTCCTTATTTGGGGTTTCTTTCACTACCGCGGCTCCTACCGCGAACTGCACTAACGCGATTTAGTAAACAGACCCCTTAGTGTATGTGTCTCATATCCCCTTGTGTTAAATGTATCCCCCAATTGACTGCTGTGACCCAGTGAAAAGCAGGATATAAATAAATCCAAATTCAAGTAATGGCAATCAAGCAACAAGCTCTCTTAAATGATCCACCGGCTTGATGCAACTTTTCTAAACACTGAAGTGCAGAGAATTGTACTACCTTGGCAATTGTAAGCCTTTCCTCAGAGTTTTATATACCTTTGGCACAAAATTCAAAGTAATTTATATGTTTACCATCCACTGGGTAAAAAGGACTCTAGGAGTGATTCCAGGAACTATAGACCAACAAGCCTGACATAGGTGCTAGACAAAATGGTTGAAACCAGTGCTTTCTTTGAGGACGTACCCAGTGGTACTGAATATTGGCATCTTCTTCATTGCTTGCTAAAACTGATCCATGCTATGGAAGAAAAACACTGGTTGAAACTATGCTTAAAAAATAGAGTTACTGACCACATAGATAAAAACGACTTAATGGGAATGAGTGACCATGGATTCACAAAGGCAAAACTTGCTTTACCAATTTATTCGATTTTTTTGAAAGTGTAAACAAATAAGTAGATAATGGTGAGTGGGTTTCTATATGGTTTATGGTTTATTAAAAACTTGATATACCACCCTTCATAATGCCAGAGCAGCATACAATCATAAAATCAGAGAGGAGGAAAAGAATGCCAGTACAAAATCGGACAGAAACATTCAAACTAAATGATAGAGTGGAAGTCAAAGAAGGGGGAGAGGAGCAAGGGAAGGCAGAGAGAAGGGAAAAGAAAGAAAGGAAACACAGGCTACATGGTAAGAAACTTCAGAAGGTGGAATGCTCAAAGGCAAAGCGGAACAGGTGCATTTTCAAAGAAGCTCTAAATTTATTACATGAGAGTTTTAACCATAGCTCAGGGAGTAGACTGCTCCAAAGATGAGAGGCCAGAAAGTAAAAGGCAGAGTGCATACCTTGCCTGAGAGACAGAAGGAAGACAGACATGGTTGGCATGGATGGAGCATAGTACACGAGAGGGAGCATAAGGAATGATTAAGGAGGGGTGCCAGAGGAGTGTAAAACCTAATGAGGTAACATGAGAATCTTAAATTGAATCCAGAATGAGAAGGAAGCCAATGAAAAAAGTAAAGAAGAGGAGTGATATGGTTGGATCTAGAAGCATGGGCAAGTAAACGAGCTGCCATGTTCTGAATACTTCGATCTGAAAATTAGGTAAACCAGCAAGATCAGTATTACAGTAGTCTAAGTGAAATATGACTATAGTAAGCAGCAAAGTGGTAAGAGCATCGAAGGAAAGAAAAGATCAGATAGAATGTATACGTCACAGGGCTAAAATCGAACTCATAGTCATTGCACTAATGTCATCATTGAACTTAAGTTGAGAATCCAAAGTAATTCTAAGATCCAGAAATTTGGGGGCCAGCAAAAGAGTAGTGCCATTTAGCAGAGGAGTAAGAGAAGGCAGGTCAGAAAAGCCAGCTATCCAAATGACAGAGGTTTTGGAGACATTGACTTTGAGCCAGTTAGAAGATAACCATGATGCGATGCAGAAAGACAATCATTGATGAGGGATAGATCTGGGTGAATAGAAACAGTATGATAAACCAGAAGGATGTATAGTGTATTTAGATTTTTAGAAGGCATTTAACAAAGTCCCTCTTGAGAGACTCCTTAGTCAGGGGATAGGAGCCAATGCCCTTTTGTGGACTGCAAACCAGCCAGGAAACAAATGATCAGCTATCTACAAGGAAAAGAGTCAGTACTGCTTAACAGATTCTTAAATGATCTTCAGATAGCAGTGATAACTGAAATGATGAAATTTTGGATGGCACAAAAGTATTCAAAATCATTAAAACGGGTGAAGATTGCTGAAGGAGCTTGTTAAACTAGGAGACTGGGCATATAAATTTAATGTAGACAAGTGAAAAGTGATACACATAGGCAACCAATAGAAGTGCAAAATTCTGAGTTCTGAGTTAGGAGTCACTACCCAAGGAAAAGACTTTAGGCAGAGAAGCTCACATCCTGGAGATGAATACATGGCTGCGTGGATGGCGTCATCGAGAGTGTTTTGGCTTCCTGATGTTCCAAGGGCTGCAGGGCAGAGATGATGCCCCTCTGTCCAAGAAGGGTCAAAGTGTCTTCAGCAGCAGACTGGCTAACCTACTGAAGAAGGCTTTAAACTAGATTAATTGGGGATGGGTGAAGAGAGCCCCCAGGTAAGTGAAAAAATCCACCAGGTAAGTGAAACATTAAATACCTCTGTATAAAGGAATAATAGGAGAAACATCTGGAAAGCAGTGTGCATAAACACCCGTAGCATGGGAAAGAAGATCCCAGATGTTGAAGCTTTAATGAAGGAGGCTGACTTGGATTTAGTGGCAGTTACGGAGACATGGTTCATGGAAAACCATGACTGCGATGTAATTATACCTGGCTATACTTTATTCAGGAAGGACAGGATAGTAAGAAGGGGAGGTAGAGTGGCACTATATGTAAAAAATAATATTAAAACTATAGAATTGCAGGGCTTAAAAGGAAGAGAGGAGGCACTGTGGGTTAAATTAGAAAGAGGGAAAGGGAAATCCATTTGCATTGGAGTTATATACAGATCCACATCACAGGGAGTAGAAGTGAACAAAGATTTAATAGACGACATACACAGTATTGCCATGAAAGAAGTGCTACTGATAGGTGATTTCAATATGCCGGATGTGGATTGGCACATCCCTGTCACAATGTCATCTAGAAGTAAGGAGATCCTGGATTCTCTGCAGCGAGAACTATTCAGACAACTGGTAATAGAACCCACATGTGATGGGCCATACTGGACTTAGTGCTTACCAATGGGGAAAGTGTTTCTGATGTTACAGTGGGAGATCATCTCGCATCCAGTGATCTCCAGATAGTATGGTTCAGTATTAGGACTAGGGATGATAAAATCCATTCAAAAACAAGAGTCTTAGGGGTATGTTTACTAAACTCTGCTAATGTTACCAGCGCTAGGTGCAGCGTTAATGTGAGGAATGCCATATAAGGAAGTGGATGTTCCAGCATCAAGGTAGCAATGGCTGTTTATCGCGCGATAGAGGGCACCTTGGCTCGTTATCGCGCGGTAACCTTAATTTCGTGCCAGCGCTGTGAGACTAGCTATAGAGGTATAGCCCACTGGTTAATGCAATAACTGCCTGAGCCAGAGGTCTCATCTAATAAGGCTGTCTGAGGCAATCCCTTTTCCTGCCTGTAACAGTCAGAGACATCTCTACAATCTGTGCTGCCAACAGAAACACCTTCACCTCAGTGCCGTAACCTAAGGTGCCCTATAAGGTGCCCCATAGGGAACATTATAAAGTGCCTTTTCTGCCAAGACACTATATAATGTGCCCTATAGAGCGCTTTATAGGGCACCCTATAGGGCACATTATATAGCACTTTGGCTGACAAGGCACTTTATATTGTGCCCTATAGGGCACATTGTACAGCGCTTTTGTTGACAAGGCACCTTATATTGTGCCCTATAGGTTACGGCACTGAGGTGAGGGTGTTTCTGCTGGAAGCACATATTGTAGAGATGTGTCTGACTGTTACAGGCAGGAAAAGGGATTGCCTCAGACAGCCTTATTAGGCAAGATCTCTGAGGGATTAAACCCATGACCACTGGCTTGGCAGTCATTGTATTAACCAGTGGGCTACACCTCTACAGCATATAGCACAACACTGGCTGGCCACAGAAAGACTGCAGGTCACTGCATGAAATGTCTGCTGTGGTTACCAGCATAGGGTAAACCCACCAGTACCCATAATGCAATGCACATGCAGAACAGCAGTCTACATCTGATCACAGGATGGGGTATGTGCCTCTACAGCACCTCAGCCTGGTAGGGGGAACTGACCGTGTGTATTACTGGCCCAGAGTAGCTACAGACCACGACACTGTGCGGTCCCTGTGCTTACCCTGAGGGTGAGGTGGAGCGCCCAGCACCAGGTCCGCAGCCCCCGGCTTGGCTGAGATAGGCTATACTGCAGGTCCCCATCAGTACCAGTGTGTGACAGGTAGTCCTTACAGACACACCTAGGATACACCTGTGTTCCTCTGTATTTCCCCAGTCACGTTTAGCCCTTGTGGACTATGATGCACCCAGAATAGTGCATATCCTGTGTGGTTGTCATGGTCACTTAGAGAGCAGGGGGGTGCCTGGACCCACATGCGGATTATGTAGTACCACCCAACCCGCTCTCTCAGGGACAGGATCTGCCACCAACATCTTTGCAATGGAGGCAGTAGAGGGGACCATCAGCCCCACTCCTGCTGGGGAAAGGGCACCCTCCAGGGCAGTCAATGCAGATCTGTACTTATCACATAGGGCACTGGTAGACAGCCTGGAAAAGCTCAGCTCCCCCCCACCACAATCTGACATTCACCAGCAGAGGGCACAGTCAGTCTGCACCCTGCAAGGTGTTCCAGCCATATACATGCTAACTGCAGACAGTCTGCTAGCCTGTACATAGGGCATGTTCCTAGAGCAGTGGTTCTTAACCAGTCCTCCTTGAACCCCTAGGCCAGTCAGATGTTCAGGATAGCCCTAATGAATATGCATGAGATATATATGCATTAGAGATATCCTGCCAACTTGACTGGTTTGTGGCCCTCTAGGACTGGATTCGGAGACCCCTGCCTTATATCTCTGTCATTTAAGAATGTGAGTGGGCAAGGTGCAGATCTCCAAGACATCAAAAAGGTTAGATAGAATTTGTCACATGCCTCTTTGCTTCTCACCACCACCAAAATATTGTCTATTAGACAACATTTTGGTGGTGGTGAGAACTGAGGAGGCATGTGACACATTCTATCTACCCTTTTGATGTCTAGGACATCTGCACCTTGCCCACTCACAATCTTAAATGACAGAGGTGTAAGGCAGGGGTCTCCAAATCCAACCCTAGAGAGCCACAAACCAGTCATGTTGGCAGGATACCTCTAATGCATATTCATTAGGGTTATCCTGAACACCCGACTGGCTTAGGGGTTCAATGAGAACTGGTTAAGAACCACTGTCCTAGAGGAACTATGTGCACCCAGAAATGGGATGTAAGCACAAACACCAAGCAAGTATGTCAGTGATTTGACCCCAGAAAAGGAACCTCACAGATATTGCTTGAGAAAAACACTGTACAGCACTATGTGGGAACCTAGACATGCCATGGTCACCGCTCAGTCAGAGTGAGAGTGACCTCCCAGCATGACATGCTGTGGCCACCCTGTCCGTGCAGGTGGTGGTCGGGCACTACAATATCCCAGCCATTGCCCTATGCCCTGTGCAGATGCATCCTGCCCAGACCGCCCTGTCCGGGCCATACCCACAATACCTTGCTCCTCATTATGCACATTGGCAGGCTAATGCTGGAAACAGTGTAAGCATTGTGGGCTCAGTAAGGTGTAGGCAGCCAAAAAAACACTGGATAGACATACACACACTCCCACACCTATTTCAGCATTGTGCAAAGATAGAGGTGGTTGGTAGCCCTGCCCGCCGCACCTGTCCTGAGCACAGTGCAGGCATTGCTAAGGTATTCAATACTGTAAGGGTCAGGGCCGGATTTACCTATACGCCAACTACGCCGTGGCGTAGGGCCCACAGCTGGCAAGGGCCCACAAAAATTGAACAAATAGCTTTTTTTAAATTAAATTTTAAAAAAAAACGCTGGCTGCTGCCGCGGCAGCATGGACTGTCCCGCGGGGCCCCCTCTGCTGCCGCGGCAGAATGGACTGTCCCGCGGGGCCCCCTCTGCCCGGCTGAGCCTCTCCGTGCCGGCTTTGAGAGGCGCGAAGGGAGAGTGTCTCCCTCGCGTCTCTGTTAAGCCCGCAGGGGCAGATGGGAAATTTCCCATCAGCCCCTGCGGGCTTAACAGAGACGCGAGGGAGACACTCTCCCTTTGCGCCTCTCAAAGCCAGCACGGAGAGGCTCAGCCGGGCAGAGGGGGCCCCGCGGGACATTTGACCCTATTTAATCACTTGTATGAGAACAATTCCTAAACAAACAGTATTGGCATACACCAAAATTCAGTCTTCTTGCCAGGATCAAAATAAAGCATGATAATAAGCTAGCAAGACGTTTTTAACTCAGCAAAAGCATCTGTATTTTTCTTTTTCCATTCCAGCACCTGTTCTTTTTGGCGAGATTTCAAATGATTGTGTAATCATAGCTAGCTGTGGCATGAATCTGCCATCGTTGTTGGTAAGACCTAACAAACTCCACATTTCCATTTGTGGGCATGAAAACCTTTTAAATGATGTTCCCTGTAAAATAGTTATCTCCAAGTTATAATGCCTTGTTCAATGTAATTTCAGTTTGTTCAATGTAAACCGCAGCAAAAACCACAAAACAATACCCATTATTCACACGCACACGCGAAACAACCACCATATTGGACACTTTTATACAAATAACCATCCTAGATCAAATTTACATAGACTAATTCACATAAAACAAACAAACCCACTTCAAACACCCAAGGGAACATGCTCTAACAACACATCATCCCTCTCATGCATTCTTATCAACGCACGCTCGATGAAAAATAAGCTACCTATATTTAATGACTTAATATCGGACTTAAAACCAGACATATTATGCATTACAGAAACCTGGCTCTCAGATACCGACTCAGTCTATATAAACCAACTTAATAAAGAAGACTATGACACTTTCTATAAACATAGAACTAATAGAAAAGGCGGAGGTGTATTAATGATGACAAAAAAGGCACTATGTGCTAAGACAATCCAATCCAATATTTCTAACAACATAGACACACTATTAATAAAAATTGGCCTCATGAAACTCTGCTTAGTATATAGACCCCCAGACCAAAAACCAGACTGCCTTGACTCTTTTATTGAACTCCTCAGCTCCTCAACTGAACAGCACCCTATAATTATGCTAGGAGATTTTAACCTTCCCTCGCTACCAACATCGGAATCTAAATTATTCTTTGACACTATCTCAGACATGGAATATCATCAAATAATAAACACATCGACACATATCAAAGGTGGAACTTTGGATCTTGTCCTTCTCCCCAATTCACTCGTCAAACTAATCAACCCAAATTCAGTTGAATGTACCCAGATACCCTGGTCAGATCACCACATTATCAAACTAAACTTTACATATCCATCTTCTAGCACCAACAATCACAACAGAAATGCCCCTATCACAAGATTTAAAAAGTTTAACAATGATGAATTTATCGACTTAACAATCCCCCACCTCATAACAACGGCGACAAATCTAGATGACACTGTCAGAAACTGGCATGACACCATCTTCAATGCAGCCAAAACTAATCAAATACACAAAAAGAGCACCTACTCTGACACTAACACCAAACCTTGGTTCAATACCACACTAAAACAAATGAAAAGGAACCTTAGAAAACTAGAACACAACTGGCGTAAATCTAAATTGACGATACACAAAGAAATATACAATAATCACCTCACTAAATACAAAGAAACCTTGGACAGCACAAAAAAAGAATATTATGCCAAAATACTCTCAAAATCATATAACAGACCAAGAGAGTTATTCTCCATTGTCAGAAATCTAACCAACTCTCAAACCACAGACGGCGAAATTACTGACATCTCAGTTCAAACTCTAGCCCACCATTATCAAAACAAAGCAAAAATGCCATCAATGTCTATAGACATTAACAACACGCCACACCAACATTTAGATGAATGGTCAGAGTTCCATCCCGTAACTAAAGAGACACTAAAAAAGATCATCACCGGTCTCAACACCACAACATCTTACCTAGATCCATGTCCAGTAACATGGATAAAAAACACACTACCAATTTTATTACCCTACATTCTCTCAATAGTAAACCTCTCTCTTACACAAGGCTACCTCCCACCAACTCTCAAACACGCACAAATACGACCAATCCTTAAAAACAGCAAACTGGATAAAACACTCCCTACATCATATAGACCCATCTCAAGCATACCATTCTTGGCCAAAATAATAGAAAAAGTAGTTCAATTACAGACACAAGATTTTCTAGACTCATCTTACCCTCTTGATGAGCAACAGTATGGCTTTCGGCCCCGCCATGGAGTGGAAACACTCCTCACAGTTTTAACAGATGCGCTCCTAAGAGGAATTGACAACAATAAACGGGCATTCATTCTACTTTTCATCGACATATCAGCAGCATTCGATAGCGTACACCACACAATAATGCTCAATAACTTGAAACAAATAGGATTAAAATCCACAGTACATAAATGGTTCTCATCCTACCTAAATGATAGAACGCAAAATGTAAGAGTTGGAAATCAAAACTCAACCACATACAAGCAAGAAATTGGTCTACCACAAGGTTCAGCGCTGTCAGCACTACTATTTAATATTTACATAAAACCAGTCTGCAACATTTTCAAAAGTTTTGGAGTGCGATATCATCTATACGCAGATGATATTATGATGTATATTCCATTTACAATTCCCAACCTACCGCTTCAACACCTATCGGACTGCTATAATGAAATCACAACTTGGCTAAAAGCACAAAACCTCCATATCAATCACACTAAAACAGAAGTTCTCATTGTGACCAAGAACAGATCCTATACTCCTCCGTCACATATAAGACTTCAAAACCAAGAAATCAAAATAAAAAAGGAAATAAGATATCTAGGTGTTATACTAGATACACACCTCACGATGGAAACACACATCAGCAATACCATAAAGAAAATCTATTTCAAACTCAAAACCCTCAAACAACTTCGTCCACTACTTTTTACACAAGACTTTATCAACATAATCCAAGCCACCATAACCCCACATTTTGACTTTGCCAATCTAATACTAATAGGCATAGCAAAACAAAGCATTAAAAGATTGCAATTAGCACAAAATGCAGCAGCCAGAATCACATTGAAAATTAACTCCCTCCAACACATATCACCTATACTAGCCTCCCTTCACTGGTTACCAATTCAAAGTAGAATAATCTACAAAACAATAATAACATCATTCAAGGCCTTATATGACCTGGCCCCATCCATGATATGCAACTTAATACAAAAAGAACCATCTAAGTCTACACACAGAAAAGGGCAATTAAACAGACTGAAAACCCCGAAAGATTTTACAAAAGCCCATAAATCAACAAACAATAGAGCCTTTTCCCATATCGCCCCTACAATCTGGAATTCCCTCCCAGAGGAGCTACGAAAGTTAACAGAGATAATGGATCTCCGCAAGAAATTAAAAACCTATCTGTTTACTAAACATTATAATACAGATAATTCATTATCTACATTAGACAAAGGTTAAAGAGCTAATCGGATTGATCCAAGCAAAAGCCCTTTAACCCACACAGATAGCACTCACCCTTGATATATTCATATATAAACTTGTACATAGTTTACACACGGTTTGGTATTATATCGCACTGTTTATTCTACATTTAATATGATGTTCCTTGTAAATACATTCTGTTATATCTCAATGTTCCATGTAAAACAAACTTGCTTTGTTAATTGTTGTTAACTGTAAACCGCAACTGAACTTGGGAAGATGCGGTATAGAAATGTAAAATAAATAAATAAATAAATAAATAAACCGCACTGATGCAGAATAGCGCGGTATATAAGAGAATTAAATAAATAAATAAATAAATAAAAATAAATAAATGCCCATCACTTTCTTAGGGTCTGCAGAAATCTTCATCCTTGGAAACTATCTGTCTTAAAAATCTGTCTCCAGTCTTAACCCCCCCAGCCCATTTCCAGTCCCAACCCCCCCAGCCCATTTCCAGTCCCAGCCCCCCCCCCCATCGGCTCAAGTAAACTTTAATAAAAAAAAATAAAACGCTGGCCGCTGCCGCCGCGGCAGCATGGACTGTCCCGCGGGGCCCCCTCTGCCCGGCTGAGCCTCTCCGTGCCGGCTTTGAGAGGCGCGAAGGGAGAGTGTCTCCCTCGCGTCTCTGTTAAGCCCGCAGGGGCTGATGGGAAATTTGCCCTCAGGCTTGTCGGGAGGGAGTTCCATAGAGTGGATGCCAGTAGTGATGGTGCTCTTTTTGAGGTTGTTTGGTTTTGTGATAGCCTGCAGGCGTGCTGATCATGTTGTCATTATTGGATCTTCTTGGTCTGTTGCTGATATCTCTTGTTATAACATTTTGGAGTACGTCTGCTGAGAGATGGTGAATGACTTTGAAGATGATCATAATTGTTTAGTATTTGGCTCTTGCCATCATTGGGAGCCAGTGCAGTTGTTGTAGGACAGGAGTGATGTGCTCGGTTCTTGGTGTGTCTGTAATGATGCGTGCTGTGGTGTTTTGTATCATCTGTAGTGGGTGGAGTGTCTGCTGAGGAAGGCCTTCATATAGTGAATTTCCATAATTAAGCAGTGGTGTAATGAGTGCTTGGCACACTGTGTGGAAGTGGTCCTGACGGAGCATTGGTTTGATTTGTCTGATTGTTTTCAATCATTGATAGGCCTTGTTTGCAGTTTTGGTGATGTGAAATTTCAGGTTCAGCGCTCTGTCTAGTATGATGCCCAGATACTTAACTTCTTCTGTGACTACTATGTGTTTGTCTAGGATGCTGATAGTTTGTGGAGGTATGAAGGTGGGGCTCCTAGTGACGAACATTGCCTCAGTTTTATCATAGTTGACCATTAGGTTGTTGGCTATGAGCCAGTCATTCATTTCTTCAAGGCATTTGGTTATTGTTGTGGTGTTTAGTACTTGTAGGTTGATTGGAGCGTACACCATGATGTCGTCAGCATAAATGTGATCGTGAAGTTTGTGGTGTTTGATGATGTTGCATATGGGCTGTATGTAGATGTTAAAGAGCATTGATGATAGGGCTGAGCCCTGAGGTATTCCCTGCATGACGGGGAATTGTAGTGATTTCTTTTGGTCGCATTTGACTTGTTGCGTTCACCCTTCCAAGTATGATGTAAACCACTTCAGGGTGTTATTGCATAGTCCTATCTGTTGTAAGCATTGCAATAGCTTGGTGTGGGACACAGTGTCGAAGGCCGCCGAGATGTCCATGAACACTAGCAGGAAGCCATTTTTTATGTTGTCCATGCCTCTTAGGAGATTGTCAAAGAGGGAGGTGAGTAGTGTTTCCACGCCGTGTTGGGGCTTAAATCCATGCTGGTGTATGTCCAGTGGGGCATTTATATCAATATGGTCCTGAAGTTGCCTTTGCACTGCCTTTTCCACGATTTTTGCAAGGAATGGCAGGCTGGAGATGGGACAGTATGATTTTGGTTCGGAGTGGCTCAGATTGCTACTTTTAAGTATTGGTCGTATCATTGCATGTTTTAGGGGTTTTGGCAGGTATCCTTGTTGGAATGAATCTTTGACGATTTTTTGAATGTGATAAGAAAGTTAGTTTTTTGTAGCTTTGAGCCATGTCACTGGGCATGGGTCTGACGGTGAAGTTGTTGTGTTTAGTCCAGATATAATGTCTTCTACTTGCTACTTTGTTGGTATGTTGAAGCTCTCCCATGTTTGATGTTGCTCTTTTATCGTGTAGTTGTTTGTTTGTGGTGTAGTAGAGCATATTTGGTTAGTGTTTTCTGACTTCATGTAGTCTGCATATTTTTGTGGGTCAAGATGGTGGGTGCTTTGTTGCGTGTCGTCCTTGGTGAGCTTTTGGACAATGCTAAAGAGTTCTCTTGGTCTATTAGTAGATTTCATAATTAGGTTGGTATGGTGTTGCTGTTTACGCTCATTTATTAGGTTGTTATATTCCCGTTGTTTGTCTCTGTATTGGGTTAGGTGGTTGTGTGATTTGTTCCGTCTCCATTTTCTTTCCAGGCTTCTGAGTGTGCGTGTTGCAACTCTGATTTCATGTGAGTACCATGGGGCGTTGGATCTCTTGCGTGCTTGTGGTTCTTTGATGGCTGGGGCAGATGCTGCGTTGGATATTATTGTGTTCCATTCTTCTATGTTAAGGTCAAGAGTGTCGTGTTCCTGTTGAAGTTGTGGGGTGATTTCATTTATGAATGAGTCTCTATTAAATGTTTTGAACCATCTGGTTGTTCTTTCATCTTCTTTGCGTTGGGCGGGGTTGCTCAGGGTCATGGTGAATTCAATCACATGGTGGTCTGACGAAGGGACTGGCATGATTGTTGGTTTTGTGTTCTTGTTCTGTTCCACTAATTGCATTGGCATGGAGATCATGCCCGGAGTTGTACCATGCTGGTGCGTTGGGGCTTTAATTGTCTGGAAGTATTTTAATGATTCCATGGCTTTTAAGAATGTTGCGGTTTCTCTGGTAGGTGCGGATGTTAGGTTGTAGTCTCCTAGTGCGATGAGAGGTTTGCATCTTCTGTTATGTGTGCATATCATTTCGATTACTGTGGATAGGTGTTCAGTTGTGGTTCCAGGTGGTCTGTATGTGAGGGAGATGCTTAGGTACTTGTTGGCTATAGTGAGTGTGTTAGATTCGATTGTGTTAGTGGTGGTGATTGTTTTGAATCTGTATTCTTTTCTGGTAAATATTAATACTCCTCCTCCTCTCTTTTGTGTTCTGATGCAGTTAAATGCAGAGTATCCTGTTGGGGTTACTTGGTTTAATATGACTTGGTCTGAGTCATCTAGCCAGGTCTCAATGATGCATATTATGTCCAGTTTCTTGTCATGGATGAGGTCAAGGATGGTATATGGTTTGTTCCTGATAGATCTGGCATTTAGAAGAGCACACCTGATGTTTTTTGTTATGATTGGGCTTGTGTGTTCGTTATTTGTGTGGTGTGTGGGTGTATTACGTGTGGCATTGTATGGTTTGTGGGCTGTATGCTTTGGTTGTTGGCGTTCCTTGGCTAGGTGTGATGCCAGTGTGTATCTAGGTTGGGTGGTATGTAGATTGATCAAGGGGATTTGCTCGTTGAGTCTGATGCTATGTGTGCAGGGTGCGAACATATGGAGGAGTGTGAGGTAGGCCATGAGGTAGTGGGTAGGGGAGTGCATTTTGTAATTTATAATTTTACTGACCTGGGATTAGATTTGTGGTTTACTGATCTGGGTTCAGCTTGATTTGGGTCATATAGGTGTAGTTCTGCATTGGTAGTGATATCTTTACTCTGTGTGTAGTGTTACTTGTGGTTGGTTAGCAGCCTAGCATGAGGTAGTAGTGGAGTTAATAGAGTTAATAGGCTATGCAGCTTGAGTTGTTTTACAATGCAAACAGTGGGTAAATTGTGTTTAATTTAGGATTTGTTATCTGACATTAATCATGGCAATTTTTTGATATATGTGGCGCGTGTTTCCATGTTAATGACGATGCTAAGGTATGCAGGTGCTAGTAGTGGTAACTGCTGCTCCATGCTGGGCCCAATAGCCTGACTCTCCATGAGGCTTTGGACAGTGGAGCCTGTGGGTGTGGCTGTTTGTGCCCCTGTTGGCCGATGCTCTAGGGGAGTGCACATGTTTATGTTGTATGTGCTCTGTAAGGTAAAATATAGGGACATGGTCTGCAGGAGTCACAGCTGGGGCTGGGGCTTGAACCTGTGACCTTCTGCCCTTGAACACACTGGCTGTGTGTACTGTACCAAACTGTTGCCACAGAGGCAGGTTGTTCCCTGGGGATACCATGACTGTTCTTCAGACAGACCTTGTCTGTTGCACTGCACGCCACCCACCTAAACAGGGCTTGGCCTTGGTCTTCTGGGGCAGATGCCACTGCCCCCTCCACCACCAGCACCCCTCCACCAGCATGCTGACATGCCCTTATGCCAGTGGTGCTGGTGGTGTGCAGTCACAGGCCATCCAGTGTGCCGGTAGGCGGCTGCCTATGGTGTGGGGTCTGGGGTAGGGGTGCCTACATAGACATCCATGCTTCCCCCCAGCACCACCTGCCAATGTTATGTGCCTTTTGGGCTACCTGCTGGGTACTGTCCCCTGGGACACTGTGGGACACACACTCGTGTGCATGTTTGGCCTTGGTCAGTTGCTGTCTTGTTGATTTTCCATTTCTGCCTTCCTATGTGCCACCTAGGCATCTGCCTAGTTCACCCTGTGCCCTAGATGCCCCACTGCATGTCCTGCCTGCAGCCCCCTGTACCCCATTTGCAGCATCACCATAGTGCCCTATCAAACTTGGGCACTGTGCTTTTGCTGCACATGTAGTACTACTATCACTTTTCTTGGGCTCCCTGCCTTTGCTGTACATTGCTGACACTTAACTGGTTTCTCTCTCCTTCAAATGTGCCTCTAATGCCAGGATTTTACTCGCATTAATTTTCGGACCTTCATTTCACAGCGTTAGTGTATCAGTAGCCTCTCCTCGCCCACTCCCCACCCATTGACCCCTTCTCTCCACTCTCTCTCTGCGGGCCTTAAAGCTGCCGGGGTCGTTATCGCGCGATAACGTTACTTTATTGCGTGATAACGTCACTCATCGCACAATAACATCACTTATCGCAGTTTAGTAAACATACCCCTTAGACTTTAGGAAAACTAATTATGCCAAGATGGGACAATACCGCAAAGAGCGTTAGTGGGATGGGAACAGCTGAGGGATATATCAAAACAGTGGGCAAAACTGAAAGGGGACATTTTAAGGGCAACAAATCTTTATGTTAGGAAGGTAAATAAATGTAAAAGGAAAAGGAGGCTGCTATGGTTTATTATTTATTTATTTATTTATACATTTTTCTATACCGCCTCTTCCAGAGATCAGAGGCGGTTTACAGGTAACAAAACGTTAATAATAGCAAGCTATTATTTTTACAGGGAACGATTGTAGAACATTTTAAAAATTTAACTCTTAACATGAAAACAGGCTGAACTGGTGGTAAATTAATGCCGCGCCCTATAACTAATTACATTCAAAATTACATCAGGTAACTATTCACATAAGTGGCAAACAAATATATTTGAAGTTGGGTGATCTAGGTGGCATTATAGCTGTATAAGACGTGTGGGTGTGTGCTTTGTCTAAGTAGGATCAGAGTATGGTTGTTGGTCAGTGCTGGTCTGTGAATTCTGAACATCATCATGTTGAAGGGAGTGATAGTGCTGGGTAAATAGATAGGTTTTTAGTTCCTTTCTAAATGATTGAAGGTCTTTAATTTCTCTTAACTCGACTGGGAGCTTGTTCCACAATGTAGGAGCGAAGAACGAGAAAGCAGTGTTGTTTGTCTTCCGCCTTGTCTTTCGAATGGTATCCGGAACTAGCAACATGTGTAGCTTCACTCTTCTTCTTGACGTGTTTTCATGTGGGCTATTGATAAGCGTAGACAGGAATGACAGTGATAAATTATTAAAGATCTTGAACATAGTAACTAAAGATTTATAGGTAATTCTGCATGAGACCGGTAGCCAATGTAGGGCATAGAGAATAGGAGATATGTGGTCTGTTACTTTCGTTTTGTAAATGATCCTTGCTGTGACATTTTGGGCTAATTGTAGAGTGTATAGGTTTTTCTTAGAAGTTCCTTGAAGAATACCATTGCAATAATCTAAATGAGGTGTTATTAGAGTTTGGGCCACAGTTCTGAAGTCGGTGCTATCTATCGGTCGTAACTGTTGGATTGTCCTTATTTTAAAGTATATTGCTTTAGCAGCTTGTTTTATGTGTTGAGTAAGGCTGAGCGTCCTGTCAAGCATGACTCCTAGATACTTGACTTGCCTTAACTGGTAGGGAGATGTTTCCGATGTTGATTTCTGTCGGTGGGGTGTAGTTCGTATTTCTTGTTACAAATAGTACTTCCATCTTTTTGAAATTAATATTCATGTTCATTGATTTCAGCCACAATTCCGCTTCAGTTAGGCAGCAGGATATATTGTAATATTCAGGGTTGGATACATCGAAAGATGAGTACATCATAATGTTGTCTGCATAGATGTGATAATTTATCTTGTAGCATTGAAATATGGTACAGATGGGTTGAAGGTACAGATTAAACAGTAGTGCAGAGAGGGCGGAGCCTTGCGGGATGCCCTGTTCTTGTGGAAATGGCAACGATGCGACTTGATCTATTTGTACATATTGGGTCCGGCTAGTGAAATAGGATTTAAACCAATCAAGGGTTTTATCCTTAATGCCTAGTTGGGAGAGTCTGTAGATGACTGTGGCATGGTTTACATTGTCGAATGCCGAGGGAATATCAAGGAAAATGAGAATGAAGGCTCACTTGGTATTATCAATGCCTCTGATGATGGTGTCGAATAGTGCTAATAGGAGGGTTTCGACACCATGATGTGGGCGGAATCCGTATTCTTGCTTATCTAATGGTGCTGATGAGTCTATATAGTCCTGCAATTGAATCTGTACAACCTTCTCGATAATCTTAGTGAGAAATGGAATGGTTGCAATGGGGCGGTATGAAGAGGGGTCATTGTTGTCTAGTGCTTTGTTCTTTAGCAATGGTCATATTGCTGACCTTTTGAGGTCTTCTGTTATGCATCCTTGTTGAAGTGATTGATTCACTATGTTCAGCAAGTCCGGGGCGAGTTCTGTTTTTGTTGCCTTTATCCATGCCACTGGGCAGGGATCTATCAGAGAGATTGTAGCATTCAGTTTGGAGATTATCTGGAGCAGTTGTTTGTTTGTAATAGGGTGGAAGGCACTCCATTCAATGTGGTTGTTATCTGGTTCCCAAAAGAAGTAGCTGAAAAGGTGAAGAGAAAGAGGGAGGCCTTCATGAAATACAAGAGATCACAGAGAGAGGAAAAAAGGCATCTGTATTTGTAAAAACTTAGAGAAGCTTGCAAAGTAGTCAGGAAAGTAAAGGTACAAAAAGAAGAAGAAATAGCCAATGCAATAAAATACGGATTTTTCAGATATGTTAGTGAGAGGAGGAAGAGCAAAAGTGGCATTGCCAGACTCAAGGGTGCAGGGGAGGAAAATGCAGAAACTGATGAGGATAAAGCAGAATTGCTTAACAAATATGTCTGTTCTGTATTCACAGATGAAGGGCCAGGAGCAGGACCTCAGAAAACACCCACACATAGGAACAGAAGCGATGGGGATCTCAAACGATTTTCAGAAGACTGTGTTCGTGAGGAAGTAGCTAAACTAAAAGTAGACAAAGCCATGGATCCAAGAATACTGAGGGATTGGGGTTCTAGCAGCTACACTGACTGACCTTTTCAATGCCTCTTTGGAGTCAGGAGTGGTGCCAGAGGACTAGAGAAAGGCACAAAAATGGATGTAAGTTCGACATTGAGAACTGCAGGTAGGTTAGTCTCACCTCTGTGGTCATTAAATTATTGGAACAGCTACTAAAAGAGAGAATAGTGAGGTTTCTGGAGCAGAGGCAGGTCTTGTCAGATAAATCTGATTGATTTCTTTGACTGGGTGACCAGGGAGTTGGACCAAGGGAGCACCCTAGATGTGGTGTATTTCGATTTCAGTAAAGCCTTTGACACCATTCCGCAGAGGCAACTTATAAAGAAACTGAGCACCCTAGGAATGGACCCTAAAGTTACTAATTGGGTTAGAAATTGGTTGAGTGGGAGGTGACAAAGGGTACAGGTAAATGGCACTCTGAGGAGAAGGAGATTATTTATTTATTTATTTATTTATTACAGTTTCTTATATACCGCGCTATTTAGAATCAGCGCGGTTTACATCATAACAACAACGACCATAACGACAAACTGTCAGGTTTTACATTGAACAGGAGTACAAACTTGGATAACTGGGTTAACTATATACATAATCTATCTACACTGCAGTGTGAGGGCATTTCTAGATTGGGTCATTTCTTGGAGGGGAAATCTAGTTCAGTTGCTGTCTGGGAAGTATTGGCAGAAAAGGTATGTTTTGAGAGCCTTCCTGAACTGATATAGATTGGTAATGGCTCTAATGTTGGGGGGTAGGGTGTTCCAGCATTTTGGGCCATAAAAACTGAATGCCCTGTTTGTGGTGTTCGTGTTGGACTTTATCGAAGCCTTTGGTATACCAGTGGTGTGCTGCAGGGATCTGTCCTTGTTCCAATTCTTTTTAACATCTTTGTTAGTGATATTGCAGAAGGACTATTGGGTAAGGTTTGCTTGTTTGTGAATGATACCAAAATCTGCAGTAGAGCAGACACCCAGGAAGAAATAGATAACATGAAGAGGGAACTCACCAAGCTTGAAGAATTGTCTAGAATTTGACAGCTGAAATTTAATGCTAAAAAATGCAGGATCGTGTATTTGGGTTGCAAAAATCCAAAGGAGCGGTGTAGGAGATTAGATACTTCTCTCCACGAAAGAAGATATGGCCAGCAGGAAAAAAAGAGGCAATAATGCCTCTGTCTAAGTCTCTGGTGTGACCTCATGCATACTTTAGAGGAAAGATGGGATGGGGAGAAATGATAGAGACATATAAATACCTCTGTGGCATAAATGCACAGGAGAGTCTCTTTCAATTGAAGACAAGCTCTGCTACAAGGGCACACAGGATGAGAGTGAAAGGGAATTGACAGGAGCAATATGTGGAAATATTTCTTTATGGAAAGAGTGGTAGATGCGTGGAATAGTCTGCCAGTGGAGGTGGTGGAGACGAGGTCAGTATGAGGCCGATTCCATACTGGCCGTCTAGCCCCTGTATGACTGACAGAATCTGGGCATACAGAGGTAGACCCGATTCTGATCCCGTGGGGACTAGATATTTCTTCGGGACCAGAATAGGGTCTACGGCCTGGAAATGCAGGCCAGGCCCTGATTCTGATCGGCCGCATGCCCAGTGCACATACCCGGCTAACTCAGTTAGGCTCCTGAATGGAGTCACAGTGCCACGGTGTCACATCACCATAGCAGTGCGGCTCCATTCAGGAGCCGTGATCCCCAACCAACAGCGACACCATCCTTTCCCCACAGTCAACCCCCAATCTGGCCTCCCATGTCCAGGGTCAGGCTGTGGGAATCCCCCTGCACCTCCACCTTCTGTCTCTACCCGGCGCCAATGGTCCCCCAATGTCCAGGAAGACTTATTCCACCTACAAGGTGGAATAAGTCCCCCGTCTCCATGGCTGACACCAGACATACAGGGCCGACCTCAGAATCGGCCCTGTATGTCCAGGGTTGCTCTCTGCCCACTGCCTGCCCTCCTCCACCTCTGTCTCGCTCTCTCCCTCCCACAAACAGAGCTCCCCATACAAATCGCCTGTTCGTATGGGGAGCTCTGTCCCCGGCAGGCTGCCCAGCTATATAGTGGGTCTGAACATCCAGATCGGATGTCCAGACTTACTAAACGGAGTTCAGAATGACCCCCTATCTGAATTCAAAAAAGCATGAGACAAACACAGAGCATCTCTAAAGGTATAAAGAGGACTATTGTAGTTGATATGGAACAGCAGTCTAGACAGGCAATGTGGTCTTTTTCTGCTGTCATGTTTCTGTGTTTCTGTGACTTAAACATCCAGCTATGTCTTTCTTGATCCCTATGACTGATATATAAACATCAACGTTCCTGCAGAGCTGCACAGGAGTCCTCCACTCATGCTGCCGTTCGTAGGGGAGGTGCTGTGATACTGACAGCAGCGTGGGTGGAGGACTGCTATGCAGCATCACGGGAACATCACAGATTGGAATCATGTCCTTGATATGCAAGGACTGATCTGAGTGAATCCTCAAAGACTGACTTAAGTTAAAGCAACAGGTCAACTAGATAGAAGTGAGTAGCATGAACTTGGCTACAAGAAGATAGCCTGCCATCCTTACAGAAAGAGGTTATTACTCAGTCAAGGCCCCTAGCTGACCAATAACCTCGATCTTCATTTGTAATCATTACAAAGATGTGTCAGCATATAATTAAATGAAGATTTACTTCACAGTTGACTTGGGCATTGCAAACCCAAACGTTGCTAAGCTAGCTGAAATGAGATGACATAATGTAAATCTGTTCCAAAAGTTGTTTTATGTCCTCAGGTGTTGGCAAGACTTCAAAAATACCAGTCTGCATCATGGAAATCTTTTCTAATGGCTCACAAATCACATATTTCCCTTTAAAGCTGTACATTTTCATGCTGGGTTGTCTTTGGGCTTGATTCACCTAACTTGAGAACTTTACAGTCAAAAGTTATTTCCAAATCTAATGAATACAAAATAATCATATCTTTAATCAGCCAACTAGGATATGGTTGAAATTTTTCTTAAATCCAGCTGGCTAAGCTAGCTAGACTTAAGTCCGCTAACCCTGCACATGTGATCCAATGCATAAAACCTTCACTCAGGGGTATGTTTACTAAACCGTCCTAACGTGCGCTCTGCAACATTATCGCGCGATAAGGTACCTTATCACAGGATGATGGCGCTTTTTAAGGCGCACAGGTACCATATCGCGCGATAACACGTGCTGTGGCACAAACGAGCGCTGAAGGCGGGGAAAGGCTCCCGGAGGGCGGAGGAAGGCTCCCCAGGGGCGGAGAAAAGGGGTCAATGGGTGGAGAGTGGGAGGGGAGAGGCTCCCCGCACAATAACGATGTGAAATCCGAGGCCAAAACTAACGCCAGTGAAAACCTCGCGTTAGAGCTGATTTAAAGGGAAAAGAAACCATTTCCGTCAGCAATGTACAGCAAAACCAGGGAAACCTACAAAAAAGTGATGTGTGATACATGTGCACGGAACAAAAGTGCAAATAAACAGTGAAAATGACCCCAACAAAATAAAAAAAAACATTACCAAGCTGGGCAATAGTGATATTAATGGGAAACATCAAAAAGCACTCCTGAGAGAGCTCCAAAAAAAGATATGAATTTTCAAAGGGTCTACGCTCCGTCCCCATACAAGGTGACTGATCCCACAGTGCAATTGCGCTCATCAGGGTTTCCCTCTCCATTGGACAGGTTACCTATGGCATGCACATCTTCCACAACAGCAGGTCGGGCATGTCGGAATGGGCAACTGGACAGATGCTGGGAAAGGGGATAGAGAGGGCTGCAGGCGGCACATGCTGTGGTGCAGCTGGGGCACAGTGCAGACTAGGCAGATGCCTAGGTGGCACTTAGGAATGCTGAAACTGTACAGCAGCCAGACAGCAACTGATGAGGGCCCAACATGGGCACGAGAGTGTTTATCACAGTGTCACAGAGGATAGTACCCAGCAGGTACCTCCAAGGGCACAGAACATTGGCAGGCGGTGTTGAGGGGAAGCGTGGACGCCTATGCAGGCACCCCTACCCCAGAACACGCACCATAGGCAGCCGCCTACCTGCACACTGGATGGCTTGAGACTGCACACCGCCAGCACCACCAGCAGAAGGGCATGTCAGCATGGTGGCAGAGGGGTACTGGTGGTGGAGGGGGGCAGTGGCAGCTGCCCAGAGCAGACCATGGCCTAGCCCTGTGTAGGTGGGTGCCATGCACTGCAACAGACAGGCCCTGCCGGACAAACAGTCATGGTATCACCAGGGAATGCACTGTCTCTGTGGCAATATGGTGGTGCAGTGCACACAACCAGTGTGTTTGGAGGCAGACGGTCACAGGTTCAAGTCCCAGCTATGGTGCCTGCCAACCCAGTCCCCATATTTTACCCACTACTACAACATGCTAATACAGACAGAACCCTTATTGCAGATGACGTAAACATGCCCGTAACACCTACATTTTACCCTACAGAACACAGACTCCATAAACAGGCGCATTACCTAGAGCAGAGTCTCCCAAATGCCGTCCTGGAGGGCCAAACACCATTCAGGTTCCATGCTGCCTCTAATAAAGATGCCTGTGCTGCATATCTATGCACCACCCCCATGGTATGCAGATGTATCTCATGCATATTCATGAGGGACAGCATGAAAACCCGAACAGTATTTGGCACACCAGGACTGGAGTTGTGAAACTCTGCCGTAAAGCAGCAGCCAACAGGGGCAGACACACCCACACCCACAGGCTCCATTAGCCAATGCCCCCTGGAGAGGCAGGACATTGGGCCCTGCGTGCATCTCCCAATACTAGCACTTGCATACCTTAGCAATGCCACCCTACACCTGGGAATACGGTACACAGCTATCAAAAGGTTGCTATGATTACTGGCAGATAGCAATTCCTACGTTAAGCACAGTTTGCTGATTGAGCTCCATCATAGCAACCTTTCTGATGTCTATGGGGTGTGCTTCAGGTCTGGTATCTGACAGTGTTTACCACCCTGGGGAGTGACCCCCAACAGTTTTGCGTACCATATCCATGCCTGCACTGTGCCCAGGACTAGTGTGGTGGCCAGGGCTGCTAAACACCACTATAGTAGCACAATGCTGGCATAGGTGTGGGAGTGTGTGTCTGTCTATCCAGTGTGTGGTGGTTGCAAACACCCTCCACAGCCCACACTGCCAGCACTGTTGCCAGTATTGGCCTGCCAATGTGCATAATGAGGAGCAAGGTACCATGGGTATAGCCCGGACAGGGTGTCCTGGCCAGGATGCATCTGCACAGGGCATAGGGCAATGGCTGGGACATTGTAGTGCCCGGCCACCACCTGCACAGACAGGGTGGCCACAGTATGTCCTGCTGGGAGTTCACTCTCACCCTGACTGAGCAGTGACCACGGCATGGCTAGGTTCCCCCATAGTGCCCTATAATGTTTTTTTCATGTGATATTTCTGGGTTCCCTTTTGGGGCCCAATCACTGATCTATCTGCTTGGTGTGTATGCTGACATCCCAGTTCTGGGTGCATGCATCTCCTCCAGGAACATGCCCTATGGACTAGCTATCAGACCGTCTGCAGCTAGTATGTGTCTTGCTGGAACACCTTGCAGGGTGCAGCTGAGTATTTCTGGGCCTAATGTCTGTCTGCTATTGCTTTATAGATGTGTACAGAGCTGCATTGACTGCCCTGTAGGGTGTCTCTTCCCCAGCAGGACTGCGGTTGGTGGTCCCCTCTACTGCTGCCATTGCAGGGATGTAAAATGTGGATCTGTCGGTGGGAGACCCTGTTTCCCACCCTCAGCCCCAGAGGGTGAGTTCGGTGGTGGTACATAATTTGCCTATGGGTCCATAAGGGTCAAACCTGACTGAGAAATACAGATGTATCCAAAGTGTGTCTGCAGGAACTACCTATCTCACACACTAGCAGTGCTGTGGACCTGGTGCTGGGCGCCCCACCTCACCCTCAGGGTGAGCACAGTACCCGCACAATGTGACGGTGTGCAGCTACTCTGTGCCAGTAAAACACATGGTCAGTTCCCCCTACCAGGCCGAGGTGCTGTGGGGGTGCATACCCCATCTTGTGTTCATCTGTAGACGGCTGATTTGCATGTGCAGTGCATCATGGGTACGGGTGGGCTAACCCTATCCTGGTGACCACAGCAGACTGTTTGTGTGGTGACATGCCGTCCTTCTGCAGCCAGCCAGGGGCTGCTAGCAGCTGTAGCCCACTGGTTACTTCACTGCCTGTGAAGCCAGAGGTCATGGGTTCAAACCCACAGTGGGGTTATTTGATAGGGATGTCCAAAGCATTATCTATTTTTAATGTACATTAGTGCTGCCAGCAAAAACACCCTCAGCATACTGTACCCATAAGGTGCCTCAGAGGGCGCTTTATAGGGCGCCTATAGGGCACCTTATGGTTACCATCCATATAAGGTGCACTATACGGTATCCTATGGAGCGACATATAGGCTGCCCTATAGGGGACATTATAGGGTGCCGTGGCAGACAGTGCACTTTAAAATGTGCCCTCTGGGGTACCTTATGGGGTGCCTTATGCAGCACCTTATGTTACAGCGCTTTGAGAGTGCGTTTGCTAGCAGCAGTAACTAAAATGCCTCATAATGCAATATTACACATAACAGGTAGTGTCTCAGCCAGCCTTATTCATTGGGCACAGTGGGGGATTGAACCCATGACCCCTGCACCATCAGTCAGTGTCTTCACCATTGTACTGCAGCTCTGTTCCTCTGTTTGCGCATCAGCACGCCTGCTTATGCTTCCCGCGCGCGTTTCTCATGCGCTACTGTGCGCAGCGCACGATAATCACGGTTTGCAATGTTAAGACTGAAACGCCCACTCCTTATATGGCATCCTGCACACTAGCGCCGGGCGCACGTTAGGACGGTTTAGTAAACATACCCCACAGAGTTTAGTACGGGCTCACAAAAAATGTACATGCATGTTAGTATGAACATTAGAAAAAGGTGGCAGACAAGCCCCTTGTACATCAGAAAAGAAAAATAAAGGTGCTTTATGTGGGTTTCAAGTCATTCCCCTTTATCAGCACATAATGCATATTCAGTGTTATTTCAGATTATACCTTGCCTTACAACAGTCTTCATACCTTGTACATTTTTCATATTATGCTGTTTAAAAAATACAATACAAAATGCATTCATTGTTTCGCTGATAGGAGGCGGTCTACTATTGTGGATTGGAAACTGGATAAAAGCTAGAAAACAGAGAGTAGGGCTAACTGGTCAATTTTCTCAGTGGGGAAAGGTGAACAGTGGAGTACTCCAGGGATTTGGGTCCGTTGCTTTTTGACATGTTGATAAATGACCTGGAAATGGGAAGAATGAGTGAGGTGATAAGATTTGCAGATGGCACATAATTATTCCAAGTTGTTAAATCACAAAAGGATAATGGACAATTGCAAGAGAACTTTGAGAATGAGAGACTGGATATCCCAATGGCAGATGACATTTAGGGGTATGTTTACTAAACTGCGGTAAGGTAACAGCGGTAACGTTAACGCACGTTAATGTTACGTTAACGCGCATTAGATAACGTTAATGCGCATTAGTGGTGGTCTCTGGTCCCAGGGGGACACCTGTGATTGTGCAACACAGATGGGTACAGAGATGCCTTTAGCACACTACCTGGGACACCTGCCACACACTGCTAGTGATGGGGATGTGCAGCAGGACCTAGATGTAGCACCACATGTACTGTGGACCTAGTGCTGGGCAGCCATCCTTACCCTCAGGGTGAATACAGAACCTGAAAAATGTCATGGTCCGTAGCTACTCTGTGCCAGTATCTCGCACGGCAGTCCATCTTACCAGGATGTGGTAACAGAGAGCTGCAGATCCCATTTGGTTACCTGATGTAGACCACTGTTCCTCATGTGCAATGCATCATCGGTGCTGGTGCAGTTACCCTAACCTGGCACACAGAGCAGATGGTCCATGCGGTGACCTGCAGTCCCTCTGTACCCAGGCACTGCTGTACAGCAGGCCATAGAGGTATAGCCCACTGGTTCGTACAATGACCCTCGAAAATGTGTCCATGGCTTCGATCCCCTATTGATCCCCCCCCCCCCCATGCATGCCCAACACAGATACCCTACATGCCTCTAACACTCATCTTTTTGCAGAAATGTGCTGCCAGCCCAGGATATCAATGCTTGACCCAATACAAGCACTGTGGAACCTGTGTCTTTTGGGGAAACTGCTAGGTACGTATGACCTAGATTGGCCACTGTTGGAAACAGGATGCTGGGCTTGATGGATCTTGGTCTGACCCAGTATGGCAGATCTTATCTTCTTATGGTCATAAGAGATTCGCCACAGTGGGCGTCAGTCCTCTGGTCTGGCTAATTGCATCTGTCAGCTGAGTAGAGTCCGGACTGCCTGTGCAGACTGCCACCCCATGTCCTGCACTGCTACCCTTTCCTGCATTGCCCCTCTTCATGTTTGCCTCGCCTGTGCCTGATCTACATGGCAACACCCTTCCTCTGTCCACCGATCATTGTAACTATCCTGCCACCTCCGCCCCCACTGGGGGACACGTATTCCCATCGTCTGCCACCAACTGTCTTTCCAGTACTTTACATTACCAATACCCTGTGCTGTGGTACAGCTGCCCCCACCATGTTTGTCATTAGTACTGGCAGCCACATGAGATGCCCGCAGATATGGCAGGTCCAGCGGCTCCCAGCTCTCCCTCCTTCACTCACCTGTTTATTGCCTTTCCTGAGTGCTCTATCTAGTTTTAGTAAAATAAAATAAGCTACCACGCTCAATAATCAATAAGTGGCGTCCAGTGGTGGAATTCATCCCGTCCCATGTAAAAGACACAACACATTTTTTGAATATCTTGAGTGGTTTGGCCCCATGGGCTTCTTCGACTGATGTGTTATTAGTGACCTTGGATGTAGTATCTCTGTACACTAGCATCCCGCAAGCAGCTGCATTTTCAATAGTGGAGCAAACTCTACGAGATCGAGGGGATTTGGAAGAGAAACAGATATTATTTTTACTTCAATTGGCGCACTTAGCTATTTATAAGAATTTTTTTGTATTTGAAGGGGTAATTTATCTACAAACAGCAGGAGTAGCTATGGGGGCGACATGTGCGCCCTCCATCGTGAATCTCTATATGGGAGAGTTTGAAAAAGCTTGGATAATGACATCCCCATATAGGGACCATATAAAAGCTTGGAAATGTTACGTCGATGACGTATTTATGTATTTTTCCAATGGGTAAATCAATGTGACCCTTGTATTAAATTTACACATATTTTCCATAGTGATAAGATAACTTTTTTAGACTTACAGATTAGCAGAGGAGTTACGTCTTGGGAGACCTCCGTACATAGGAAAGATACGGATCGCAACACCTTTTTACACTATGAAAGCGCGCACCCCAAGCAATTAAAAGAAAGTTTACCACTGTCACAATTTTTGAGATTCTGAAGAAATTGCTCTAACATAGGGGATTTTAAGAACAAATCCAAGCAACTGATAAAGAATTTTGAAGAACGAGGATATCCCTCGCAGATAGTTAAACGGGAATATACAAGGGCCCTTTATAATGATCGGGAGCAATTGCTCACAGGGCTCACAGGGCGAAAACAGAAGGATGTCAGGGGAAGCGATCTTGACCATGTTAATCTTATCACCAAGAATTCTCCTATGAGTGTAGTAATACAAAGAACTATAAGGAAATATAGTAATGTCCTGAATATGGTACCAGGGTTACAAAATAAAAAGATTTGTTGTGTTTGGCGCAGGAACAACAATCTGAAGGAGAGATTAAGTCCAGCTATATTACGCCCTTTGATTTCTAAAACAGTAAGTGAAAATATGGGCCATAAAAAATGTGGTGAATGCAGGATATGTGATATTGCGATGGGAGTCCAAAGTTTCACGCACAAAGGAACCACTTATGAGTTGAAGAAACAAACATCATGTGTATCAACTCACGTTATATATGTCATCATGTGTCCTTGTGAGTTGCTCTATATTGGAAAAACCATTCGATCATTCAAGACTAGAATGGGAGAGCATTGTAGCCGCTTAAAATGTAAAACAGTGGAAGCACCGATAGTACAACATTGCGTTTCTAAGGAGCACATTTTTGAACAACTAAGGTGCTTCTGTATAGACAAAGTGGAATTCGGTTCCCAGGGAAAATCAGTTGAACAGACGCTGTTGTTTAAAGAACAGAAATGAATATTTGATTTAAATACAGTAGTTCCATCTGGGTTGAATGTAAAACAGGATTGGTCTGCTTGTTTATGAAACATTAGGCTGGAGATATGGAGTTAGATTTAAATACATTTTCAAAACAGGCCAAGTTTGATCATTATAAAGGAAAATAAATATATGAGAGATCCACCTTGTCAGAAGGCTTCAATTGAAGTGACTTCTATAGATTTTTGACGTCATCAGTAAGAGTGAAGCAGTAATCAATACGCACACAAGCTGATGGTTTAAAAGGAAAGAGCTATAGTGCAGTCCACATGCGCAGCGTTTCCAGCTGAAAGAAAAGTTTTGACTACATGTCCTTTCCAAGAATATTGGAGATATGCGGGCAGCATCAGGTGGGATCTTTATGTCATCTCAATGATATAATCACATAAATACAATGTGGTGAATAAGTTGGATGAATACATTTTCTGTTTTTAATTATTCCTTAGTGTTATATAAGGAGGCAATTCCCTGAAGAAACCAGAGGCAGTGAAACGCTTAGGGCGCCTTAGTTTGTGGCGTCGGATTTTGCCGAGAGAGACAGAGAGAAAAATGAACAGCAACATATTTGAGTCGTTAAGTACTCAGTTTTTGTAAAGAAAAAGATATATGGTGGTAATAAGTAAAAATAACAAAAAGGAACACAAACTACAGAAGGTCGTTGATGTTAAAACTAGCACAACAAGAGGACTGGTATCTAGTCCATAAACGTAGTGCTGAGAGTTTGTCTGAGACCTTGTTCCTACGGAAAATGTATATAATATTCTGGCTTAAAACTTTGAGAGCCACTTATTGATTATTGAGCATGATAGCTTATTTTATTTTACAAAGAGTACCCGCTTGTAAAAAGTGACCAGGATAGCTATCTAGTTTTAGGGCTACATCTGTCTCTGTTCCACACAGGTCATGCATGTCATCCTCAGGTACCTTGCAGCCCCTAGGGCACACTAACCTAGGGCACCATAACCTTGTTAGGTCACCTTGACCTATGGTTCCATAGCCCAGGGTGCCTTCTGCAGTGCCTTGTCCAGGGGTGCCTAATAAGGCGCTTAGCCTAAGAGGCCCTATAGGGCGCCTTATGGGGCGCCTTACAAGGCACTTTACTAGGCAACTTATAGGGCACCTTATAAGGTACTTTACTAGGCATCTTATATGGCACCTTACTAGGCACCTTACTGGGCAGCTTATAAGGCACCTTACTAGGCACCATACAAGGCGCCTTACTAGGCACCTTATAAGGTGCCTTATAAGGCACTTTACTAAGACCCTAAAAAGGCACCTTAGAAGGCATTTTACTGTGCAACTTATAAGGCACCTTACTGGGCACCTTATTGGCACCTTACTGGGCACCTTATAAGGCACCTTACTAGACACCATATAAGGCGCCTTATAAGATGCTTTGCAATGTTCCTTGTAAGGTGCCTTACAAGACGCCTTGTAACGCTCGTTAGTCTAAGGCACCTTGTAACGCTTGTTAGTTGCTACAGCTTGCTGTAACGATGCAACGCCCACGCCTTTATATAAGCATCTCTACCTCTACCGCGGAACCTAATGCGAATGACATTACCGCAGTTTAGTAAACATACCCCATTATCAAAATAGCCACAAAGGGGGAAGCAATCATATTGGGTGACTTTAATCTACCCGATGTGGATTGGATTACTCCTTCTGCAAATCTGGAAAGAAGAAAAAAATTGTGGATGCTCTGCAAGATGCGTTACTTAGACAAATGGTGATGGAACCAACAAGGGAAAGCTCAACGCTGGATTTAGTGCTCACCAACAGTGATAGCGTGTCGAATGTCTGGGTGGGTGCACCTGTGAGCAGCAGCGATCATCACACGGTCTGGTTTGAGATAAAAAAAACAAGGTGCAGTCCAACTATAGCAAGCTCAAAGTCCTAAACTTCAAAAACACTGACTTCAATAAAATGGCCATGTACCTAAAGGAGGAGCTGACAGGGTGGAAGGAGATAAGGGATGTGGAATTGCAATGGGCTAAACTAAAGGTGGCAATAAAAGGGGCACAGATAAATATGTAAGAAAAGTAAATAAAAACAAAAGGAGAAGGAAACCTATTTGGTTTTCCAAAGAAGTGGCTGCTCAAATAAAGGCAAAAAGCACAGCTTTCGCAAAATTCAAAAGCTTGCAAACAGAGGAACACAGAACTGAATACAGGATCAAATTAAAAGAGACAAAAAGAGAAATAAGGATAGCAAAATCAAAGGCAGAGGAAAAGATGTCTAAAGATGTTAAGTGTGGCGACAAAACTTTCTTCAGGTATATTCGGGAAAGAAAGAAGATCAGAGGTGGAATCGCAGGACTCAGAAGTGCTGGGAACGGACTCGTGGAAAGGGACATTGAAAAAGCGGACTTGCTAAACAAATACTTCTGCTCTGTTTTTACTAAAGAAAATCCTGGAGAAGGACCAACTGTGACTCTCAAATATAAAAATGGGAATGAAGTAGATACCACATCATTCACAGAAGATGATGTGTTAGAACAGCTTGTGAAACTGAAAGTGGACAAGGTCATGGGACCGTGTGGGATACATCCCAGGATACTGAAAGAGCTCAAAGAGGTTCTTGCAGGGCCGTTAAAGGATGTTTTCAACAGTTCCTTAGAAACAAGAGAAGTTCCTCAGGACTGGAGAATGGCTGATGTCATACCTCTACAAAAAATTGGTGTCAGGGAAGAAGTGTCAAACTACAGGCCCGTGAGCCTTACCTCGGTGGCAGGAAAAGTAATGGAGGCACTTCTGAAGGAGCGAATAGTGAACTTTCTCAAAACCAACAGGTTGCAAGATCCGAGGCAACATGGTTTTACCGAAGGACGATCTTGCCAAACAAATCTTATTGAGTTCTTTGACTGGGTGACCAGAGAACTAGATCAGGGGCATGCAATGGATGTCATCTACCTGGATTTCAGCAAAGCATTTGATACTGTCCCTCATAGGAGGCTTATCAATAAACTCAGTAGTTTGGAGATGGGTCCCAAGGTGGTAAACTGGATCAGAAATTGGTTGACTGATAGACGACAGAAGGTGATGGTAAATGGAGCTCACTCAGACGAAAGGAAGGTGATTAGCGGGGTGCCCCAGGGTTCGGTCCTGGGCCCGGCACTGTTCAATGTATTTGTGAGTGATATTGCTGAAAAACTGAATGGAAAGGTCTGTCTTTTTGCAGATGACACCAAAATTTGCAACAGAGTGGACTCCCCCGAGGGAGTGCTTAACATGAGAAAAGATCTACAAAAGCTGGAAGAATGGTCTAATGCTTGGCAATTAAGATTTAATGCAAAGTGCAGAATCATGCACTTGGGTAGCAGAAACCCAAGGGAAATGCACACGATAGGGGGCAAGAGGTTGGTGGGGGGTGGGGGTGGTGTTTAGACCCATAAGCAGATTATGTACCACCACCACCCAACCCGCCCTCTGTGGCTCAGGGTGAGAAACAGGATCTCCCTGCAATGGTGGCAGTAGAGGGAACAGACACCCTTACAGGACAGTC